>OY735239.1:15209388-15311888 GCA_963457665.1 Thysanoteuthis rhombus | reverse complement strand
TTTTGTACCGGCCACAGTTTCGCACATGGTCTCTTTCGATCCATGTTGTCCAGCGTTTGTCTGACATTCTTGACCAGCCAATTGACATTTAAATTTCCTTATAGATTCTATGATATATCTGATTCCTGTTTTCTCTGTGATATGCTGTGCTTTCTTGTGATTTCTCCGTGTGATGTTCAGCATGATTCTCTCCTGTGCACGTTTCGTGGTTCTGAGTTTGAGGGCTGATATTCTGGTTTGGTTCCATGTTTCAGCTCCATAGGTGACTATTGGGAGGATGCACTGGTTGTAGATCCTCAATTTTTTTTTAGAATTAGTGGGAATTTTTTTTGTTCTTGGAGGTTGGGATTGCTCTACCGAAAGATTGCCAACCTAAAATTTAATGTGTTTAAGATACATTGATTTATACAGTGATACCTTAACCATACTAAATCAAACATGCACTAATGAATATATACCTGTATTACTATCGGATTAGTGTCCTAATCTCATTCTGGTATCCATTTAAAGGGATAATCCACTATCAGTTAATCTTTCATATTCACGATGTCTGTCAGGAAATCATACTGCCATTTAATATTAACGAAATAATAGTCCAACTTTTCAGTACTTGTGAGCAGTTTGAAAAGTCCTCTTTCGGGCTCGCTATCAGCTGCCTCGTTAAGTTCCTCTTATTGCCTTCCTGAGCCAGGAGTCTCAGGGAGCCAAATATGAACTGCAGGGACGCAGTGAGAGGCTAACAGAGGTGGATGATGCAATGATTTGCCTCACCCCCAAAAGACCACTTGAGACGTAGAGAATGGGCATAGCAAATAAGACTGCCTCGCTATTCAACCATTGCCGACTAGATAATCACCATTCACACGTGTGCCATAACACCCCCTTCGAATGGTCTTCAAGTTAAATCAAGGCCGTGCAACCCGTTCTCGAGATATTCAATATGGTATGCAGTTCTCGTATCGAAACACCGTAGCCCCATGTATGGCTAGCCCGACTGAACACCCAAATTACAGATTTATTTTTCATTGCTCGTCTGTTTGTCCGTAAGTATGCGTTTCCGAGCGCTACTGGTCACGTTTTTGCTGTTACCATCTTCAAAATGTGCATGGGTTCACCACTAGGGATCATCTGGAACTGTTTTTTTTTCCACCCAAAGTGCCTATCTATCCGGATGGTCATTTTGGACCAACAATTCCAAAATCTCGCGGCGATTTTTAACATAATTTTAGGTGGAGATCTATTTTTCAAATAATTTTAGCCATTTTTAGATAATTAGTTCTGGTACACTCGCTGGCTATGACGATTCATTTATGTGAGATACAGATATTTTATACTCATTTTGAATTAACTTGCTGCATTCATACACGTGTCTACTTGTCTATCAGTCTGCCCATACAGTATCTCCAAAAGTTCTCGACGAATTTCAATGACATTTTTTAGGGTATCTTGAAACGTATGCTATTAGGTAAAGAAGAATAGATGAAATTTCGAGGAGGATCCAGGAATCTTTCTACAGTTATGTCCCCTGCATCCTGGATTATATATATGAACTGATTTTCATACAGTTTTTAATGATAGTGTTGTTGACAGTTGTATGCACTCTCTGGGTGCTTTTCAATTCATTATTTTATTATAAGTTCACCCTCATCATTGAAGAAAAACGACAATATAAGTACTTTTGCAATTGCATGGGACTTACGAAATGTTGGTAACGTCATGTTGCGCGGCGTTTTTGTCAAATTCCTGATTTTTCTCGCCTAACAACAATGACAAGTTCAGACTTCCAGATAAGGCTAAAGAGTGAAAAGTTGAAATTGATGGAGAGAGAGAGAGAGAGAGAGACGGATTCTATTCCTACGTCATCTATCTACGGAAGGTGAAGGAAAAAGGAAAGAGGAAAAGAGAGAAAGAAAGACAGTGAGAGACACACACACAGAAGAGAAAGAGAGAGAGAGAGAGATAGAGAAAGGAAGAGAGAAATAAAAAAAGGGAAAGAGAAAATAGAAATGCTATGAACGTTAGATTGAATTACCCGATGTCGCTAATCAGATTCTTCTAATTAGAATTTATAACTTAAAAAAGAAAAATCATAGATATCATTCTTTTTCTTCGAGACTACTCTCAGCCATGACCGCTCATAGTAGAAACTAGAAACACATACTGCCCTCGATAGGCAAAAACAATTAAAAAAAAAATTCGGCTTAATGGCTGAAATAGTTGTGTTCAGAGTAGTGTTTGACCCTGAAGCACCCAGTCTTGTCTTATTTGTGGTCAATACTTTTTGATTTTCAAACTCAAGGTAAACGTAAGTGAACACACAAGATAAAATGGATATAGACGAATTGTCAGTTGGGACGTCTTTTTAGATATTGAAAACGTGATAAACTTACTCGCTCACACGTGCGTATATACACTCACAAATATGCATATATTCATACTGCTGCAAACATATTTTCTCAGAAAAAAAGGTTCCCCCGATTGACAAATAACATTCTATTTACCATTGAATTAATATGGAATTTTTATTTATTTTTCAAACCTCAAGTGATTATTACTTAATAAGACAGTCACTTGTTTACGCCAAAGATAGAACCAAATTTAGCGTGACAGACGACAAATAATTAAATACACATGGCGTATTATTATAGTTAGATTATTACACTTAGATAAATTGTGATTATTACTCCATAAAATAGTCACTTGTTTACGACAAAGATAGAAGCAACGATAGGACTTCACTCGTCAAAGAAGTCTCAGAAGTGGTTACATGTGGTTAATACATTCACTGCTATTTGGCGTATCTTAATACTTTATTGTCTCATCAAGGACTGTCTGTGTCACGAAGGCCGTACCGGTTGGGCTGGGTGTGGCCATTCAACAGCTGACCTGATTGTACTGGTCAAAAATAGATGTCTGCTGTCGCGTACTGTGGAGCCAGTACTTGCATAACGACGTCAACAGACTAAGAATAAATGATGGTTTGTTTATATGAAAATAAGTACTGTTCATAAGTATTTAACTAACTACAATTGAAGAAATCTCTGTTCGTGTGAGTGTGCACTGCGATTACTCGACAACTGTTCATCGTACAAAGTTAACATTCACCGTATGTAAGCCAACATACAAGGCAGTGCAGTGTCGAGTTTGAAGTTGCTTGGATGAGCGTGTCTTGGGAAAACTAAGAGCCGCCATTACTCAACAACTGGTCATTGTACGAAGTTGACATCCACCAAATCTAATGGTCAGCATGCAAGGCAGTGCAGTGTCGAGTTTGATCATCCTTCATTGTTTCCCTTAATTGTCTCCCTTGACTTCCGCTCTTTTGAATTGTTGAAATTTAGATATCAAACATCTAAGCTGACAACAATGAAGACAAGTAATCGGAATACTCTGAAGTCGTACTTTCGTAAGACAGAAAATGACTTTATATGACAATTATAGTAAGCTGTCCTCACACCATAAAGTCAGGCCCTTTCGAGACATGCACTTTTAGAATAGGCACTACCCAAGCAAACCAAATGATAATTTTATATCAATATACCACGCATATAAACTAAATAACTATTTTATATCAATATACCACGCATATAAACTAAATAACTGTTTTATATCAATATACCACGCACATCATGAATTGAATGACTATTTTATATCTATATGACACATATATACTCTAATGTAATTTATAAATATCAGAGCGTGTCTTTAAATTGTTGTTTTTATTTGCATATTTTAATGTTTATCATAATCTTGCCATCACAGTCAATAATGAACAACCGTTGCGTCGAAAAATTTAAGTAATCTAGGAAAAAAATCCAACGAAGGATAAATCATTCTATTTATGACATAAAATAAATAAAATTTATGACACCTCTGACATTTTCTACAAGAGAACATCTAAATTAGAGTGAAAAACACTTTGAAGCATCTACATTTTGGAGAATCTAGATGTTATCAATAAACGTGTCAAAATAAGGACCCCAAAAGAGAGTTTTTTTCCACAAGCATTTTAGAAGCAGAATAGCAGAAAACAGATGCTAATATTCGAGTCTGAAGACAAAACAGTATAGACAGGATCTCTGGAACACACACACATACATATATATATAAATATATATATATATATACCTGAATAAACACACAAACACATGCACTTATAAAAATGATATAATCCCTCTCCATCTCTGATGGCTACGATTGTTTGAAGACAATGATTTTGAAGACCAACAATACATATTTCAATAATTCATTATATACTTAAAATTACAGATTACTTAACACGCATATAATACAAAAATAGAGATGAAAAATCATTAAAACAGAAAGAAATTCAGTAGAAGATATTTTAATGATTTAATCTTGAAATAGAGTGCTGGAGTGCGTACAACATGGTAATCAGTATAATGAAAATGGTAAAATGAAACAAAACGTTGAAAAAAAAAGGAAAAGTCGTATGATGTGATAGAGCCACGAGGAAAAGAGATCGTTGAAAAAATTGAATTGATCGATTGAAAAGTTGGAAGAACAACTAAACATTTTGTCAGAAAGTAGCGTTATACAGTAATATCAAAAATATAGGCTCTGGAATATATATATATATATATATATATATATATATATATATATATATATATATATATATATTTATTTAAAAAAAAAAGAAATAAATAAAAAATAACATGCGATCCACAGTCAGCTGTTTCGATGTATTACATCTCTTCAGTGTAGCCATAGACTTTCCATTATTCATCCAGTACCGCGAGGCAGAGTTGAAACCTTCACTTCAGACCCTGAGGCCGATCTCCTATCTCTGGACTTCGGAACTGGACGGTCAGTAAGGCTGAATTTAAGCTATATATCTATTTACACAGAAATTCCTCATCCACCATCCGTAAACAAGGAAAAGCAGTTGATTAAACAAAGTTTGTCCGTTGTTTTTCTCAGCATATATGAAAAACTGCAGCTTCGATATTGTATAAATATAATGTGCTGGCGAACAAATTAATTAAAATTAGTTACGATAAATAGTATTTCTTGGTACATAAAAGTTGAATATCATTTGTAAAGATCATAACGTATATATATATATATATATATATATATATATATGTGTGTGTGTGTGTGTGTGTGTTATAAAGAAATGGACACATGATCCGACAGAAATTGCATTTCCGGTGGCTGTACACATCAGGTTAACTGTTTAGCTGGTCAGAGCAACGTTACGTTGAAGCAGCTACCCTATCGGTGGCAGGTAAAATTCCTGCAGTAGCCCCAATTTCTTCAATTGTTCATTCTATTAACGCTGTCTAGGTCAAGTGATATATTCTCCATGTGATAACGGAAGATCATTTGAAATAAGAGTTCCAGTATAACATAACGCAATATATAATATGCATATATATAACACATTAATCATAGAATGAAACGATATTATAAGGAATATTTCATACTTGTAATAGGTGGTACGTTGCGCTTATTATTTAGCCACGAAAATATCGTGTATCTATTCGCAGCACAGGTGGTCAAATTTAATTACGCTAAATAAAGCTAGCGATTGGTTTCTTATATATATATATATATATATATATATATATATATATATATATATATATATATATCGTCACCTTATTCTTTTCTGTTGTAAGCAGTGAGATTTAATGAGGAGTTTTATGATAGCAAGAATATTTCCATTATGTGCGGAACTTCAGATATTCTCCAATTGACGAGAATCTCGTTATTTAGTGTAACAGTCGCTATCACTTTGAGCAGTAGTTGTATAACTGGTTATAAAGAGCGCCTCCGCTATGGCTCTGCTCAGCTCTATTAAATAGAAATCATATTAAGGTTCTCTATTACAAATGAAATAAAACATAGATATATTCATATATGACGGCCTCCATCCGGTCTCTACATATAGTGGAACGTCCCACCTACGCGGGGATGCATGGGCAAAGCGTATAGAGATCCTGGAATGCCCAGCCGCCAGAATCCCCCTCTCAGTCTGGCTGATGTAGTTCAGAGGAAAACAGAGGACAATACGTGTGGAATTAGCCTGGCTGCAGGATGGGCTCCACTTGCTGGTTGTCCTTCTCCTCTTAATTTACCCAGGAGGAGGAGAGATAGATGCTTGCCTTTCATTAGGTCGAAGTGAACATAAACAGCACCAACCCAGTTTGAACTCGGGTCATCAATATATATATATATATATATATACACACACACACACACACACACATATATATATATATATATATATATATATATATAACTATTGTGTCATCCACAGACAGCTGTTTCGTTGTATTAAAACTCTTCAGTGTGGTTATAGACAATCCATTATCCCATCCAGTACCACGAGGCAGGATTGAAACCTTCGCTTCAGACTCGGTATCCTACCGCTGGGCCACGGAACTGGCTGAATTTTAAGCAATAATTTCTATTTTTGCTTAAATTTCCCATCCACCAGAGTGCTCTATTCCTATGGAAGAGCATTGCATAAACTTACAATGAACGAGTTACCTCATTTAAAGAGTGCTCAACCCTGAATAGAGGAGCATTAATTAGTGTGTCATCCACAGACAGCTGTTTCGTTGTATTACAACTCTTCAGTGTAGCTATAGACAATCCATTATCCCATCCAGTACCACGAGAATATATATATATATCAGGAAATGGATGTGTATTAAATTGAGATAATTTGATATACAGTGAACCATTTCAATTACTAACCTCGATATAACGATTTTCGGCTTTAACGACTTAGTGGACCCATCCAACTTCGGATTTACCAAACAAAATTTGAAATATGCGACAAACACGTGGGTCACTACTGCATTTTGAAGTCTTTAGATCAACATCAAAGATCAGTATCTGTTCTTCTCGTGTCAACGAAACAGCATTATTTTCGATCTTACATTGTTCGGTAAGTATAAAGAGTAGAACGAGGGGCAACCGAGCTGCCTTTGTATTTGCCGATCGATGTTCGGTACATGCGGTAGTCTATCGAATTTTATTCTTATTTACCGAACGAGGTACAATCATCGGGTATGACAAACTATCAGTGCCAAGGTCAACACCCCAATTAGTTTATCATAGCGAGGGTGTACTATATACACACATAAACCTTCAGACGGACGGACAAATCAGAAATCTAAGATGAATAGATATGAAAAAATCTGTTGGAGGTGGGTATAAAGAAAGAAACATACTCAGCTGGGTTGATATGGAGAGACAGATAGTAAGATTAAGATGTATAGATATTGGTACATTATCAGATTTAGAGTGACCGTTAGATAGAGCGGATGAATGGGGAGATTTGCACCGACTGATATAGTTACATATGAACAGAGATAGACGGATAGATATGACGTGAAAAATAGATAGATATAAACATATTCAGATTAGATAGATAGATAGATAGATAGATAAATGGACAGGTACGTAGAGTGAGAGAGAGAAAGAGAGAGAGAGAGAGAGAGATGAGCATTGATAGATATGAACAGACTGAGATAGATACGAACAGACTGAGATAGATAGATAGATGGACAGGTACGTAGAGAGAGAGAGAGAGAGAGAGAGAGAGAGAGAGAGAGAGAGAGAGAGAGATGAGCATAGATAGATATGAACAGACTGAGATAGATAGATAGATGGACACTGAGATAGATAGATAGATAGATAGATAGATAGATAGATAGATAGATAGATATGGACATAGGATAGATAGATATGGGCATAGATAGATAGATAGATAGATAGAAAGATAGATAGATAGATAGATAGATAGATATGGACAGAGATAGATAGATTGATAGATAGATAGATATAGAGATAGATATGAAGAGACAGATAGATATGAACATTTTGAGGTAGATAGATATGAACAGAGGAGTAGGTGGATGAAAACACTCACATACACACTCACTCGTGTAAACTCGTAACAAAATGTATCTAAGATCACAGATAGATAAAGCGATAAATAAACACACACATATACACACATGATGAAAGGTATCCAATGCCAGGATAGATATATAGATACTTGCTTTTATTGATCAATAGCTGTAAATGTGTTCCCCCCACACACTTTTATTGTCGTCTGCTTCTCCCTTTTTTTTTCACTGTTGGTTCGCTGAGAGCTTTTAAGACAACAACACAATCTAATCAAATTATCAATGTTTGAAATACAATCTTTTTCCTCAGATTTCTAAGACGGTAGATTTGCTTTTTTTCCTCTGAAAGCGAAATGATAAGTAACTGTTTGCAATATTCGACAACTGGCAAGAAGAATACAGAGATTGTATATTTGAGATTGATGACAAGTAATGGGTACTGGCATCCGACAATATGAATATAAGGAAAGACGGTTTAGGAACTTTATCTTGCTCGGAACGAATCATCTATTGTAGGTATGAAGAGAATGATACCTGAATGAATTTAACCGGCCAGCGAACGGAAAAGGGTAGAGTTAGGTTAGGTTGTTATTCAGACCACTGTCTACCGTCTGGGTCGCGGTGGCTAAATCGATTAGCGATAGGCTACATAGATTCTCCCGTGAGAAGAAAGGGTATAGGTTCGAATTCCACCCGCTGCCCATTTCTTTATTATCTGATCATCGTCACTGTTTTCGCACAGTACCGTAAATAATTCGATCCATGTTCCTTATAAACCGTTTTTTGTTATTCTCACATATTTGAGATTGTATCATCATACATCACCACCATCTATTTTTCAGCATCTGTTGTTGGACATAGACCTTCCCCTAGATGCACCAGACCTCTCTAGAGCCATTACTTTCTGAATATGTCGAAGACGTCACGCCATCTTATATTCTTTCTGGCGCATATGATCTCTTGGGATCCACGTTGTCAGTCGTGATGTCCAGCTGTTATCTGATATTCGTTTTCCGTGACCAGGCTTTTGCCATTTGAGATCTCTAATGGATTCTATTACATCTCTGAGTCCTGTCTTTTCTCTAATATACTGTGCTGTCTTGCGATCTTTCCGTGTGATGTTCAGCATGGTTCTCTCCTGTGCACGTTGCATAATTCTTTGTTCGAGGGTCAATCATTTTGTCAAGTTCAATGGGTGACTATCAGGAGGATGTATTGATTGTATACCCATCTTTTTAGAACTAATGGGATTTTCTTGTTCTTGGTGGTTGAACTTGCTCTACTGAAAGTTTGCCAATCTGGAGTGATTTTTCGCTTGATTTATTCTTGTTTTGAGGGTTTCATTTAGATTCCTTATCCCAGGTAGATGTAGTGGTCTATTTTCTTCAGTTTGCGTTCTCGATTCTAATACGTGCGCGCATGCAACGCAATTACTTGACAACTTTCCATTGTACGGCGTCGATATTCGCCACATTAATTAATTAGCACATAAAGCATAGCAGTGTCGAATTTGAAGTTGGTCTGATCAGTGGTTCTAGAGAAATCTAATAAACACAGACATTTCTCTATAACACTAGCCCCATGTCGGCAATTAAACGGAAACTCGTGGGTACTCAGCCTTTCTTAGCCCCACTGCTGTAACATGCCTTAAAAACGCTTGCTTCTTGTCGGCTCTTAAACAAAAATAGTTTATAGTTTCTATAAATTATCTCCCTCAACGTTCATTTTTCACTATATACTAATCATGGTTATACACAAATATTTCATTCCAAATTCACGTGAGAATCATGTCAAGCTGCTCCACATACCAGTAGGTCCGGACCCTTTCAAACATGCACCTTTGCACTAATAATAATAATAGTATGATCATAGTCATCTTTAATGGTAACCGTTGATGTAAACTGTAATATCGCAGGTAGTACTTAGTAACAATTTAAAAACAAACTTTCAAATAAATACATATCTAGTGAAACTGGTATTCCGACCGTCAGAGTAAAACAAAACAATGATAATAGCAGTATTTACCGTCGACCGTATTTGAGTCCTGCGGGCAAGGTTTCGTCCTAAAAAAATCCTTCTCAATGCTCACTGGCTTTACGGTCGCACAACCACTTCCCCGTGTAGGTTTAGTAGTTTTCTACACCAAAAAACTAATGGTAGGAAAAATAAGGATTAAACTTGGAATTTCACATTTCTTCTGGCTAAATCTATGTTTATTTCGTTTGCAAAAATACAGTAAGAGCTATAATTATTAAGCGTGGGGAAAACTTACGAGAAGACCCTAGCTGGAGGCATAGCTGAGGGATTGGTTGAGGGAGAATTTGAGGGGCCCTGAAAGCTTTGTTAGGGAAAATGAGCCAAGTCCCAGGGCCCTAAATCCCCGGCTACTCCCTAAACCTTAGCCTTATACCAGACGAAGATAGAATTGGTAGATATATACAAACAATATTCGTTCTCCTATGTACTGAATCCTCCATTTTCTGTCTCTTAATATACCGCTGACAACAATGTTGGAAAGAAGTTTATGTATTCGATCGCGTCTGTTTGGTCTTCTGTCCACACGATATCCCAGGAAGCACAGTATGGTAAAATTTGGGACGGATCCAGGATTTCATTTTTGATTTAGAGATATTTTTCCATTTTCTTTTCAGTCTATTTATGTGCTCACACATTACTGTTCGTTCACCTTATTTCTCCAAAGGTTCCTCATGGATTTCAATGAAATTCGATGAAAGGATGGACAATTGGCTGCGAAAGAAATGGTTGAATTTTGAGACGGATCCACACATAATTACTTCCCCTGACAATGGTGTTGGCAGGGGTATGCACTGTCTGAATGCTTTATAGTTATTTAGTGTGGCGAAGACTAACGAAAAGCCCCTGGTCTTTTACCAGACTGATATAAACTAGGGAGATATTTACGAACAATATTGACTTTCTGTTCTCCTATGTATTGGATTCAACATTTTCCTCTCTCTTTGTTACTTCTGTGATATCTTCTACTTCTGACTCAGAGCTAAAAGTAGATATAACAAATGGTGCAAAAAATCCATAGATTGGTGCCCCAAAGATAACAAGCGCGGAAGAAGAAGACCTGACATGAGATAGAAAGATGAGATTTACAAGACATGACTGAAGTGAGCGAAGTCTCACAGTCGACATTTGTTCAGCGATGGACTTATGATGGCTTCTATGACTGCTGCTGATGATACTGATGATGATGACCTGCTGTAAAATCACTATCATCAACATCTCCGTCATTACAAACCACTACCTCCACCATCATCATTATCATCAACATCCTATTTTACAATGGTTGATTTTCAGTTGAACCACTTCTTCTTTGAGCTTTTGACTTGACCCAGTGCCCGAAACAGTTATGTCATCATTATCAACATCCTATTTTATAAGGATTGATTTTCAGTTGAATCACTTCTTTTTGAGCTTTTGACTTGACCCAGAGCCTGAAACAGTTACATCTCCATTATCATCAACTCTTGACTTGACCCAGTGCCTGAAACAGTTGCATCGTCATTATCATCAGCTTCCTATTTTACAATGATCAATTTTCAGTTGAACCACATCTTCTTTGAGCTTTTGACTTGACCCAGAGCCTGAAACAGTTACATCTCCATTATCATCAACTTTTGACTTGACCCAGCGCCTGAAACAGTTGCATCGTCATTATCATCAGCATCCTATTTTACAATGATCAATTTTCAGTTGAACCACATCTTCTTTGAGCTTTTGACTTGACCCAGAGCCTGAAACAGTTACATCTCCATTATCATCAACTTTTGACTTGACCCAGCGCCTGAAACAGTTGCATCGTCATTATCATCAGCATCCTATTTTACAATGATCAATTTTCAGTTGAACCACATCTTCTTTGAGCTTTTGACTTGATCCAGAGCCTGAAACAGTTACATCATCATTATCATCAACATCCTATTTAACAAAGATCGATTTCCAGTTGAAACTATTCTTTGAACTTTTGACTTGACCCACTGCCTGAAACGGTTATATCATCATCAGCATCATGAATATTACATATGCTTTTTGACTTCTCTACATTCAAACCGTTTTTCCTGATTACCACGATTTTCATTCTTTCGACTTTTGTCGCTGGGACTGTAGTCACGAAATGAATTACGTATTCACGTCAGAATCAAATAACAAAGGGAGCTAAAGGTTACCTGAGATCAACGACCCTCTCTCATTTTTATTTGTCGGTGTGTGCAAAAAATCTCATATTGTGCAAATCACTTTCCCTGCAACGAAATTATGAGCGCAAATTCCCAAACAACTTTCATGGCATGGCGATACAAACAGAGAATTCAAGTTTTCAAACCTTACATGAATATTTCTTGTCGCTTAAAGTTCATGACCTCATGAACTTCCGGTATTACAGATAGGAATCGCCAATGAAAACTTTCACCAGAACTTTCATCATGGGTTATTATCGTTTGCGTTTGTTTTTTGAAAATTCATCCTCCTCAAAATAGGCTAGAGAAGTAACTTATTCATTGATCACTCCTTAGTTCAAACATTAATTGATTACTATAGACTTGTAGCTGAACGTTCATGACCTCATGAGCTTCCGGTCTAGCAATCAGATACAGTCAACCAAAATCGTCAACATAGATTTCTTCAGTGGGTCCGTCTGTCTGACTGACTGGCTATATAACTGTGTTCATCGCGTGTACAGGCCGCACCAATAGAGCAAGAGGGCTGAAAATTTAGTCCTTCACTCCTAATCTAAAAAAAAAAAAGGGTTCTATATTTCCTGGGACGAATATGTGCGCGCAAACTCCTCAGGAACTCTTGCATCCACGATAAAAACAGATCACTCCCGTTTCCCAAACATACATGAACAGGTCTGGTTAGTTGCTCAATAGAAACCGTCACATGACGTTGCTTGGCAGTATGCTGCGTTGGGGACGATTAATTAAAAAACTGGGATAAGGGGTGATCAATGAATAGGTTACTTCTGCCATCTTTTGTTGGATCACTAAAGTGACCGAATTTTCCCAAATAAAGGAACAAGAGTGGACACAGACGAACACAAAATGACGCACCAATTTAGCGTGAACTTACATTGAACTTACTAATTTTTAGGGGATGGATGTGTTCAAAAAACGAAAAAAAAAAAAAAATGAATTTTGAGACTTGATAAAAAGGAAATATTTTTCCAGCCATCTATCTACTTTTGTGTGGCCTATAGGTGCGCCACATCCATTGATATCCAGCCAGCCACACTTAAGAACTGAAGAAACGTGTTTTGGTTGATGGTTTCTAATTAGAAACCACCAAGCAAAACTGTCACAAAAACTCTTAAAATAGGTTTCTTCAGTTTTTAAGGCTAGCTGACTGACTTTGTATATATTCATGACACGTACAGACTGCATAGAGCACGACTGTTGACAATTTCATTATTTACCCTTTTGTATATTCAAAATTGAAAAAAAATATGTTTTTACCTCCCCAAGTTTTTTTTTTGTTGGGGGGGGGGTCAATTTGCAACGTGGGTTTATGCCAAATTGATCTTTTAGCTTGTCTCCAGTCGCGTTCACGTTTGTTCAAACCTTTTTTTAGAGATCGATGACCAATAAAAGGCAAGATAAGTATTTAGTTCATTTCCCCCCCATTTCATTTTTTTTAATCGATCACCCCCAGCGCAGCATGCTTCCAAACATCGTTGTTCACATAACGGTTTCTATTGAGAAACTAATCAGACTTGTATTTCTGGCTGCTTTCAGTGTAGCAGTTTTCACTATTTTGTTAAAACATTCTACCTTTTGTTTTTCATGACTTCATTTCATTTCATATCGACGTAGGGAATTAGTATTATTTTCAGTGAAAAGTCGATAATCAATAAGACAGGTTTCTTTTTATATAAAAGAATAGACTAGATACTGTACCGTAATCAACATAGTTTGGTTTTCTGTCGTGTTTGGGGTGTACTATCTAAAAAAATAGAAAAGGAGTGATCGGTGGATAATCTTAGGTTCTCTCTATCAGTGGTCCCGCTTATCCACGGTTTATTTTCCAGAGCCCCCTTTATCCGCTGTTTCCATATCAGTGGTATGCAGACATATCATTAGAATTCCGTTCTTGTTTGAGTTTATCTACATAATATTTCATTCAGTATAATGAATAGAAACGGTTAGCTAAGAGATTATTTCAATAATCATAATTGCAATACATTATTACCTGATAATAATTGTAAGCATAATTATCAATTACTACGTTAATTTAGGTATGAAACCGATGGTGCGCACATTAATTTCCTTTGTATACCGGTTGCAAGACTTATACGCACGCATACACACATATATATCATAGGTAAGTATGTTGCTAAGATAGTAATGGTAAGACTATGCTGACAATTCTAAGACTTCTAAGCACAGCTTATAAGATTTTGTTGTTAAGAATTTAAGCGTCAAGATTCGTCAAGATTCGAGTTGCGTTATAAACGTGTAGGTTTTGTGTAGAAAAACGAAGTTTTTAATTATTGATATTTGACTAGTTTTTCCTTTATCTTATTGTTGCGTTCCAATCCCAACTTTCTAGGTCGAATATACTCTGGCTATGATCTTGCAGAGCAAAGGGATTGTGTGAATTCTGATTCAAATAAGAAAGAAAAAAAACCCCCAAAACAAAAAAACAACCCTAGGAGATTTTTCTAATACTGCAAAAGACAGAAGGTGAGGATTGTCCTAGCTGTAAACAATGCCCCTAGAGGTACAAGCATCTCAGATCGGGAAGAACATACAGAAAAAACGATGCAAAATATGGAAAACCTTTCACGATAACGATCACATTGACAAAAAAAAAAATAAATGCGTGCTGTGATTCGTGGAAATCGTCGCTTGACTGTCCTTCAAGTTTCCAAAGATGTAGTAATCTTCGAAAATTTGTGCGACATGATTTTAAAAGGATGAAGCATCGTATTGCCACAAAAGTTGTGCCTGATAGATAAACGAATTTATTGGTGGAGCACGAGGCAACTTTAGTCTCCCCGCCACCTCTCCAGATCTGGTCCTGACCGATTTTTTTGTTCTCAAATCTGAAAACCACCCTGAAAACATATCGATCTCAGATGATAGGGGAGTAAAAAAAAAATGCACTACGGTACCTGCACACTATCCATCAAAACGACTTTCAGAACGAATCCCAGAACTAGTAACACGTAGGAAACGGTACATCGATAATAGAGGGGACCATTTTGATGGGGAAAATCAAAGAGGACTGTAGGTAAAGCAATGAATTCGTTTTTGAAAAAATTCGATTTTTTTGTAGTCACCCGTCGTCTATACAATTTTTCAAGTACTGTCCGAAACCAACTCCCAACCGATGTCTCCAGGCAGTCACCTCGACAGATGTAGACAAGACTTATTAGATGCGGGTGAAGCCGGTGCGTGGAGAAAGAGAGAGAGAGAGAGAGAGAGAGAGAGAGAGAGAGAGAGAGAGAGAGAGAGAGAGAGAGAGAGGGCCCATTGAGCTGATCTGTGCGTCGAAACCTCTGTTGATAAGATTCATCCATTAATAAATAAGGTCGACTCAGTTGTGAACCAACGTGCGAACACAGTATGGCTTGCTAAACGGGTTATAGCAGATGAAAACATGATGACTAAAGGACGAGGGTGTTTGTGCAGGGGAAACAGGTTTGTACTGTCTTATAAAATTCCCCCTCGAGGCTAAAGGACGCAGACACAACCAGTGTTCTGATTACGGCATGTGCAGAGCCATTTGTGTAGATAATAGGATTTGTGTCCTCACGGGAGAAAAAAACTTATATCTTGGCCATAACATAAAGCTTTGAAACTTTTTGAAAACTTATTTGTTCTTAAGTAATAAGTAATATTTCTTGATGGACTATTTCTAAAAAGTTTAGAAAATGTCAGCTATTCACTTCATACATTGCCTTTGTGATCAATTGGTGTGTTCGCAGGAGAAAAATAGCTCATTTCTTGGCCATTACATAATAATCCTGTGCAGCCTTTAAAAAAAACTTTCTCCCTTAGTATTAAGTGTTATTTCCTGATGACTATTATTCTCTTCAAGCTTCAGTTTTGTGACTATAACAGTGATATTCATATGTAATTGTTCCTGGGTAGTGAGTGTTATTTTCTAATTACTTAGGTGTAAAAAGTATAGAAAATGGTTATTATTCCCTTAAAACTTCGCTTCACTGGCCATGATAGTTATATTCATTTGTAATGGTTCTTGGGTAATGAGTGTTATTTTATGATTGCTTATGTGTAAAAAGTATAGAAAATGGCTATTATTCCCTTTAAACTTTGCTTTTATGACTAGGACAGTGATATTCATATGTAATTGTTTTTCTTACTTATGTGATTGAAAATTGTACTGCAGATTCGCCCGTTGTCCTATTGGAGATAATTAGCATTTAAATCATCACTGTCCTGGTTGCAAAAGCAAAATTTGAATGGAATAATTGACATATCTTATACCGCTTAAGACACAGTCTATCAGAAGATGACACTAATTACCAAGGAACAACAACAACAAAAAGAAAGAGCAGGGCTTGTGTGTTCGCAGCAGAAACAATTTTTTTTCTTGGCCATGATTTTAGAACCTGGAGAAGATAAATGGAATTATGTTCCTGATCTCAGAGGAAATCTCAGGAGATTTAAAGGAATTTAAAAAGGGACACAATCGTCGTTTTGACAAATTGTATTTAAACTATTTCAAAATTAAAAACTAATTTTTTAAAACCCATTTCAAAAGGTGAACGTCTCCCTTCTAGAGAACCTGTGCATAGCGAAATTATTAAGAAATATGATGTTTATTTCCTTTTATCGTAGAGCTGTAATTTTTGCCGGCATTGTTTCAAAGATTGTTTCATGTTGAGTTGATAGAAAGAGAGACCTAAAGTTTACTTCACCATTTTTTTGAGCAGTCAATATATTTTGATTAATTTGCATCGTTAAACAGTTCAGTGATTCCAAAATTCGTCGGATTCATCTCGGCTAATAATAACGTATTGGAAAAAAAGAAAGATTTTCTCTCACACATGCACATACATGCACACATGCACATAACACACATACACAGAGGGTCTTTAAAAAAAGGATGCGAACATTTTTTTATCAACTTGTATTTAAACTATTTTAAATCTAAAAACTTTTAAGAATACAAACAGCAAAAATATAAAAATACGCTAATAACACATTGATGTTAAAAAGTGATATCCTTCAACTCATCGTTTTTCAAGTTCTGAGATCTTGTAGAGCATTATTTCGCTCAACATACTTTCAACACATGATTGCACCTACTGCATTATTATAATAAGCTTCTCTGACCAATTGCTTAAATATAAAGAGTGTAAAGTGTCGTAAGGACTTTTTATTTTCTACCATGAATTTTATTAAAAAAGTAAAATCGTCACCTTTCTCCAAATAATTCATGAAGACAACTAGTTGGCCAAGAAATGTCTTATATGATATGTCAATGGAATCAATATTGCGCCTTTTTTTCAGTATAAGCAAAATTCCTTGCAAGATTGTCAATTGAGAATTGTACGTGGGTGAATCCGTGCCTAGAATTGAGTTCATCCATCTCATTAAAATGTAACATTTAATCAAATAAAATGACTCACAAATACTAAACGTCTATTGTCTGTACTATGGTACAGTCGGGCAAGACTATGGTTGCCAACTCGTTTCAAATCGTTCATCCGAAATTCTAAATATATTCTAAAAATATACTGCTTATATCTAAGATCAAACTACCCAATTTCTGAAAACTTTGAAAATAAGAAGAAACCATTTGTGAATTTTGCACGTATTTCGTGCAGAACAAGTTGTCTCTGTTACGGTAGTGTTTTAATAACTTTTCGCCTAATCGATTCTACGGCCTTCTTCAGGTGGACTTTCCAAAAGTGATGGTGGTAAATAGAATTGTTTCTCCAATGGTAGCAACGCTTATGACGTGGGATCTAGGTGTTTCTCTCTCCTTTTCTTGTTGAGCTAGAATTTCCACACCTTGGCCCCGTTGAGTAGCGGAAGATACATCCGGTCCAACTTGAAATTTCTATGACTTATACACTCAGACGACGTGTTGATGTGGGCTGCCTCTTTGGTCTTCCTCAGTTTCTAAGTGCAGAGTTTAACCCGATGTGGCTTCCTTTACTAAACAGGGATAGAGAGATTTGAGAAATCTTACAATTCGAAATAATCCGGGACTCAATGAAGCATTAGAATACAAGAATTTCTTAGATAAATACAAGCACTGTATATGTTCAAAGCATTCCGTTCAGTCGGTAGAACGTCATACTTCTAAGAGTATTATTTGTAAATATCTGTTATCTAGGGTTTGAAGCCTTATGCAGGCAACACACTTTTCCGCCCATACATAAAACATTAAAAAAACACGTAGAATAAGGGAGATTTCCTCTAAATTTTTTGAAAAAAATTCTCGGTTTTGTCATTGTTGGAACTAGCTATCCAATTTTCTGATTACTATTCATGACACGTGATATAATCCAAACAAACTCGAAACTGCACTGTCTTGTGTGTTGACTAATCTATATCTGAAGTATGTCAACTTTGTAGTTTGACCAGTAATCGAAATGGGACGATGGTCTCTAGGCCGCAGGTTTTATTGAGGTATCCTTCTCCCGGCACCGTTCAAGCTTGCTGTGGAGATCTGTCGCTCCTTTGAGGAAGTATTCCGACAAAATAGCTGACCTTGGTAATTGAAGTTCAGGTCTGGAATTCTCCGCAGTTGATAGATACATGAGCTGTCTGTAGAGTTGTACCAGCCCTTCTGGAGGAGTATTGCTACGATACTGCTATCTGCATATATATATATATATATATATATATATATATCATTAAGAAATGGATATATGATCCGACAGAATGATTATAAATTGCGTTGTATTACATTGAAACTTTGTAGTAACGGGTGATCATTTCAAACAAGGTGAATATATTATTTGGCTTTGATCTTACTATTGAGCTTAATGATCATTTCAAATAAAGTTTCAATATAATATATTGCAATTCATAATCATTCTGTCGGATCTTGTATTCATTTCTTAATAATGTAATTGTCTGCGTTGAAAGAAACAATTAGATCAGATATAGACTGTGGATAATCAAAATGAGAATTTGGAAGTTGAAACAAGTTTTTACCCTATCAACGGCTGTTCATCTCAATGGTAAGATTAACGTTCTGCGAAAGTGGCTACCCTATCATTCACAGGTTCGATTCCTGCAGCAGTCCCACTTCTTTTGATTGTTAATTCCATTTAGGTTATTTACGCCGAATGATACATTCATCATGTAGTAATGGGAGATAATTTCAAATGAAATTTCTATGTAATATAACACAAATTATAATTATATATATGGACCCCAAATCCTCCTTGGAGAAGGAATATTTTAAAAAAATGTTTTTATCATTTTTTCCTTTGTTCACACACAAGTGAACATGTTTGGATTCATGGTCTGTAATAATTGTAAGAGTTATCATACCTAGCGATTTCGGCAGAAGAGCTAGCAAGTACTTTGACAATTCTACAATCATTTTAACCACGGTGTATTTGACTTGATAAGTTGGCTTATATGCAGTCAGGGATTAGAACTAGCACAGCGGATTTAATATTCACATTGGTGAACATTGAAAGAAATGATACGAACAGCAAGTGACATCAGTTGTTATACTTACTGATCCCTCATCGTTAAATAAGTTTCCCAGGTAACTCACGTAAGAGAGTCTTGCTTAAAAAATAAATATGTAGTATAAAATGATATCAATATGCAATGCACATAATATCCTATATAAAATGAAAAACTATATATATATGATATAAGCTATCTAATAAGAAAGACAGGTGGTGTTTGAATCAACACTGCTTGGATGCTATGTTAATGTAACTGTTTTGTTTTTGAATCGTCGAAGCAGTGACATTGCAAACAACTGAGGATCCCATCAAGAGGAAGTTTATGCATAGTAACATGATAACAAAATATATGGGAAACAGAGAAAAAACTGAAGGAAGTTACATTGAATGCATTTACAAATAATGGGAAATAGGTGACTGAATAAGTATATTAATATTTGGTGTTTAAAGCTACAAAGTTTTCAAGAATACGTATATATATATATATATATATATATATATATATATATATATATATATATATATATATTGCGTCATCCACAGGCAGCTGTTTCGCTGTATTACAACTCCTCAGTGTGGCTATAGACTATCCATTTTCCCTTCCAGTACCTTCGCTTCAGACCCGGAGGCCGATATCCTACCTCTGCTCCACGGAGCTGGACGGTTAGTAAAGTTGAATTTAATCGATATATTCATTTAGCTTATATTCCCCATCCTCCAGAGTGCTCTACTCCTATGGAAGAGCATTGCATAAGCTTACAATGAACGAGTTACCTCACTTGAAGAGTGTTCAACCCAGATTATATATATATATATATATATATATATATATATATATATATATATATATATATATATATATATATATATATATATACTCACGTATGTATACATAATGTAAACTTTTCATTTCTTTTAAGCTGAATATGAAGATTTTACTAGTCAATTTTCGTATATTCCCATAGTATCCATTACCGTATGGGACGCAAATCATTTCTAAGTCGATCAATAATATATATATATATATATATATATATATATATATATATATATATATATATATATATATATATATATATGTATATATATATAATCAAGATGATTTTACAACAACGAATATATGACATTGATTTTGCACTCTCAACCAATTCATTGGTTACGTCAAGGGACGCAACCGGTCTACATAACCATTAAATAGGTTATCACATGATGACAGGTGTTTTGATGATAGAGTGATAATTTAGAGAAAAGACAAGAGTTAGGGACATCATAGAATCCATTAAAAATCTCAAATGGCGATGGGCTGGCCATGTTGCAAGAATGGCAGACAATCGATGGACATCACGACTCACGACATGGATCTGCTGAGACCACATGTGTGACCGAGGCCGGCAAAATATTAGATGGAGAGACGAGCTAGACAGGTTCAGGAAGTACTGGCTCCGCGACGCCCATGATAGGGAAGTGTGGCAAATCTTAGGGAAGGTCTATGTCCAACGATGGACGCTAAAAGACTGATGATGATGTTGATAAAAAGTATGAAAAGTTTTGACAACGATAACAAAATTAATAAGAACCAGCCTGTGGCCAACGGTACGCTATTCTTCTTTTCATTGCAATGCAAAACTCTATTATCTACGTATATAAAATGCAATATGTTAGGAAGACTATTTCCCAAGCTGACTGCCATGCAGATCTCTATAATCTACGTATATAAAGTGCAATGTGTATAGGAGGCTATTGTCCAAGCCCACTACGATCCAAATCTCTATAATCCGCGTATACAAAATGCAATGTGTATAGAAGGCTATTGTCCAAGCCCACTGCAATGGAAATCTCTATTATTCACGTTTACAAAATGCAATTCGTCTAGAAAGCTAATCTCCAAGCTCTCTGCAATTCAAACGTCCATTATCTACGTTTATGAAACGCAGTATGTATAGAAGGCAATCCTCCAAGCCCATAGCAATGCCAATCTCTACTATTCACGTATATAAAATTCAATGTGTATTGAAGGCTTTTTTCCAAGCCCATTGCAACGCAAATCTTTTTATCCAGGTATTCAAAATGTGATGCGTATAGAAAGCTATTCTCCAAGGTCACTGCTGTGCAAATATTTATCATCCACGTTAACAAAAATCAATGTGAATAGAAGTCTATTCTCCCATCTCACTGCAATGTATATCTCTATTATCTGCGTCTATAAAATGCAATGTATATAGAAGGCTATTCTCCAAGCTCATTGCAATGGAAATCTCTATTATCCACGAATATAAAATGCAATGTATATAGAAGGCTATTCTCCAAGCTCATTGCAATGGAAATCTCTATTATCCACGAATATAAAATGCAATGTATATAGAAGGATATTCTCCAAGCTCATTGCAATGGAAATCTCTATTATCCACGAATATAAAATGCAATGTATATAGAAGGATATTCTCCAAGCTCACTGCAATGGAAATCTCTATTATCCACGAATATAAAATGCAATGTCTTTAGAAGACAATTCTCCAAGCTTACTGTAATGTAGATCTCTAATATTCATGTATATGAAATGCAATGTGTATAGGAAGCTATTCTCCGAACCCATTGGGATGCAAATCTCTGTTATCCACCTATATAGAATGCAATGAGTGTAGAAGGCTATTTTCCAAGGTCACTGCTATGCAAATTTTTATTATCCACGTATATAAAATGCAGGGTCTAGAAGGCTATTCTCTGACTGCAATGCAAATCTCTATCATCCACGTCTATGTAATGTAATGTGTACAGCAGGATAATCTCCAAGGTCACTGGGATGTAAATATCATCCACATCTATATCATGCAATGTGTAAAGGAGGCAATTCTCCAAGTTTACTGCAATGTATATCTCAATTATCCATGGCTATTAAATGCAGTGTGTATAGAAAGCTATTTTCAAGTTCACTGAAATACAAATCTCATTATCCACGTCTATAAAATGCACTGTGTATAATAAGCTATTCTCCCAGCTCACTGCAATGCAAATCTCTATTATCCACATCTATGAAATGCAATGTGTATAGAAGGCTATTCTCCAAGCTCATTGCAATGCAAATCTCTTATTATCCACGTTTATAGTTTATAAAACGCAATGTGTATTGGAAGCCATTATCTAAATGCCACTAATATCCATGTCGTATATAAAATACGTTGACATTTTGACGGCGTGGATAAATAAGAATATATATAAATATATATATTGGTTTATTTATCAGAAACTCTTGCTTGTTATTTATGCACGTATCTAAATGTGTGAAGGGTAATGCCTTCCTTTCTACAGTTTCAGAGTGGGAGAGAACGAAAGATATAAGATTCGTGTCGAAATTCAAAATCGAACCCTTATTTTTCTTCTTCGGCTGATCGAAAATGTATTGGTAGTCTTCGTCCGAAGACCAAACAAAGGCTTCACTCAGAGAGAGAGAGGGAGAGAGAGAGAGAGAGAGAGAGAGAGAGAGAGAGAGAGAGAGAGAGAGAGAGAGAGAGTAATTAATCAGTCCTTCTACTAACATCGGCCCGTTGACCGCCCCTCTACTACTCTCTCCTCTGGTCTGCTCTGGTACGTTGTTGACCAAATTTTAGTCCGTGTAACCCGAAGGTGAGGGTTTTTTTTTCTATTGATAACTCTTCTACTGAATTAACTTGCCCGCCCCCGTCTTTTTCCTGATACTGGAACTAAATGACTATCTATCCTTTTCGCTTCTCTTTTCCTCCCGCTTTCTTTATTTTCTCACGCAACTAAACTCACAGACTCTTCTTTCTACCGCTGTAATAATCCTTACACACCGTTCCTTTTTTTTTATCAATCCCTTTTCACTTCCTTCTTCCTGATGTCTTTCTAATTAAGTGGCTGTGAATGGCTATCTATCTGCGGGGGTTCCAAGCGACCACGCTCCATCTTGTCAATAAATCTGCTTAGGATGTTTCTATCGTCCTTTTGGTGTCCAGAAAGGCTTACACTATAACTTATCTCATCTTTGACCAAGTATGATAGTATACTTCATATCATCATCATCATCATCATCATCATCATCATCATCATCAGTAGTCTTTTAACGTCCATAGTTAGACTTAGACCTTCTCCAGAATTCGCCACAATTCCCTATCATGGGCATCGCAGAGCCAGTATTCCCTGAATCTGTCCAGTTTATCTCTCCATCTTGTGTTCTGTCGGCCTCGGTCCCTTATGTGATCTCTGGGGATTCATGTTGTGAGACGTGATGTCCATCAGTTGTCTCTCATTTTCGCAACATGGCCTGCCCATTGCCATTTGAGTTTTTTAAATAGTTTTTATGAAGTCACGAACACCTGTTTTCTTCCTTATATACTGTGCTGTCTTTATACCCACGCAAAAATATCTTTAACAGAAAAAAAGCCATTTAGAAATGAAATGAAATATTTGAGAATAAAATTAAATATCAGATTAAAGAGTTCTATCAGTCCTCATATTATAACATGAATACTGTGCGTATATGTTGCACAAATGTTGTTAAAAGGATGAACCTGTTAACATTTACTCTTTATTGTGCCTACATTTGAAAATCCCCCCAGTAGTTTTTTTCAGCGTGGGTTTAATTTGCAATGAAAGTTTATGCTAAGTTGGTGCCTGATTTGTATCCAAGCCTATTTCCATTTGTTTATTTTGGAAATTCAGGTCTTTTTTTAGTAAATACTGCCCAAGAGAAGTTTTCTGTTCATTAATCACCTCTTTCGCCAATTTATTAATCGATCATCCCTAACACAGCAAGCCACCAAAAGATGTTGGTTATGCAATAGTTTCTATTGAGTGATCAATCAGACCTGTATATATATATTCATTTGTTTATTTATATTTATCATATAAGATTTTCAGCAACCCCTGCAGTACACCATATCCCATAATTTTTAACATAGAGATATTCTCGATTCCTTTCTTTGTTGAACAAAGAATTCCATACTGTATTGCTGTCGAGCTGCACCGAGTTGAAATTGACACTATTTTGATTTGGGTATTTATTATGGAATGAAAGAATATCTGAACATTTTTATGAACGTGAAAGGGTTTATCAACAGGATAAGAAAAGAAGGACGAGAATTTGATTTTCCAAATCAGATTATTGAAACGTAAGTAAATCAGAGAGAAATATTCGTTTGCACACAACTAGAATCTTATTCCAATCATCACTAATGGAATATCTGGAATTGATAAACGGATTTAGTTTCGAATTCATTATTATCACCCGACAAACGTGTCGTGTATTTCAACACAACATGGCTTTCTTTGCTCAATAGGGACAAAGAACATTCAATTGAAACCGTCACCTGACCAAAACTGCGCGGGGAGGGATCTGTTAAGATATTGGAAAAAGGTGTTGTCAATGAAGAAGTTACTTCTTCTCTCGCTTTTAGACGAATCTCTATAAAAATCCGAACTAGAAAAAAATACTAACAGACAAACAAACCAATAAGTGCGAACGCAGCCGGGCACAAACTATGGCATCAATCCAGCATAAACTCAAATCATAATTAAAGAAACCCTTTAGGGTGGGTATTGATACCTCCCCACAAAACTTTTCTTTCAAGACCTAATGAGTAAATACCTAAATTTTCAACACTCTTGCCCCATTAGTGTGGCCTGTAAACGTGATGCATTCATACATTAATTCATACATACTAGTTATATGATTTGGCAAATTGGAGAAGCCAATTATTTTCATACATTTATTTCCAATAACGCGTTTCATTGACTGGAAATGTCATCAGATCATTTACAATAAATATGTGAACATAATTGATTTTTCCAATTGGTTATATCATGTAAGTTACATATTGTTTGAAATATAATTCCACTAATAAAGATGCATTCATACATTGCCAGCCAGCCAACCAGGTAGAATCACTTGAAACAGGAGAAATCTATGTTGACCTATGGTGAGAGTTTTGGTTGGTGGTCTTTAATTGAGAACATTTCGACGTTACAAATAACAGAACAAAGCGTAGCGCACACGCAGTTGAAAAAAGAATGAACTATTCTACAAGGGTTGCTCTTAACGCTAACAGAACAGGTCTGGTTAGTCACTCCATAGAAACAGTCACGTGACCAACAAGTTCTAGCAGCCTTTTGGGTATGGTCAATTGGAAAATCAGAAATAAGTGTGGTAAATGAATAAGTTATTTCTCTGGCTGGGGGCAGGGGGGCATTACTAGAAAGTTTAAACTTCCAAAAAGCAAATGTAGCACAAGCTAAGAGATCAATTTAGTATGAACTGAAATTGCAAATTGCCCCCCCCCCCGAACTAAAAACTTATTCAGGGAAAATTTAGAAAACAAGCATTTTTTTTTGACATAATCAGTAATCTTGAAATCCTCAGCCCTGTAGCTCCATTGGCGCAGCCTGTGAGCATGATACATAGGTACATACATACATAGCAAGCCTGTCGGCCAAACTAACTTGAAAACTGAAGAAATCTATGTTGACGGTTGTGGTGACAGTTTTGGTAGGCAGTTTCTAAAATCTCGAATTGAAAAGTCAATTTAATTTGAAGTCAATTTTCTTTGCTGATAAACTTGTGGGAACAATTCAATTATTTTTTACATCTTTTCAGATTTCCCCCGTTACCATCACCATTCATTTCTCTCTCTCTCTCTCTCTCTCTCTCTCTCTCTCTATATATATATATATATATATATATATATGTATATATATATATATATATGTGCATATATATATATATATATATATATATATATATATATATGTATGTATATATATATATATATATATGTATATATATATATATATATATATATGTATGTATATATATATATATATATATGTATATATATATATATATATATATATATGTATGTATGTATGTATATATATATATATATATATATATATATATATATATATATATATAAAGATAGATAGATAGATAGATAGATGGATAGATATAGTCCGGTGCCTCAGTTAATCGAGTTGTAAATCCAATAGCCGACCTTGTAAATGATTAAAGAAAATGAGCATATATATATATATATATATATATATATATATATATATATATATATATATATATATATATATACATATATATATATATATATATATATATATATATATATATATATATTTATATGTATGTATATATAAATGATTAAAGAAAATGGGCATATATATATATATATGTATATATATATATTTATATATATATGCTCATTTTCTTTAATCATTTACAAGGTCGGTGTGTGTGTGTTTGTGTGTGTGTGTAAGTGTGTAAGTGTGTAAGTGTACGGAATATTTAGATACATCGGACGAAAGAAAATCTATCCTGAAAACGAGAGGAAAATTAGCTTTGGATAAGTCAAAAACTGCAAAAAAAGAAGTAGGATATTAAATGACATAGATAGACATTGAAGTATTAACAATGAAAAATTAGAAAATAGTCAAGACACACACGATAGAAGAAGAACAAAATCTGAAAATAACAAACAAGTCTAGTAATCAGAACGCAACGATACAAAAAAAAAAAGAAAGAAAAACTAAACAAGAAGACCCAACTCAACAACACTAACTTAAATCTAACTGAACAACGAAGCAATTGACTTAAATTTTGATTTTCTAAAGACTTTGGATTTTGAAACGTTAAGTATGAGAAGATAAACAGAAGATGAAGTGAAACAAAACCATATTCTTCCGTTTTCTAGTCCGTGTTCCCCAGTGATGTAAGAGAGATAACTCTTAAGTAAATGTACCTCAACTGAAAGAAGAGGGGTTGGTCAAATAGGCACCCATCCATGAGATTCCAACAGATGGAACGGAATGAATTCTTGCCTTAAATGGGACACTAAACTCATTGAAATGATATTCATTAGGACTGAGTAAAAACATTGAGCACACGCACTATATGTATAGTTTTCTTCATATATTTATCATTATATATAAATATTGCTCCTCTATTCAGGGTTGAGCACTCTTTAAGTGAGGTAACTCATCCACTGTAAGCTTATGCAATGCTCTTCCATAGGAATAGAGCACTCTGGTGGATGAGGGATTTCTGAGTAATTTAAATATATATCGCTTAAATTCAGCTTTACTGCCAGTTCCGTAGTCCAGAGGTAGGATATCGGTTTACGGGTCTGAAGCGAAGGTTTCAATTCTGCCTCGTGGTACTGGATGGGATAATGGAACGTCTATAGCCACACAGACGAGATGTAATGCATCGAAACAGCTATCTGTGGATGACACAATGATATATATATATATATATATATATATATATATATATATATATATATATATAACTGAAATCTCGAATTCACATGGGTGAACATTAAATAGTATTGACAGAACAGCGAGTCATGTTTGTTGCTCACTGATCCCTCAACATTAAAATCATTTTTCTGTGTAACCTACATAAGTAAGCCCTGTTCTTAAAAAAAAATGAAAATAAAAATAAAAATAAAAATAGCCAGTATAAAATGATATTCATGGACAATACACATAAAACCTTACATACACTGACAAACTACATGTAAGCTTTATAATAAAAAAGGGAGGTGGTGTTCGATCAACAGTGAAGGGATGCCATGTCAATAGAATTATTTTGTTTTTAAAATCCTCGAAACAATTCATATGGTACAACTGATGATCCCAACAAGAAACAATTTATGCATTGTGCCATAACGACAAAGGATATGCGAAACAGGTTTAAAACACGGAAATTATAAAAAAAATCATCGACAGATATTGAGAAATAAGTGACTGAAGTGACACAAAAAATCCTTTGGAAAATATTTTTAATGTTTAGTGTTTAAAGCTTTAAAGCTTTCTAGACTACACACGCACACACACACAGAGACACAGACACACACACACACATATATATATATATATATATATATATATATATATATATATATATGTATATATATATATATATATATATATATATATATATATATATATATATAAGTATCAAGAAATGGATCTATGATCCGATAGAATGGTAATAATGATAATTATGATGATTATGATCTCTCTCTCTCTCTCTCTCTCTCTCTCTCTCTATATATATATATATATATATATATATATATATATATATATATATCGATTAAATGTGAAAATTTGCTCATTATTTTGTTATAAACTTCGACATTTAGTCGACATATTGACTGTATTCGAAGTATTTAGCACAATTTAAATAAAGATATCTGGATAGATATATACGACTTGCACTCGGTTTCATCACCCAAGAAAGCCTTCTTCTCCAACTGCAAAAGAGTTGACAAAAGTTTGATTTGGATTAAAGAATGCGATTTGCTAATAAAAAATATGCCACGTGGGAGTTGAAAAAAAATACGAGCAATTAAGATTTTGAATAACTTTTTATTGCAATGAGATTTTGAACTGGAATTTAACCGTATAAATTTAATTTGTGTTAAATCTTTTCCACAAAATCTGAGTGTTTTTATTCATCAGTTGTATGATTGCTTGTTTGCCATCGAAATGCAAGTGGTTCTTTTTCCGGCTTGTTGTCATACCATTGACTGAAAGTAACCTTTCAGCCTTTGGGTCGTACATTGCAGTCAGCGGTCAGAGGATGTGTCGTTTGATTCTTTTATTTCACCGTGATTGGATGTGATGTGAGTCGAATCAGTTTGAGTGGGTCGTTGTCTGCTCAGTAACCGGTCCTAGTTCTTTCCCAACAGGAACGAAACTTATTTTTCCAATCGTTTGGTATAGTCACAAAACTGAAGCAAAAGAGCTCAAATTTCGTGGAAAGCTTTTAACGCATCTGTAGTGTCTACAGTTAAAATTTCAGTTCGAAATCACTATGCAATACAAAGTTATTCTAAATGTTCATTCTCTGTATTTCTCACAACACAGAATATAAATTCCTGTTCAGACATTTTTTTCTGCCGTTCAACGAACAAAGCAGCAAAGCAGTCCATTTTCCATGAAAATTAAGTTAGGACCAAAAATGTGTTATGCTTCAAGTGCTTCATTGGTCCGTGTTTTGGTTTTATCAAATGTTTTCTAGAAGTTGAGATATTGATTTTACAAACGGTAAGGACACATCTGATTCGAAAATTCCAAATTCCAATGGCAAAAGAGGTAAAAATACAATTTAGGCTTATTACCCACCCCCAGCTGTTTCCTTGAAGATGTGTGTAGCGATATCATTGACCCGCCTCCCTCATTAAATAAATTTGCTTAACAAAATAAGTTGCCTAATCAAAACACGTATAGTTATCAGAGGCTGTCAGAAATATAGTTTTGCGGTTTGTCTCAATCTATGGAATCACCTGATTTTGTCCTCGAACGGAAATTTAATAGAAATTCATCAGAAAGAGAAAAATGAATCAGATGGCTGATTCTTCCACGCGCGAATCAGGCGCCTAGGATTTCTACTCAGAATCCATTATAATAATACATCATGCGTAATTATTACGAACTGCCCACGGAAACCGTTAAAATAAGTTTCTCCAGGTTTCAAGCTGATATAACTGGTTTGCTATGTACGTATGTATGTATGTATGTATGTATGTATGTATGTATGTATGTATGTATGTATGTATCACGGATACAGACCGCACCAGTGGAGTTAAAAGACTGAAATTTTCAAAATTTACTCTTTACTATGGCTAGAAAAAAACTTTTTTGTTTTTCTTAATTCTTTAACTAAATAGGTGTGTGTGTGGGGGGGGGGGTAGGGATCACCTTACAATGTAAGTTTATGCAAAATTGATAACTTACTTTGTGTCCATGAACATTCACGTTTGATTTTTGGAAATTAAAACTTTTTTGGCATCACTACCCAACGAAAGAAGAGAGACGTAACTTATTCATTGATCGACACTTTTCCCAATTTTTTTCATTAATTAACCCCAACATGGCATGCTGCCAAGAGATGTTGGTTACATGACAGTTTCTACTGAGTTACTAACCAAATTTTCATTTATTTATTTGTCTTTTGTCACGCTAAAGGATGTCTATATTATGATTAAATAGTTCACAACATGAAGACGTGGAGAAATGGAATTTTTATCTTCGGATGATGTAGGAAGATAGCGAATTTAAAGAATAATAGAATTATTTTCTCCCTTCGGCAGTGAGTAAATAAATTAACAGCGTGGATCCGAATGAATTATAAATTCTAGATAAGAATCGAACTCGAGGCCCTCTATAAGGGTAGCTCGCTTAACGAGCAACGCTGCTGAAGTGTACCCAGCCTGAATTTAGTTGCGATAAAAAGCAATAACAATTAAGATGAAGTTGAATAGTAGGAAAAGATTAATAATGATGCTTTACAGTACTTCTTCCGATAAAGCAAATACAATAAAATTGATTTACGGAAACAGAACTACCTCTTAATAACAAACATGGCGTAGAAGGAATCGGGATAGGGACTGAGTTGAAGGGCCTGATCTGGACTGGTGATTGCCACTGGGTTCAGTGGTAAGGGCAGTTGTGCGTTAAGCGAACCACCATCCGGCTTAGAGGGTCATGAGTTCAATTCTCACCTGGAACTTATTCATTATTCCGATCCACGGTGTTTATTCATTTATTTATTTACCCAGTCTGAATATGGTTACAAAAAGCAACACCAAATAAGATGAAGGTAAATTATAGCAAAAAATTAATAACAAACTCGGTTTGGGGTCAAACTTCCTTCATAAAAATCTGAAAGGTAAACAAAACAGAATTTATCATATTATATTATTCCTCAACTACGTGTCCAATATTCAGCTCTTTCATTAATAGTTTCTGTAAATAAGATTTGTAAATTTTAACACAACAAGTCGACCTGAGTTAGGCTTTAGAGGTGGGAGTGGAATCGCCATGAGTTTTTGCGTCGTCACTGTGTCACTGTCATTTGTGCATGACATCACTCGTTTTTTGGTCTGGTCATTGTCATCTGTCATTGTTGATACGTACAAAAATGAAGCCAAAACTCAATAGTTGGAATTCGACAACAAATATTAAAAAGATAGGCCGAAATATAGAAAATCGAAACTAATCACTTTGTTGTCGCTACATATGAACTGATTTTCAAGTTTTTAGAGGTATGCGCTCTCCAAGTGCTTAAAAACCATCACCCGAACTGCCACCAAAACTATCATCACAGGTTTCTTTAGTTTTCAAATGATTCTATGTGTCTGGTTATCTAGCTGTCTATATATGTGCTATTTGCAACGGCCGCACCAAAATCTCTTGCATTTACTCCTTATTGTGTTTAGAGAAACATTTTTAAATACTAATCTTCAATAATGCAGTGTGTGGGGTTTATTTACAGTGTAAGTTTATGCTAAATTTGTCCCTCAGTTTGTGTCCGGTAGAATTCACAATTGTTTTTTTTTCAGATTCAGACTTTTTTTAGTGATTTCCACCCAGCAAAGAGCGAGAGTAGTTATTCATTCATTTATCACTCTTTTTTTCAAGGAATATTTGAGTTTTCTAATATTTCTTGAAGAAAGAGTGATCAATGAATGACTTATTACTCTCGCCTTTTGTTGGGTGGTAATCACAAAATGGTTTGAATTACAAAAACAAACAGAAACAAAAAATAAGCGTGAATTCAGCCAAAATGGTCAACATATGTTTCTTTAGATTTCAAGTTGACGCGACTCGCTGGCTGGCTTGTGTCACTCGTACGGGTCGCACAAACAGATTAAAGTATTTACTCCTTATCATGTTTAGGATTCAAGTTACAATGTAAGTTTATACTAAATTGGTCCTTTAGTTTGTGCCCTGCAGCATTCAGACCTCGCACCTTATTCCAACTTTTAATTGATCGCAGAAAAATTAAAAAAAAGCATGCAACCAAAATACGCTGTTCAAGTGACAGTTTCTATTGGGCAACGAACCAGACTTGCCTGAGAATTGCAACGGTTTTTGCCGATTCTTTAATTGATCATCCCCAAATGACATTCTGCCAAAAGACGGTTTCTACCGAGTAACTAACCAGACACGTCTGTGTTGAACTTTCATTCCAGCCCTTTGGCAGTTGAAAACACAGCGCCAGAATTAAAACGGTCTTCGCGTCTGACTAAATTTTCATTCTCCCTCTTTGCAAACGCAAATTACTTTTGTTCTGCTTTTGGGGCATTTGTCACGAGTAAAGCGGAAAGGTGTCTCACGCGGAAGATAACTTCAAAAGAAAATACAAGCAAGGTTCCGGATTATTCAATAAGATAAAAGACGTTGTTCACACAACGGCGCCTAACCCGTGGCGTTGAATCCTGTCGTTTGGGATTTGGAAAAATTTGGCAGATTTTCCGGAGACAAAACCGACGTTGACCTTGCATGGTTCAGTAATTCCTGTGAGAGAACTAGACAATTATTACTATCGCCTTTCCGTTGGGTAGGGCAAATTCGTCTCTGTTCGGGCATTTCGTAATTTGTCCACCTGTCCTCTTAACACTCCTGTCACTGGATAGTCTTTGAAGTTCTTTGCATTCGACCTCTGTGTATTTTCAGTTACCTTGTGTAAATGTGGCCTTGGTGTATTGTACCGGAATTAGGAAATTCGTCTAGATCACTTTTCCGTTTTAATTACAAAGTTCTTCTTGGACTTTCTTGCTTAAGGATAGCCAATTGCGCAGGTATTTAATTCTATTCTAACAGGTTTGTTCAATTTCTTGGAAGGCCCTCGGGCTTGTCTTGGTTACGGAAGAACTGTATCCTTTCATTGTGTCTGGTATAGTTGGACTATTTTTCTCATTTATGTGTTCATTTATCCACAACGTTTCGATTATGCACCCTGGCCTTCATCGGATGTTCTTTCTTCTAGTATATGGAATCACTTCCTGGAACTCATACCCGTATTTTGCTTGACACATCACATTTTTTAAATTTTATTCTTCCATTATATATTCTTATACATCATTATCATGTTTTGGAGTCAAATTTTGAGTTGCGTTCTCTTGACTAGAGAGAGTATATATCTAAAAAGAAAGGGGTCACCTGGTCAAGGGGAAGCAACACGAAATTTAGTTCAACGCGAATTGATTCTAAAAAACAAGAGTAAACAAAACAAAAAAACAAAACAAAAATCCCTCATTAGAAGTCATCATGCAACCATTGTCTTTTTGCAGCATGTCGTGTTGGGGATGATCAATTAGAAATTGGTAAAAGACCATTGTAATCATGGTGCTGTTTTCAACTTCAAAAGGATTTTGCTGAAATGAGAGTTCAATTAGACAAGTCAGGTTGGTCATTCAGTAGAAACCGTCACGTTGTTGGAGGCGATCAATTAAAGAATTGGGATACGGGTCGATTAATTGTCTTTTGTTGGATCACTAAAAAGAGTCCACGCTTTCAAAAAAACAAAAAAAACCCAAAAAATAAAAAACCTAAAAAATGCATGAGCAGAGCCAGGATCAAGTTAGGAACCAATTTAGCATAATCTTACATTGCAAGTCTATCCCATTAAATGATTTGAAAAACAAGCAAAAAAACGTTTTCAGTTGACAAAATAAAGAGTAAATGTTTAATTCTTCTGCCCTCTGACTTCATTTATGCGACCTGTACGTGTTATAGATACATTCATACATACTTTGAAAGCCATCCAGCCAGCCAGCCAGCCAGCCGGCCAGACCTACTTGAAAACTGAAGAAATCTATGTTGACAATTTTGGTGATATTTTTGGTTAACAGTTTCTAACAAACATGATTTCACGGAATCCTATTTGCTGAAAATCTATTTGAAACATGGAGAACTAGGTTGTGATTGAGGCAGGTCATTTGCACTGGACCCCAAGATTTTAGAGTCCCCACCAACTATGTGTTAGGTGTTATTACCAACATTTTTCAGTTTTCCAGTTTGTTTGAAGATTTATGTTAAGTAAAAAAAAATCATTGATCGTTGAGTCAGTTTACGTTAAATCAAACATAATAAATTTATTAATATTAGAAACCGTCTATGAAACTCCCACTCAAAATGCCACCAAAACTGTCAACATAGGTTTCTTCAATTTTCAGGTTGGTCTGGCTGGCTGGATATTTATGCACCTGTTACGTGTACAGACCGCACTACCACAAATACTTTTTAGAGGGGAATTCAGTTTACAATGTGTGTTTATGCTAAATTAATCCCTTAGCCGGTGTCAGCTTGATTTTTGAAAATACTTTTTTAGCGATCACTGTCTTAAAAAAGACGAGAGAAGACCACTTTTTCCCAATTTTTTAATTGATCATCCTTAACACGGTATGTTGCCAAATGCGTTGGTCACGTGACGGTTTCTATTGATTGATTTACGAGACCTGTTCCGTTTTGGTTCCGATGTATTTGAAAATGATAGCTAAATACAAGAATAGAAGTGTTCCTAAGAAATGTTCTGCACTGGGACCTTGATTTGAACGTTGCACGGAGATGAGCAAATCGGATCTAGATTTGAAACGTTGTCAGATTAGTGGAACGTTACCTACATTTATGTATGAAATCTTTGAATAGGACAGAAAGGGGTTGTTCATGAAGTCCAATTGTTCAGGCCAGCACGAACTGACGCCATTAGAAAAGAGAAAAGAGACATTTACTGCATGTACAGGTTTATTTGATGATTCACTCAAACAGGAACGTTATGAAGTCATAATTACGTATACACATATATTGCACAAAGTACCTTATATACTGACTAGAATATATTATCAGCATTTAGAACCTAAAGCTATTTCATTAGGAGATATTTTTAATTATTCAAGTATCTCAATTTTAGTTTTTTTTTTCGTCTCAATTCGACCTTAGCTATTTTAATGTGTGATAAAGTCTTGAGAGATCCCATGTCGTAATCTTCATCGTTAGGTCATAATAGGAAAGTAAATCGACCAATGAAATCAATGCTTAAACAGAGAATAGATTTGCATATATGTTTATTATATGATCAGATTACTACAATATACCTCAAAGCCTGTATAAGAACAAGCTCTGAAACTATTGCTTTATGTTTTAATGATATATAAGAAAACCTTATAGAAATGACTTAGACAATATAGGTATGTCTTTTTTTAATAATGTATGTTTGAAAGAAAAATTGCTGCTTCGATACGCACACATATATATATATATATATATATATATATATATATATATATATATATATATATATATATATTCACTCACACAAACACACACACATATATAAATATATATGTGTATATTATATATATTTCGATATATCCGTCTCCCTATTTCCCTATATATATATATATATATATATATATATATATATATATATATATATATATATATATATATATATATATATTATCAAAAAAATTGATATATAATCTGCCAGAATAGTTATGAATGTATCATATTATTTGAAACTCTATCTGATATGACCTTACGTTATTACACCGAGAATATTCACTGTGTAATGATGGAAGGTCATTTCAAGCAGAGTTTTAGATAATATAAAGCTTTCATGACTATATATATATATATATATATATATATATATATATATATATATATATATATATATATATATATATATATTCAAATAAATACGTGTAATGGCAATAATTTCCTGTGGTTACATAACAGCCACGCAATTGGTTTCTGAGGTATTCAGCACATATCACATTGTATAATTAGATTAAAAACATTTAATGATAGATAAGATATCTAAATTTCCTTCTGGCTCTCGGAAAAATATTTTCATCGAATAAAAACCAGAAAAATCACCTCGAGGTCGAATATGTTTCCCTCGATAACAACAGAATTCTATTTTTCCAAGATCTGTTCTCTTTTCTTTCTTTATTTCTCGCCCCAAGACGTCATTTAAATAGAGATGTTTCTTTTGGCAAAACCATGGCAACCCGACCATATTGGGGTGTGATGATTGTAAAGTATTTATAATTTCTTTTTCACCAAGCGATATTCATTAATTTGAAATAAACTTAGTTCTAATTGAGCAATCATAAGATAACTATGAATAAGACGGTGAAACGAGATATTTGCTCCTGGTTAGTGATGGATTATTTTCTTATCACTTGCGTGTAAAAAGTATAGAAAATGGTTATCATTCCCTTCAAACATTGATTTCGTAAGCAGGGTGATGACATAACCTTGTAACACAATATTAGTTCCTGGGCAATGGGTGTTATTTTCTGAATGCTCAACTGTAAAGATTATTAAAAATGGCCAATGATTCCTTCAAATATGTTTTTTTGTGACCAGGACAATGATTATCCCGAGCGACGATGAGATATTGTTCCTGGGATGTTGGCGTTATTTTCTGATTGCTTGTGTAAAAAGGATAGAAAGGACTGATATTAGTGTGTTTTATAAAATGAAAAGGTGCCGTACTATTCTAACCAACCCCTCACTTCAAAATGGACTAACCCTCAACTCACACTTCAGATGGACAGAGCTTCACCCCCTACTTCAGAATGGACTGCTACGTTTTATCTGTGATATAGGAATGTTTTTGCTCCTGTATTTCAAGTTGAACGGAGGTTGATATTACGGAAACCTCGGTTCATTTCAATACGTAATCATTTTTCTTACTTTGATTAAAAATGTTACGAATTCGCCCGACCGTTTAGAAGTAGGTAGATTTTCAATTATCATCGCTGATGCCTCCTAAGCGAAGTTTGAAGGGAATAATTGATATTTTCTATTAAAAAAAATCAGTCAGAAGATAAAATTTATTACTAAGGAACAAAAAGAATTCAAAAAGCTACAGAGAGTAATAGAAACAATATTGAAATTCATTTTGGATCTTAAAAAAAAAAAATTTATCTTGAATCAGAACCCAAGAAATCTCGCGGTCAAATTATGTTTTTTTTTTTAGGATCTGTTAGAAAATGTCAACCAAAACTGTCACCCACACTGTCAAAATAGGTTCCTTCTTTCTGGCTATGTATGTATGACGCTCAATGGAGCCAAAGGGCTGAAAATTTCAAAATTTACTCTCTATAATGGCTACAAATTAAAAAAAAAATTTTTTGGAAATTCTTCCATTAAAAGGGTTTTTAGGGGGGGGGGTCAACTTACAATGTAAGTTCATGCTAAATTGATCCCTTAGTTTGTGTCCAGCAACATTCACGTTTGTTTTTTGAAATTCAAATTCTTTAAAGGTTCACATCCCAACCAAAGGCGAGGAAAATAAAGATAAAATTTCAACATTTACTCCTTATTTATGTTCGAGAAAAACGATTTTTTTGCTTTTTCAAAATCCACCCATTGGATAGGTTTATAGATGATTGTTCAATTTACGATGTAAGTTCATGTTAAATCGATCCCCTATTTAGTTTGTCTTAGAAAAGAACAAGATTAGTATCTTATTAATTGGTCACCACTTTAAAAAAATTTTTTTATTTGATCACCCCCCAACACGACATGCTGCTAAAAGACGTTGATCACTTAACGATTTCTATCGAATGACCAACCAAACCTGATCTCTTTTTTTTTGGTTTTTGTTTTCGCCCCAAGAAATCCTCACTTGGAGAATAAAGCTTCTTTTTACAGAACCATGGCATCGTGTGTGATACATAATGACTGTAGAGTATCAGTTGTCTCTATTATCAGAGATCTTTATGGCTTCTTGACATTGGAATATCCATATTGATCGATTGTTTTCTATGATAATAACTTTCTCTTTCTCTTTCTCTCGGGACTCAATAGGAACATGGAAACGTTGGAAAGTTATATGAAAACATTGATGTATTGATATGTTAGATGAAAACATGAATATATTAATACGTTAGATGATGTTACATGGGAACATAAATATATTGATATGATTTCTAGATACATAAATACATTGATATTGTACTTGGAAATACGAATATATTGATACGTTACATAAAAACATAGATACGTAACACGAAACCATTGGTATATTGATACGTAACATAGAAGCACGTATACACTGATACGTTATATGAAAACATTAATATGTTATATGGAAACTCGAAAACACTAGAACGTTGTGTGAAAACATTAATATATTGAAATGCTATGTGAAAACATTATGTTACATGGAAACATTCATGATCATCATCCGCCTTTTAACGTCCGTCGTTGAACATAGACCTTCCCAAGGATCTGCCACACTTCTCTATCATGAGCGTCGCAGAGCCAGTACTTCCTGAACTTGTCTAGCTCATCTCTCCATCTAACATTCCGGCCTCAGTTGCGCATGTGATCTCAAGGGATCCATGTCATGAGTCGTGATGTCCATCGATTGTAAGCCATTCTTGCAAAATGGCCAGCCCACTGCCATTTGAGATTTTTAATGGATTCTTTGATGTCCCTGACTCTTATCTTTTCTCAGATGTACTGTGCTGTCTTGTGATCTCTGCATGTGAAGCCCAGCATAATTCTAAGAGTCATGATTATATTGTTATTTTCCATGAAAATATTTGTATATTGATATGTTACACGAAAACAGTGAAATTGAACAGAAAGAGGGCTGCTGTCAGAGTTGTTTAATTGCTTATTATGTATAAGTTGTCTTGGTCAAATGATACATTCTCAGTGTAATAACGGAAGATCATTTCAAATAAAAGTTTCATCATAATATAATGGAATTTATAATCATTCTGTCCGATCATATATAATCCTTTTCTTGATAACACACGCATACACACACATATGCCCCCCCTATATATATATATATATATATATATATATATATATGAAGAAATGGACATATTTGGTCCGACAGAATGAATCATAAATTGCATTATCTTATATAGAAACTTTTTTGAGACGAAGTCCTGTCGTTACACGGTTTATACATCATTCGTCCTTGTTTACGTAAATAGAATAAACAATTGGGGAGAATTTTCCTGCAGCAGCCCAATTTTCATAAGTTATTCATTCTGTCTACGTTGTCAAGGGAGAGTGATATATTAACCGTGTAACGACGGGAGGTCATCGCAAAAAAGTTTCTGTATAATATAACACCATGTGTGTGTGTGTTCCCTATGCTCTCTATGTGTTTTCTTGGTTCTGATACTTCGCACACACACACACACACACACACACACACACACACACATATATATATATATATATATATATATATATATATATACCAAAGTACATTCAGTAATTCAATGTACAATGTGTGATGGGTTTTTCAAAAAAGGCTCGAAACAAAAATATCGAGTACAGATTTAAATAAAGTGAAATAAGGGAATCACTTCACAAACACGTTTATATTCCAGCCCTTTCAAGAAGATCAAAAGGGCTGAAACGTGAACGTGTTAGTGTAGAGAATCCATTATTTCATCACATATATGTACATATAAATGTGTGTGTATTTCCTACGTTCTTTCTGTGTTCTGACTTAACCATATATACTTTTGTGATTTCTTATAAAGAGCACAATACTCTATGTAGAATAAATTTCCCCCAAACATTATATATATATATATATATATATATATATATATATATATATATATATATATATATATATATAGTTGCATTCTCCTGAATTGTCAATCGCAGAGAAAAACCCTTGCAATCTTTGGGTGTGGGTTTGCGCCAAATATTTTCCAATATAAAATGGTAATGTCTTTACGCCATTTCGCCCCAAGAAATGTTTCATAGAAACATTCTACCTTCTATCTATCTATCTATCTATCTATCTATCTATCTATCAATCTATCTCATTTAGTTCATATCTATCTGTTCCTAGATAGATATTAACAGACTGAAATAGATAGGTATGGTCTGATTGAAATAGATAGATTTTTGTAACCCTTCAAAAACTCTTTGCAACATTCTTTTGAAATTTTGGCCTACTATTCCTTGCAAACGACCATCAGATCATCAATGTCCCTGGGGTCCCTTTGCCAAAATTTCTCTAATTGGGTTCCAGTCAGGAGATTAACTAGGCCACTGAAGCAAACTAACCAAGCAAAGTAACCTTGTTGAAATATCAAAGCCTCTTCAACCCTCTTTAACTGTTGCACCAAAAAGATCAAACCAGCTTCAAAGATACTCTGATCCATCGATCTACTTATAGTTCCTTCAGTCATCTGATAAGCCCCTGTATCATTGAAAAAGAAACTCCTGCGAAACATGATATTTCCACGTCTGTACTTCACCGTGGGATGGTCCTTTTTTGATCAGAGGTACGTCCATCTTTTCTTCATATATGACGAGCCAGATTGTGGCTCAAAGTTCAATATTGGTCCCGTCTGATCATAGAACGTTCTTCCAAAAATGATTCAGCTTCTCCAAATACAGTTGAGCGAACTTCATTCGAGAATCCTGATGCATTTTCTTCTACAAAGATGTTTTCTGTAAAGTACAGGATTTCACACCATTCCTGTGCAATTGATTTCTAATAGTTCTTTTAGTAACCGATGTTCCAGCTACTCTTGAATCATCTTTGATCATCTCTCAGTTATCATGAGATTCGCTTCGACTTTTATTAGCATATATCGGGTTGCTTATTAAGAAACTTTCCGTGGCGTGCAAGTTTTCTTGTTTTAGTGGTGCCAAATTTCTTCCATTTCAGAATAATTGATCCAATGTTACTGACAGCAACATTTATCATTGACCTGGCAATGGCCCTGGAGCCTGAACCACTGTTCTACCGCTTAATTACTGCATTCTTTTGTTCATTTGAGAGCTCTTTTACTTCAGCAAGACAGTATTGTTGTAAGAAGGTTTAATGATGATTCTGATAATGGCATTAAACCATATTGAAGTATTGCCGGAGCATTCCAAGAGTTTATATGCAAGCATAGAAAGATCGAGATTTCCATTCGCTCGAAATAACATTATAACAATAACTTCTTCATAATGTCCGAAAACTTTTTTCTACTATTACGTGCTTTTGTTTATATTTTGTTTTGCATAGTATGTTTAGAAATATGTATTTTGTTCTTAGTAATTGTTAATTTTATATAAAAATACATCACCTGTGTGGATTTAAGATAAATGTGAGCATCGAAGTGTATCAAATTAATATTTGGCAAGTATCTAAATACTATATATATATATATATAATTATAAATTGCATTATGTTATATTGAAACACTATTCGAAATTATCTCTCGTTACTACACGGTGAACGTATCACTTCACGTAAACACTGTATATAGACTAAACAATGACAAAAATGGGGCTGCTGCAGGAATCGAACCAGCAACCGACAGGGTAGCCACTTTAATGTAGCATTGGTCTAACCATTGAGCTAAAATGCTGCCAGTAATCATCATCATTAGTCTTATATTGTCCGTCGTTGGACAGGAAACATGCCCCAAATTCGACACACTTCTCTGTCATGGGTGTCGCTGAGCTAATATTTCCTAAACCTGTTCAGTTCGTCTCGCCATCTTGTATTCTACCGGTCTCGGTTATGCATGTGATCTTTTGGGGTCCATCTTGTGAGTTGTGATGTCCATCGGTTGTCTGCCATTTTAATAACATGACCAGCCCATGGCCATTTGAGTTTTCCAATGGATTTATGATCTTGGACTGTTTATTCCCTGATATATTGTGCTGTCTTGTGATCTCTCCATGTGAGGTTGAGCATGATTTTTTCATGTGCACGTTGCATGATTCTCAGTTTGAGAAATAGTCTCTTAATTAGGTTCCATGTTTCAGTTCCATTGGTGACTATCGGGAGGGTGAATTAGTTGTATACCCTTGTTTTTTTTTAGGATCTTCTTGTTTTTGAAGGTTGAGCTTACTCTGCCGAAGACTTACCACCCTAGAGTGATTCTTTGCTTGATTTCTTCCTCTTTTGAAGATTTCATAGAGATTCGTTGTCCTAGGCGAATGTAGTGATCTACTTTCTCCAGTTCTGCGTTTTCAATTTTGATCGTTGTAAGTTTATTTCCGACGTTATTGTTTCACACGACCTTTGTTTTGCTGAAGTTCGTATGAAAGCCTACTTTCTTGCTTTTTTAATTCAGTTCATCTGGCATTAGTTGGAAGTCATGGAGGTTCTCTGCAAAAAGGACAATGTCGTCTGCAAATCTGCTCGGAAATTCGCCGTCTATTTTGATTTATTTATTTCCCTCGGTTTCTGAAGATTGTCTTGAGGCAGGTTGAGAAGAGTTTGGGTGGGCTGGTATCACCTTATACTTTTTGGGGGGAGCTGAACGAGTTCCGAATTTTCATGTAGCCTGATAAAAGAGCTGTTATGACCGTACATATGTTGCAGTACTCTGACGTATATGGCGTGTACACCTAGTCGAGTGATAGCCTGAATGACCACTGGAATTTTCACCGAGCCGAATGCTTTCTCGAAGTCAATAAATGCTGCATTTTGTATTCTGCTGCTTTTTCTTTTAGTTGATTTATTGAACAGAGATGGTCCGTTGTCGAGTAGCTTCTAAAGCCAGCTTGATCTCATGGCTAGTTTTCATCTTGCATTTTGGTGATTCGGTTGGTGATGATTTTTGTAAAAAGTTCGTAGATGCAGTTGAGTTTTCATTTTCATATAAAATCATTATGACTGCAGTATTCCGATCGTCAATGATAATGCAAAGGCCTGTAAAACCGTTTGTATAACTTTGCATTACAGGTGTAATAAAGAATAGACCGAGAATGAACGAGATGATAACTTGAAAGTGAAAAGTTATTTGGACCTACGCAATAAAGGCAGCTGTTTAGCTCAACGGCAAGAGCAATGCTACGTTGAAGCAATAATCGTAGACAAATTGAATTGAATAAGCAGTTGGAGAAATTTGGGCTGCAGGAATTGATCTTGAAACCGATAGGATAGCCGCCTCAACTTACCATTGAACTAAACAGCCGCTGGTATTGCCAAAGTCCAAGTAACTGTTTTCACCCTAAGTTATCATCTCGTTTATTCTCGGTCTATGCTCTATTCGTTTCTTCCAGCGCGACAGTTATGTATTAAGAAATATATACATGTGATCCTACAAAATGATTATAATGATTATGATGACCAGAAATATATATATATATATATATAAAATATTGGTTCCGTAGAGTCCGAGGGAATGAAAGAAAGTCGAAAAGAGTACATGGAGAAGAAATTCTGTTTGACGAATGCCATTACGTTTTTGTTTTCAGAATAGAGGAAAGAGAGAGAGATAGAAAGAGAGAGATAGAGAGTGAGAGAGAGAGAGTGAGAGAGAGAGGTCGAGAGTGAGAGAGAGAGAAAAAAGGGAGAGAGAAAGAAAAAGAGGGGGAAGTGACGGAGAGAGAGAGAGAGAGAGAGAGGGTGGGGAAAAAGAGAAAAAGCAGAAGAGAAAGAAAGGGAAAGAGAAAGATGAAAAGAAAAACAGAGACATAGCGAAACACACACACACACACACACACATATATATATATATATAGAGAGAGAGATGGATAGATAGAACGAGAGATAGAGAGAGAGAGGGGGGCTAGATTGTCAGAAAGAGAGAGATTACGACACCGAGTTGATTGTTTTTTGAATATCTCAAACGATAACAACGTCATATGAAATGAGTTGTTGCAAACCGCCACAGACTAAAAAAAAGAGTGTAAACAGATAAGTAAAAGAATAAAATAGAAAATAAACAGGTCTGATTAGTCACTCAACAGAAACCGTCACATGACTAACGTCTTTTGGTAGCATGACGTGTTGAGGATGATCAATTTAAGAATTGAATAAAAAAGGTCTATCAATGAATAAGTTACTTCTCTTGCCTTTTTATTGGGCTGTGTTCACAAAAAGTCTGAATTTCCTAAAATAAAAAAAGTAGGCTCAAACATAGGGATCAATTTAGCATAAACTTGCATTGCAAACTGAACCTCAACCTCATAAAAGTATTTTGGGAGGGATTTTGAATAAACAAAAGATCCATTTTATTTAGACATAACTCCATTAGCGCGGCCTCTACGCATGTTACTTACATACAAACATATATACATACCTATATACCAAGCGAGCCAGTCTGCTGGATCAACTAAAAAACTGAAGAAACCTATGTTTAGGACACAGTTCTGGTAGACAGTTTCTAAAGATATACAACAAGGTCCTCAATCACTATAATAAGAAGTGTTTGCAAATATTTGTACAATTTCTTTTGTAGGTCAAGTGGGTTAGTGTTTCAATGGCATGAATACAATATTCGACCCCCGTTTATGTTACGCCAGGTTTATTCATTTAGACATTTATAGCGTTGCCAAAGAATTGTATTTACTTAATAACGACAGACAAGTCTGTTTACTCACCGATTAGAAACTGTCACTTGACCCATGTCATTTGCCAGCATGCTATGTTGGTGTGATCAATCAAAAAATTGGACGAAGGGATGATAGATGAATAAGTCACTCATCTAGCCAATTGTTGTATTTCTAAAAGGTCAGAATTTTCAAAAAGACAAGTGTGAGCGCTGCTGGATACAAACTAAAGGACCAATTTAGCATAATGTTGCATTGTAAATTGTATCCCCCACAAAAAAACATTTCAGCAGTAGGGTATTGTGTTTTGTATCTTGGGTGTGCTGTGTGCTACGGATAGGCAGAAACGTAAAAATTTGTAAAAAGCAATAATCTTTTTTTTTATATGGGGAAGACGGTCCCTATTGTCGAAATAAGAGAAATAATGGTAAACAGAATTTAGATAAGACATTATCTTAAGTGGATTATAGTTTTCAGTTAAAAATTTGTTTTTATTTCATTAATTCTCTTATTTCTTTTTATTTGGTCGCCATTTGTTGCATCGAATGAATGAGGGCGTGAAACTTATTTACAATCGAGGCCACCCTCCCTACATTGTACTAAAAAGACTTACTTTTTTGTAGACATACTAAAGAATAAATTAATAAATTTTCCAACCCTCTAGCTCCATTGGTGCTGGTGTGACACATAAATACATTGCCAGGCAGGCAAATATTGACTATGTTGGCAGTTTTGGTTGACGGCTTCTAACGTGTAACTAGGTTCCATTTTTTGAGCACTGCCAGAAGGACTTTACACGAATGTTTACAAAACGGGAGATTTTAATATTCTATGTAGTTCAAGTGGGTAAGTATTTTGATGCTTTGAATACAATATTCAAACCCGGCTTATGTCACACCATATTAGACATACACATACATTTGATGCGTTACCAAAGAATCATATTTACTTAAACTAGCTGACAAGCTGTCATTCAATGTTAAACAATTAAATTAAATATTGAAGTATTAAAAACTAAATCAAATAGAACTAAATAGTGAATTGACAAATATTAGATTAAACATTAATTATTGAAAAAATATCATTGTTGCCAATCATATGATTCTGATTCATCCGTAATTAGTTTCACCAAATCAAAATGATCTGCAATTTATGGTGACATTAAACGAAAGATCACCTTTCTCTTCAAATTTTCAACTAAATTAAGCGATTACAAATGGTTTTACTTTCCCTCTTTTTACATTACTGTGCTGGTGAAGGATGTGGGAGTAAGTCAACTTTCTTCGTTTCACCTCTCTCTTTCCACCCTCAATACAGCGTGATTGCAAGCTTGACACGATATATGGAGGTGGTAGTAGTTACGTCTGTTAATAGATGACAAGACTGGGGGCTTGGAGGCCAAATTCCACCGTAACTTCTATTCCGACTGAAGATTTAATGCAATTTTTGTATTGTACTATATATAACAAATGAAGAATTTAGAGCATTGTGGTGGATGGGGTATTGTGCGTAAGTAAATATATCGCTTAAATTCAGCCTTACTGACCGCCCAGTTCTGCGAAGGGCAGAGATAAATGCTAGCCTCTGAGTTTGGAGCAGAAGTTTCGATACTACCTCTCGGTATTGGATGGGATAATGGATAGTCTATAGCCACACAGATGAGTTGTAATACAACGGAACATCTGTCTGTGGATGATTCAATTATATACATATATATACATCAGAATGTAATAAGCCGTTGTATACCTGCATGATAAATTTTTAGTAATGCAATTGTACTGGCGTTCGTGAGAGTCCAAGTGAAATTCTTCCGTTGTCTTCTGTGAATCTCCAGTTGTTGTCTACAAAGTTATGCGGATGCCTCATATCAGCAAATCGTGTTTATTCATATCAGAGTTCAGTTTAGTGCATAATTTAGGTGATTGTTTCGAGTCATTTTTTTCTTTTTTTGATAAGATCCAGACAAGGGGGTGAAGTCGAAAATTGTATTCAAAAGAATTGCCCCCCCGCCTCTTTTCCTTATCGGAACCTTAACCTTTTCGTTGTTTTTTTCTTCAAATCCTATTTACAGTGAATGATATTTAGCTGACTATGGCCGAAACAAATAGAAATCTATCAGTCGTCTGTTCTTTGTAAATATTTTTCTTGCACAGTGAAGAATAAAACAGACTGTTCAAGTTCTGCTTTCAAACAAATATGATTGAGTTTGGGTGTGAGAAAGTCTTTCTCCACCTCATGAAATTCTTGCTAAAGGACGAAGGAATTCTTTCGTAAACTAGTTGAGCAACGCTTGTGGTATGCAGTTAATTGTGTTAAACCATATCCTTTTCATGTCTTGTCAGAGGGATTCCACTTGGCCACCGACAAACACCAGTTTAACTGCACATCTGCCGAATTGAAAACCATTGAAGTAGCAATTTCTGACATCTAGATACAACCACAAACATCTAGATATAGATTTAAAACACGTTCCAATAGGCAACACTGAGCAAGAGACATAACTCAGCAACATCCAAATTGTCAACACTGGGCGAAAAAAATTAACGAACGTTTCAGTATGTCAGTCAGTGACGGCTATCGATGCTACAGATACTAGTGCATTAAAAATCTTCGAAGAATTTCTGATCTTGTAGCCAGTGGAGTATTTGCAAAATATCCAATACCCACGAGTGTTGAATAGAATCCTTTGTTAGAAACCGTCAACCAAAACTATTAACATCGTCAAGATACGTTTCTTCTGTTTTTGAGTGGTTCTATCTATCTATCTATCTATCTATCTATCTATCTATCTATCTATCTACCTCAATTTCTTCATATCTAGCTTGGGTTTCTTCAGTTTTTGAGCTTGTCCGGCTTGCTGGCTACGTATGTAAGTTTCGTGCGAACAGGCTGCGCCAATGGAGCTACAGGGCTGAAAATTAAATGATTTACTTATTATCATGTATGAAATTGTTTTTTATAACCCCCTTAAGTAGTTTGTAGTTCAATCTACAATGTAATTTTGTGCTGTATTGGTCCCTTAATTTGTGCTCGGCAACATTCATTCTTGTTTGGTTCATGGGGGTTGAGGTATCGGACTTCTTTTTGTGACCAACTGAAGGCAAGAGAAGTAACTTCTTCACTGATCACCCCCTTTTCCATTTTTTTAATTGATGACCCCAACACGACCAAAAGACGGTGGCCGTGTACCAGTTTCTATCGAGTGACTAAGCAGATTTATCTTTTGTTTTGTTGTTGTTTTTTTTGCTGGTAAACGCAGGTGCTCGCACTTTGAATAACGTGAAAGCACTTGTTTTATTGAATGACCGGAAATGAGAGACAAGTGGTCCACGAGGAGCCGACGTCTTGATAATTGACAAGCATAGAAATGAGCATTGCAGTAAACTCTCGTTCTAACAGCACTTGTCCTAACGGCACGAATCAAAAGTATTATCCCAACCTCAAAATTGATTCAAGACAAAAGCGCAAATTTTCAGAATATGCTGCAATCAAAATTTATTTTGATATCCATGCCTTGCAGAAACAAATCTACGTAGCCCGTGAGCGTGTTCTAAAACCATATATCTGACATTACGTAAAATAGATTTGTTGTCTGAATTTATCTGAAAATTACCAACAGAAGATGTAGGCCTTGTTGGTCCAAAATGACTATAGAAACCCCTGAAAAACAAAAAAGTCTACCTTCAGATGACACCCATTGGTGTACTTAAACATATATTCAAGGTTGCAGCCCGAAATATGTGACCAGGAGCACCTGTATACACATAAACACACATACACACACACACACACACACACACACACACACACACACTCATACGAGCCCAGAGAGAATAATCTTTACTGGTTGGTCGGACAGGCCATTCATGAGGCTACAGTGATTCAATTTGATCAAAACAAGGATGGAATGTAAAATTCAGACTCTTTTAACTACATAAAAAGGATATTGTGAAGAAATAGTATCTTCGTTTTGATTAATTAAATTAAAATTTTATTGTTGTGTAATAAAATTTGCACTTTTGACTTGAATTAATTCTGTAGTCCGGAGTCTATACTTGAGACTCGTGTGTTCTACTTCGACATTTAGAAAAAAAATATTTTCGCAAGACTATTGCCGGGGATTATACCTTTTACTGAGTAAATAAAAAAATATAATAATTTGCTTGCTATATTTCGTAACTTACATGTCGTCATTTTCAGATTGGCATGCCGAATTTTAAAAAAATCCAACCAATTTATCGGCAACCTCGCCGTAACGTCACTCCCTGAGGGTACCGTGATAACTGGAATCTACAGAAGTAGATAGCTATTAGGATTTTCATTATTAATTTTGACTAGTATTTCCTTTCATCTTAACTTTCAGTGGCTTTTCATCACAACTATCTTAGATCGATTGGCTATGGTAGTGAGTAATTGTTTCATTTGATCAAAAAGCATTTGTTGGAATTTTTCCAAAAGTTACAATGTGGAAGAAGGAAATGGTTATGGAAGAGTAGGGTAGAGTATATCAATGAAGAATATCTCAGAAAGAAAATCATAATAAGAATTAAATACAGATTTATATTTATAATTAATGTGAACCTAAGATTGAATGAGATTCAATTTTATATTAGATTCGAGTTTAAATCGTGAGCCGATCAATCTTAATTTTTTGTAAAATTATCCCGATGAGAAATGCATTTTCAAATCTATTCCATATCTAATTGTCATGCAAAACGGGACATAGGGGCACCCAAATTAGAGCCTCTTGTACTTATTGGATAGAATTCTTTCTAAATGCGCTTAAAGATGAAACAGAGCAGATGGGGAAAATAAGCTCTGAGTGTGACACGAACTTATGCCCGTTTTGCTCCAGAAAAGCCTGATTTTTGGACTAACAACTTTTAACTCTCTGACTGAGCTTTGAGAACTCTACGACCCACAGGAAATCGAATTCTATCTTCAAACGTATCCTTCAATCTTCCCAGATATCTCTCGGCGTCACATTTGTAATTGTTTTTTTTACAGGTAGTATTGGTAGGAGCAATATCATCTTTTATTTATTTTTGAAATGAAGCATTGTCAACGAGCATTATTATCATAATTATTATTATTATTATTATTATTATTATTATTATTATTAAACAAGTAACCATTATTGCTGCGGTAAATACTACTTGTGTAAAAACAATAACAAACATGTCAACCAGAGAGATCGGCGAAGAGAGATTGGTAGGTTTAAAAGTCAGATTTGATCCCTAGAGTTATCGTAGATTGGTCAGTAAGAGTTCATCTAATGGTGTCTCTTTGCTGGTTGAGTAACTTCACAGGAGAGTGCTTGTTCGCGTATGCGTAGTAATACTTCCTCTGATTAGTCACCTAGTTACATAAAGGCTGTGCAAATGGCTGGATACTTTCTGCGAAGGCAATGTATCTCATCCCTGAAAGACTTGATTTCAAAGGTCTATTTATAAGCTTGCAATGTTCCGAAATGTACAATAGTTTAAAGTGGCCAACGACTTTTATACGGTACTGTCTATATGTGTGTGTATGCGCGCGTGCATGATGGTCGTTTCTAGCCTACAAGCTTTGAAGTATATTGTATTAATAAGTATAGAAATTACTTTGTTCACTATACTGGCGTACCTAAGTATGACGTTATAATGTCCCTGTTTGAGTGAATGATTCAATAAACCATGCTACTAAACTGTTTTTCCCCTTTCCAGGTGGCGTCAGTTGGGGCTTTTCCGGTTTCAATTGTTTCCGAGGTATAATCTATTCATACAATGAACAGTGACCAGTGTATCAGTGAGGAGTATAGACAATACGACAATATGAGAGTGAAATGACAAAATAGGAAGGCCATGTTTATGCAAATGATTTCCCTTTATTTTAATTCGTCGTTTCGCCAAAGCTGGCTTTATCAAGAAAGTGTACTAGAGATATACATGAAATGGTGATTTTATATATTTATATATGTTCCCTGACTCGTAGTGGGCGTGGATTCTGACTTTGTGAAAAAAACAAAACAAAAAACAACAAAAAACATCATTAACACCAACTACTGGTTTGGGACCATATATGAAACATCATATCATGTATATCTCCTGTACACTTTCTTGATGAAGCAAGTTTTGGCGAAATACCGAATTGAAATAAAGGAATTCATTTGTATAAATTGTATATATTTGTGTATATTGTCATTTCACTCTCATAATAAACAGTGTAATTCTCTTGGTTCCCTGTCTGTATCTCCTCCACTTAAAGGTAATAGAGATTATATCAATAAAACTTTATTCATATCTCTAATATTCTACAGGATTTGGCTATGGCCCTACGAATCGCCTTTCCAATCGGGTCCCGTGGTTCTCACGTCCAGTCTTGGTCCCTCGGTATAGCGCAATCAAGAAAAACGCAAAAAAAGGAAACAGAATTTTATCAAAATACTTAGTAGCAAGAGAAGAAGAAGAAGAAGAAGAAGAAGAAGAAGAAGAAGAAAAAGAAGAAGAAGAAGAAGAAGAAGAAGAAGAAGAAGAAGAAAAGCAAGTAGTCTCTCTTTGAGTCAATTGATTCTCAAACTTGAAAGAATAGTGTAATATAGAAATATTCCAAGAGTGTTATTTTCAATAGAAATCGTAGAAGGCCATTTTTGTTTTTTTGAACACTAAGATGTGGACCACGGGCATTATATCATGATATCATAGTAGTTGGTAAAAAAGAGGTCTTCTCTTTATGTTGTTACTAAATTTAATGACATCACACCTTTCCTTTCTTCCTATTTCTGTTGATTAATGCAATCGGAGCAGACCAGCCGATCGGAAAGCGTCTCATTGAGATATGCAGACACATCAAAAAGATTTGTTCGATTAGTAATTAATCAACAAATGATGACATGGTGTTTTACACACAATTTCGATTTTACCTACTGAATATTCATGAATTATTTCGTACAGAAAAAACGAACGTTTTCTTAAAAAAGTATAAATTAAAAAGGAGCTGAATTAGGAAATACAAGCCAGATGCAGACCACTTGGAGCTAGATTCACCAAAAGGGAGCTAGATCTAGCTCCAAAAGAGCTAAATTTGCAACCCCATAGCCCTTGACGATTCGCTAGGGACACGAAATCTCGCATTCAATCTCAGATAATGTCTCTTAACGTTTCAGCGTGGGTGGACATCTGTCCTTGTTCATTTAAATCAGATTAACACGCATACATAACTGAACCCCAGTGGTACATCAACCATTAGATTGAGTAAGCTTATGGTTTAATCGAGTGTACACCTGTGTATTTCGGATGTTATTTCAGTACCTTTGCTTGCACTTTTTCCATCTCTTCACAAAAAGGTGTTTACGAAAGATACAAACAGTTTCAAAAATGTGTTACAGCAAAACTACTCAAGATATTGGAACTCGCGATGCACAGTGTAGAAAAACACACTGAAGTTTAATACTGCAAGGTTTTTCACCAAAAGATATGTCCAGGAATGCTAGCACCAGATTAAAAGTAGAAAAAAAAACAGAAGAATACATTGAAAACCTGTTAGAAAAAAATATGTTTGCATGTTTAGTAGAGAACTCATTCAAATTTTCGAGGTCATTTGGTGAATCTTGTATCTGGTAGCGCTGACACAAAATTTTAGAAGATAGAAGATAAAAAAACGAACTTTTTTCTACGCCACCCCCAAAACTACAAAAAAACAAAACAAAACTGAAAACCTTTTTAGGAGACGTCTAATGGAATATTCATGCGATTTTGAGAGATTTTAGGCCAAATGGTACATCTTGTATCATTGACACAAGTTTTTCTAAAAGTAAAATAAAAAATCTCCGAAATTTCATTGTTCAAACATAAAATACACACATCGAGCATCTGTAAGATGCAGTTATAAGCTTCAAGTGTTTCTCCATAAAACGAGTGTCAACATTTGGTATAGTTTTGTTTTGATACATTTCTGAGACTGTCTTTTCCTTCTGTAAAAACTCTGCACTATGTTTTTTTAAAAGTCAGGCTACAAATATATAACCATTTAGAAATTGTTGTCCTTATGACGACGTTTTTCAATGCACAAATTCTAAGAAAATGAAAAGTACATTTACAGGTCTGGTTAGTCACTCAATAGAAACCGTCTAATGACTAAATTTATCTGGTAGCATACTTAGTTGGGGGTGATCAATTAAAAAATCGGAAAATTGGGATGATCAATAAATTTGTATGTTCTTTCTACACCTTTTGTTTGGGCAGTGATCATTGGAAAAGTCCGAATTTTCAAAAATTATGCTGCCATTAACTAACTGATCGATTTAGCATGAACTTACATTGTATATTGACCCCCCTCCCCTATTTGAGGATTTTTATGTTGATTCATTGTCTTTGGTTAATGTATTAGTCTACGTTCTCTAGCTCTGAGTTTTCAGTTCTGATTTTTGTGTGTCTGATCTTAATATGTTTGTTTTACATGATATTGGTCAATGTTTAAGTTCATGTAGAGATCAACTTTCTTCCTTCCTTCATTCAGCTCGTTCAGCAACATTTGGAGATCACGAAGGTGCTCAGCAAATCTTAGGTTGCTTAAGTATCCAACGTCTATTCTGATTCCTCTATCAACCCAATCTAGGATCATCTCGAAGCTGTGAAGATTTTGAGTGAGCTAGTATTTCCTTGTCTAAACCATTTTTCGAACTAACTGGGCTCAGAGTTTTTTGTTATCTGATAATGGAACTGCTGTGCTTGTAGATGTGTTGCAAGACCCTTACATATACGGGATCTACGCTTTGCAGTATCAATGACTCAAGGGATTTCCTGTCAGTCGAAAGCCTTCTTGAAGTCAGCTAATGCTACTGCAAGTGACATTTTATATTCTGCTGTTTTCTCTTTCTGTTGATTTACCGAACGGAGATGGTTGACAGTTGAGTAGCTCATTCTGAAGCCTGCTTCTTCCTATGGTTTTCATCTAGTGTTTTGGCGATACATTTGATGTTCACTTTATAGATATAGTTGAGAAGGTGTATCGGCCTGTAGTTGTTTAGATCTTTCAGTTCCCCCTTTTTATATAAGATTATGACTGCGGTGTTCCAATCCTCTGGACTTGACTTTGTTTGTGACATAAGTTGAATAGAATGGCTAGGCTCCCAGTGATGACTTTAACAGCTTTTTTTAGTTGGTTGACGTTAATGTGATCTGTTCATGGAACCTTTCCTTTGAGAATACACAGATTTTGAACGCCAGGGGTGTGGTCACAGGCTGAAACTCCTACTCTAACTCAACAACCACACATTCATCTACCGCCGTTTCAGCAGGTGGTCTAGCCCTCGACGTTGAAAATCTATTTTCTCTAATTACACACACACACACACACACACATATATATATATATATATATATATATATATATATATATATATATATGTAATGGAGTATAGGATTCGCTACACAAACACGTTTATGCTTAGTATATCTCGGAATTTTTGAGATGAGGTATTATTATTATTTCCATTAATATTCGGACCATCCTCATCTAGGTTGTTTTTCATACAACGTTTCAGCTGTTGCACTCTACGGCCTTCATCATATGGACACATAGCTTGGTGATTACAGCATCAGACAAATTACTGCAAAGTAATCTGATGGTTCTAGGTTCAATCCCAGTGTGAGACAATAATAATACTACTAATGCTAAGAGGGGAATGCGGTCAATATACCCCTGTCGGATGAATAAAGGGTTCAGTTTGTTACTTCCCTACACAGACTTCACCACTAGATGATACCTGATGAAGGCCGTAGAGTGCAACGGCTGAAACGTTGTATGAAAAAAAACCAAGATAAGGATGGTCCGAATATTAATAGAAATTACGTTTATGCTTCTGCACTTTTCGGGTTTCTTCAGGCAAATGATTTGCTTTATTATAGACCCCTATTTAGGACCTTCTTAGAGGGATGTTTATTTTTCTAGGTTGTAGGATCTTCCTATTATTCTAGTTTTGTATCTGTTTTTCTTTTTTTTTGTTTAGAGGTTGGTAATTGCTTGTTATATATTTTTTTGTTTTATTTAGCAGAGATACTGAGCTTGTTGGTAGTTATGAATTACAAATTAGGCATTTTGTTTATTACGATGTTGTTGAACTATCTCCTTTTGGGGTATGTTTCCTCTGTGGGGGTCTTTTATTCTCACTTATACCGTTTCCCAGTGTTAGGGTCAACTTTTATATGACGTTTGTTGTTGGTTTAATTATTCTGGAATTTGTCTGTTTCCCCATGTCTAAGATAATTATGGTGATTGGGTAGCTCTTTAAAATGGCTGAAGGTGTAAAATGATAATAATGTTAATAGTAATACTTAGGTGAATAGAATAGCTACGGGGGTTGATTTTTTTAGTAAACCTATATGTCGGTTGTTGAATTACATTTCTTAATTGAAATTTTGAGCGATGCTTGCATTCAAACGCTACTTCATTTTTTCTGTTTGATTAATCTGTTTTTTGTTTTTTGTTCTAGTGGCGAAAGTGACGATTTCAGATTTCTCATTCGTGCATAGGTAACATTGAGTTTGAATATTCTTGCAAATGTGCGTTTGTTTAAACATTTTCCATTTTACTGTGGGTTATAGATTACTACCGTTAGTCTCCAGTCGACAGTGATGTATTGTTTTTGTATATTTTTTTTTGTAAATGGTGATATAAGGTTCGCTAATCTTAGTTTAAAGGGTGTTTTCGATATTCCTATGTAATATTTTACTTCTTCAAGTTTCTGTGAATCGATATTTCAACTTGGTATACACTATTCGATTTGAGACATTTGTTTTGCAAAAGACATCCGTTTGTGTTTGTATGATTGCAATCTTGTTTATGTGTTCTTTCACCTTTAGTATTATTTCTAATTATTTTATTGTTATGTTTTGATATGAACTCATCAAGATTATCCTTACAACTTGAACTAATTTTCAGTTTGTTTTTGTTTTAATATTTCACTCAGTAGGTTGCTCGGAAGGAATATTTTTTCTAATGATTGGATCAATATTTTTCCCAAGTTGGGTTTTTACTTGTATATTGAATGGCGGTGTATACCAGATGATTTTTCTACTTCTACTTATTTTGTTGTTGCTATATTTTACTCTATCGGACTTTACGTTTTCATCATATTTGAAGCTAGTTCCGGTAAAACCACTGCCCTTTAAGGCTTCAGTATTTTTATTTCTAACATCGTTGAATATTCTTCCATTTGAGGAGTCATACATTAGCGTTTGTGTAGCGAATCCTTTACTTCACCATACTTTACTTCATACTGTACTCAAACTCAACTTGATGTTTTATATTGAATGTATCGAGCATTTAATGAAATAAACCCATTACACATCGGATTGTATTATGATATATCATATCATATTGCATTTTTGATTTTTATTTTGTATTGAATTTTTAATATTTCAATTTTACACTTTACATTTGTACATATGTATATTTCCTGAATGTTTTTCATATATGTTTCATAGTCTACATTGATACGTAAACATTAATCAAAATTAAACTCACATTGAATAGTGTGACTTTAAAAGTTTCTCTGTTTCCAAGAAGCCAAAGTTATGACCTTTTCTTGTGATTTTTTTCCTCGTCAGCAATATTACTTTTTTCATAACTTATGATAAAAAAAAAAAAATAAAAGTCAACCAAAACTGCTAACATCGTCAATATAAGTTTCTTCAGTCTTTAAGTGATCCTGTTTGGTTGGCTGGCAATGTATGTACCACGTGTGTAGGCCACACCAAAAGAGTGAGAGTGCTTTTTGAATTTGAATGTTTAACTCCTTATTATGTCTAGAAAAACGTTTTCTTTCAAAATCCCTACTTTTGCTTTTGAAAATCCTTCCTAAATAACTTATTAGTGGGAAGAGGTTCAATTTACAATGTAATTTAATGCACCGTCCCTTAGTTTGTGTCCGGCAGGGTTCATTTTGAAAATTGGGACCTCGTAGTGAGGCAAAAAAGGGGTGGGATGTAACTTACTTATGACTTTTTCACCATTATCTCCGATTTTTCAATGAATTATCCCTAACACAACATTTTACCAAAAGACGTTAATTACGCAACAGATCCTATTGAGTGACTGACCAGACTTGTTTTATATATATATATATATATATATATATATATATATATATATATATATATATATATATATATGTTATTAAGAAATAGATATATGATTCGACATAATGATTATAAATTGGGATATAATACATAGAAACTCTCTTCGAAATGATCTTCCGTTATTACAAGGTGAATGTATCAATATGATACAACGCAGTTTATTATCATGTGTGCATATATATATAAAAGGTCTGGTTAGTCACATCTGGCTCGGAGAAAAAGTCGTAGGAATATATATATATATATATATATATATATTCCTATGAATATTTATGTATATATTCCTATGACTTTTTTTCCAAGCCAGATGCTGGTGTTGTCACTTTTTTTCCCTATCTTCTTAGATGTGTCCACACATCTCAATAAAACGCTTTTAGGTCTGTCAGTTGGACTGTTGGTCGGTCTGTCTTTGTTTGAGACACAGGTTGAATAGAAAGGCTAGTTTCCTAATAATGACTTTATCAGCTTTTTTTATTTGATTGATGGGGTTGTTATCTGTTCTTGAAAATAGGAATAAAGGAAGGAAGAGATGTAGTCGTTACAATTGCGACATCATTGAAAAAAAACAACAAATGCTGTGATGTCATAATAGAATTTATGAGTTCGGGATTTTTGTATTAAAAAAATAACCTAAAAAACAAAAAGCACCAAAAATGGTCTTTTACCATTTTTTTTATTACTGAAAGTAATACTATCAGAATATTTCCATTTTGCATTATTTTACAAGCATGATAATCGATTGCCTAAAAGGAAAACGTTTTGCCCTTCTCCCTCGTCCTCCTAATACAGCAGATGGTGGACGCCTCGTTGAACTTATGGTTCTTCTTTTTCTTAAACAATCAACCAATGCAAACTTTCCTTCGTTCAGCACTTGGCTGGATTTCTTGTGCTGCTTCGGGTCAGATGTCGAGGATAATGTTTACAAACACATTCACAGATTCCGTCTCCTACCATAGAACCCATCGCACACATTGGCTCATGAATAAATAGTTTATAACAAGCCACAAAGTCCAACCATAGAAGCGCTACTTCTTTTTTTGTGTGAAAACCCCGCAAGCACTGTGTTGTCAACTTTTTTTACATCTGGAATTGAGTCAAAAAAAATCTTACATTCTTCGTATATATATATATATATATATATATATATATATATATATATATATATATATGTGTGTGTGTGTGTGTGTGTGCGTGTGTACTCAAGAAATGGACATATTTGATCCGACAGAATGAATTATAAATTGTGTTATATTATACAATTAAAGAAATTAGGGCTGCTGCTGGAATCAAACCTACCGTTTATTCTCGGTCTTTCAATTCAAATAGAGTAGCAGGTTCGATTCCTGCAGCAGCCCCATTTTCTTTCATTGTTCATTCTATTTACGTTGTCTAAATTGAATTATATATTAACGGTGTAACGACGGGAGATCATTTCAGATAAGTTTCTATATCATATAACGCAATTCATAATTCATATATATCTAATAATGTATGGAATCTAAGAAATATATTACTGATTATTGATAAACTAGCATAGTGCCCATCAAAATGACTTAATCTTTACAAAAAAATTAGTATTTCTGAATATTTCTGTTTTTAAACACCGGTTCAAACAAGTATTCTCTAGTAGGTCTTGATTATTAAAACATCGTTTCCAAAAATAAAATATTATAAAACCTTCATCTAACTGTTTTGAACAGCGTTTCAACTCAGTTAGTGTCTGAAAAAAGAAAAGAATAAGTTCAAAGGGAAGCTAATCCGAGATATCATTTTGTTTTTGACATAGCGAAATAATCACCGCTGTTTCCCTCATTAAATAACATTCAATCACGTGTCTTATTCTCTCTGTCTCTTTAATCGACTTTCGAAAGGTTAGAAATTCTCAGCCATAGCAGTCGGTCAAACTTTAACTTCTGACCACATTCAATTACATAAGTCTAACTCAAATGATATTGCGCTTTTTGCAGAGAGCCTTCACCACCTCCAACTAATGCTAGATGATCTGAATAAAGAATGAAAGACAGTCGACCTTCACAATGTATCCTCCAGATAGTCACCTAGCTGAAACATGGAAATAAACCATGAGACTAACCCTCAAAAAACTCATGTTGCAAGAAGGGCTGACAAGAGATGGACATCATGACTCACAACGTGGATCTCAGAGACCAAGGCTTGCAGAATAAAAGATTGAGGGACGTACTAGACAAATTCAGAAAGTATTGGCTCCACGATGCCCATGACAGAGAGGTTTTGCGAATCCTAGAGACCGTCTAACGGTGGTCGATAAATATACTGATGGTGAGGATGATGATGATGATAGAGAGGATGACAGTAAACCTTACGCTTCCACTGTGACTTTTCGAACTGAACAGATAAATAAATGGATAAACCAACAAATTTTATGCCACCGGTCTTTATATGTATGGATTAAGTGCGTTCATCAAAACAATACTTGATGAACAAATATATTAACTACTTTATCACAAAGGGTTGAGTAAAAATACTACTCATTTTATTAGATTTGATTTCTGTCATTCAACACGCAACCAAAAATATCTAGATTTGGATGAAAAACATCTAAATTGGCAACTCTCGGCAAGGGACGTTATTCATATTGTCAGACAGTGACGGCAATCGGTGATAGAGATGCTAGCGCATCTAAAAACAGATTATGGATATTCAACTATAATCTATTTCCGTCGGTCCGATGTCCAAGGTTCTCGCTTTCAGCAGAAATAGGAAGATTATCTTTATGACAGATGTTTGTCCCTTTTCGCCGAATATGGACTGTTTATTCGCATCCAAAAGAACAAACACAGAACAAACGTCGACTTACATCCGATTGACTTACGTCCGATTACAAATACATCCTCATAAAAGCCTAAACCCAATTAACTGTGGACGCCAGGAATTTCAGTCATTGCAGTTGCGTGGCTCAACGGCGGATGACGAAAGTTTCCGTCATTTTATAAAGGGAACGCGCTGTTTACATCATGTTTGTTTCAAGCTCCGAGGACAGAGAAGGCGAGAAGGAGAAATTAAAAGAGCTTACAATTTGTTGGGTTGAGGTAATGCCTTTGTAAAAGAAACGTAGCGGATGACAGTTGTTCTTTTCTCTTCGTAACATTATGTTATCTTGGGTTGTGTTTGTGAAACGTTTCACTTTATCCCGATCTGTTAATATATATCTATCCATCTTTTTCAATCTGTTAATATCTATCTATCTATCCAAGTCTCTTCATCTCTCTCTCTATATATATGTATATATGAATATCTATCTATAAATATCAGTCCCTCTTATCTATCTATCTACTTATCTATCTATCTATCTACTTATCTATCTATCTATCTCAGTTTCTTCAGTCTATTATCCCCCTCTCTCTCCTTTTCTCTCTCTCTCTCTCTCTCTCTATATATATATATATATATATATATATATATATCAATCTGTTATCATGTATCTCAGTCTCTTCATATCTATTTATCGCAATATTTATCTATCAATCCATCTATTTATATATCTATCTATCTTTCTCAATCTGTTCACATCTATATATCTATCTATGTATCTATGTATCTATCTACCTATCTCAATCTTTTAATATCTATTTATCAATCTCAGTCTCTTCATATCTATCCCAGTCTCTTCATATCTATTCATCTCCGACCTAGTGTGACATGAGGTCATTACTGTGGGGCATCCCCATAGTGATAGATCTACAGTCACTGCTGTGCGCGTGTGTTTGCTTCAATCTCTTCATTTATCACAATATCTTTTAAAACCAAGTTGAGAAATAACTGCAGCCGCCGTCGTTGTCGTCATCGTCATAGCAATAACAGCTGTTGCCTTGGCGACTCTCTGTTCATTGTATTTCATAGAATCAGCCCAAACCCGATCGCAATCGTGTTCATCTTGAGCAATATGTTGCACTATGGAATGTTCAGAATGTAGAGACGCCGTTTTGCGAAATTAGAAACCGTAAACCAAAACTGTCAACCCAGCCGACATAGATTTCTTCATTTTTTAAGTGATTCTGGCTGTGCATCTATGTATGAGTCACGCGTGCAGACTGCGCTGAAGAAATTAGATGGTTTTAAATTCAAAATTCACTCCTTGTTATCGCATTGTGAAGTGAGTGACGCCACCTCAGGTGCTTGTCGTCTCTAGGTCTATTTTCACACGTCACAAAAGCCTCAAAGACGAGGAGAAACTTTTGATATTTGATACTCGGTCTGAGACAACTGTTGCCATAGCCAGCGCATGGACACTTCCTTTTTAGTATGTCGAGAAAAAAACGTTTTTTCTTGTTTTTAAAAGTTTCCATCAAACCATAATATTTTTGTGGTCGGGTGCTATTTATAATGGGAGTTTATTCTAAATTGGCTTCATAATTTGTGTCGGTTTTTTTTAGACATTCAGACCATAAAAAATAGCTTATTAATTGATCACCCTTTTTTCAAAATTTCTTTCTATTGATCACTCCCAACATGCTGTCAAAAAACGTTGGTCACATGACAGTTTCTATCGAGTGACCAAGCGGACATGTTTCTTTAAATTTTATTTCAATAGGACATCTTGACGATCAGCAAACTCGACTTGTACTTCATTAATGTTATTATACTGTCATACATAAAATGGCCGATTATGAAAGGTAAGAACTTGCTTAGTGACACCCTGCTGTTGTTTTTGAAGTCTGTAAATCTTCAGCTCGAGCAGTCAATTTCCCAAACATCCCTTGAATTTCTCATCACCCCCAACTGTTTGAGGGCGCCCTTAAGGGTCATTATCCAGGGTCATATCCCTGGAACAAAGTTTTAGGAATCAATATCGTTTTGTTCTTTCTGAGTAAGTTTCAATTCCAAATGCAAAATCGATGTTGTTGAGAACAGTATTTTTACAGAATTTGAATTCCTACGAAAACAATAGTCTGATTCCTTTGGGGACAGTATCTGCAATAGTGATGGAATATCTTATCAAAACAAGATATGATGAATTATTAGTTAAAGATTTAAACGAAAGCAAATGTGGTTTAAATTGTTGAATATGTATAAATACATTTTCTGCTTCAGAATTCGTTAAAATCACAATCATGTTGACAAATGCAAAAAACGATCATTTATATGGGACAATCTGATTAGTTCAACGCTTGTTATCTGATCCACGATAGTGGTTTTGCGACAAACTAAGCTTAACTTAATAGATAACTAGATGCCTCTTGTAGAGTTATGGTTTGTAAACTATACCTTTTCCTTGGCAAATTGAAATGAAGTAAGCAAATTGAAAACTACGATGACCAAATTTAAAAAACAATGGCCAAATTTGTTAATGCGCCAAGCGAATTGTAAACTGCGCCAATCAAATTGAAAAATTAGTTACTAAATTAAAAAATACAGCAAGGAAAAAAGATGGGTTGATTTTAAAATTTGTTTGCCGTATTTAAAAATTTGCTTATCGTACTTTTGAATTTCAAATACATGGGGTGTCGTAAAGCAATGGATTGCAAACTACACTTGAACTCTATTCGAATTCTATCATTTGAAACTCCCCCACGATTGTGGTCTTGCAATAGAGTTAGCTCAATTCGGTAAATACGAGGTTGAAATAAGAACTTTCAGAATCTACCCTTTCTTTGCCAATCAGAAAACCAGTCGATTTATTCTGGAAGCATAGGATTTTCGGGTCCTGGAATCAATGAATTATTCCTAGGCAGGTTGAACTGTTGCGTGGTTGTTGAAGACGCTCTCTTGCAGAAAGTGGTCGAAATGTTTTAAAATGTGATTGTCACTCGGAGAGAAGTTTGGTGTCTTAGCTTTGTGGGGTAGAGTTTCGTAGCCTTGTTCGGTCAATTTTCTCGCTCAGTTATTTAAAAAGATTTGAACTACTTCAGTGACCACCACTCAACAAAAAGGCAAGATAAGTAACATTCATTGATCACCACTTTATACCAATATTTTGATTTATCACCACTATACACGGTATGCTGCCAAAAGGTATTGGTCATGTGATGGTTTCTACTGAATGACTAACCAGACCTGTTTGATTTTTTCCTTCTGTTAAAAATGTAATTGTTGTGGTAAACATTTACAACAAGGAAACATACACAGTAAGAAAACATTTTTAAGAATATGATTATAAAAAAAGCTAAAGACTAAAAACAAAAAAAAAATAATTTTTCTGTATCAATTTTTTGTCACACCCAGTTTTTTACCACATTTTTAGGGCGTTCAAAAATTATAAAAAATAAATAAATCAAACACTCGAGAAATAAATTAAACACTCAAGAAATGCTTCTTGGTCGTTTTGCGAAATGAATTAAAATTATACAAAATGGAGAATACGTTAAAGATAATCAGAAACATCAGGTCATTGAGCCCCGAATGGGGAAGATTTTGTTATAAAGACCCAAGTACTACACCTTTTAACATAGTACATACCATAGCATCAATTTTTAGATACAGCGAGAAGTCAGATTCAACCTCTTAGAACCGTGAGAGAGGTTAAATTCAAGATGACGGCCAGTCGACCCAGAGTAATGTTCAAACGCGTTTAATTTCCAGAAAAAAAAAATTTAAAGTAATAATTCCAACAAAGCTGGGAATACCCATCCAGGAAGAAAAAGTAATGGAAAAAAATGTTAAGAATTTGAATATGTTATCAAGCATACTAAACACTACAAAAAAACATTGAAAAACTTGTCTAAGATAAATAATGAACTAGATATGTACATTTTAAAGATTTGGCGGCCATCTTGGACAATATCTTTGAAAAATATACCTATCCTTTAGTTTAGACGGTGGCACACTTTTAATACGTTTTTGAACTCACCTGATTCTTCAAAGAAAGAGACATTTTTCTTCATATATTTACCTGATTATGTGAAAAATATGAGGAATTACTGCAAATGATGACGTCATAAATTCTGGTCTGTAAATCATTGCATTGTTGAAAAACAATATGCTTTTCCAACATCTGCTGTACACAAACTTTGATATTCCAGCGAGGTATTGCTTGTAATATGATCGACATGTTGCCCAGCACTAAATGTATAAGCGAAAAGAATGTCTTCTTAAGAACTGAAAATTTATGTTATGGTATGTACTAAGTAAGAAATGTGTTTTTTTCACGAAGTGTATAATTTGTTACTTATGTAATGCACCTGTTGGGTGCGTTCTCCGGTTACCTTATTATAATTTAAGAGCCAAGAATAATTAAATTCATATGTTTTGGTCTAGCTATAAAATAAAATTAAATCTGATAATTATTCTTTTTAAAATGGCCACATCTGCTGAGTTGGGTTTAAGGTGTAAACTCAGCTTTAGTTAGATTGTAAAGTGCCTGTTGCTAAAAAAAAAAAAAGTGATCAGGCGTATACTGGACTCCCTGGGGTTTGAGGGTGTGAGTTTGATTTTTACAGCATGCTTGCTCTTTATTTTCTGATAGTGCTGTTCAATTGTTATCGTAGATTTATGATCCGGTACCAAGTTGTAATAAAAAGCAATTGAAGGTTAGGATAATGGTGAAATATATAAACTTCTCATAATTGGATTTATTCCGAAAATCCTAAATGGAAGAAAACAGAACCTACAGAAAACAATTGGTTCGTTCGAATAAGTAATTGAACGACTGGTTCGTCATTTATTAGAAATCTTTACTTAATCAATGTCTTTTGGCCACATGTTGTGTTAGGAGATGATTAAATTAGAACATTAGAAAAATGAATATATTACGTCTCTTGCCCCTTGTTGGACAGGAATCACTGAAAAGTCTTAATCTTCAAAAATCATGCAGGCTCAAAACAGGTAGCTATTTAGCATGTATTCACGGGCAAAGTGAAATACTAAAAAATATTGAAGAAAACAAAAAAGAGCGTTTTTTGTCGACATGATAAATAGTAAATGTTCAATTTTTTCAACCGTCTAGCTCTATTAAAACAGCCTGTACGTGTGATACATACATACATGGCCAGCCAGGCAAACTTGAAAACTGAAGAAACCTATGCTGACAATTTTCGTAACAGTTTTGGCTTACGATATCTGATACTTTTCGATTAAAAAAATATTGAACCTATCACAAAATAGGAGCATTCCTTCCTCAATCCGCTGACTCAAATTTCCTGGGAAAATTTTGGGGATATCGTGTGGTGTCGATATATACGCACTATGAAGGAGGCATAACAATGAAAACTTCCGGATCCGACCCAAAATGTAACCACTTGTTCCGTAGCTCCTAAAAGATTTGATCAAAACTCTTTGAGAATCTGAGGAGATATTGTGTCGATTTATGACCCCCGTTGAAAGAGCGTAATATCCATAGATACGTCCCCAAATCTAGTCACTTCTTTCTTTGCTCCTTGTCACCCTTCTACAAAAATGTCACTGAGATTCATTGAAAAATTGTGGCGATATTAAGTGAGCAAACAGACAGACATATCAGATTGAATACATATACAAGGTGGCACAAGAAAATCTGAATAGTTTTCTCTGTAACTTTTTAACGAAATGTAATAAACTGTCTATTTGTATGGCGAATAGAAGCTTCATTCTTGGGATTTTTTTTTCACCTTATATATTACCAGCAATTGCTCCCCAACCCAAACTATGTATACACTTGTATCAAAGTTGCAAAAGACAAATGTTGTGTACCAATTCACGTGCCCTTTGGGAGATCGTATCTTCGACTGTATTAAAAACAAAAACAAAAACAACAAAAACAACATGAATTGAATTCAAACAATAACACTTTCTCGCCGTTTAACTTGCCTCTTATCTGATCAAAGTTCCATCTACCAATATATCAGCACCGATGCCCGTTTAATATCCATAAGATCCTTGCTGATAAAATTTTGTACAATTTCTACCAATGAAAAAAAAAACAAACAAAAACAAAAACAAAACAAAACAAAAACAAGCAAATTTTTGAGTTTATCTCCATCAAAGCCAGACACCCCATCATTGATAAAATTTCTTATGAGATAGGAGTTGTTATTTAAAGTGCCTCTGAACGGAAGTTACAGTATCATATCGCGACAAACCTGGCATATGTAAAACTATAAATCCCAATCAATGCGATTATTTTCTACTTCTACTAAAGTCCGCTAGAATAGTGTAATGGTTAGCTCGTCTGCCTCAGATGGTCTGGGGTTCGATTTCCGAAATGAGTGAAGAGAGCGGAAAACTCTTCTAGAAGATTAATTGATCACACTCCAAGCCGTGTGATAAACAATAAGGAATTTCAGTTCTAGCCTAGCCGATCTCAGCTGGTAGGGAAAGAGAGAGAGAGAGAGAGAGAGAGAGAGAGAGAGAGAGAGAGAGAGAGAGAGAGAGAGAGAGAGAGAGAGAGAAAGATCTTTACCCATGGAATCTGCATTCAAAATTCTAGCGATATAGTAAATATAATTTGAAATAAAATCAAGATCAAATACTACTTAACTGTGGTCAGACTAGGCTTTTGAGTTGAAAGTTGAGTGATTTTCCATACGACAGTCACGGATCGGAGTTTTTAGAATTCAACCATTTGTTATTTTGTCGAGGAGTCTCGCTTCCTTTTCAACCTTACTTAGATGACTGAAGACTTCTCTTTTCTTTTTCATTGCTTGACTTTAGAAGTCTATCTATAAAATCGTTTCTGTTTGGAAAATGGGGGAGGGCATTTATGTACTACCTCTATTTCCTCTACCCTTGTTGTACTGTGTTTTGTTATTTTCAAATTCGGTGATAAACAATAAGGAATTCAAGTTCTTGCCTCGCAGATCTCATCAGGTAGAGAGAGAGAGAGAGAGAGAGAGAGAGAGAGAGAGAGAGAGAGAGAGAGAGAGAGAGAGAGAGAGAGAGAAAGATATCTTTACCTATGGAATCTACATTCAAAATTCTCACAAAATATGATAAATATAATTTGAAATAAAATCAAGATCAGATACTACTTAACCGTGGTCAGACTAGGCATCACTCAACTTTCAACCCAAAAGCCTAGTGGTCAGAGACAGATCCGTAAATCGAGAACCATGCAACGTACATATGAAAGAATTATGCTGGGCCTCACACGGAGAGACCACAAAACAGCACAGTACATCCGGGAAAAGACAGGAGTCAGGGTCATCATAGAATTAATTAAAAACCTCAAATAGCAGTGGGCTGGCCATGTTGCAAGAATGGCTGACAAGCGATGGACATCATGACTCCTAACATGGATCCCAGAGATCACATGCGTAACCAAGGCAGGCAGAATATTAGATGGAAAGATGAACTAGACAAATTCAGAAAGTACTGGCTCCGCGACACCCATGATAAAGAAGTGTGGCGAATCCTGGGGAGGTTGAAAAGCTGATGTTGATGATGATGAAGCTGTGTGATTAGGGTGGATGTATCTCTTTGGTGGATTTGCATCCTACCAAGGGGATTGTCGCCAAAAAAGTTGTTGGTGTTGAGTCCTGGTTCCAACCAAACTTGAAACTTGCAAGGGTCAATAAGAGACAGGACGCTTTACCTACTAATACTATAATCGTCGCACTTGAAAATCCAATCTTGACGATGACAAGTAATGGTCGAAAGCATTTGATGGACTATTCAATGAGCTATGGGCAGTTTATTTACACTTGTGTGAATCCTACGTGAAAACATTGTCTTCGCAAAGAAGAAAAATTAGTTGTCTCACTCGACTAGCTTTATCATTTGTGTTTAACACATCAAGTTTGGAAGAAAAATTGCTAACTGAATCAAATATATTATACATATATAATTATAAAAACAAAATTTTTATTAGTAAACTGTTTTCGGATCGACATCCCGTTTTCACACGATGAATATGCTGGACGGTCCAAACAGCGTAATTAGATTAAACAACTAAATGCATTGGCTATTGCAAGAATAGAAACCGGGATGTCAGTTCAAAAAGAGTTACTAATAAAAATAACGAATTCATAATTATTCTATTAGATAAAATATGAATTTCTTTATAATATGTCAGCGTAGGAACATGTTAGAAATAGATAGAGCTTATATAGACAGTAGATAAATGAGACGAGATTTGGGCATCAAGCAGTTAATTGAGTTTCTGATTTATCGACTGTCTGCTTGGCTCAGACGCCAAGAGCGGCATCACGTTAAGATGGTCTCCTGGTGGACGCAGGTTTGATTTCTGCAGCAGCTCATTTCTTTAATTGTGTATTCTATTTACACTGTCTAGACTGACCGACATATTCATGGTGCAAAAACGGGATGTCGATTCAAAAAAAGGTCCCCCCCAAACTAAAATTAACCATTTTGTTATGATATATATATATATATATATATATATATATATATATATTGGTTACGAAATTATAAGGTCTTAACGAGGATTACATACAAGTAATTCAGAATATGAATGAAAATGACACTGAAATAATTAGACTACATCAAGATATGAACAAAGTAGAGATAGGGAAAGGAGTAAGACAAGGGGATACAATATCACATAAAATGTTTGCAATCAGCATTAAAAACTGAGTGGGAAAGATCAACATAGACGGGAAATATTTAAGTGAACGAACTAAATAGGGATGGTAAAAATATAGGGTTAAAGATGCTCATAACGAAGACAAAAATAAAGTTCAACGATAAATTCCCCAAAGACCGTAAGAATCGAGGATGACGCTCTAGGAGAGGTTGACAGATATGTTTATCAAGGGTAGGTAATGAAGTTAGAGAATGACCATGAGAGTGAATTAAAATGATGTATAACAATCGGCTAGAAAGCATTTGGTATGTATATTGGCATAACGAACAGCACTTTTGCAATAAGCTTGAAGTGTAATGTATACTATGAATGCATAATATCAGCTATAGCTAATAGGAATGAACAAAGAAAAAACCCTTAAATTAGCACAGAGAGCCTCGGAAAGATCAACGATAGGGATAACTCTAATAATAGATCAACATGGATCAGAGAGAGGACTATAATCGAGCAACAAAAAAAGATATGGGATGGACACTTAGCCAGAAGAGATAACAATGGATGGAACAGAATGCCAATTGATTAATGCGCAATTTACTTGTATATAAACTTTGGTTGAGTATATGTGTATGCACCTTGCAGTGGTATGCATACTTAGGAAAATTAAACAAGACAGTTTTGCGATACTGTCTGTTAGTCGGAGCCAATGGGTCTAAACGTTGCGATGTTTCTTTATCTGAGTATGGTTTTTAATAGTTCCGAGATTAGAGTTGGGTGTTCGCTTATGGAATTAATTAAATCTAACAAAGGGAATTAACACCAAAAATTGAACACTCCGGTTCTTCGAGGGAATGGACCAAGACAGAAGGAGTGAACTAAGGGAATATAGATGTACCTAGAAAGTCGAACACATAAATCAAGTGGGGAAAAAATTTTCCTTCAGATATAATCTGAGTTTATTTATAAACTCTTTAAAAATACGTGTTCAAAATGAATTTTGCTTTCTGGGTATATGTATAAATCTTGTTGAACAAGACATTTTCACATGAACATAACTGTAACAGTACAAACACATCTGGCTTCTCTGCAAATTAATATTCTATCTATGCACCTCATAAGCAGAAAAAATGGGTTAGTTATATTCATATGAACATGTGTAAATATGACTTAGAGTGCTGTGGCAATAACCTGTCCTACATTTCAGTATTCCCGAAACAGGGCTGTGGTAAAACAGCAGATGAACCCTAAAATGAACGAATGTAAATCAAAATATAACTAAGTGCCTGAAGAACCTAAAATCAATTAAAGAATAGTACGTGTAGAGACACACACGTATGTCAGTTCATTTTGCGCCTCTCTGTACCTCTTAAAACCTCGTTTGTAAAGGTAAAAAAACGAATGTACACAAGTACTTATACCTCTTCTACTTTTTTTGCAAAAACAAGAAAAGAAAAAAATAACAGAAAGAAGCAAACCATAAACCGTGTTGGAAAAGATGGAGAAAGGAAATGGAAAAAAGCGATCGACATTAAAATCGTGTCAGACTTAATGCATGACGAACAGAATTTGACACGTTTGCAGAATTATTAAACGGAAGAAAGGACGCCAGAAGAATAAAAACAACAACAAAAAATAAAATAAAAACACTTGAAGGGCTAAGAACCGAAAAGTGAGGCTAGCAAAACACCCAGAAAAACATCTATATGATACATATATATATATACATATATATATATATATATATATATATATATATATATATATATATATATATATATGTGTGTGTGTGTGTGTGTGTGTGTGTGTGTGTGAATTGCAAGGATATATATATATATATATATATATATATATATATATGTATATATATATATATATATATATAAAGTCAATTTAACAGATCCGTCAATTTTGAGTGGATAGAGGCACCGAGCAGAACATTCTCATATATATATATATATATGTATTTATTTAAACATATATTAATATGTTTGTGTATATATATGTGTATAGATAGTTGTTGTTTTTGAAAGTTGTGTTATTTAAATGGAAAAATGATTGGCATCAGATATATATATATATATATATATATATATATATAAAGTCAATTTAAGAGTTCCAAGCGAAGTAAAAAAAGGCAGCAAGCCGAGCAATCTTATATATATATATATATATATATATATATATATATATATATATATATATATATATATATATATATTTGTTATTGCTTTTGAAAGTTGAGTTGTTCATAAAAGAAGAGTGGTCAATATCAAGGATAGATGCAAAGATTGCTACGGCTTGAATTCCCTTGAAGTGCTGATATCTCTTTCTCTCTCTCTCTCTCTCTCTCTCTCTCTCTCTCTCTCTCTCTATATATATATATATATATATATACATACATATATATACATATATATATATATATATATATATATATATATATATATATATATATATATAAATATAGATATGGTGTTAACACAGAAGTGAATAGATTACCCCAGTTCCATGTTGAAAAAAAAACAACCGTTTAAAAACTTCAGAAGTGGCAGAAACATTTCGAATTTGCCCAAGAACAGCAAAAAATCTTCATCAACGTGGTTATCATTGATGAGCAACCAGAAGAAAGCCCCTGTTAATCACGTCTGATATTAGGAAGGGGAATGAGCGGAAATTAGCATTTTGGCACAGCATATTTTTTTCTGTCGAATACAGATACTGCATCAAACGACTTTTTCAGCCAAGTCAATTTCTGTCATGAATCCCATTGAAGACATATACACAATATTGGATAAGTACCTGTATGAGTTTAAGAGGTCTGAATCTCACCTGCCAATAATCCAAACTACAATTTCGGAACTTGATAATTTTATGCCAAGACGAGTTGTTGCTCTTAAAGTGGACAAAGTAAACTCTAAGTAATAAATAAGTTAATTTTTAATTGCTAAACCTTGCTTAAGACTCCATATATCAACCTAGGACAATGAATCTCCACGAGACCCTCCAAAGAAGAAGAAATCAAGCGAAGAATCACACTAGGATGGCAAGCCTTTATTAGAGCCAGCTCAACCTTAAAAAATAAGAAGATCCCATTAATCTTAAAGAGAAGGGTGTATAACCAATGCATCCTCCCAATAGTCACTTGTGGAGCTGAAACATGGAACTTGACCAAGAGACGGACCCGAAAATTGAGAATCATGCAACTTGCACATGAAAGAATAATGCTGGGCCTCACATGGAGAGACCACAAGACAGCATAGTACACCCGAAAAAAGACAAGACTTAGGGACATCATAGAATCTATTTTAAATATCAAATGGCGGTGGGCTGGCCAAGTTGTAAGAATGGCAAACAACCGATGGACATCACGACTCACGACATGGATCCCCCGAGATCACATGCATAGCTGAGGCCGGCAGAATATTAGATGGAGAGACGAGCTAGACACGTTCAGGAAGTACTGGCTCCGCGACGCCCATGATAGAGAAGTGTGGTGAATCCTGGGGAAGGTTTATGTCCAACGACGGACGTTAAAAGATTGATGATGATGATGATGATGAAGATGTGCGAAAACACAGAAGTAAAACCGTCGGTGTCTATTGTCTCTGTATATGGTTGGTATAATTACTTTTGGTTCATTCATTTTATTTGCATACCTGTAAATGTTATGTGGGTCATTGAACCCTGAAACCTTTAGAAAAAATAGAATGAACATTTAAAGAAAATAGGTCTGCTCCTTGAATCGAACCTACCACCGATAGGGCAGCCACTCCAACGTAGCGACGCTCTTACCATTGAGCTAAACGGCCATCGGTAATGCAAAGGCCCAAGTAAATACTCTCACACCAAATTCTCATCTCGTATATTCTCGGTCAATTGCTCTATTTCAGCACGACAGTCACGTATTAAGAAATGGACATATGTGATCCGACAGAATGATTATAAATTGCGTTGTAGTATATAGAAACTTATTTGAGATTATCTCCCGTAATTACACGGTTAATATATCAATCGCCCTAGACGATGTGAATAGAATAAACAATTAGAGTAAATAGGGCTGCTGCAGAAGTGGCTACCCTATCGATGGCAAGTTTGTTCCCCTGAGTAGCCCTATTAATTGTTTATTCTATTCATCTTGTCTAGGGCGGGTGATGTTTACTATGTAATGTCGGGAGATTATCTCAAATAGGTTTATGTATAATATAAGGCAATTTATGATCAGACCAGTGTATATATCATTAACCTGATTACTTTTTAGTTCATTCATTTTATTTGCAGATCTGTAAGCCTTATATGCAACATTGAAAGGGTGACATTTTTGTCTGAATGATTTTTGTTTCTCATTATTGATACGCAATATATAAAACCCACCCGTTGTAACGGCAAACTCGTTTGCTTTTTATATATTTTCAATTCTGGTTTTATTTATGAATATAATTTGGGAAAGAATTAATCGACAAGAATGGAGAATCGAAAAGAGAAAAATACAATAAAATCACAGAGGACCTCGAAGCTAGAGATTATGCTTAGAAAGCGTCAACTGAAACTGTCATAAAAAATGTTAGCATAGGTTTCTCCAGTTTCAAAGCAAGTCTTGTTGGTTATCCATCCATGAAGCCCAGGCACAGACCGTATCAATGAAAAAAGACGGTTAAGAATTAAAACATCTACTCCATATTATGTCAAGAAAAAAAAAAGTTTCTTTGTGTTTTTGACACGCCCTCCTAAGTAGGTTTCGACTTGAATTAGATTCATGCTAAACAAGTCCTTTAATTTGTGTCCGACAACATTTACGCCTCTTATTTGAAATTTCGGACTTTTTTAAATGACCCCTGTTCAACGGAAGGCGAGAGTGGTGATTTACTCATCGGAAATCCTTTTTCAATTTTTTTTGATTGATCACTCCCAACACAGCATGTTGCCATGTGAAGGTTTCTATTGAGTGACTAACCAGAGCTGTTTGATTTTTTTTCAGTGAACAATCATTTCTCGCTGTCTTGTGGATCCACTTATTTCCTCAGTGAATCCGTAATTCGCGTTTGCCATTTTTTGTTTGAGATGCACTTTCTGCCCTCCACCGAATAGAGAGCGTAGATTTCTTTAGGAAGAATATAACAAATTGATTTTGAATAATTTTTCCATAGTTTAAATCAGGCAGATTCGGGTATTCATCTAGAAAATTGCTATCACGGTGAGCCCCGTTTATATTAAATGCAAGTGAACGAAGTTAACAATGGCTACCATTGTTGCTCTTATTTTCATTCAACATGGCCTGAGAGAGAGAGAGAGAGAGAGAGAGAGAGAGAGAGAGAGAGAGAGAGAGAGAGAGAGAGAGAGAGGAGAGAGAGAGAGAGAGAGAGAGAGAGAGAGAGAGAGAGAGAGAGAGAGAGAGAGAGAGAGAGAGTGCAACCAGTACATTTTGCAAATTTAGATACTTCTATTCAATTTCTTTTGGAATTTGGAAGTCACTCTTATGTACTAAAAAATAAAAGAATTAAACACTCAATAGAAACCGTCTTTTGGCAGTTGGGGCTGAACAATTAAAACTTTGGGAAAAGGGTTGATACACGAATAAGTTACTTCTCTCGAATCTTGTGTGGGCACTAAAAACATCCTGAATTTTCAAAAAAAAAAAATGCAGGTGCTGACTGAGATATCAATTTATCAAAAGCCTACTCATTATAACCCCTCACTAAAAACCCATTAATGAGGGGAGGGGAGTTTAAAAACCAAAAAAAGTTTTTTGTAGACATTTGGAATTATTACATACATTCATAAACACATATATACATTATTCTATTATTGTACTTTACGGCCTTCATCAGGTGTCATCTGGTAAGTGTGAGGAAAGTAACGAACCAAACCCTTTATTTAACCGACGGGGGTACATTGACTGCACCCCCCTCTTAGCATTAGTAGTATTATTATTGTCTCACAATTGGGATTGAAATGGATATCATATGGGAAACTCTTATAATGAAAGACAGGAAACAGTAACATCAAATACCAAAAACTGCCACCTGAGGTTTGAGGCTCCTAAAAATTAGCACTGGTTGTCCACATGGACACATAGCGTAGTGGTTACAGAATCAGACAAAATTGCTGTAAGTAATGGTTCTAGGTTCAATCCCAGTGTGAGACAATAATAATACTACTAATGCTAAGAGGGGAGTGCAATCAATATACCCCTGTCGGTTAAATAAAAGGTTCGGTTTGTTACTTTCCCCCACCTACCAGACGATACCTGATGAAGACCGTAGAGTGCAACGGCCGAAACGTTGTATGAAAAACAACCAAGATGAGGATAGTACGAATAATAATAGAAATAATAATAATACCTCGTCTCAAAAATTCAGAGAAACACATACATACGTACGTACATATATGCATACATAACCAACCAGTCAGCCAGAAGTGAAGAAACTTATGTTGACAGTTTTGGTGACAGTTTTGGTTGATGGTTTCTAATAGTAACAGCATCAACTCTCTGACGGCAAGGAAGATCGGAGGGGACAGCGTCCGAAACGTTACGGCGATGACAATGAAGATGAATACACAATGCTATTATCGTGGCGTTAAGCAAACTTTCAAAAAGTAGAAGGATTTGTCCTTACTTCTGAGACATTGGTTTATTCAGTTTTTGAGTGATTCTTGTTTGCTGGCTGGCTGTGTTTGTGTATGTCACGCGTACAGATCGCATTATTTGAAGGAGAGGGCTGGACATTGCTACATTCATTCCTTATTGAGGAAAGGGCTCAATTTACGACGTACGTTAATGCTAAATTGGTTCCTTAGTTCGTTCCTAGCTGTGCTCTCGTCTGTTTTTTTTAGCGGTCTAATAAAAGGCATGAGAAGTAATTTATTCATTCTTTAACTTTTATCAAATCTATAATTCATCACCCCTAACATGACATGCGGCCGAAAGACGTTGGTTATGAACAGATTTTTACTGAGTTATCCACTAGAACTTGTAACTTTACCCAGGGCCTAAATAGGGTTATATGCAGGCTAAATTAAGATATGTCTTTATATATATATATATATATATATATATATATATATATATATATATATATATATATATATTGTTGGGTCCACGTTCGCTCTTGATCCCAAAATAATGATTTCCATCTATTTCTATGTGATGTTACGTCTGATACGCCCAACCAGATTCATCATACATATTCAATGGACTTAGGGGAAGGACCAAAAGTAAAATATATACGACACAAGTCAAACAAGTTATAATAATCTGATATCCATCTATGTCTATATAACATTGAAAGTCCGGTTCAACTAACCAAATTTAGCATGCATACTAAATGAACCTCGGGGAAGGATTTAAAGTAAAATATATAAGATGCCACGAGGCCAACTAGAATTTAATATTTCGGTCATTTTTTACTACTTATCCCCGTATTTCAGGTGTCTCTTTCATCTTCAGTTATTTGAAGCTCAGTATCTTCTGATAAAAGCTCTTGTACTTGTGAATTGGCTGTAAAACCTTGACTTCTACACCTTGAAGTTTTATTGGTTTGAAGACTTTGGGAATTTCCACCAAATCAAACAGTTTTTGATAGTCAATAACTATCACAGCTGGAGTCATTTTATGAACTCTGATGTTTTCTTTCTTGATTTCCCCAATGGAGATGGATAAAGATCAAGAAACCCTTTTTAAAGTCAACTTATTCCTGTGGTTGCTTTCCTCCTATTTATTGGTAATTTGATCTGTGATCACCCTGGCAAAAAGCTTGTATATTAAAAACTATCAACCCAACATGTCATTTTCAACATAGGTTTTTTCGTTTTTAAAAAAAAATGAGTCTGTCTGGCTCGCTAACTATGTATATATCACGCGTGTAGAGCGCTCAACTGGAGCTAGAGGGCTGGATATTCAAACATCTATTCTTAACTGTTAAGAAAAAAAAAATGTTTGTTTTGTATTTTGAAAATTCTTTCCCAAAATAGGTTCGGGAAGATCGATTTACAATGCAAGATTATACTAAACTGGTCCTTCAGTTTGTGCCCGGTAGTGTTTTTAACTTCAAATTAAAACTACGTAATTATTCTTTGTAAAGAATTCAAGATCATTCAAGATTTATTTTTGTAAAATTGTCTGATTCCATAAACTTCTTGATTGTAAAAATATAGTTGCTTTATATCCCTGTTTTGATTGAATAAACATTTGATCAATTTACAAATACGTATTTATTTTTTTGTAAAAATATAAGATCATTAAGGATTCATTTTTTGTAAAATTGTCTGATTTTACAAACTTCTTGATTGTAAAAAAAATAGTTGCTTAATATCCTTGTTTTGATTGAATAAACATTTGATCAAATTATAACTACGTATTTATTTTTTGTTAAAAAATTGAGACTACGTATTTGTTCAGTTGTTTTATATCCTCTTTTTGATTGAATACACTCTTGATCATTTATAAAATAGTTGCTTCATATCATTGTTTTCATTAAATGCACTTCTGATCGGTAGTTTCAAATGTCTTCAGGTTTCTCCTGCTTATGAGTCAGAATTGTGATTATACAGTTCCAATCTTTAGGAACTTTGCTTTGCTTGAAGCGCGCGTTGAAAAGTTTGGTTAATTCGCCGGTGATTATATTACCTGCAACAATGAGCAGGTCGATAGTGTTGTTATCTGTTCGATTTACCTTTCCTCTTTGATTGTCTGATGGCTTGCTCTCTCCCATGGGGTCACTTCTGCAGTGCCTTCAGATTGATGTTTCGCGTTTGGGAAATATCCAAACAACAGACCTTGAGTGGCTAATTGGAGATGATGACGAATTCAAAGACGGTAACGACTAAAATGTCACTGAACTACACCGAGAACATTTATAGATATTTGGAGATATTGTGTGTACCAACATGACTCTATATCACGAATGACAAATATAATATTCAATAAAATGAAATACCAACAAAGATGAGCAAAGAGGGACATGGGCTAAAATTGCTAATAGTCAAAGCTGAAAGTTTTGAAATAAACATGATAGCCCATCGAATAACGCCCCTGGAAAGTGATACTGTTGCGTGGACGCCATAACAACGAAGGAGACCATACACTTGTAAATCATTTGAAACCGATCAGAAGACGCCCCTGAAGCGAAACACGTAATCGGAAATGAATAATATATAAAAATAATTTAGTATTTTTTTTACGAATTTTCAAATCATAAAATCGAACGGAAATATCTATCCACTTATAAAGAAACATAAATGAATGCAAAAGAGAGAGAAAAAAAGGAAAAAATATTCCCAAATCGAAAAAATATTTTTGGATTTGCCCCAAAATTTAACCAGCTCTTCATTACCTTATGGTCTAAACCTGTATTAAATTTAATTGTAATTCATTGAGAACTTTTGGAGATATTGTATTGATATATAATTGAGATGCTGAGGGGATAACTGGAAAGAAATCCCTGCATGGAAAGAAATCTCTGCATCCTATCCAAGATTCAATCATTCATTCCTTAGCCTACGGGCAACCCTTCTGCACTGAAATTCTGTGGGTATCTCCGGGAATATTGTGATGGAAAACCTCGAGTAGATACACTAATGTATGACAAAAATTGAAAAAAAAAAAATCTCTCAACCAGAAAAATTCTTTGATTCTGCTCAAATTTAACAAATTATTCTTTACCTGATGGCCTTATCTTCGAGAAAATTCCATTGAAATTCACTGAGAACTTCTGGGAATGCAGCTCAGATATGTAGCCACGATGCAGGGTGGGTTGTTACTGTAAAAAAAATCCTGGATCCTTTTCCAAATTTAATAACTCTTTTTTTAGCCCACAGGATAACCTTCAACAAAGTCACTGAGGTTCATTGCCAATCTTTAGAAATATCATGGCAGTAAACATAAGTTTAAATGGCCCCCTCCCCCCCCAAAGGAAACCCCATTTCTCAATCGAAAAGATTCTTTGATCTGCTCAATTCAATCATTTATTCCTCATCCCATAGCCTAACCTTCGGGAAAATTTAACTGAAATTCACTGAGAACTTCTGGATATATTGCGCCGGCATATACGATTCCGGGGAGGTAACTGTAAAAAATTCTCGGTTCTCCTCAAAATTTAATCGCTCCACCCTGATGCCATGCCCTACCTTTCCACAACATCTCATTGGCATTTATTGAGAACTTGTGTGGACAATGAGACAGAGAGACAAACAGATAATAGTGAATATATATATATATATATATATATATATATATATATATATGGTACAGATCAGGCTAGTTTGTGTAAAAAAAACACCCCTAAAACATTCTATCACCATTTTCTACTTCCAAACATGCCCAAACATATCATAAATCAAAAATTAAGAATAATACTATCCACCAGAGCCGCAGAGGATATCATCAGGGGCAATAAAACCAAATGCCAAGATACCTAGGACAAGATAGAAAATACTCCCAGACCACCACTAAGCATCCTTACAGGAATGACCCCTATATGAAGTTCAAACCCCTTGACAAAATGAATATTCCCATACCACTCACTACCACATTTGAAACCTTATAACCAAATTCCCCAAAACTAGAATAAAAAAAACCATAGATAATCCTTCGCCTGATGAGGCCCAGAGAGAGCAGAAACATGAGCTAGTTTGTGAAGCGAATCCACATTCTACTATATATCTATATATATATATATATCTATATATATATCTATCTATCTATATATATATATTTATATATCTATATATCTATATATATATATATATATATATATATATATATATATATATATATATATATATATATATATATATATATATATAGATAGATAGATAGATAGATAGATAGATAGATAGATAGATATATTCAAACTTCATTGAGAAATTTAAATAACGACCACTGGTGAAATATGTAGGAGGTGTACGGGTAGGAAGAGTATACCTATTTCTCAATTTCCAGTTTTTTTTTGTAAGTCTCAAAACAGCCCAGAAATTGGCCATATTAAAAAAAAGTGTGTACTAGGGTTTAGAGTAGCCCCCCTCAGCTGCAGTGGTTCACTTCACTCATACCTAGAAGGTCCCCTGCCTCAAAGTCACCGAGATACAGCCTAATTGTATACCAAGATCCCAAAACCCATTTCCATTACTGATGACGATACATCAAAAAATATGTATGGAATAATAAAAATCTTTTATCTCAAGACTCAGAAAACTTATGGTATCATCCCACTGTTATTCATGTGTAATATTGAGTTAGTAGGATTCATTGAAAGATATCTCACCGGAAGTTAATTCTTCAATGTCTTCGAATGGAGAAAGTTGTTCTGAAAAAAAAAGTGCTTTTAGCAAAACGCATTTCAATTTTTTTCTGAGCAGACGACAAAAGGAATTGCTTTATCATTTCTCAGGAAAATGGCATATCAAATATAGGTAAAAATATTCTTAGTTTGTCATTCAGTGAAAACGATCAACGTCTTTTTGTAACATGTCGTGTTGGGGGTGAACAATTAAAAAAATTGAATAGCTTACTTCTCTCGTCATTTGTTGGATTACTGAAATGTCTGAATTGAAAAAAAAGTGAAAGCAGCCGGGAACAAACAAGGGACCAATTAAGAATTGAGTTATGTTGCAAATTGACATCTCCCCACTAAAAACCTATCTAGAGGTTGAAATGAGAAAAAAAAAACACGTTTTTTTTTCTAGGCATAATAAGGAGTGAATGTTTGAATGCTCAGTATAGACTGAACGCATGATACATATACTGATGACCAGTCTACCCGACACACTCGAAAACTGCAGAAACCTATGTTTATAGCTTTGGTTGACAGTTTCAATAAATAAATACATTTTTCAAAGTTTAGTTGAAAATTCTGTCTTTGAAAGCGATGGACCAAGTTAGATGTGATTACATTTTGAGGTTGATCCAGAAATTTTTGCAGTTACTTACCCACGTTGTAACTATACATAAACTGATTTTCATTTAGTTTTCAGACGGCGTTGGAAAAAGTACGCATTCTCCGAATATTGTCAAACTCAAGTCGAAGTCGGAGTTAAATTCGTCCCACCCCTCGCCGTAATAATAACAATCCTCACCAAATATTGGAGAATAAACATTTCACTGTTCGTCTATCCTGTCACGTTAAACCAAACGGATATATTAAATTAACGTTTTCCCACCGTTATACGAAATCATGACATAGTGATTGCCAGGTGACTTTCTAACCAACTGAGCGAAATTGACCAGTTTTGTATTTTTACAAATTTATTTATTGCATAAAAGGTTAAGAGAAGAGTTCCATCTCTTGAGAGATAACTCTCAATGGATTTTGACGTCCGGTGACGATGCCCCAGGTTCTGTTGCATGCATCAGCTCGGCGACCCTTGCAAGTCTCAAGTCTGGTCGAGACCAGGACTTTATACCTACAAGTCTTTATGAACACCCTCCTTGGCTGGATGCAAGTCCATCGAAAGGAAACTTCCACCATAATCAAACAGCTTAGAGTGTACTCTACGAGCTGTAGGGAATCTTATCCTAATGAAGAGTTTTCCATACACTTCGATTATACTGGGAATCGAACCCACGTCCTTTTGCATGTGAGGTAGGTATTCATTTTATGTACAATTCAAAAGATGCAGTGATCGTCTTCAGTCGGAATAGAAATCGGAGTGCATTCTGCCCCTGAAACAGTCAGGCTTGTTTATTTTATTTATTTTTGTTATTTAACACAATGCCTTGTTTGATGTTCTAGTGCTATTTCGGAAATTACACAACGTAATGGAAATCACATAAATAAAAAAAATAGTGTTGTGTAGTAATTCATTTGATTTATAGTTATTCGCATCCAGGACTGGGTTTAGTTAGAAAGGGGCCCGTGGCTTGTGTCATGAAGCTGCCCCAAATTTTAAAACATACACATGAGTATCAGAACACATACATTTTTTCTTACTTACATAGGAAAATAATTGATATTTTTCATTTGCTGCACAGCGAGATAATATAACAAACATGTCTGATATTTACGTAATAGCATTACTTAATTTCCGTTCTGATCTTTGTGCAGTAGCTATGACTTCAGCTGTAAATTCCTTCGTATTGATGCTTCATATTTGTTTTACATTGATACCACTCTCCCATCAATAACTGTGTTAAAGTAATAACCCCAATTCAAAGTGATAATTGACTGAAATCGACAATCTTAATCGCCCAAGTCGTTCATAACAGCTGAAGGCAGTCTGGTATCATATTAATAGAGCTACTGCAGAATCATCGAATTTGAAATGATGGCCTGCAAGCATTTAGCGTGGGGACCTTGAAAATGCGGGGCACGCAGCATATGTTACTTTTGTTGTAAAGTAATTTTTTCGGAAATCATGTTTTTCGTTTATATCCTTTTCGCCGTATCAGTTCAAATCCACGTCCTAATTTCACTGAAATTTCAGTCAAATTAGTATTGAAATTGAAGACAACTCATAGTTAATATTCAAATCAAATTCAGTTAAAATTTAAGCTGAATTTTAAATCAAAGTTAGATGAAATTTAAATGAGATATCCGTATCATGCGTAAGTGGATCACCATAGCCCGCGTCTGCACTAGAACCAATTATCTAAAAAATTAAGTAAACAGTACGCTAAGGTTTTTGTTGATGTTTTCTGATATGACTAAAGTAATAACCTGTGCATGTACAAGAAGGAATATCTAAAAATTATCTAAAATCATTCAAAGAAAATGTATTTTCCATTTAAAATTATCAAATAGAATAAATCTTTTATCCAGAATTACCTAAAATTGGACTTTTAATCTAAAATTATCTGAAGAATAAATCTTTTATCTAAGATTATCTAAAAAGAATCTTCTATCTAAGATTATCTAAAAACCCAAATGCTTTATCTAAAATTATCTGTATTGTCGTATCAATTTCTCTTAAACCTTTTTAAGTCTTCACGCCATTTTATTTTCTTTCAGCCTCAATTTCGCATATGATTTCTGGGGAAAAAAATTGTGTGAATCGTGATGTCCAGCGATTGTCTAACATTCTCGCAACATGACCAGCCCATTGCTATTTAAGTTTTTTAAAATAGATTCTCTGATATCTCTGACTCCTATTTTCCCTCTAATATGTGATGTTGAGCATGATTCTCTCCTGAATTCGTTGCATAGTTCTGAGTATGAGGATCAATCTTTTGGTCAGGTTCCATGTTTCAGCTCTATAGGTGACTTCAGTCTGGAAATGAAAAGTTCAATTCCTGGTTTTACTGGTACAAATTGAACATTCTAGAGCTCCAGAGTGTATTTGGTTCTTCACACAATGAGTACAATAGTTCTCAACAAACGTCAATAAACTTCTGGGTAAGTGTAATCAATAAGTTACGAATAAATTAATTAAACGTAGGCTTTCGTGGGTTTTATCAACATTATGCTTCGATTTGCCGACTATTGATACAATGTATCAGCAAACATTACATCAACACTCGGCAAATCGCAGGATAATGTCGATACAGCTCACGTAAGTCAATGGAAAGGTACTAAAATAGAAAGGTATTAAATTGACAATGTAATTTTAATCAGAAACCGTAAATAACATTCTTATTGGATTCAATACATATCCTCATTCGGGTCTGTTCGGCTCCGTTCGGCACCGATCGTCTCTGTTCGGCGATTGGTCTCTCCGGGTTGTACAGTCGTGTACAGCAAAATACCGATTTCCTATGTTTAGATAAACGAATGATGGCCTGTAGTGAAGTAGTGGTTGTGGTTTGATTTATAAAAAAGCAGTGAGACAGTCATCTGCTGATGTTGTTTGAGCTTTGTGGCCAGTGAAGTGTTGTGGAGGCCAAGAAGTTTGAAGTTTGCAACTATTCATTCATTTACGTCACCCACGAGCGAGTCTTTTATCTCTCTCTCCAGTTTTCTCTGGTCATTATGCATGCTCTTAGATCTTTTTTTTACCGCTTTCTCCTTCCATAAGTTGGTTCCCAGGGAACAATTTTAACCTGTGATAAAATCATAATGACGAAGGCTATGTCCAGTAAGAAACATTCTTCTTGCAGCTTCTTTATTATCGATGTAGAGAAATCTATCATAAAAGATGGAATTCTGAATGAGATCCCGTCATCCTTCATTGGCAATACTTAGCAACATACGTGTTCGTGAACCATCTAAAGATCTCCCTTACTGTTTGGTGAGTGTCCAACACTTCCACGCATACAGTAGAACTGTCTCAACTGTCACAGTGAAGGAAGCAATCCTCATGTGAAACATTTGGGTTCCATACAGTTTTCATTCGGTTCAGGGCATTCGTAGCAAGTTCCTTTCGGATCTTAACACCTTGATTTCATCCGTTATTATATGCAGATCAAAATAAAACAACTTGGGATATTGTCGCAGCAGAGTATTGTGCCATGGGGAGTGTTATCCCAATGATCCTAAAAAGAAGAGTATACAACCTATGCGTCCTCCCGGTTGTCACTTATGGAGCTGAAACATGGAACCTAACCAAGAGACAGACCTACAAACTGAGAAGCATGCAACGCACACATGAGAAAATCATGCTCGACCTCACTTGGAGATATCACAAGACAGCACAGTATATAACGAAGAAAACGACCAGAGACATAAAAACTATTAAAAAACTCAAAAAGCAATGGATAGGCCATGTTGCAAGAATGAAAGACAACTGATGGACATCACGACTCACAACATTGATCCCTCGAGATCACATGCGAAACCAAGGCCGATAGAATACAAGATGGAGAAATGAACAAGAAAAATTCAGACAATACTGGCTCCACGATGCCCTTGATAGAAAATTGAGGAGGATCCTGAGGAAGGTCTATGTCCAACAATGGACGATAAAAGACTGATGATAATGATTGTGTCATGACACGCAGTTTGAGAACAATAGGAAATTGAAGAGATTCTTGTCAACTCCCTTTCTTTTAAACGATCTTATATCAGATATCGATTCAGATGATTAAATAGAATTTAAGTCACCATTAATCAATCATTCATTCATTTCTTATCGCTGACAGCCAGGACACTCAATGGGTTTGAGAGGAACTATGGAACCTCTAGCTTGGGTTATCGAGTATAATACAGAGATCGGTCTTCTTAGGAGGATTAACAAAGTCACCACAGGAGTCTCCCTATGTGATCCCTAGATGCTTACAACACCTCGTCTTTTCAGGCAATCACCCATCTAGGTACTGACCTTACTTAACTTCGGTGATCGTTTGGGAACCGGTGTATTCAACGCAGTTGGCCTACAATCTCATTTCAAACGATGTAATATCAGATATCGATGAAAGTAATCGAATCGAAAGCGAGTCAGCATTAACCAATTGCAAGTGACAAGAACAATTTATGATTCCATCATACACCCTACTGTAATGATTCTGAACATGGTATAAATTTACTGCAGGGGGTTCATTTATTGGTTGTAAGTGGTAAATTTTGGCACAGACAAAATACACCTTCTGATAATTAAGATTCTGTTTCTATTAATTGACTAATTAGGTCGAATCTAGACTCTAGTTTGAAGATCTATCTCGCGATAATATGAGTTTGGAAATCCTTTCATTCTTATGTTTTTCTCTCAACATTTATATTTGAGCAAAAGATTTCCAATTTCTAGATGTGTCTGCGCTTCTTGATAAGACGCTTTTCAGTTTAGTGAATAGGTTCCAATTTCGTTAATCAACAGGAAGAGGAAGAAAGGAAGAGGTGCGATGTCATTAAAGGCGAAATGATATCAAAATAACATCTATTCCGATGAATTGTTTTTAACAATTGCTATGAAGTCTTAATATAATATACAAGATCCACAATCTTGTATTACCACCCCATCGATAAATGACCAAAAGAAGGCCAAAAATATCCATCTAAAATTCTTATTTAAAATAGTACTCGCAGAATATTCCTATATTGCAATATTTTACAAGTATCGGAATCAATTGACTTAAAGAAAGACTACTTGCTCCTCTGCCTCTTGCTACAACTACCTTTGATAGTGGATGGATCGTTGAAATTATGGTTCTTAGTTCTATGGAATAAAGTGTACTGCAGCAATTTTGGCAACACGATTACCTGTGCGTAAAAACTCCCAAAATTTGTAAAAAGTTATTTTGTATGTTCAACCATTTTAACTGGATGAGTGAACTTGATGAATGGGTAAATTATACAAGGAAGATTCAAAACCGCTTCCTTCTGACTTCTGCAGTGGTTCTCAAACTTTTTCGTATAACGTCACATTGAGAAATTTATTTCACATATCAACTTTTTACTCAATTTCATTATGAATATACAGTATAAGTAAATTAGGTCCTAGGTCGGGTATGGTATTTTACGTACTAATATATACACTCATGCATTGGTCGATAATTTTTATGACTAAAAAATAAGCCAGACAACGAACTAGATAAAGTAATTTCTTACATGAATATCATATTTTATATATATTATGACTATACGTACCTATCCAACTTGGAAGTTATAAACCCCGCTCTTGATTTTGATATTGAAAACAAACAGTACATTCTAGACAGATTTCTAATAGCCTTAATACGTAAACTTTCAAAATTCAAATCCAGGACGCTGGTGGAAAAAAATAAACTTCAAAATAGGGTATATATAAGATCTCAATCGGATTTTTTTCAATAAACTCATTTAATAACTGCGAAGAAGCGTGAAACAGATTTGTAGTGAGGATTCCACAAGTACGTACGTACACATATGAGATAATTTGTAAATTGTATTACTGTATTAGAAAAAAACATCGAAGTAGTAATGATGGAATCTGTTGCAAGTTGATGTACAGTGGAAAATGAAATGAATTAGATGAAAATATTTCTGTAGTCAATGAACGAAACTTTTATATCAATACACAGAAAAGGTTGAGAACCCACAAAATCCAATGCTAAAACCACTAGATTGACAACTCTGTATCGGAAGTGGGACAAACGTATTACCCGTACTTGACACTTACAAGGTTCGAAATACATCTTTGAGTATTACGAAAAATTCGACTGACACACTTGGGAGATAGTTACAGCACACTATCGTGATGTGCTCACACTTTACGAACCATTGGCAATTGGGGAAAGCCTAGCCAACTCCCTTCTGATATCCCCATATCCAACGATCCAATATCCGATATCAATTAAGGTAATCAAATTGAATCTGAGTCAACCATTAACCAATTGCAATCGTCATGAACGATTTATGATATTGCCGCTCGCCCTACTGTCAGCATCGCAAGCTTGTTAACCATCACTACACTGATTGTAAAAGTAGGGATTTCGTGAAATTACTGATGGATTTATATTTGAAATGCGACACACGATTTCTTCACTCCATTAAAATGTACATAAGTGTATATCAGGCCGTAGCTGGCCAAGAAAGTCTTGAAAGCTTTACAGCTTTGAACGCTAAAGTTGTTGAATAACTTTGAAAAATATGTCATTTCAGTCAATTATTTCCAAATATCTGTTAATGCAATTAATGTAAGGGTTTTTATGTTTTACGTAGAATTATATACACAATAAGCAACAAATATATATATATATATATATATATATATATATATATATATATATATATATATATATATATATATTGTGTCATCCACAGACAGCTGTTTCGATGTATTACATCTCTTCAGTGTGACTATAGACTTTCCATTATCCCATCCAGTACCTTCACTTCAGACCCGCAGGCCAATATCCTACCTCTGGACTACGGAACTGGACAGTCAGTAAGGCTTGATTTAAGCGATATATTTATTTACACAGAAATCCCCCATCCATAAGAGTGCTCTATTCCTATGGAAGAGCATTGCATAAGCTTACAATGGATGAGTTACCTCACTTAAAGAGTGCTCAACCCTGAATAGAGGAGCATTATATATATATATATATATATATATATATATATATATATATATATATATCAGTACAAATGACGGACAAAGAGTATCTTTTCAATATTTTTCACTAACTTTTTCTTGTCTTCGTATAAGTGAACAGATCTCTGGTTTCAATTTACATAAATACTTTCTAAAATATAGAGCACTTTCTGCATTATTTTCTTTTATTACTTTCTGGATTTAAGCGATATATTTATTTACACAGAAATCTCCCATCCATCAGAGTGCTCTATTCCTATGGAAGAGCATTGCATAAGCTTACAATGGATGAGTTACCTCACTTAAAGAGTGCTCAACCTTGAATAGAGGAGCATTATATATATATATATATATATATATATATATATATATATATATATATCAGTACAAATGACGGACAAAGAGTATCATATCAATATTTTTCACTAACCTTTTCTTCTCTTCGTATAAGTGAACAGATCTCTGGTTTCAATTTACATAAATACTTTCTAAAATATAGAGCACTTTCTGCATTATTTTCTTTTATTACTTTCTGGATTTAAGCGATATATTTATTTACACAGAAATCTCCCATCCATCAGAGTGCTCTATTCCTATGGAAGAGCATTGCATAAGCTTACAATGGATGAGTTACCTCACTTAAAGAGTGCTCAACCTTGAATAGAGGAGCATTATATATATATATATATATATATATATATATATATATATATATATATATATATATCAGTACAAATGACGGACAAAGAGTATCATATCAATATTTTTCACTAACCTTTTCTTGTCTTCGTATAAGTGAACAGATCTCTGGTTTCAATTTACATAAATACTTTCTAAAATATAGAGCACTTTCTGCATTATTTTCTTTTATTACTTTCTGGATTTAAGCGATATATTTATTTACACAGAAATCTCCCATCCATCAGAGTGCTCTATTCCTATGGAAGAGCATTGCATAAGCTTACAATGGATGAGTTACCTCACTTAAAGAGTGCTCAACCTTGAATAGAGGAGCATTATATATATATATATATATATATATATCAGTACAAATGACGGACAAAGAGTATCATATCAATATTTTTCACTAACCTTTTCTTCTCTTCGTATAAGTGAACAGATCTCTGGTTTCAATTTACATAAATACTTTCTAAAATATAGAGCACTTTCTGCATTATTTTCTTTTATTACTTTCTGGATTTAAGCGATATATTTATTTACACAGAAATCTCCCATCCATCAGAGTGCTCTATTCCTATGGAAGAGCATTGCATAAGCTTACAATGGATGAGTTACCTCACTTAAAGAGTGCTCAACCTTGAATAGAGGAGCATTATATATATATATATATATATGTATATATATATATATATATATATATATATATATATCAGTACAAATGACGGACAAAGAGTATCATATCAATATTTTTCACTAACCTTTTCTTCTCTTCGTATAAGTGAACAGATCTCTGGTTTCAATTTACATAAATACTTTCTAAAATATAGAGCACTTTCTGCATTATTTTCTTTTATTACTTTCTGGATTTAAGCGATATATTTATTTACACAGAAATCTCCCATCCATCAGAGTGCTCTATTCCTATGGAAGAGCATTGCATAAGCTTACAATGGATGAGTTACCTCACTTAAAGAGTGCTCAACCCTGAATAGAGGAGCATTATATATATATATATATATATATATATATATATATATATATATATATATATATATATATCAGTACAAATGACGGACAAAGAGTATCTTTTCAATATTTTTCACTAACTTTTTCTTGTCTTCGTATAAGTGAACAGATCTCTGGTTTCAATGTACATAAATTCTTTCTCAAAATATAGAGCACTTTCTGCAGTATCTTCTGTCATTTTTAATATCTAAGTGTAGAGTTGCACTGTTTCATTTCTGGGTAGTGTTCTATTTTGTAATTCTACGATTTAATTTTACCGTTAAATTTGCCGTTTGCAGTTTGCTATTCATTTTTGTCGGCTGCTGCTAATGTTCCAGTGAGATTTTTTCGTCGTTTGTTAGAGTTTTTAAAAAAATACTTACTTGTACGTAAACAAGGAAGGTATAAAATAAAGTATTAAAAAAAACGAAAAGACGCTCCTTGCCTATCATTTTAACATTTTCAACCTACGTTGATTAGGTGGTAATTTGGGATGGCTTTGTGAATAAAATATCTATGTTTCTTATTGTTAGTGTATTCATGTGTAGGTCATTAGGTTATGTTTGTTATTAAGAAATTTGAGCAGTGCCAGCATCATTTTCTCTGTTTCGTAAATCTGTTTCAAGTTTCATGTTTTTTTTTGGCAAATGTAAGTATTTCAAATTTCCCATTTAGGCATAGGTGGCATGAAATTTTGATATTTTGACATATACGGGACTATTTTGATATTTTCCATTTTACAGTTGGTTTGAATTTTTTTTTTGTGCATTTTCCAGTAATACGTAGATCATGTACTATTTTTATATTTTTGATTAGTGAGGTTGATATATGGTTGGCTTATCTAAGTTTGACGGGCGTTTTTGATATTCCTATATAATATTTCACTTCTATGATTTTTTCTTGGGTTGATATTCCGGCTTGGTATACAATATTTGATTTAAGATATTTGTTTTGCAGGGGCAATTATTTCTATTCGTACTATCGCTGTCTTGTTTATTTATGTTTTCTTTATTAGTATTCATTCTAATTACTATATTGTTGAGTGTATTAAGATTTTCAGTACAACTAAAACTAATTTTCAGTTTGTTCTTGTTGAATATTTTACTTGTTGGGTTGATTGGGGATAAGTGTTTTTCAATCAATTGGATGAAAATTTTACCCAAGTTAGTTTTTACTTGTAGGTCAAATGGTAGTGTACACCAGGTGATTTTTCTTCCTCTATTTTTTGTTGTTGCTTCGTTTCTTTGCCATTGGATTTCACTTTATCATCACATTTATAGTTAGTTTCGGTGAAATCACACTTCTTTAGGGCATTAGTATAGTCAATTCTAACTTTGTTAAATATCATTTCATTTGAGGAGTTGTGTGTCAGCCTAGTTTCTACAGATATGGGGGAAATTTTTAATGATTTTGTTTGGGTAGTTAGAGCTAGTGTTGATGTATTTAATCAATGAGTTTTCTTTTCTTTATGGTTCGTACTTATTCAAATTAAATGTAACATTCAAGCGGTGTAGAATTTTAACACCAGTATCGAATACGGTTACTTAGAGGATCTTATCAGACGTGGAAAACCTCTTTCGATACCAACCAACCCCACAAACAAAATGACGAAAAGGATTTCTTCAACTTTAAAACACTACTACAAAACTTTTAACAAAACTTTCTCACGACCGTCACCAAGATCACATTCAGAAAACACACTGACATATACCAGAAAAAGAAAGAAAGAAATAGAACATGTCAACAAATCTAGCAACATATCTGTGAAAGGAGATAAAAGCAATAATGAATATGGAATGAATTTCCAGCCCCACAACAAACTCCTAAGTCACAATATTACACAAAACTACAAAGAATCAAATATCCGAAAAAATAACCACGAAACAATTATAAACAAAGTGAGAAAGGGCATCACAAACACACTAAACATCAGTGATAGAATAGGAAAATTACAAAAAAAAGATGTGTGCATACTCATGAAGGACCCACAAACCTGACTTCACAAACAAACATATAACAAGATTTATCCACCCCACTAAATCACAGATAGGAAGAATGATTAAGAATATATTAGAAAATTTGAACAATAGCATAAAACAACGACGACAACCAATGGATTTATTCCAATGATGCCATTACCTGGTTCAGCGACATTAAAGAGAAACATAGGTGATTTTTATACAATTCGACATCATGGACTTCTACCCCTCCATATCCAAAGGTATCTGCGAGGAAGCCATGGAATCTGCCAAAACGTACACCAATATCAACAAAAGAAACATAGAAATAATCAAACACAGCAGACAAACGTTACTATTCCACAATCAAGAGAAACGGACAAAAAAGCCCCGACGTCTGTGGTTTTGATGTCTCTGAGGGCAGTCTCGATTCAGCCGAGATGTCATATCTAATCGGTTTGTATTTTTTATATAACCTTACCAGAAAACTAGATTCCAAAAATATAGGACTATACCTCGACGACAGCTTACTAATTGTAGAAAATACCAATGCACTAAAATGTGAAAATATTCAAAATATATATAAAAGAAATGAAAAAAAAAAAATGAACTTTAAAGTTGACATCAAGGCTAATGCTAAAATTCTACATTTCGTCAATGAACGAAACCTTTCTATACTGAAAAGGTTGGGAACCCATAAAATTCAGTGATAAATCAACTAGATAGGCAACACAGTAGCGGGAGCAGTCAAAGAATGCACCGATGGTAAACACTGACAAACATCTTTGCCAAGTTCCGATTTTATGGTATGAATAGGCATTTATTCCTCTCTAGTCACAATGAACGTTGACCTACTCTTTATCACTTTGTTACTGTAGCGAAAATGGATGGTCATACATCTGTGTCGTCAGTCTGGATGATTGTTCGCTGATATTCTGGGTCGAGGGCACTGAATACATGACCAATCGGGACTCAACCTTTTTTTGACAACTGAAATACTCACTGCCATCCTCAGGACCATCACAAGATACCTCAACCACCCTCTGACCATCTTTGAAGCGTTCAAGTATTAGAAACATTCCACTTGGGATCGTTCCTTTGTATTGTCCATCGTTTATGTGCTAACAAATTCTGTCAGATGTGGTTTGTTTCCAACCCCTTTCAAAAATTGTGCTGCACATTCCTGTTACCTAATACATAGTGGGTTTGGACAGAGGGCCCCGTGGCACTGATCCCCATCAGTATCAACTGATAAAACGCCAACTCTAGTACAGGCATGTTGGCTCGGTAGGTACTATCTTCTTGGATTTGAATCAACCCTTTGGTGATTATTTCTCCCTGGATATTGAAGGTTTTGAAATTCAGGCCTGAATCATGGTCATTCATTCAACTATGTAGGTCGAGTTAGGATCGTCATTGCTAAATGATTGGTCAAAAACCTCTTTAGTTTCTTGAAGTTTCTGGTACCAAATTTGATTTGTTGGTCTTACTCATGGCACTGTCACCGTGAAAGAGATATGGAGGGACGCAAGTCAGCTCATATGAGAGCAAACTTCAGATTGACGTCCTTGTTATTTACGGCTGCTCGCAGGCGTCCAAAGTGCAGTTTTGTATCGATAATTATCTTTTTATCCTTGTAGCTCAACAGCTTCTTCATATCTGAAAAAATAAGGACCGTTTCCTTTGAGAAATCATCCCCAAAACTCTGATTTTCCGCCACCAATCTTTCATTGACAAACCTTTCATATGCGGTCCTCCTCTTTACTGGTAACGAACGGAGTGATTCCCCAACAATAGCTGTAACCAGTTGGCCTCTAAAGATACTCACCAGTCGTTGTGGAGCGCCAGTGAGATCAATCGAAATCTGGTAGTGGTTCAGGACGTAACCCTCTACTTTAGATACATCGGTATCCCAGGTCATCATCATACTTCTCAACTCGCCGTGTTCCCTCTTGCCTCATTCCAAGATTCACAATTGCTTGAATGCCTTTGCATATTTGACAGTTGCATGTCTCGTCAGTATCCATCGAAGCAGGGCACTTTCCCGAAGTGTGAAGCCAATTACTCTACTATCACCTTTAGCCTCTCGGTTTATGGTCGGCTCCAAGGCTTTGTCTATCGGGACGAAGTTGATTGTAGTTTCATTATTTCTTCTAAGAATACATCCAACACTCTACGTGGTAGGATGATTCGATTCCAACTTCTTCACCTCAATTACAGACAGGGGTTCACCTGGCGTAGGTGAACTTCCCAGCTTGAAAAAAAAATGGGGCACCGTTTCCAAAGTAGCATCAAGATGCGTGCCCCGCAGTTAGCTGCCATCAGTCTAATCTGTACTAATACATCATCATCATCATCATCATCATCATCATCATCAGTCTTTTAACGTCCGTCGTTGGACATAGACCTAGGCCACATTTCTCTATCATTGGCGCCGCAGAGCCAGTATTTTCTGAATTTGTCTAATTTGTCTCTTCATTTTGTATTCTGCCGGCCTCGGCTTCGCATGTGATCTCTGGGGCTCCACGTTGTGGGTGACGACGTCCATCGGGTGTCTTTCATTCCTGCAACATGACCAGCCCATGGCCATTTGAGTTTTCTAATGGATTCTATGATGTCTCTGACCCCTGTTTTCTTTCTGATATATTGTGCTATCTTGAGATCTCTCCATGTGAGGTTGAGCATAATTCTCTCATGCGCACGTTGCATGTTTAGTCCCCAAAAGCCAATGTACTTGATCCTGTTATTGTGCCTTGTATAATAGACATCTGATTTTCAATTTCAAGACGTTTATCTTTCACCATTGCTTAGTGCTCCTCCTGGGAACAGTTATCAATGTCAAACCGCTATCAACCTATGGTAGCAATTGGCTTCAGCATACGTCTCTGTAGAGGCTAAGTAAGAGATCATCAGTAATCTAAGTACAATTTTCAGTCTACAAAGAGCCCGAGCAAAATACTTGGGCTTGGAACATTTGGACTGATTATGGTGTTGCAAAAAGAAGATGAAAGAAACTCTCGGAGATCATCCTCATTAAACAGTTTACCTATTAGGAATAAATTCTATAGTCAGATGGTAATCACGTAACAGTTCATTATCAAACGGCTGGTTCCATAGTCTTTGCAGCGCCGTCTTGAAATTAGTACCTTACAGATGCAAACTAAAGCATTTCTGTGAAAATATGAGAAGAATTCTATGGAAGGTGATCTGTAAGGAATTAGAATCCTGTCCTAAAATCGTCAATATGGTAATGCAACCCTCATAGTGGGGTCGTGGTATTGAACGGGACAAAAGGTCAAAATGTGATTTTGAAGCAATCTACGACTCATTGGTAGAAAATGGGTTAAAATGCATGTTTGAATACCTTTTAGATAAGTACAAAACCTATGATCCATTAGTAGACTAATTTGAAACCAGTTTCATTTTGTCCTACAGCAAGGGTGGATGGATTCCCCCCTCCGTCCTTAGCCACTACACTAATAGTTTGAGAAGTATTTTAGATTAGCTATTGTACGATATTGATATTTACCAGATATGTTGGTCTGTGCACTGGATATTTGCAGTGTCAAGTTTAAAGTTGTTTGGATTTACGGTTCTCGATATGAGGAGGGTGCTCAATTTACAACAGAAAGAGGACGCTAGTTAGAAGCAAAGTTTTATCTAAGTAAAATAAAGAACCAGTTGTCTTACTGTTTCTATACAACACGCCATTTTTTTAACTCTCAACTCCTTGTAGTCAGTACGTGATGGCTCTATAAAATCTCTGATTGCCAAAGGGAAATATCGATCAATCGAATCAATAACAATGCCACAGCTATCGATTAATGAGGCCTAAAATATCTGTTTCCTAATTTTTGCAAGAAACTTTGCCATTAAATAAAGGTGTTAAGCGTGCCAAACTAATTTGAGATTGGGAGAGAGCCCAAATATTGATATCTTAATTCACGGAGATATTAGCGGGGCACATTAATCCTATTGTTTATTCCATTTCCTTTTTCCTTTTTTTCTTTCTTTATTTCTCTTTCTTTTATAATTCATATCATTTTTGCTTTCTTTCTCTTTCTTTTTCTATTGTCTTTATTCCTTTTTCTCTCCTCTTCTTTCTTTCTCTTATACATTCACTTTTCTATCTATATATCTCTTTATTTATCTATCAATCTATCTCATTTCGTTCATACCTATGTATCTATCTTATTCTCTTCACATACCCCCTCTCACTCTCTCTCTATATATACCTAAATAATAAATTGCGTTATATCATGTAGAAACTAATTTGAAATGATCTCCTATCATCATACGGTTAATATATCATTCAATATAGACAACGTAAATAGAATAAACAATAAAGGAAAATGGGTCTGCTGCAGGAATCGAACCTGCCATTGATAGGGTGTCTACTTCAACGTAGTAATACACTTACCGTTGTGTTAAACACTCAAACGGTAATACAAATCACTGCTTTTAACCCAAATTCTGATCCTGTTTATTCTCAGTCTTTTTCGTCTTTTCCAGCGTTACAGTATGTGTTCGAGAAATGGACATTATTTGATCCAACAGAATAAATCATAAATTGCGTTATATTATATAAAATCTTTAATATAACTAAATTTATAATTCATTCTGTCGGAGCAAATATGTTATTTTTCTTAGAAAAATATACATATATATACTTATCTCTATTACATAACTTATCCTTGACCCTTTTGAATTTCCTTTTTCTTTTTGGGGTATTTTATGCGTGTTCGATTTTGCAATGAAAGTTCAGGCTAAAATCGTCCCTTATTTTGAGTCCGGCTGCGTTCATGATCGTTTTTTTAATTTTGAAAATTAAGACTTTTTCAGTGATCCAACAAAAGGCGAGAGTAGTAACTTATTCACTGATCACCTCTTTTTTCCAATTCTATGTTTGAATACCCTCAACACGACTCTCTGCCAAAGACATTGGTCATATGACGGTTTCTATTGAGTGACTAACCAGACTTGTTTTTGGATTAATTAGAAGTTTTCAATCGCGAAAAATTATGAAGGTTGTGTATCCAACCCTCACGATTTTTCTATCTGTGATCAAAGTGTAGTGTCAGCCCAATCATAGGCCTGTCTGAGCTGAGAGCAGTTATGCTCTCTGGTCGATAATAATACTGAGCGGGGAGAACATGGAAAACCGAGGATTGAGAGAAAAAAGTGTGTGAAGAAGTCTTACAAACCCCGGTGATATGGTTGCGAGACCCTAGTGACACACACTGGATACGAATGGCGAAAAGGATCCAGAAGTGAGAAGAGGAAAGACGACACGTGGAGATTAATAATACCCGTGGGGTGATAGCTGCTTCTTACATGCACATGTAAATAAAATCATATCAAAACAGGCTTGGTATAATTGCAGAAGATTCATTTTCATTCACCCTAGGTTCCAATTACATTTTCCCCTTACTGTGAAGATGTCAAAACGGATTTGAAAAGCACGGTTGGTCTGTTTTTCTATGATAATGACGTTACTGCCTTTTAAAAATATCGCATATCTCACTCCAGCTAAGTGAGCAAACGCCACCAGAGTCTCATTTCATGCTCTTCGTAAATATCCACTTCACAAAATACTTGCAAAATTTAAAGATTATGAATTGTGAATTGAAATCTGAAGCTTGAGTTGAGACCTTTGTCACAAGGTTATGGAAACGCTGATGTTCACATTATCTGTATTACTGAGAATGAATCGGATATATAAAACATCTATCTATCTCTCTATCTATCTATCTATATCTATCTATCTATCTATCTATATCTATCTATCTATCTATCTATCTCTCTCTCTCTCTCTCTCTCTCTATATATATATATATAGATAGATAGATAGATGTTTTATATATCCGATTCATTCTCATATATATATATGTATATATATATATGTATATATATATATATATATATATATATATATATATATATATATATATATATATATATATATATATATATATATATTGATATTTGCTGGATATCAAGAGATGATGAAAGAAATGTTGAAATGCAGGATCGAATAGAAAGATATTAAAATTGCAATACATCATTTATTCATTGAGAGATAGAGTAAAAGAAAGATAAAAGGGAAAATAAATTGGAAATATTTGTGTATTTCTTATTCATTTTCACCCGTTAAACTAATCAATTTTTGTATCAAACTTTGGATAAAAATATGAACAGGCAACGAAGTTTGAAAGGAGTAAGGGAGAAAAGTAAAGATACTGGCATAGGTCGAGATAATTGTAGAGGCATGAGACAATAGGTAATCTTAGTTATCAATACCTGTGGATATTCCGAAGTCTCATCTAGTCAAGTAATAGGCGTCTACAAAAATGCCAACATCAATTTTTCGAGCCCTCATGCCCCGAAGATCCCGAAAATGTATTTATTTTGCTATTGTCCAAAGACTTCGGACGAAAATGCGTTATGAACCTGACTATAAAGAGCCCGATCATTTAGATAAAAAAAAAACGTGTTGGTAAGGGAGATTGAAAAGGAGAGAATGAGAAGATATAGTAATGGAATGAAAGAAGTGTAGAGGCGTAACATAACAGGTTGTCAACACCAATACTTATGTATTATGCGAGAGGGACCGCTGTTTTTTTGGTGAAAAGCGACATCTTTTCCATGAAGGATAGAGCTTCATGTCATACAATAAAAAGTCTCATGGATGTAAGGTCCAACAAAGTATTAATCGACTTCCACTGTGAAGTCAGTTTTATGACACGAATCTGGACACGTCTTTTTTTTTTTTAGTGATGTATGGAAATGTGCGCGAAATCAACAGCGCCTTTTATGATGGCTGGAGCTCTGTCCTCTCACCAACCCCACAAAAAAAAGTCTTGACTTTCATGGCCTAGTTAGTCTTCTGGCATGAACCCCTTTCTATATATCTTGGATTGGAAAAAAAAGAAGGAACGTGTCAGAAAGCCTCTGCAGCACGTTTTATGGTTTATGGAACTCTGGGTCATGTAATGAAAAAGTTTCAAGAATAGACAAAGGTGCATGTGACTTTTGTGTCAAAGACAGTCCCATGACATAAACTCCTTGTTTATATATATATATATATATATATATATATATATATATATATATATATATATATATATATATATGTTATTTAGGTTATTGTGGATTGTAAAATGAGAGAAATGTGTAGAAACTTCCCAACAGCACGTTTTATGGTAGACGGCGCTCCGAGTCACACAAAGAACACGCTCACCAGTATTGCAGGTCGACAAAGTGTGTGTAATTCTCTTGACAAAGCCAGTCTCGTGGTATGAATCCTATTCGATATATCAAGGTTATTTTGGATTGCAAATTGGAAAAAAAAACTATCGTAGAAAACCCTAACAGCACGTTTCATGGTGGATATAGTTCTGGGTTGAAAGTTTCACGAATTAACGAAGATATACGTGCCTCTCATGGTCAAGACGATTTCCTGACATGAATCTATTATATTATTTTACAGTGGTCAATTTTGGTTGAGCTATTGCTCTTTTTTAACTTTTGACTTTACTCAGGACCTAAAACAGTTTCAGTAGGCCCCAAATATACTGTATCATCACCATCATTATCATCATCATTAGTGCCTTCCATCGTCGGACATAGACCTTCATCAAGATTCGCCAAACCCCTCTATCATGGGTGTCACGGAGCCAGTATTTTCTGAATTTGTCTAGCTCAACACGTAATCTTACTCTCTGCCGGCCACTGTTTCGCATATGATCTTTCGGGATCCACGATGTGAGTCAACGGTTGTCAGACATTCTTGAAACATGAACAACCCGTACCCATTTGAGTTTTCTAATGTTTTGTATGATATACTTTGCTATCTTATGATCACTTCACGTGAGGTTGAGCATGATGATTTCCTGTGCACATTGTATGGCTCTCAGTCAACATCCATGTAAATAAATAAAGAGTTGGTAGTCAACTTCGGCATTAATCTGAAATAAATACTACTTCAGGTCGACTTCTGTAGGAATTAACATTCTAAATATTGATGGCTTGAGAAAAAAATAAAACGAAACTATTATTTTGTTGAATATAGAAGTTAATTAATTCCGTCCAAGTGCCAATTTGGATATAAATTTCTTTTCTTTTCTGAGAGGTCACGTTTGTATGTATCAATAGGCTGTATATGTGTGCAAAATTCGCCCATGGTTTACCATTCACAAAAAATGTGGGATCTTTATTGGCTCCCTACTCAATAATAATGATCTGATTTCTCTATAGCTCAATGTAATACTAAAAGTCTGATTCGCCTAACCAAATCTGCCATATATACTTGATGTACCTGGAGAGGGTTTTAGAATCATATATTCGACATCATAACGACTGCTACTCTTATCTACAATATCTAGCTTATTTTGAATTGTAAAATAAGGAAAACTTGTAGATTACCTTCAACAGAACGTTTTATGGTGTGTTGAGCTCTATATCATACAAAGAAAACTTAAATTTATACATAATTATGAATTTATAGAAATTATCAAATTTAGAAACAGAGAGGTTCACCTGGTGCTATGTTCTTGATTTGAGTTTTCACACGAATAGACGTGTTTAATTTCGTAATTCCTTATGTAAAACTTGACCAATTTTAATGTAATTCATCTCATCTTCATTGGAGTAACTTTTTCCAAGTACACCAACTAGTGAAAATTGCTCTGAAAAACGCTAGATACAAATTTTTGGTGAATTTTCACTCCAAATTCGATATAACGAAATGCACGCCTAAAGTGATGAAATGAATTATGTAAAAAAAATCCATGTTCTCTTAATTTGACACTGCAAACGTTTTTTTCTTAAAAAATCACACCAAAGAAACAACGTTTTCCAATGTAAACATATGTCAAGAGTTTTTGTGTTGGAAATGAGAAAAAAATTGAATATCGTGCACAAATGATATATATAAAAATGGCGAGGAAAAGCGTACTTGCTCAATGCATTATTGCTATTGTAATCTTAAAAATCTTAAAAACACCGAGCAAGAAAATTCTATCATGAAATAGACAAAAAATCTCAATGAGGTGGCAAAATGAAACAATGTTATTTCATGAGGTTTAGTAACAGGTGGTCATAGGCCACTATATGTAGTCATTTTGCGCTACATTATTAATATCTTTTCGTCTATTTTCAGAATATCTCAACATAAAGTAGACGAAAATATATTAATGTAGTGGCATAATTATCCTTTGGAAGAAAAGCTTATTGAGTTATCTGATGCTGTTATTTATACAGGTTTGATTAGTCACAATATTCATTTCAGTCCCAACTTTATATTTAATACGTAGCCAGCCAGGCGGACCAACTTGAAATCTGAAGAAACTTATATTGATAGCTTTGGTTGACAGTTATACTTATATACTATGATAATAAATTGAGATTAGTAAAACAGATCCATCTTACAGGGAGACTAATCCACCAACTCCAAATTTGCCAAGATAAAGGTGAGGTCCAACCCTCATCCAAGATGACATTGAAAAAGGGAATTAGACAAGCAACAATAGACCAATCACGCATCTACCACTGATATTTTTATGGAAAGAAGAGGGCTCTTACCAAAGGAATAGAAAGGGTACAGGGAGGAACGAAAGGGGCGAATGACTTTCTCTACATTAACCCGATGATTTTGAGAGAAGTAAGGCGAAAAAGGAAAAATGCTACAGTGGGATAGATTGACTATAAAAAAAGCACACGGCATGATTCCATATTGCTGGATACTCGAATGCCTCAGCATATTGAAGATTAGCGAATCAGTGGTGTGATTCATAGTCAACTTTATGAAAAACAGTGATGTACACTTGACAGCTGAAGGAAAATATTAGCAAAATTAAGTTCAAGAAAGGGAATCTTTCAGGGACACTCTCTGTCTCCAATACAATCTGTTTTAACCATGATACTCGGTAGAATCTTGGAAAACAGCAAAGGGTACACATTTTCTAAAAAAAAAAAAGGGGAAAAGTCAACCATCACATATACATGGACGACATAAATCTATTAACAAAGAACAGAGAAGAGCTCAAAATATTGTTCAATAAAGTTGAAGGATCCAGCGATGACATTGGGATGGAAATTGTAATAGAAAAATGCGCTCCAATGGTAATGAAGGAAAGTAGACAAACAGGAAAGAAAAATGGAAACAGAGAAACACTACACGGAGAATGAAAAAGACCGATAAAAATATCGCAGACGAGTGATCATGGGCATGGTTACGCAAAGGAAACCTGAAAAGAGAAGCTAAATCACTCATCATGGCAGCCTAAAACAAAGAGTACGAACATAAAAAACGTTACCCTCTCCAAAAATAATCAAATATTTCCTAAAATTAATTCAGTAGTCATTAGTCTTAAATCTTGAATAATTCGATGTTCTATTAAACGTGACATCTTAAAAAAAAACATAACTTAACCTCACAAATTAAGAAAATTGTAAACAATTCAGATACAAACACTAATAAATACCCAAATGAAAATACAAGAATACAACAGCCAACAAACAAAAAACAAAGAAATTTTTTTTATTAGAAACGTTTCTAATGTAAGGAGTAACTCAATAAGAGCAGTAAACGGTCTGGAGACTACATTGGCATTTTTGAAATATATATTTATAAATGTCTGTGTTGAGAAACAAATAGAGCAGGCATAGACAGTGAATGAACAAAAATGGAAATCTGGAGTTGAAGCTATTATTCGGACCTTTACATTACCGGTGGCTGATTAGCTCAATGGTAAGAGAAACGCTACCTTGGAGCTGCTACCTTATCGGTCGCAGGTGCGATTCCTGTAGCAGCCCCATCTCCTTTTATGTTTAATCGACGCTGTCTTGACCAAATGATACATTCACTGAGTGATAACGGGAATCATTTCATATATATATATATATATATATATATATATATATATATATATGTATATATATATATATATATATATATATATATATATATATGAACTCAGCTCATCAATTCCATCTTCAAGGCTGTGTGGCTTCTCACATCTCTCGATTAAACCGACCTTCGAGGGGAATGTATATATGTGACCTATTAAAAGATACGTATAACATTAATAAAAAGCCCTAGAATTATCCGCTTTAGATTTAGTAAAACTAAATGATTCAAACATTCTTGAAAACAAAACAAAACAAAACAAAACAAACCCAAGTCTGATCATTTACTCAATTGAAACTGTATTTGGGGTGATCAATTGAAAAAAAATATTTAAAAAAGGTGACCAATGAATAAGTTACTTCTCTCGCGTTTTGCACAGCTGTGGCCACTATTAAAGCAGATCTACTTCCCCCAGTAAATAACAACAGATTTTCAAGATATTTTAAGGAGTAAATGTTTAAATTTTCAGCCTTTTAGCTCTTTTGGTGCATCCTATACGATTGATACCATACGTAGCTAGCCAGATTTGAGAATTTACAGTTTGTGTGACAGTTTTGATTGGCGATTTCGAAAAGGGAGACATTAATTAACGCACTTGAAGAGTAAATTATTGAAAACGGTAATTGAAATCTTAATGAACAAATTAATTAAAATTAACTAAATATGTTGATTTCGAGTGTTGTGTTTCAATCAACCAAATAACATTAATTTTTATGACAAAATATCATTTAAAGATGAATGTATTGATACTGATACCCTGCACAAGTGAATCACCGTAGCCCACGTGTGTACCAGAACTAATTGTCTAAAAAGGTATGTAAAATTATCTAAATAAGTAGTTTTATTTATCTAAAATGACCTAAAAATAC
>OY735239.1:15124388-15206888 GCA_963457665.1 Thysanoteuthis rhombus | reverse complement strand
TGTAAACTTTAATCGATATGATTTCCCTCGTCACACGATGAATGTATCTTTTGGTCTCTGCAGCATTAATAGAATAAAGGATTTAAGAAAATGGGGCTGCTGCAGGAATCGAACCTGTGACAGATAAGGTAGCCACCCCAACGCAGCCTTGCACTTACAACTGAACTAAACACGTGTCGGTAATTCAAAGATTTTGGAGTAAAAGCAGTTGTTTTGGCATTTGCATTGCCGGTAGCTGTTTATCTCAACGAATGTGTAATATCGGGAAATCATTTCAAATAAAGTTTCAAAGTAATATATCAAATTTATAATTATTTCTGTTGGATTATATATTCATTTCCAAATATCAATATATATATATATATATATATATATATATATATATATATATATATATATATATATATATATATATATATGTGTGTGTGTGTGTGTGTGTGTGTGTGAGTGTGTGTATAATTGAAAACACCTTCGACTTAAAAAATCTTCAAATATTAGAAACAATTTTAATGAAAACAAAATGACCTCGAATAATCAAAATCCAATTTGAAATTGACGCCAAGATTCTAAAATGCCGATAAAATATAAACATAATTTCCATTAAGAGAAGGAATCAAGAAGAACAATTACTTGATAATAACTGAAATGACGTTATTAACACGCAATAACATTATTACCATTAAAAACCCCGAAAGGTATTCAAACAGAGCTACGTTAAAAACAACCCTGAAAGAGTCTAGCGATGGTTGAAAATATTCACGATAAAAATTATGAAGATAACGCAACATGAATTTCGGATAATTCTTTCACAATTTTGAACTGACGTTAAGGAACTAAGTCAGAAAACTTGAGAAACATTTAAGAAAAATGAACAGTCAAAACATGTCTATACTTTTCAATGATCCTTGTTTAAAAGAAGAGATGCTGCCTTCATACACATACACACTCATACATATACATAGAACATTTCAAAAGTTTCTACATGATATAACGCAATGTATAATTAATTCTGTCGGACCTAATATATCCATTTCTTAAATACAGACACACACACACATATATATAGATGTGTGTGTGGGGGGGTATTTAAGAAATGGACATATTTGGTCCGACAGAATGAATTATAAATTGCGTTATATTATGTAGAAACTTATTTGAAATGATCTCCTGTCTTTACACGGTAGATATATCCTTCAATTCAGACAACTTAAAAAGAATAAACAGTTAATGAAAATGGGGCTACTGCAGAAATAGGGGCTGCTGCCTCCAACTGAGTTACCACTTCAACGTAGCAATGCACTTACCATTGAGCTGAACAGCTGCAATGGCCAAATAACTGCTTTCAACCCAAATTCTCATCTTGTCTATTCATGGTCTATTCGTCTACTTCAATATGACAGTTATGTACTCAATATATATATATATATATATATACATAAGTATTATTGTGTCATCCACAGACAGCTGTTTCGTTGTATTACAACTCTTCAGTGTGGCTATAGATAATCCATTATCCCATCCAGTACCACGAGGTAGGATTGAAACTTTAACTTCAGACCCGGTATCCTACCGCTGAGCCATGGAACTAGGCAGTTAGTAAGGCTGAATTTTAAGCGATATATCTATATAAATATAGGTATATATGCATATATATACGCCCACACATATTAATTTAACTTGATATATCGATTTTTGCATCATATATATATATATATATATGTGTGTGTGCGTGTGCATGTGTGTATATAATTGCATTGCCACACACATCTGTTCATATATATATAAGTTGGTACATACGCACACACGCACACACATTTATGTTCATGCGTATATATATATAAAAAGATCCATGTATGTACTTTTCAATGTATAAATTTGTATACACAGAGCTATGTATAACTAGATATATTGATTTCTACATCATAGATATTGATGCCGATAGTGAGAGATTCACTAACGTACTTGAGTTATTGGTAAATTCAATCTAAATAGCGATATTATTCTTATCATGAAAGGTTTTTCCTGACCCTTGATCATCAATTATATGTATATACATATGTATATATAATGGAATAAAGGATTTGCTACCTGAACACGTAAATGTTTTTGCCCTATTTGAGCTTCTTCAGGACCGCCTAAAGCAAATATTTTATTTCATAATATTCTAAGCTCTACTCTGACTTAACTTGAAGCTTAATGTTGAATATATCGAGATGTTTGTGAAATGAACCCATCACACATCGGGTATTGCCTTATATTGTATCATTGATTTGTACTTAATGATCTATATATACTTTAGGAATTACACTAATCTTCCAGTATGTATTCAAATGTGGACATGATGTTGCTCAAGCTGGTGATAACTTCAACGAACCATTTTGTTTGAACACTATCACGGAGCGAACTGTTCATCGTTGGTTCAATATGCATTCATACCAATAATAAACCCCAAAGAGGCTTAAACCTTTTTTTTTAATGAATTATTGTCGACAGCACTGACTGTCGACCCAGAAACAAGGGTTTGAGACTTCACAATTTCAACTGCGATAGTATCATGTTATCTCAATCAATAAGAAAGGCTATAATTTGTGAAAATATCTCTCATATGGACTAAAAAAATGTTTCACGATAGTGCTAGACCTCTAATACTCCCACCTGACTGCGTTTAAGCTTAGAGAAATGGGATATAAAATCTTCGAGCATATTCCATATCAACCTGATATTTCTTCAACAAATCATGATTTTGTCAACCATTTTGAACTTCATATCCGAAATTAAAGATGCAATAATAGGGAATCCATATTTCGTACTTTTATTGAATTTCCGACCAGTAAACCTAAATAGTTGTACGTATTATTGTAGAATCAACGGACAATAGTTATTGCTTGGAGTTTTGATTAAATATTTACCATTTTTGTTATCAAAACCATCCTTCATCTCGTTATTAGAAAAACCCAATAACATTTCACTTGTAATGATATATATATATAAATTCTTGCAGCTGTGAAGAGAAAGCTGTCTGCTGTTTACATGTCTGAGATTTAAGGAGTGGAATTTGTGGGTTGTGGGTTGTTCAGTAGGCGTGGGAAGGGAAGCGTCTATCTCTTGAAGTTCTCTGAAAAAGACGCTGGCAACCATCAAAATGTACCAGAACATGCCCACACGAAAGTGAAATCTCTCGAGAACATGCCCACGTGATAATAAAATGTTTCGAGATGTAACACCTGTTTTTCTCATAAATTTTCTTTCCGCCTTCCAATTCTCGTTTAATCAACACACACACACACACTCACACACACACACAGACACACACACACAAACACACACACACACACACATGTATTTTTCAAAAATCTTCCTGGGGAGCGCTTTCTAGACTGTATATATATAGTGTAAAGCGTTCTAGACCACACACACACACACACACACACACACACACATATATATATATATATATATATACATACATATATATATATATTTCCTATATCTGTTAATGTGATTTATGTAATTTTCTTCGGCCTTTTTTTAATGCTTAACACAGACATTTATATCATGGTATTTCTTTTTTCAGTGGGGCCATAAGTTGTTTACCTCAAAACCGTTTCGGGGATTTAAAAACAAATGCCAAGTCTCCTGTTCTCTTTAACTCTTAAACAAGATCTTCTTGTGGAATTTTTGCTCATCAAGAAATTAGAATATCGTAGAAGAGTTCAATATTTTTTCAGTTATTCCAGAAAGTGAAAATTGTATATATTCTAGACTCATTACATGTTAACTAAAATGTTTCAAGCGTTTTTCAAATTTCCATTTTGATAATGCTGAAAGAACATAAAAAAAAACAAAACATTAGAATATACTATTTTGAGTTCGAAAAAATCAGTATTTATGCAGTATGAATACCATGAATCTCTCATCGTGGTCCAGTACACATAACCATCGCCATGGCGAGGTCTGCTGACTTGACATTTGTTGAGAATACACCCTCTACAAGAGGAGTAAGTCACTGAGGGTCAGTGCTGGAAGTTCTGGCTATTTGTATATCGAAGAATATCGAGGGAAAGTTGACTTGGGGAAAAACTGTGGTAGGAAACGGTACATAACCAAAAAGGGTGACTGCAGCCCCAGAATGATTGTCAACCAAAGCCGATTAAAGAAGCTTCATAAGGAGGGGACTGAGGCTTGAACCAGTGCATTAAGATCTACCAAGCATAGGCGTGTCCAGGAAATGAGCTACAGATGTCGCATTCCTAGCGTCAAGACACTCCCGAACCAGAGACCATGTCAGAAGCGTTTTACGTTGGTTAAGGAGAAAAAGGCCTGGACTATTGCTCAGTGGTACGAAGTTCTCTTTTAAGATTAGAGTTAATTTTGCATTTCGTGTGGAAATCAAGGTCTCAGAATCTGGAGGGAGAGCTGATAGGCACAAAACATAAGTTGCCTTAAGTCCAGTGTGAGGTTTCCACAGTCGGTGATGGTTTAGGCTGCTAATGCTGGTCAGCTGTGTTCTATCAAGTCCAAAGTCAGTGTAGTCACCCACCAAGAAGTTTTAGAGCTCTATGGGGATGCTGATTTCGTTTTCCCGGAGAACTTGACAATTGCCTTCATTACCCAAACTACTTGTAAACTGGTCAAATGACCATGGTATTACTGATTGGCCAGTCAACTTGCTTGACCTGAACACCATAGAGAATCTATAGGGTGTTGTTAAGAGGAAGATGCAATCCACCTGACCCAACAATACAGACGTGCTGGAAACCACTATCAAAGCAACATGGGCTTCGATGACACTTCAGCAATGCCACAGGCTGATAGCCTCCATACCACGCCGCAAAATTATCTGAGAGAGAGAGAGAGAGAGAGAGAGAGAGAGAGAGAGAGACAGACAGACAGACAGACAGACAGACAGACAGACAGACAGACAGGCAGAGAGGGGAGATGGGTGGGTCAGTGGCGTTCCTTAGTAGTTTATGAAATTGAACCTTGAACCATATACTATAGTTTATGAAACATAAACCTTGAACTATATACAATACAAAAGTTGCAGTAATCATCTTCAATCAGAAGAGAGGTAAATATAGAGTTTCATCTCGCAGAAACCAAGCTTCTTTCTTTTAAGTTATTGTACAAACTGTTCTGCAGCACTCCGGATAGTTTGACGTCATTCTTTGCCATCTAACGTTTGTTCTTTCCAGGTTTCTGGCTTCATGTTGGCTTTCTTCATCATCTGTTCAGGTTTATCTTTGAATGGCACCGAGAGCAACTGCAGAGACTTTTACCGGTGCTTAGTTCGCTGTATAACTCAACTTTGTATTTGCAAAATAATTCCACTCTAATAAATAAACAGGGTTTTAATAAAAAGAAATATATTTTTTGATTCGTAAAAAGTTATTATATATACAATACAAATGTTGCAGTAATCATTTTCAGTCAAAATAAACGTAGGAGTGGAGTTTCGCTCAGCAGAAACCGGGTTTGTTTATGTCTTTGATGTTTTTGTACAAACTGTTCTGAAGCAATCGAGATGGTTTGCTATCTGCTTCTTGGTCTTCCTAGCTTTCTTGTTTTTGTTAATCTTCTCCAAACTCTGAGTTGATCTTCATAAAGATGAAGAGGGAAGCTGCGGGGTCATTGTCGGCGCTAAGTTCGCTGTATATGAACTGGTGGGTATGTCTGGAGACACTCAAACAACCCAATAATTGTGAAAAAAATCTTTTGAAATGAATAAAAATGTCTGCTAGAAAAATCTCCAGTATTCATCAGCTTAGAATTTTATTGGGCTATTTTTTTTTACGTAAATGTTTTTTACAAACTAGTTTACCAATGCTAGCAAAAATAACGGCTATATCTACATGAGATAGAATTGTATTGCACTAAAAAATCAATAAATAATAGCATGTTTTTAATTTGATTTTTTTTTTGCTGCGAAATCATCATCATCATCATCATCATCATCATCATCATCATCATCATCCTCCTCCTCCTCATCATCATCAGTCTTTTTATCGTTCGTCGTTGGACATAAACAATCCACAGAATTCACCAATCCTCTCTATCGGGGGCGTCGTGGGGCCAATATTTTGTAAGCCAGTCCAATTCGTCTCGCCATCTCATATTTTGCCGATCTCGGTTCGCCATTTGATCTCTGGGGATCCATACTGTGAGTCGTGATGTCCATCGGTTGTCTTCCATCCTTGCAACATGATTATTGCTATTTGAGTTTCCCGGGTTTCTCCGATGTATCGGACTTTTGTTTTTCCTTAATATACTGTGCTGTCTTATAGTCTCTTCATGTGATGTTGAGCATGATTCGCTCATGTGTGCATTGCATGGTTCTCAGTTTGAGGGTCAGTCTCTTGTTAAGTTCTGTTTCAGCTCCGTAGGTGACTATCAGGAAGATGCATTGGTTGTATACTCTTCTTTTTTGGACTCATCGGATTTTCTTCTTCTTGAAGGTTGAACTTGCTCTACCGAAGGCTAGCCATCCTGGGGTGATTCTCATTTTCATGGCATAATATCATTTAAAGGAAAATGTATTGATATCGGTACCTTGCATAAATGAATCACCGTAATCCACGCGTGTACTAGAACTGATTATTTAAAAAAATATCCAAATAAAAAGATATTTCGTCTAGAATTATCTTGAACCTAACAGCACAAGATATGGACATTGCTAGTTCAAAATGAACATAGAGACACCGAAAAGCACCCCATCCCCCCCAAAACAAACAACGTTTTTAGAGTGTGCTTTCAGGTCAACTCATGCAATCTGTAGCCAACTTGGCTGGTTGGTCGGGTAGTCAATATGTGGAACTACAGTGATTCTTCATATTTTTGCATACTTCAAGGGCTCCCCACAAGTTACACTCAAACAGTTCCTCCCCATGAATAAATGTTTTGAGGAATCAGGACCCTATTGGTGACAGTATTGGTTGACTGTTTTTAACAGAGCAATCAGACAATAATTGCTTGAGGCAATATACGGAAAGTCATTGATTGGTTATCGATTCGAGTAAGAAATAAATGTATAAAAAATAAATGACAAAATAGCTAGGAACTTTTTAGAAGCCAGAATTGAAGAAATATATATTTTTAAATCATTTAGAGCCAGGTATCATCAGGCCCCAGGTTATTTAGCTCATTGATATAAGGCTTGTTTATTTACAAATACACACACACACACACACACACACACACACACAAACACACACACATATACATGTCTTTGGAACTTAGTTAACGCTGAAAAGAATTTTTCTTTTAAAAATTATATGAATTTCATACAGCACCGAATCATTTAACAATGGAGTCGGTTATTTTCTCATCACTGTTAATGTACTTCATTTAACATATTCAGCTGAATATATATATATATATATATATATATATATATATATATATATATATATATATATTATTAATATTATTTGAATTTGGATCCTAACGTTGTACGTTTAATTTTATTGTTGGGCTCATCAGCTGTTTTACCATGGATCTATTTCTTAATAATGATAGTAATAATAATAATATTGATAATAAAAATAATAATAATAATAATGATAATAATAATCATAAATCCCTCTCTCTCTTTCTCTATCTATCTATCTATCTATCTATCTATATATATATATATATATATATTAATACATACATATAAATATATATATATATATATATATATATATATATATATATGTATATATATATATATATATATATATATATATATATATATATATATATATATATATATATATTACTCCAGCTGCTGATAGCGTCAACAAAGGATTTGGAGTGAATACCACCACAGAGTGTACTGTTCAGCGCGTCTGTTCGATTGGTTTAGGTCTGGAAATATTGATACCAAAAATTAACCACAATGGAGGCCGAAAACTTGTTCTTAATGGCGAAGAATTAATAAGAGCAACCCCAACGACCAACGAGCATTTTCAAGAGACCTTAGGACTTAGGGTTAGAATTAGAGGAATTGTGTCCATGGAGTAAACAGAATGCTTCACGTTAGTGTCAGACAGCTCATCTCTCAGCTGAAAGTATCTTAACAGAGTATCGAGGCATGATGTCTTGCTATATCCTAGATATCCAACCGACACTTCGCACCCCGACCAGTTGTCACGGAAGACAACTCTTAAAACAACAGAAAGGGGAGATCAATGCTCATCTTTCAATAATAATAATAATAATAATAATAATAATAATAATAATAATAATAATGAAAAAAAAACCCTGGAAAATTATCTATCATGGAAAACAAATAATTTACGAAAAGTAAGCATCTCTCTTTTTGGAAAATAAGTATCTATCTTCCTTTGTTGGTATTTTGTGAGATGTCTCCCTTGTTAACTATCTGGCGTTGCGAAAGTGGAACAGCGTCGTCATTTCTCTTACAGATTTTTATCTTTTCGGCCCTTTTGAATACATCCGTAATTAAAGGGTTTAATAAAACGGAAGTCATAAGTCTTACTTTTACAGAATTAGTGACCACTAACCCTAAAGAAGTTCACACATTATTAATAGGGAATCGCTGGAAAAAGGTTATTGCTCGAAATAGCGCGTAGTTTTGTTTAAATATTTATGGTTTTTAGTTATCTATTGTTTGTCTTTTTAATAAATCATTTACTGAATGAAAATGCCTCTATGGGTATCCCTGTAAACAATTTACTCCAGAAATACACATTCAACAAGAAAATGTACATTGATTTAGTTAATAATGTTATCAAATGTATGAAACTCAATAGGAAAAATACATGCCCACCGGTACTGAAGAACATTTATTACACAGATTTCATTTATTCATTTTCCCAAACTCTTCTATATATATTCCAGCTGATGACTCCCAAAATTGGCTTTTTTAATCTATTTTCTATCCAAGATGATCTAATCAAGATGATCTTAGAATAAAAAAACGAACAGTATTTCACTTGTAACAACCGGATACACACACACATATATATCTATATACATTTATTAATAATAATCATTAAATAATTGAGTCATCCACAGACAGCTGTTTCGTTGTATTACAACTCTTCAGTGTGGCTATAGACTATCCATTATTCCATCCCACCCTCTGACACTTTCGTGGCGGAGGTTGTTTTAGCAACCACGGTTGCTTGGCAATCGAATTTGCGTCGGCTGGAGCCATTTTTAGATAGATGGTTCCTATTCTTCCCACGTTAAGCTCGACCTTGTGTCACATTTTGCTGTGGTGGGCAAAAAATAAACACACCATCCCGCCCTTTTTTCTGGCCTTTTCGGCAGGATCAAAGTTTTTACTGAGGCTGCGCACTGTTACGCGCATCGGAGAGCCTTTGGACTCGTCCTTGGGATCTCCTATTATTACTCAGCCCAGCTGTGGGGAATCCGTTGCCCCGGGGCAGCAATGCTCCACTGCACTTAAAGGAGCCATTTTTGGACGGATGGATCCTACTCTTCTCACGTAAATCCCCAGCCTTCTGTCACATTTTGCTGTGGTGTGGGACAGCGAATAAACACCCAATCCAGTACCACGAGGTAGGATTGAAACCTTCGCTTCAGGCCCAGAGGCTGGTATGTTTTACCTCTGCTCTACGCTCAACTAGATGGTCTGCGAGGTTGAACTTGGGTGATTTATTCACTTACGCACAATTCTCCATCCACCAGAGTGCTCTATTCCAAAGTTGGAAGAGCTAGAATAGAGTATATATATATATATATATATATATATATATATATATATATATATATATATTTTTATATATATATATATATATATATATATATATATATATATATATATTCACTTGTAACAACTATATATATATATATATATATATATGTATATATATATATATATATATATATATATATAGAGAGAGAGAGAGAGAGAGAGAAGGGTTTCATAGTATATTTTCTATATATAAGAATACAAGAAGAAAGAAATAGGAGACAGATTTTAATTGAAGACAGATGTTTAATCACAGTAAAAGTAATTACAAGAGGAAAACGTCGTTGATCGCTGATGATTGTGTTAGGCACGAAATATCAATATTCATCGGGTATATATGCTTACAGTTCTTAAATTAAAAGAAAATCTTATTTCTACTTTAAAAGATATCTATAAACATATGCATGAAGTCGATGAGATTTTAAAGGGATGAAAAGTTCAAATCAAGAATTTGATTTTTAATTTAATTAAACACATTTATTTTTCGAAATTTGCTAATCGCGTTTAGGAACCACGCTCTTTGCATGTTTAATTAAAATCGACAAACAAATAATGTTTATAATTTTTTTTTAGCTAACTTTCCTTGTTTAGGTACAGGAGAACGTGTGTATAGAACTTACAAATGTAAATATTAGAATCGAGACACACATTCTCTTGTTCATGAACAAGAAAGGTTAATTGAAGATGTAAAAAAAAACCCATTTCTTATCTCCGTTACTATTCTATAATCTAACATCCACACATAATAATAATAAACTGTGCATTTATGGTCTGTCACGCTGACGTCATCAGTGACGTCAGGTAACGTAACTTTTTAAAAATACATTTTTGTTACGTTGAACTTGATAAGTAAAATTATTTTATGTTCTGATGATGTAGTAAAATGGAATGTTGTATTTTTCTTAACGTTTATTATGTTAACTTTCCGTGGGAATTAAAGTGATTTGATAAGTTGTACCTTTGGTAGAATTCTTTGCCACGTTCGACAATCCAGTCCCTGTCCGTTGTAAGTTCTCCATTTTTACTCGAACACAGTGGTTATTTGTTTTCTTGCTGTATTTAGAGTTTTGTTAATAGCTTAAAAACCCCGACCTCTTTTGGGGATTGTTTTGACGACTGCTATCGTGTATCATCTTTTATATTCTGTTCGTTTATTTAGGATGGTTTTATTTAGTTTGGTTGTTTCAACCTTCTCTCTTTTTGTCTCCGGTGGCTTGAGGCTTCTGTGTTTTCCCACGAGATTCTTGTTTTTTTTTGTCTTCTGGGAGTTTACTGATGGTTTGCCTGCTCTTTGGTTTGAAAATATTGGCGACCTCTTAACTTAATTTTATCCTTAAATCAGTTCAAATACTGACCATAAACAAGGAAATGCCCCACAACAAATTGTTTTTGAAATTTTATTAGTGCACTGAAAATGACAATTACTTGATTATTGCCATCATTTTTTCACGATAAAGTGTAAATTTGTATATATTATAAGTAAAACACTGTGGTATAAATAAATAAATAAATAAATATATATATATTCTGTCATCCACAGACAGCTGTTTCGATGTATTACATCTCTTTAGTGTGGTTATAGACTCTCCATTATCCCATCCAGCACCACGAGGCAGAATTGAAACCTTCACCGCAGACCCCAAAGGCCGATATCCTACATCTGGACTACGAAACTGGCCAGCACTTTATGTCTATGATGTTCTGGCACGAATTGTTCTTTTGCAGTCGAGGTGGTTAGATGCCAGAGTTTAGTCCTCTAAGGCTTTCGGTTCGATGTTGGTTTTCGTCAATATCTGTGCAGAAGGTAGTGGTCAGTTTTCTGGCTGGTGCTGAGTTTTCATTAGTATAACAACACTTGATAAGTTATTTGCAGGTTAATCAGATCCTAATAAATAAATACATTTATACTAGCGATATTTTCATATATTTCTTTTTTTACTTGTATATAAAAAATAAAAGTTGCAATAATTATCAGGCGTTGTTTGTGTCTGTGAAGTTCTTGTGCTAACAGTCTTGCTGCGATCGAGATTATTTAACATCAGCGTTTGCAATCTATCTCTTGTTCATTGCAGGTTTCCAGGTTGATTTTGGCCTTTCCCATAGTCTGTTTGAGTTGATCTTCATAACGATGAAGAGGTCAGCCGTGGGGTCATTTGTCGGTGTTAATTTCGCTGCATATGAACTGGCGGGTATGTCTGGAGTCGCTCATACAATTGTATAATTGTGCAAAAAGTCTTTTGAAAGAAAGGAAAATGTCTGCATAAAACAATACTCACTGTTTATGAGATTAGAACTTAATGCACAGGTTATTTCCTTTACGTGAAAAGTTTATTAAATACGACTCTCCCACTTTGCCATGAAACGACGAGTCTATTTATATAATTTAGAATTGCACTGTGCTTGGGAAACTATAAAACAGGTCTGGTTAGGCGCCTCGGAGAAGCCGTTATGCAACCAGTGTCTTCTAGAAGCGTACCGTGTTGGGGATGTTCAATTAAGAAATTGGAAAGCGGGGTAATCAATGGATAAGATACTTCTCTCGTCTTCTTTCAGTGATCACTGAAAAAAAACAAAAAAAACATTGTGAATATTACTGATTTTTTTCTGGACATAAGAAGGAGTAAATGTTCAAATTTTTCACCCTCTAGCTTTATTGGTGCAGTTGGTACTTGCAATACATGCATTCATACATAACCAGCCAGCAAGCCAGACCTCCTAGAAAACTGAAGAAAACTATTGTGACAGTTTTGGTTGACGGTTTCGAAAAGCATTATGTCATTCTGATTTTTTGTTCATGTTCAGCCTGTATTTTCCTTGTATTTGTCAGAATATAGATAAATAAATAAGATAAATAAATGAACGAATAAATAGACCAATAAGTAATAAGGGAGACTACTACATAATTATAATTTTATAGTTATATCTCAGAAAAATATAGACTATTACGAAGCTTATTAAATGAGTAGATTTTCATTAGAAAATGTTTGAATGAAATTTAGTAAGATAAGCGTTTGATGTTGATAGTTAAATCAAGTTTTATTTGAAGCCATCGAAATGTTCAGAAAAAGAGCTTTACAAAGATATAAGCCGATAAACTGTGGAGCAATATATTTTTCACTCAAGCGATTGACCCTCAAACTGAGAACCATGTAACAAAAAAGGGACATATTCAACATCACGTGGAAGGATCACAAGTTAGCAAAGTATATGAGAAAATAGACACAGATCAGAGATATTGAAACCATAAGAAAAACTCAAATGACAATGTTCCAAGAATGTCGTTCGACATAGAACTTTCCCCAGGAACAACCAGACCTCTCCAGCACGAGCATTGCAGGGGTACAATTTTCTGAACTTGTTTAGGTGGTTACACCATCTTATTGTTGATCACAATTCCAAATATGATCTCTTAGGATCATGCAACATGATCAAACCATTGCCATTTGAGTTTTCTTATGGACTCTCTGTTTTTTCTCTAAAATCCTGTGCTGTCTCTTAATCTCTCGAGATAATGTTGAGCATGATTCTCTCTTATGCACGTTGAATGGTTGTCAGTTTGAGTGTCAATCTTTTGGTCGGATTCGTTGTTCCAGCTCCATTGATGACAATCGGGAGGATGCATTGGTGGTATACTTTCCTTTTTAGGGATTTTCTTGTTCTTTAGGTAGCTCTAACGAAAGCTTGCCATCGTAGAATAATTTTTGCCCGATTTCTTCACCCTTTGAAGCTATCATGTAGATTCTTTGTCCAACGTAGATGTAGTGGTCTACTTTTTACCGTTCTGCGTTTTCCATTAGAAATTGAACGATCTACCACGCGGTAATGGTTAGCAAGCTAGTCTAACAGCCCATTAGTATTGCAATGAGTTTGATTCACACATGCACAAAGAAACCATCCAAATATGCATATATATATATATATATATATATTGCTAACTATTGCTCTGTAGTGGAGCGTCCGATTTCTAATCGAAAACGCAGAACTGAAGAAAGTAGACCACTAACTATTAACGCCATAAATAGAACAAGCTCACCATTCTACGTGATAGGAGGGCTAACGGCTTGCAACGGGAAAAGAACAATTAATAACGGAGCTTAAACTCTCCAAATTTCAATCGAACGAAACGCTGTGAAATTATTTTGCCTAATTAGAATAAAGTACAAAACAGATTTGTTTTGGGGAATGTATCTCATACTTTCATTTAATTATGGTAGCTCTATTTTTCATCATGATTGAGCGCTGTATTTTTTAAAGACAACAACAAACCTCTACCTCTCTCTCTCTCTCTCTCTCTCTCTCTCTATATATATATATATATATATATATATATATATATATATATATCAAACATATATTAGTCAGAACAACAGATAGAATGTTGTCTTAACAGAATGCTAGAAGTTGTTCAGGCTGAAAGGTAGTAATACATTGCCCAGAATTCTCGTTAAAATCAAGGATTTATACACTGTCAAAAGCCTTTTTTCTGGCATAAATGTTTATTGGCAATGAGGAAATATCAGGTTTGTTTGTTAGTATATGATCATTGTGCCGTAAATAATGTTAACTTCGGTCTTTTGTTCTGGGCAACGTCGGGGACTCCTGCTTGCAATAAATAATAAATCGTTTATTCTTTTTCATGAACGTCGGTAATTGGCTTCAAGATAATGAACATACCGGATGTGGGTTTCCATTTCCTCCCACAGAGGCCGAAAAATGTGTGTAAACACCATAAAAAACAATCGTTCTTTTTTTCATCCTCAAAGAAGGCTGTAGAGTCGCTAACACCTAACTTTTGGGCGTTTCTCTGAATCTTTTATGAGATTGATGCAATTTTTCCAGGTGCAAACTGATACATACGAGTGCACGCACGCACACGTACACAGGCACCCCCTCACACGGAGAAACAATTAGCATTTCTCTTTGGAAAGTGTCGACCAGAGCTGTCAAGATCAACATATGTTTCTTCACTTTTCAAGTTAGTTAGGCTTGCTGGCTACCCGGCTGGTTGGTTCGCTATATATCTATAACACGTATAGACCAATGGCGCTGAAGGGTTTAAAATCAAAGCATTTACTCCTATGAACTGGACAGATTCAGGAAACACTGGATCCGCGACGCACATGATAGAGAATTGTGGCGAATCCTGGGGAAGATCTATGTCCAACGACAGACGTTGATAGACTGATGATGATGAAGTGTATAAAAAACGTTTATTTCTGTTTATTTATCATATTACCACCGAAAATGGACTTTAGTTGGGGGGATCAATTAAAAAGTTTTCACTCAACTGGTTTTTAAGTTTTCACCTATGAGTGATGATGCTTGTTCTTAAAAAATTCAGATTTTTCTTTTGTGATCACTGCACCAAAAGAAACAAAAGGCGAAAGAAGCTACTTATTCATTGATCGTCTCTTTTCACAACATTTTTAAATTGTCCACCCCAAGATGGCATGCTGCCAAAAGATGTTGGTCACAAGACGATTTCTATTGAGTGACTAACCAGACTTGTATACAGAGGTTTTCAATCAATTTTTATGCAAGAAACATGAGTTAGTGTCAGGCTACGCGAATAATTATATATTTGTCAATCTCAAGTCCATGTCAAACAACAACAACAATCCTCGCCTAATTTAAGGGAGTACACTCTCCACGGTTTGTCTTGTCATCTTTAACTCTGCTGAGAGAGAGAGAGAGAGAGAGAGAGAGAGAGAGAGAGAGAGAGAGAGAGAGAGAGAGAGAGAGAGAGAGAATGTAAACCACATAAACAGAAAAAGTTGTAAACTAGCATAGACACGATAGGGTCGCAACAGTTATACACCGGGAACTAGGTAAGCGACTGGGATGGTATCAGAATGAACCGGAGACAGTCCTTGATTAAAAAAGCCACAATTTCCTCTGGGATTTTGACTTCTAAACTGACCATCCCATTCAAGCAAGAAGACCAGACCGAGTGATTGTGGATAAGAAAGCGAAAACCTACTAAATGATAGACGTGGCTGTTCCTGAGGATCACAGAATAAATACTGAAGAGAGTGAAAATCTAAGAAAATACCAGGATCTGGCAAGGGTATTGTAGAAAGTGTTGAACATGGAAGTCAGGGTAGTACCCATCATTGTTGGCACACCCAGAACCATGCCAAAGACATAGAAAACAAGAATGGAGAAACTGGGGATAAGAAGAAGGATTGAGTCTGCAGACCAGAGCACTACTGGGGTCTGCACGAATACTGAGGAGAGAACTGGAAATATGAGATGCATGGCCTCCTGCTGTTAGTAATAAGCAGGATGAAAAAAAGCATGATCGAGACAGTGCAAACCATAGCGTTGCTGTGCTATGCAAGAGAGGTGAGAGGAGGGCTGGAGATCTGTAGAGACCTACTGTTACTCGATAACCACCAGTCAACAAAAGTTAAACTGCTAACCACAGCACTGCTGCAAACTGTGAGTGTGTTGAGAGGAGAGCTGGAGACTTGAGGAGACTTGCTGTCACTCAGTCTTCAGTGATGACCACATGACAACTGGTGTGAAAGTGTATATGATGATGATGATGATGATGATAATAATGCTACTACCAATAACAGATATAATAGTTTTCAGTTATCTCAGTGCGTTATTTGTTATAGATATATTCCGTAGGTAATAAATTGCTTAAAAAAAAAATTACAAATTTTAATTGCAGGATTACACCTGAAAGTAATGACGAGACTTTATTTGTCAGTACCTGTGGAATTTCCACAAGTCCAACTAGTAATAATAATATGACGGCAGAAAATGTTTAAATCGATATTTATCCTAAAAAAAGCTGCAGAATAGCAAACACCTACTTTTGAGGTGTTTCTTTGGATCATTGATAAGATCGAGGCATTTTTAGGGGGGTGGGGGGTGGAGTGCATTTGATGAACGTCCATTTTTTGTCGATCTGCCCACGGACATCTAAACATCTCTACAATTGGGCCTTTTTTTTTTATCCCTCTCTCATCTTTTCAGAGTGTAACACACGTAGATGTTGACAAGCATATTAATAGTTTTGATGATGATAAAATAGGAGCAGAAAATGTGTTAACGCTACACGAAGGAATCGTTTTCATCCTCGGAGAGAGCTGTAGAGGCGCAAATACGTATCTTTTAGTCGTTTCTCTCTTTCTTCAGAGCATTACGTACGGTGATAGTGACAACTGTATTAATAGTATAAATGATGATATCATATGATCGGATATTGTGTAACCATGACAAAAAACAACAACGTTTTTTATGCTCAAAGAATGCCACAGAGTCGCAAACACGTATGTTCGAGTCGTTTCCTTGAATCTTTCATGAGATGGACGATTTTTTTTCAGCCGAAACAGTTAACATGATCCGATTTTTGTTTCAATGGATTTGCGAGCGCAAACCTCAACGTGTGGGCGGTTGGATTGTCTTCATTTCGCTTGGTTTTTAACCTTCTTGCTTCGGTTCCTTTTTCTCTCTCAAAGCTCTCCTTATCAATGAATGAATCAATCAATTAATCTATCTATCTATCTATCTATCTATCTATCTATCTATCTATCTATCTCAGTGTTCTATCTATCTATCTATCTATCTCTATTCATATCTATCTATCTATCTATCTATCTATCTAAACCTCTTCATACCTCTCGATAGACAGATATGAACAGACTGAGATAGATAGATAGATATGAATATAGAGATAGATAGACTGATAAATAGATATGAACAGATATATATATCGATAGATATGAACAGAGATATGAATAGGATATGAACTGACTGATATAGATAGATCTATAGATAGATATGCACCGACTGAGATAGATAGATATATATGAACGTAGATGGACACGAACAGACTGAGATAAATAGATAGATATGAACTTACCAAGATAGATAGATTGATAGACAGATATGAACATTCCCGTTATAGATAGATAGATACGTATGAACATACACACAGATCGATCGATAGATTTACATGAAAATAGTAAGATAGATAGATAGATAGATAGATATGAAAAGACTAAGATAGATAGATAGATAGATAGATAGATGGATAAAATATGATTCATCAAAAGTCGGTGATTGTAACAATCCCTTTGCCTGGTTGCTTCTCCTGTTTGTCCAAATTTTGACCTTGTTATACGGCCATATATCTATAATGATTAATTTGATATGGTCGATATTCAGTTGAATTACTTCTTAGCGAAACTTTCGACTTTAATCAATGCCTAAAACGGTTCCAGTAGGCACCAAAGAGTCTGTTTATGTGTGCAAAATTCATGTACGGTTTCCCTTCTCGCATGAAAAAATAGTGGGTCTTCGTTCGCACACATCTTGTGATCGTGACAGGCATATTAAAAATCTAGATCAGTGTTCCCCAAAGTGGGTTTCGTGGAACCTCAGGGTTCCTCGAAAACATTCCTGGGCTCTGCGCGATAAGATGTCTCTTAATATAATATAATATTTCTTTTAATAAAAAATGGTATTCACCATTTTCAAAATAATGATATTTTGCAAAAGATTGGACCTTGCATCAGATATGCGAATTCAATTATTCAATATCAAACTAGATTTTCAGCGGATACTGGAACCCAATAAACAGCAGCATTCTTTGCCTTTAATATGCTTTAACAAATTTTTTATTGCAAAAATTTTTAACAACAAATTTATGATAATTAAAAACAGAATTTTTTTCTTTCATTTATTATCTTATCAAATGAATAAATTTTCTCACGAAAACAATTTTTGCATTTTAAAAAATTGTATGCAGATTCTGTGACAAAATAAGTTAAGAAAACTCTGGTCTAGATATTGGTAAATATCGGGGCTGAAAATCTGTGAACACGACACAAAACATTCGTTTTATGCAGCCAAGTTTCAAACAAGTATCTTCGAGTCCTTTTTTTTATTCATTTATGATATGGACGATTGATATAAAAGCTTTTTGTTTGACTGGTGATTTGCACGCATAAGCCTAAGTGACTCTTGCTTTCCGTCTTCCTCTCTCTATCTGTCTGTCTGTCTGTCTGTCTGTCACTCTTTCTCGTTTATCCCCTTTTTAGTTCAATTTGTTTTACGTGGGTGGGAAAAAATTCCATTTCCCCAAAATCTGATACGCATCTATGTGTCCTTCCATTCGAGTTAATTAATTGAGCTAATCATCCTTTTAATCAGCACATTTGAACGGATTAACATTAAGGCAGAGATAGCACTTGAATCAGAGGGATCTTACTTTTCCAAAGCGTAACGTACAGAGATCGTGACATGCGTATCAAAAGGATAATTGATGATGATGATGATGATGATGATGATGATGATGATGATGATGATGATGATGATGATGATGATGATGATGATGACATGGGGGCCGAAAATGTGTAAACATGACGCAAATCAATCGTTTTCATCCTCAAAGGATGCAGCAGAATCACAAACATGTACATCCAAGTCATTTCTTTGGATTCTATATGAGATGGATGTTTTTTTTTTTACAGCTCAAACAGTTGATATGAACCCGCATTTTGTTTGTGGATTTGCGCGCAAAAAATTTGTTTGTTTCTCTCTCTTATTTTTTTTACCATCTTGCTTCGTTTCTTTCTCTTCTTTGATATTTGTGTGTTAATGGAGGGATCCATCTACCTATCTTTGGTCATATCTATCTATCTATCTATCTATCTATCTATCGATAGATTGACAAATGGATATAAACAAACTGAAATAGAAATAGATTAAGACCGATATAAGCAGACTGATAGATGTGAACAGATTGAGATAGATAGATATGAACATGCTGATATATATATATATATATATATATATATATATATATATATATATATATATATATAAGATATATATAGATAAGGGTATCAAGCAGCTTTTTTCCACATATCCATGGCATTCATTTAATCATTCATCGAGAGTCGGTGAAGATACCAATTTATTTGCATCGATGTATTTCTCGGTTGTCCAAATCTTACCTAATAGCCACCCGTTGTGTTGTAAGGAATTATTTTGAATAGAGTGGTTATGATTAGTGCAGATTAAGGTATTGCCGTACAAATTATTATAAGTAAGTATAAGCTGAAAACAAAAACACATTGAATCACAATAAGGCTTTGAACAGCGTAGTTTTCGCCAGCACAGGTAATTTTGGAACGAATCAACTGTAACATTCAAGATATGACTGAATATCTTTATGGCAGTGAACCCATCATTTTTTGAACAATTAACACCAGGAGTCAAATTAGTTTTCTTTATTTTCAATATGTTTCTGGCTTGCTGACTACCTGTCTATCTATCTATCTATCTTTGGAGCTAGAGATCTGGAAATTTAAACATTTCGTTTTTTGAACTATTAAGCTATTTCTGGAATAGGCACCAGAAAGAGTGCATTTTTGAATTGAGATCATAAATAATAACACGTTTCATGATTCCACAAAAATCTCTGCGACTGACAATCATCTTTACGCGACCCTCTGTAGGGGGCTGAACTCTACTTTGAGAAGCCTTCCAGCTTTAATCCATCTCTAGTTCTGTGAGTCTCATCTGATAGTCACTTTTCAGAGCTGGTGAAATATCACGAGGTGTCGATATACATCTCAACGTGATAAATTATTGTGTTAACGTTCATTCTCATACATATGGCACATTCAGCGAAGTGGACTATGGACAGTAATTTTGGAGACTGTTCATGTGATTGTCTTCCATCATCTGTTGTTTTTCTTATACGGATAGGAAGAGAGCAAAATTCGCGGATCTAGTGACTGAGTGGAAGGCCCGATATGAACCCCTTGAGGTGGGTGGCAGAGGCTTCTTTGTCCTATCTCCTCATCAAGTCCTGAGACTCAATTGAATATGTTGACTGCATGGAAGAAGAGCTATCAAAATGATTTTTGAAGCTTCCAATTGGTTCTGATTGAAGAGCGGTGATGGGTTGCGTAATGAACCACATGGACACAAGTCAGGGCTTGATCATTCCCGGGTGGGTCGCCTGGCTGAGGGTGTTTGTCGGTTATACCTTAAACACTCGATGACCTTGGATTCATCATTGACGATGTGTCCAGATTACACCATACGGCATGTGAAAGAATATTCCAGAAATTTAACATATTGAATATATTAATTAATAATGACTCGTAAAAGTCAATTTCAAATGTTGTCCTTCAAAAATACAACAATAATTTCCACCGGGACTGGGCCGAGTCATAATGTGAGGACTGAGGACGTGTCAAAAGGCCTCAATGCCTTCAGCAATCCCTAGCCCCATTAGCCTTCATTGACTACATTGTACCTACGCACTCGGACTGAAAACACCTATCAAACCAGTCTCCGGCCCATGGTATGTCTCAGAGCAGTGCCTGCACCTTGGGCAATACCATGGTTCAGATACCACACTTCGATCAGAGCCAAAAGGCCAGAAAAACGGGAGCAGGAATGTCTTTATTTACCTTAATCCCCCTCGAGGAGAGGGTGTGACAAAAGTTCGTTTTTAACGTGGTATGGGATGGAGAACTCAGAAAAATGGCTCTAGTCCCCGTAACCGAAGTCGCGAAAGCGTCAGGACAAACCTGACCTGTCCCTCTTGGTGAAATGGGACAGAGTCGCCCCGAGGAGAACTGCTTCCCAGCGTCCAGCTGAGTAATTTAGTTAAGGACTTAGGACGAATCCATAGGTTCTCAAATGCACTCAGCAATGCTGAGCCTCGGAAGCCGTTAAAGGCTACGGCATTGCACCTATTAACTCGCACTCCCCCACGAGGTCGAGTTTAGCGTGGGATGAAGCATCCTCAAAAATAGTCTCAGTGGCCGCAAGCGAAGTCGTGCAGAAAACTCGCACCCCTCTGATAAACGGAAACAGCGATTGTTGGCTAATCAAAAATCCTGGACACACGCAGCGATCAAAAATAAACAAAGGGAGAATTCTCGCATAAACACTAACATACGCATTTAGCAAAATCAAAAATATACATAAATAAATAAATGAATGATCAATGGACGAGAGAACAAAACGCAAGAATCAGAAATCCTGTTCTGACGAGATATAAAGATTCGCACTCATTGGAGAGACCACAAATGAAAACATCAGTAGTGCCCAGACCAGTGAACCACGAGGACTGAGAATTTGACCCTCTCTCCCGGGAACAACAAAAAAAAAACGGTTTGCTATCCCGTGTAGAATCGGTGATTTTTAAGTACAATGGACGCGCTGGGGAGGAAAAGGGCGAACAACGTAAGTACTTCATTACTTTGATGAGTTACAATCTACCCTCTTTTCGAACCAAGAAAAAAAAGGAAAGGGTCTTTGCCATCTTACAATCGTACCGCTCGTTCTCTTTGTACGAAATCGACGAACCCGCCTGGCCTACCTCCAATGAACGTTGAAAGAACTTTGAACCAATTTTGTTACGAGAATATCGGGGCAAACGAGATTTTAATCTCTTTTTTCACGGTCGACAAAGTTTATATCGACCATGCGGACGTTTTGCACCAAAACAAAACAAAAAGCAACGGTCTTCTTTCTTTTCTCTCCCTCTCATTGATGGTATAATCATCAGTCTTTAATCGTCTGCGTTGACTTTCTGAACTTATCTAGTTCGTAACGCCATCATATATTTTGTCAGCCACAGTTTCGCATATGATCTCTGGGGATCCACGCCGTGAATTGCATTGTCCAGCAGTTGTCTGACATATTGTCTGACATTCTCGCAACATGACCAGTCCATTGTCATATGAGATTTCTAATGGATTTTATGATGTCACTGACCTGTTTTTCTTTGTGCTCTCTCCCTGTGATGTTGAGCATAATGAGCACGTTGCATGGCCCTCAGTCAATCTTTTAGTTAGGTTCTATGTTTCAGCTCCATAGGTGACTATTGAGAGGATGCATTGGTTGGACACCTTTTTTTCTTTTAAAGCTAATGGGATTTTTTTGTTCTTGAAGGTTGACCTGGCTCTACGGAAAGCTTGCCACCCTAGAGTGATTCTTCTCTTGATTTCTTCTTCTTTCGAAGATATCATGGAAATTCGTAATCGATGTAGTGGTGTACTTTTTTCAGGTCTACGTTTTCGATTTAAATTTTAGTGTCTTTGTTTAAGTACTTGACATTTGTTTTAATAAAATTTAAAGTTCATGTGAAAACCATCTTTTTTGCTCTATTCGTGCAGTTCGTCTGGCATTGCTTGATTGTGAAGTTTTTTTTCCCAAAAAGACAATGTCGTGAAAAATGTTGCCTAATAAATAAACAGCTGTGTCGGTATATATGTTGCAAGAATCTGAAATATACAGGGTGTACGCATTCGTGAAAGATAGCATCGATGACCAAGGGAATTTCCCATGAGTCAAGGCCTTAAAGTCGACCAATGCTACAGCAAGTTTAATTTTGTATCCTCTTGCTTTCTCTATTAGTTGATTTACGGAATGGAGATAGTCAGTTGTTCAGTAGCTTCTTTCTGAATCCAGCCTCTTTCCGTAGTTGATTTTTTTTTAGCGTTTTGGTGATTTTGTTGGTGATCACTTTCGTAAAAGTTTTCAGATGCCGTTGAGTCGGCTTATTGGTCTGTAGTTCCTTAGAACTTTTGGATTCCCTTTCTTATGTAATAGCATCATGATTGCTGTGTTCCAATATCCCAGAACTTCACTTTGTCTAAGGCATAAGTTGCTGATTTTCAGGTGATGACTTTACCAGTTTTTTTGAGTAGGTTGATGGTGATGTTATCTAATCCAGGGGTTTTTCTTTTTTTCGTTTGTTTGTTTGTTTCACATCCCACGGAGTAACTTATGGGAAATATTAAAACTGTTCAATCTAAACTTGTGTTATTTCCTTTGTTTGGAGGAAAAGAGACTTTTGGAGAATTCTTGGGTGAGTCGAACAATTTGTTCCCTATCCGTTGTTAGGTCTCTATTTACTTCAAACACACTAGTTATTCCGTTTCTCCTGTACTGAGAACTTTTAAAAGAAATAGTTTTAAAGCTTCTACTTTTACTGAAAATGCTTTCGATGACTGCTGTTGTTTATATTCTTTTATCTCCTCTTTGTGTCGTTTGGATTCGTGATATAAACATCTGTTATTTTACAAGAGAAAATCCAAGTTATTTGTTGCTCGTTTTTTTTTCTTCCTCTGATTGTCTGTTTTGTTTCTTATGCTGTCTGCATTTGACTCTAAGCCACGCACGGCCAAATACACTTTTAACGAAAACCCAAAGACCCACAATCTCCTTCCCCGGCTAGCGCACTTGTTTTTCCATTCCTTTTGACCAACTCAATCGTCCACGACAACGTCACAATGAGAAGACAATGACAACCAATTAGTCACTATAATATTTCAACAGCTTCTTTTTACTGCTTGTACGTCATTTTAACTGTCTTATTGGTCACAGCTACTCAAAAAAGATCGCTTGGATCACTGTTGCTGGGTTTAGGTAATTTAGTGGTCCTAACATTTATATTATCTATCTATGTATCTATCCGGACTTCACCCAACCCTTTAACGTTCATAGTAACATCATACCGAGAAGACAATGACAACCAATAAGTCTCTATAATATTTCAACAACTTCTTTTTACTGCTTGAACGTCATCTCAACTCTCTTATTGGTCACAGCTACCCACTAAAGATCGCTTGAATCACCGTTACTGGGTTTAGGTAATTCGTTTGTCCTAATATTCATATGTATCTATATCTATCTGGACTTCACCCAGCCCTTTAACGTTAAAAGTAGAAAATTGAAATTTAGAACACACATTCAATACATGAATAAGTATATTGCCGTTGGAAAACATCCCTTGATTGGCTCCAAAATTTGATCAATTGTTCTGTAGCCCATGGTTTCCTGCAAAATGATTTGGATGAGATTCATTGAGAACTTTTGGAGATATTGTGTGGACATACATATAACTACGATGTAGGAGATGTGACTGCGAAAATTCCAAGATTCGCCCTAAAATCAAATTAGTTCACCCATAGCTCATGGCTCGACCTTCCCGAAGATTCTATTGAAATACATCGAGAACTTTTGGAGATATTGTTTAAACAGACATATAGCTACGATATGGGAGAAGAGATCTGAAAAAGTGCTAGATCCGCCCTCAACGTTAATCACCTGTTCCGTCGCCCATATCCTACTCTCCCAGAAAATTTCATTGAAATTCATTGCTAACTTATGGGGATATTGTGTGGACAGACGAAAATTTACGATGCAGGAGAGGTAACTATAAAAAATGTGTAGATTCACTTAAAATCCGATAAATTGTTTCATAGTCTATAGCCCACGCTCCAAGAAAATTTCATTGAAATTCACTGAGAACTTTTGGAGATATTCCGTGGACAAACAGACAAATTACGGGTGAATACATAGACCTGTTCTGACTTGGAGGTCAGAGTTGACTGATCTGCGAGTCCTGCTTACTAACCACTACGCCACGGCGACGATTTGAGAAACACGTAGAATTAAATGTGTTTAAGCTATTAGAAATAGTTTACTCTCCTCTCTCTCCCTCTCCCTTTCCCTTATACCAATCCACTTACCCACCCACAGAGACATATGGATGTATGTAGGTATAAGATGTCTATCAACTCCCACTGGTAAGTAAACTCTAATACGTACATCAGTCGCTGGAGCCACACCCACAGTAAAAGCCGTAGCTATAGACACGACTAACAGTGCACACTTCGGCCTTTTGAAAGCGAAAAGATGCACTTCTGGTTAGTCACTCAATAGAAACCGTCACGTGACCAAAATCTTCTGGCATCATGTCGTGTCGGGGTGATCAATTAAAAAGTTGGGAAAGAAAGGTTACTTCTCTCTCGGAATGAGTTACTTCTCTCACCTTTTTGTTGGATCACTAGCTAAGTCCGATTTTTCACAAAACAAGTGCGAACACTGCTGAACGGAATTTTTTTAGCATTAACTCACATTGTAAATTCATCCCCCCTTAAAAATTTATTATCGGGTCAAATTTTCTGAAAGCAAAAAAACAACAACAAAAACAAAAAAAACAAACAAAACTTTTTTTCATTTAAGGAGTAAATGTTCAAATTTATGTCCCCCAGATCCATTGGTGCGGTTTGTATGCGTTATACTCACACAGATAGACAGCCAGCCAGAATCAGTATAAAACTGAAAGAAAACTATCTTGACCGTTTTAGTTTACAATGGTGGTTTTTGTTAACGGGTTCTAACCCTGCCAACATCACAGCACTTGCTATGGTTTTGTCTCAGCTGATAGACTGCATTCGCCCTCCCCCACCAGAAATGCAACAGGGGGCGCAAAGGTGCAGCTAACATTAATATTTGATGTTTTGATCTTTGATGTTTGTTTTTAGAATGAATTAGTACCTCACCATCACAGTCATAGCGTCAACATTTGAAATTTAGATGTTTCTTGATGTTATCATTAAACCCGTCAGAACAAGGTCCTTAGTAGGTCGATCACCCCCGAAACAACAAACTTTTAGAAGGGGTCAAGTGGAATGCCAGTACCAATTTTCAAGCCTGTAAAAAAAAAAAGGTATGTCCAGGAGCGATGGAACACACAAACAAATGACCCTGTCATAACAAGGACTCCAAAAAAGTCAAAAAAATTGTTTTTCAAAAGTTAAAAGAACTATCCTTTTGAAAGGGTCTTGTGGACTATTGATACCAATTTTCAAGCCTGTACACAAAACTGTATTGCCAGGAGCATTGGAACAAAAAAGGCAACGAAGCCAACTGATACAAACAAACTCATTCACTCACAGAAAAGGATGAAACCCTTCACCATCCTCGAGGGCTACAGTTGCTCAACTATGTTCATGGAATATAACATTTTAAAGCTGTTCGTTTTCTTTTCACTATCTATTATGGTTTATTTGTGGATGTCAAATCAAAGATGGAAAAAAGCGAATTGAGGAAATTTTGTATTCGAAAATGGGACGTAAATCAGCGGAAACTGCTCGCAATATCAACCAAATATTTGGCAAGGGGACCGTCCACGGCTCAGCATTGGTTCCAAAAATTACGAAACAGAGACGAGAGCCTTGAATGGACGTCCTTCTGTGATTGACGAACACAAATTGAGGGCCGTAACTGAAGCAGACCCACCCAAAACAACTCGAGAGGGTGTAGAAGACTATTGGCTATTCCACAGTTTTTCGACATTTGCACGAAATTAGAAATGCAAACACACTTAGTTGCTGCATGGGTGACCCTGAATGAAAAGCCAAAAAAGGTTCGTTTGTCACGTGAATGACCCTGTGGATATTGAACGAGCAAGGCTACTGATATATACTGCACCCAGCCTTCTCACCAAACCACTCTCCGACCGACTACCTAGCATCTCAACCACTTCCTGCAAAGGAAGGGCTTTCACAACGAAGTAGCAATTCAAAATGCTTTTGGAGAATTTATTGGTTACAGGACCTCAGAATTCTGTGCTTCCAGAATAAATGAACTTCTTTCTAATTGGCAAAATGTGTACATTTTAAAAGTTTTTATTTCGATTGATAACTTTTATTCTAAACAGAGATACACTGCTTTGAAGTTGATGGCGATTATTTTTCCACCAACATTATATGATACAATATGAGATGCGTCCTATCGGGTGGTTCTCAGTCAGTATACACACTTATACATGTTTATTGAACAGAAAATTAGGGTCCATGTTGCATTGTTAATTGGCCCCCCAAACCCTTGAAAGTTTTTCTCAAAACTTTTTACTTTAATACTGCGCTAATATTTAAAGGGGTGGGCATCGTGAAAAGAGAGCCAGTTGTTTTATATGGTCAATGAATGATAAAATATAAAAAGAATATAATATAAAGAATAACAGTATGTATGGATACTGAACGGAAAATGGGTTCAGTTTAGCGTTAAATTTACATTGTAAATAGAACCCCCCTCTGAGACACTTTGGGTACGCGTACCAAATTTGGTTGAGCTGCTCCAATGTTGAAGGGGACACAGCGACAAACAGAGCCAGTTATTTTCCATAATATAGGCTACCGTGAAATATCCATGGGTATTTTCAGAATCTTTCCGAGGTGAACTTCATTTGGAAAAAATTACTGATTAAATCTCGGGGCAGATCCATGCACTATTACCCCCCCCCATGTCGTAGTGATATGTCCATCTTTGATAATATCGCCAAAAGTTCTTGTCTTTCCACACTGTATCTGTAAAAGTTCTCAATAAATTTCAGCGTATTTTTGGGAAAGGTAGACAATGGGCTACGAGAGAGGTGATTAAACTTTGGATCAGATCAATGTGCAGTTGTTTGACAATGACAATGAATTTGGCGGAGGCATTTGCTCTCTGAGTGCTTTTAGGTTTTACAAGGCGTTGCTCAAATGTTTGACACGAAGCAATATACAAGGACCGAATCGTGAGTTTAATTTGTTGACCATTACTACATGACATGGATTTTGGGATGAGACATGGCTAACACCATTGTATTCAGCTAGTTAGTGTCTCCACGGCATTCCATATCACGTTTCTCTTGTTTTGGCTTACGTTATGGGAAATAGTCCGAGAAGTAACAAGTACCAGAGGGGACGTCGTTATCGCTCACAACGCTGGTAATCCCAAACAGTCACCAATCTTAGTACTGACCTGGCCAAACATTGCTTACCCATCGCGATTTGAGGATAAATACCATGAATGTCAAAATGACAGCAAACTCTCGCTGTAAAGGCATTCAGGGGATCCTAGGAGGTGTAGGAGGATCGGCCTTTGGCTTCGTCAGAGAGCGTATTGTAGAGATCGATCTCCTCCAAGGAGCATTAATGACATCGCCACTCGTGGCTCTCTGCACGATCCCCAGTCCATCAAATAGGTCTCCCATCTAGATTCTGACCAGGCTAGACGTTGCTTAACCTCAGTGATCGTACGGGAATCTGGTTTATGGTTTGAAGCGTCTGCTAAAGGTCTTTGAACCTTTCCCTTGCAGATAAGTAAGGACTACTGCAGGGAGGCTCTATGCATTATTTTCAATCTGTTTACCATAGCTGGGATACCCAAGTACTAATGAGATTCCACGTTGCTTTTCTCCAATTATCAGCTGTTTACGGCAGCTGGGGTACCCAGGTACTGATGGAGTTCCACTGTTTTTCTCCAGTCAGGGTACTAGAACCGATGTATCCGAAGAGAATTGGCTGCAAGACCCACCACATTGCCGTGGTCTTCTTTTTGGCTATACACGTGTTAACAACACCCCCCTCTTTAGATCAAGGATGCAGGGGACACATGTAAAATGAAGTGAAGCCCAGTGGAGTATTTACGGCCTGTAACGAAGTCTCGGTTTCTATAGCATGAATCAGCTAAGAGATCCTTGCAAGTTCCCAATCTGATCTACAAGTTTTTATAACCACCAAAAGGGTAACTTCCATCCTAATCACAGAGCTTAGAGTATACTCAATTAGCTGCTGATTTGTACAGGGAAAATTGTCATAATGACGAGTTTTCACACTCTTTTTCACACTTCGTCCATACTGGGAATGGAACTCTGGACCTACAACTAACCAGACGTGCTAACCATTACGCTATCAGAGCTGCATGTGTTGAGAAATCTACAAAAGTGACGTTGGGCTGGACAAAGAGAGTTGTGCCCTCACGCTGACTATGGCTTCGGATATCACATTACCAAAGATTCGGCATGATTGATTTGCAAAATATGATTAAAGGCAATGAGAACCTGAAGTGGTGTCATTCACTTAATCCAGTGGCTATTTTACCTATAGCTGGTGGGATAGATAGAGACATGCATTTCCCAAGGGCTTTAGTCCGAAGTGAACACAAAATCTCATAGCCGGAGTTTAAACTTTCTCTCCCTCTGTCTCCTCTCTCTCTCTCTCTCTCTCTTTCTCACACATACACACTCATACACACGTATATAACACTCAGTACAAACCAGGGATGCAATATAATATAATATAATGTAACATCCGATGTGTGATGGGTATATTTCATGAAGTGCTCGATAAATTCAACTTAAAATATCAAGTTGATTAAGAGAAGAGCAATATATGTGTGGGGCGTGTCTATTTTTAAACGTCCCCCCCCAAAAAAAAAAACTGCAGGGGTGTGTCGTAAAAACAACTCTTTTTGCCAGCACAACTAATGAGCGTGTGTGTTCCGCCCTGCATAAGACGAGATGTATATTCGTCCATAGATCTCTGCTTTCGTCTTTCCATCTCTGAGAACAAGTCTATGTTCCGTAGATAATTTCAGGTGTGTGTGTGTGTGTGTGTGTGTGTGTGCTCGCTGCAAAACAGGCGTTGAACGATATGTCCACTTTTCGCCTTTTTTTGTAAAAGTGAATAAGTGGCGTACAGCGGACCTTCAAAAAGCTGGGATTCTTTACTACCTACCACAGATTTTAGGGGTTTAAAAAGAAAACTTAAAAAAATGGTTGAGATGAACATAGCAAACACAAGATAATGTTCAATCATCATCATCATCAACATCATCAGTCTTTTAGCGTCCGTCGTTGGACATAGACCTTCCCCAGGATTTGCCACACTTCTCTATCATGGGTGTCACGGAGCCAGTACTTCCTGAACTTATCTAGTTCATCTCTCCATCTAATATTTTGCCGGCCTCGGTTGCGCATATGGTCTCGGGGAATCCATGTTGTGAGTCGTGATGTCCATCGATTGTCAGCCATTCTTGCAACATGGCCAGCCCACCGCCATTTGAGATTTTTTATGGATTCTATGATGTCTCTAACTCTTGTCTTTTCCCGGATGTGTTGTGCTGTTTTGTGGTCTCTCCATGTGAGGCCTAGCATTATTCTTTCATGTGCACGTTGCATGGTTCTCAGCTTACGGGTCTGTTTCTTGGTTAAGTTCCATGTAATAATGTTCCCGAAAAAGACCATAAGAATAAACGCTTGAGCCTTAGGAAAAGTTGAAGGATACATCTACCTAGTTTATGCGACGGTGCGTGGTAATCACTTGGTATGAATAGAGACGTTCTGAAGAGCAAACTTCTAATGTACTCAAAACGCCAAGTACACCAACGACGTGTAATATGAGCTATGATGTAGGAGTATAAAACCTGGGAAACTACAATACAACACTAAAAGGAAATCAGAATAGCATAACAGGCAATAGAAAGACGGGACAACTTAGAGGGTAAAAAGCTGAACGATTGCTGCTCGTGGGATAGTGAACGCAGGACCGAAAGACCTGACTGACACAAGACGGAGAGGTGAGATCGGTAAGTTTGCCGGGAACATGACAGAGATTAGCACAATCACGATCGTCATGGACGGAGATAGGTAAGGTCCAGCGGTGGACTTCTAACGGTTGCTGCTGCCGCTGCTGATATAAAGCTTACGTTAGCCGAAATGCTGTAAAGCGGAGAAGTGAATACGACTGATAAGCGGGAGTGTGCTCCGCCCTGCATTCGAAGAGATGCGTATTCGTCCGTGGATCTCTGCTTTCGTCTTCCCATCTTTGAGAGATCGCATCCATTATTTGCCGCAGATTATTTTAGCCCAGTGTGTGTATGAGTGTGCGAACGCACATGCACACACGAGCGTGCGCACGTGTGTGTGTGTGTGTGTGTGTATGTGTGTGTGTATGCATATACATGTCAGCTCGCTTGTATGTGCTTGCGTTTGTCCATGTGAGGGTGTTTGGACACATACACACACACACACACACACACATATATAAATATATATATATATATATATATAACTATTTGTTTTGCTTTCGCTGTACCTATTTCCTGTAAATCGGTTTCAGGGAGTGTGTTTGTATGAGTATGTGTGTGTGTGTGTGTGTGTGTGTGTGTGTTTGGGTCTATATATATATATATATATATATATATATATATATATATATATAGTTGTCTCGCTTTCTCCCCTGCACCTATTTGCCGTAAAGCAGTTTCGGGGAGTCTGTGTACGTGTGTCTGTGGGTGTGTGTGCGTGTGTTTCGATATATATTTATATATATATATATATATATATATATATATATATATATATATATATATATATAGTAAGTCATTTTGCTTTTTCTACTGTTCCTATTTCTCGTAAATCGGTTTTGGGGAGTGTATATGTGTGTTTGTGTGTGTGTGTGTGTGTGTGTGTGTGTGTTTGGATATATATATATATATATATATATATATATATATATATATATAGTTAGTAGTCTCGCTTTCTCCGCTGTATCTATTTCCCGTAAAACGACTTCGGGAAGTGTGTATGTGTGTGTTTACGAGAGCGCACGCGCGCATGTGAACGTATGCATGTGCGTATACGTGCGAGCGTATGTAGATAAGTATATATAATTGTACCCCCTTCTCCGCTGTTTCACTATCCGCGGTGTCAGCTGCCGACCGTCGACCGCCAACATAAACAAATTATAAGTTTTACTCAATGATGGTCCCCGAGCGGAAAGGGTAACGATGCTGACGATTAAGGAATGCCGACAAAAAGCCATAAAGTGTTTTCTTCCTATAAGAACGCGGAAGAAAGAATTTTTTTTAATCAATTCAATCCTAGACCCCAAATTAAGTGTTGGTATAGGTTGGGGGTGGAAGTTACAGGAACCTGGGATGTAGGAGACAGTGGAAGAGGATACGCGCAGCCTTTATAACGGCTCGCTCCAAAACAAACGCTGAATGCTGTTTCCGTTCGTTGCTTTTTTCGTAAAAGCGAAAAAATTGTGTAAAGCGAATCTTCGAAAAAGCGGGAGGATCTTGACCTCCTAGAACAGATATACCTCGTTATCCGAAAGGAGAGCATTTCTATAACAAGAAAGTTCAATGAGGTGTCCACTACAAACGACATTATTACCAGATCATATGGCCCTGAGCAGAAGATTTTTTTAGGTAAGAAGTATCTTATCAAGATACACCATTTTACCGAGTTTTAAGTAAATCTGACGTGAAACAGCTGAGAAACAATATGGGGGCAGCCCGACTGACCAACTGACTGAGCCGCTAATTGGGAGGAGAGGACTCGTCTAAAAATCTTCAGCTGGCCGAAATGCCGTAAAGCAAAGTAGCCTTCAAGATTATTTATTTGGGGAAAAGTTTTTTTTAAGTTCCAGGAGAAGGACCTTTGAGAGCAAAGAAAAGGAAGAATATTGAGAACAATACCTACGTCCTTTAGCCATCCTGTTTTCATCAACCTTTCAGCAAATTATTCTATATTCGCTCGCCAGTATACGACAGAGTCAACCTATTTTCTTGGCTGACATTTCGTGAAGAACAGGGGTGGCCGAACTGCGGTTCATGGGCCACATGCGACTTTTTGATATTGAAGGTGCAGATCGTGGAAATGTATTAACTTAGTTCCTTTCCTCAACTCATTAATATATTTATTATTATTTACCAGGCATGGATTGCGACTTCCTCAAACTAAAACATAATTAATAAAAATACTTGAAAGGAATATTTTAAAATTGTTCAAATTGTAACCTAATCTAAACGTTTGATTTGAATGGAACATGTTTCATTGATGCTGAGGAAAGGAATTAAGGGTGTCAGGGATTGGAGGTCAGCAAGAGTTACAGAGGAATGTCTGAAGACAGTGGTGTTGCGCATGGTATATATGTGTACTTTGTGATTACTGAAACTCATACAAATTCGCCAATACAGGCAGTAATTGAAAAATCGTAGAGTCACCATATGAAACTATGTAAAAAATTCCACCCAAGAATAAATATGGTCAGAATGAATTATTTATGACATCACTGTTTTGTACTTGAAAACATTTAAAATTGGGTAAAAAAATATCTAGGAACATCTAGGTTCTGAATAATCTAGATACTATTAATAAATCCGTCAAAATAAGGACTGGAGATGGTCAAAAGAGCCCCCCTTTTTTTTTCAAAAAAACAATATCATTTTTAGAAAATGTATTTTGGAGTACTGATGCCAATTTCAAGTCGTAGTTGAAAAAAAAGTATGACCAAGAGTGCTGGGATAAAACAAATAAAGTCATAATCCCATTAAAATGAAGTACAAAAAAGGTCAAAAAGAGCCTTTTTTGCAAAAGAGACAACAAAAACATTTTTATAAGTCTATAGGAATACTAATTTCAATATGCAAGACGGTATGGCCAGGAGCGCTGGAACAAACGAACAAGCGACCAAACTGACACAATCAGACACACTCACATAAAAGGGCAGAACCCTTACCAAATTTGATGGCTACGGTAGTTCAAGTATCAGTTCGAGAAGCTATACATGAATAAATATCATTGCGTACGTGTTCGTAAATAATTTGTAACAAAATGTGTAAATATCTCAAACCTCTGAAGTTTATTATAAGTGGCTCTTAATTTGAGCAAGTTTGGCCTACCCTGTTGTAGACATAAATGTTTCATTACACAACTCTACCCAAGAAACTCTTGGCTCCCCTTTGGTGTTCCAGGGGTGCATTTTGATGCAGCGGCAGCACTCCATGTTGCCAACTATAAATACATTTTTGTATTCATGTGACTGCCAAAAAAGTGCCTAAAATTGCTAAAAAATTGCTAAAGTGGACACCAAAGACTGAATTATGTCGGAAAATGGACCAAAACGGCCGAAATTTATAAGCACGCCTGCGTTGATTTAGCGCCTTTTCGCGTTGCCGCTGCGAGAAACGAGCTAAATTCAGCTAAATTGGCAACAATGGCTGCACCTTAACCGGACCCCGAAATGGTGATGATGGTATGTTAGGCTGATAGAGTGCAGGTGTAGCCATCATGAAAAAACCTCCTCTTGTGACCTGCACGATTGTTGAGCGTGCGTGTGCCTTTCTCTTGCATTTGGGAAAGAGATGAGTATTCGTCCGCAGATCTCTGCTTTATTCTTTCCATCCTCGAAAGAACGTGTCCATCTTTCCGTAGATCGTAGATTTCCGTCGTTGGAGAGAATGAGAGAAGGTTGATGTTTGAAGCATCTGTTTTATATATATATATATATATATATATATATATATATATATATATATATATATATATATATATAGAGAGAGAGAGAGAGAGAGAGAGAGAGATGTTGGCTCGTCCGAAGGGTGGGTTGGATTGTGGGTCGTTTTGCAAGTGAGAGTTGCTGGACTAAGGATGAAGGATGAAAAAAAAAAGACACATGGAGAGGGAGACACGGTGTGTGTGTGTGTGTGTGTGTGTGTGTGTGTGTGTGTGTGTGTGTGTGTTTGTTTGTTTGTATGTATGAATGAGAGAGGGGATAACGGGCGAGATAGAGAGAACGAGAGGTAGTAGTGAGAAAATAAAGAGACAGAAAGATAGATAGAAGAGAGAGAGAGAGAGTGAGAGAGAGAGAGGGGTCAATTGGCAGACATAGAGAGGAAAAGAGAATTTAATGAGGAAGAGAGAAAGGAAGGAAGGAAGGAAAGAAAAAAGGGAAGAAGAAGGAATGACAGAAGAAAAATAGGGAGACAGAAAAAGAGAAAGATACTGAAGATGGAGTGGAAAAAGAGGGGGTGTAATAAGAAATAAAACAGAAAGAAAGGAAGAATAGGTCTCCAGGGAAGAAGAAAAAAAATTATAAGAGAGAGAGAGAGAGAGAGAGAGAGAGAGAGAGAGAGAGAGAGAGAGAGAGAGAGAGAGAGAGAGAGAGAGAGAGAGAGAGGGAGATGGATAGATAGATAGATAGATAGAGAGAGAGAGAGAGAGTGTAACCAAAAATGAGAAAAAAAACAGAGTAAAAGCGGGCAAGAGAGAGGGAAAGAGAGGAAATAGAGAAAAAGAACAAAAAGAAAAGGTGAAAGAGGGAGATAGAGTGAAAGAGAGAAAGATGTGAAGAGAGTAAGAGAGAGAGAAAGAGAGTGAAAAGAAAGAGAGAGAGAGCCTATGAAATGAAGAGAAGGGAAGAAAAGAGTGAGAGAGAGAGAGAGAGGGAGAGTGAGAAGAAAAGAATTGAATGAAAGCAAAGGAGATAAGTATATATATGTATGTATATATATATATATATATATATATATATATATATATATATATATATATATATAAAGAGAGAGAGAGAGGGGGGGGGGAATATGCACAGTAAACATAAACCTTTTAATACGAACATGTATGAACTTTGATGTGGGTAGACAGTAAACAGATTATTGACAAAACAGCAACAAAAAAACAAAAACAAAACAAAACGCCCAAAACTTGTATCAAGTTAATTGTATCATTATAATCCTTGTGTCATTCGTACAAAAAAAGAAAAGATGGTAAAAAATTTTGATGTGAAAATTATTTGAGCATAACACACGTGATTTACAAGGATATTTGGGAGACTACCACTCACTGCGACTCCCGTGCAAGGTAGACGGTCTTCTTTTTATAATACCAGCAGGTTCGACGCAGTAAAGAATCGAAGTAAGATACCGTCAACCAAAACTGTCCACCCTCTTTCCCACTGTTTTAATTGATCACCCTAAAACAGCATACTGTCAGATGACGTAGATGACGTGACAGTCTCTATTGAGAGACTAACCTGGCATGTTTTTTGAAAATTTATTGTCTATTTCATATTTTATTGACAACAGCTCGTTTGTCCATCTGTTCGTCTTTGTATTTATCATATTCGTAATTTTCATCTCTGCCAACGGAGTACATGTATTTACTCATGTCTCTGTTCAATGGAGCTAGAGGCCTGAAATTCACAACATTTACTCCTTATTATGTCCACACAAAGCGTTCTTTTTTGTTTTTTGAAAATCCCCACCCGTAAGTAAGATTTTAGTAGGGGTTCGATTCTTAATGCAGGTCTGTGCTAAATAGATCCATTTCTTTGTGTTTAAAAATTCAGACTTTTTTGTAGCGATCACTGCCCAAGAAAAGGCGAGAGGAGTAACTTATTCTTTGATCACCCCTTTTCTCAATGTTTTGTTTGATCACCCCCACACAGCGTTCTGCCAAAAGACGTTGGTCATGTTGAGTGACAGTTGAGTCTTTAGATTTATTGTTCTTCTAATACTGTACTCACAACGACAGTAAGAGAATGAATAAATGAAAACAAAAAAAAAACAACAAAAAAAACAAAAACAAAAACAAAAAAAAAACGAAACAAAAACCCACTAGAAAGCACCCAGAGAATGCATACCTCCGCTAACTGTCCGATTAAAAGTGAATGAAAATCAGTTCATATATAGCTGCAATGCTGGGTAAGTGTAAGTTTCGCTTTTTTTATATGTCAGGCTATTGTCTAATTATATGAAAAATTACTCTCAATCGAGAAATATTCCTGGATCCATCCCCAAATGTGACCAATTCTTATTTAGTCCAAGGTCTACCACACTAGGAAATGTAATCGAAATTCATTGAGAACTTCTAGAGATATTGAGAGGACAAACATGAATGAATACATAAAAATATGTATAAAAAAATACCTCGAACAAAAACAAAATCCCTGGAGCCGCTCTAAAATTTATTATTCCATTGAAATTTATTGAGTACTTTTGGAGATATTGTGTGAACAGACGTATACATACGATGCAAGAGAGATGGTTGAATAAATTCCGAGATCCTCTCCAAAAGTCTGTCATTTCTTCCTTTTTCACGAAATTCTCATTGAAATTTATTGAAAACTTTTGTGGCCAAGCTGTTGTATACGTGGACAGACGGACATGTATGAATATATATAGCTATTCCAACATCATTGGCCGGGATAGGTGGATATACTCGTAAATAACGCGTGAAACAATGAAAAACATTCGTCGGCAGTGATCAAGCAGTGCTTAAAACTACCATTTAATTAATACGAAGGCGGACAGACCGACACACGGACAGACACTCAGACGGACACACAGCCATGACTAAACTTCTTTGGCAGAGGTAAAAAATAACCAAGCGCTATCATTTTATTAATAAAAATCTGGACCGACTGACTGGAGACGGACAATGCATAATCTCCGTTGTCAGAGGTAAAACAATATGGAAAGCTGGACAGACAGACGAAGGGACAGAAATGAATAGATACTTCTTAGTCAGATGGAGTAAATTCACTAAATCCATAACTCTATCGACAATGTTTTATATAATAGAATTAACCGCACTGATTCAGGTATACCTTTATTCATATCTTTTCATTAACAATGATAGAGGGGAACGACCTTGTGTGAAACGACGTGAATCGAGGAATAATCCCTGGATCCGTCCAAGATTTTAATCAATTCATTAAGCTGCTAGGGAATTTCATTCAAATTCATTGAGAACTTTCAGAGATATTGTTTTGACAAACATAAGTGATTATGAAAAAAAAAAAATGAAAAAAAGAAATATATCTCTCAATCGAAAAAAGATTCCCAGTTTCGACCAAAAAATTATCAATTCCTTCTTCTCTTATGGCGAACCCTTTCGCCAAATGACATTTGAATTGATTGAGAACTTTTTGAGATATTGTATTAACAGATACGAGTTAATACCTATAGCTCCTTGAACGTTGTAAATGGAAATACTCATAAAAAATGTGTGAAATAATGAAAAGACTTCCTGGATTCGCTCCAAAATCTGATCACTTCTCTCTTGGCCCATTTCCCACCCTTCCATAAAATTTAATTGAAATTTATTGAGAACTTTTGGAGATATTGTGTGTAGAAACAGTCAGACAGACAGACACAAAATATACCTCAACAAACTTTGTTGGATGAGGTGAATAAAAATATAGTCATGAATAACGATGAATTAAAAATGACTTCCTGGATCCGCCTTCAGATTTAGTCATTTCTCCCTTGGCCCTTGCCTACCCTTCAACAAAATTTAATTGAATTTCTTCGGGAACTTTTAGAGATATCGTGTGGACAAACAGACAGACTGGGAGACAAAGGAAAAGAGGCAGAGTTAAAACCAATGTTAAAAAAAACAAACTATTGTTTAATTAAATACAAAGGCGGATAGAAGGAATGACAGACAGACAGGAAGTAGTCGGACAGACAGACCCAAGTGAATACATACACCTCTTCCAATTTTGTTTGCGGAGGTGAAGAAAAAAGCCGCTGAATGAGAAAGACAGAAGAACTGAACGAACGAATACAGAGAAAAAGGTTGGGCTTATAACAAGCGAAGAAGTCAAGAGTAGGAGGAAGAGGAAGAGGAACTCCATCTCTTCTTTCAGAACAGTTGAAGACTTCGATAGGAAAATGTACGGAACAGTGTACGGACACTTATTACGAGGTAAGCGATCTCAAGTCCTGCTGTTTTCTACTGTATGCTGTGGATTTCGTAAAGTTTGTATTGTGAGGTTGGATTTGATACGCGAGCCTTGGATCAGTGTGTAATATCTGTGCGCCCTTTGAAAAAAAGTGTTACAAAAAATATAAGTATGGATATACATTGCGGTCTTATGAATGTATGTATGCATGCAAGTATGTTGTGAATTTCGTCAAGTTCATTTTTGTGGCTGATTATACACGTAAAGCTAGGATTAGAGCCGGGTATCTGTGCTCACTTAGGAAAAAGTGTTTCACCAAATATATACATGAATACACTTAGCATTTCATATATGGGGATGTATATGCATGAAAGTATACACACAATATACACACACGCATATATATATATATATATATATATATATATATATATATATATATATATATATATATATATATATATGATGATATGTTGGAAAGTTTGCGGTGTACTTCTCCGAAATTATTGACCGAAGTTCGTGATTCTTTTTCGAGGTAGTGAGTTCGGAAGATTATGGTCACTGTGTAATATCTGTGTATACAATAAAGTTACACACAAAATATGATGAATGGATACAAAATAGCGTTTTATTAATGTGTGTGTATATATATATATATATATATATATATATATATATATATATATATATATATATATATATATATATTCCATCCTTTCAAAAGGTTTGCATACCTGCCACTCAAAAAAGTTTATTTGTTATTGAATAGCCGGTGTGATTCCAGGTTCGTAGGTTGCACTTCTTAGAGAGTGGATATATATATATATATATATATACATACTCATACTCTGTTGTGAATTTCGTGAAGTTTATTTTGTAAGGCTGACTTAATAACTGACCTTTTCTCTCTTCTTCTCGATTTATTTTCTTGTGTATGGTAGTATAATACCCACAAAACCCCCCAAAAAAACAAAACAAGAAAAATGGGATTACTTACATATAATTCTGCATTATTGACTAGAATCAAAGTATCAGCGCAGACTGCCTGAGTATAAAGTACTGCCACCCGGCCATCATAGGGTCAGAGTGTAGTATCTGTGTAACTATCCCAAAAGTTTTACAAACAAAAATATATGTGCAGTTACATATTGCATTTGATATTAAGATGTATATGCGAGTGCCTGTGCGCGCTAGTGTTTGTTGTGGATTTCATTAAGTTTATTTTGTAAGCTGATTGGATAACAGGTTTCCCAGGTCTTGCCTTGCTTATTTAACAACGAAATGGTATTTTGAAAAATCTGAAGCTTATTTCCGTGAAATTATCGGATAAAGTTCTTGTTTATTGAAAGATTCCGTTTCGAGAGAGAGGTTCCCCCTGTTATTACGTGGTTTGTTATAGCGCTGTTCGCGTTATAACACCGGCGTATGGTCGACCCCAAAATATTATTCTTGTTCCAAAACAGCTACATCAAGATCCCAAATAGCTTTATTGATCACGGTTCGGTTTTAATGCGGTTGGTTTTCTTGAACCCCAACTCCAACATTATAAGGGCAGACACCGATTTCGAGAATGTAAATGAAAAAAGGGGTCAAAAGATGAGGAAATTTTTATTTCAACTTTTTGATAATAAGTCTGATAGTTTCATTTCTTGGTATTATATTCTTATGATAATATTTTTACTTGAAAAAATGAAATTTCAATTTAGACATTACTTTTGTTATTATCTCTCTGCCTCTCCCTCTTTGTCTTTTTCGCTCTCCCCTTGTCATTCTCTCTCTCCACATATGTAAGTATAAGAACATGTATATACATATATAAGTACATGTATACGTATATACATGTTAACATAGTAGCGCTAGTAAAAATTACGTATGGATTGGCACTTTTGACTTGAGTCAGAGTTTCAGTTCCTAGATTGCAAAGTAGTATCTGTGCGCTGAATGAAGTGTTACGTACAATATATATATATATATATATATATATATATATATATATATATATATATATATATATATATGTATGTATACAATACATAATAATAATAATAATATATATATATATATATATATATATATATATATATATATATATACAATACACACACACACATACACACATATATATATACATATATATATGTACAAAATATATATATGTGTATATTTATGTAAAATAACACGCACATATATTCATACACATACAGGAATGCAAATTACCTTTTATATAGGTGGATTTATATACGTATGTACACACATACACACACGTACACACACACACATATATATATATATCTATATATATAGAATATATATACAGACACGTACACTACATATTCAATATATATATATATATATATATATATATATATATATATATATATATATATATATATATAAATACATGGATGCAAATTACACTTTATGTGTCGATCTATGTACATACACACACACACACACACATATATATATATATATATATACGCACACACCAACACACAGTTTAATATAACATACGAGTGAAAGGGGATTATTTAGATTAATCTCTTGAAATCAAGGAATTTTATGTTGTAATATGGCTTTCTCCATGGTGGAAGGGCTTGTACTTAATTATTTGAACGCAGTAAATAAACAGATTTACTACTCGGAGTCCTATAGTACAAACCTATTCCTGGAACGAGGGTTTTGCAGTGTAAAAAAAGTATTGCTCATAAGTATTTGAACAAGCGTAAAATCTGTTTTCATTGCATGAGTTTTCTGGGGCCATTATTGATTTAGAGCTGGGCGTCCGAATTACCTCACTAGTTTGAAACGGTCGATCGAAATAGCCCTTAAAAATGACTACATAAGTTTCTTCAGTTTTTTGTTGGTTTGGCTGGCTGGCTAAGTATATATGTATCAAATGCACAGGCCGCGTCCACAGAGCTGGAGGGCTGAAAATATAAACATTTACTCCTTATTATGTTTAAAAAAAAGTTCTCAAAGAAATTCCTCTCTTAAATAGGATTTTAATTATGGATTCAATTTGTAATGTAACTTTATGCTAAATTTATCCCTTAGTTTATGGCTGCCTTCTTTTCAAAATTCAGACATTTTCAGCGATTACTGCCCAATAAGAATTAAATTATCATTGATCACGCCCTTTTTCCAATTTTTTCAATTGATCACCCCCAATACGGCATGTGCTCAAAAGAGGCTGGTCACATGGCGATTTTATCGAGTGACTAACCATACCTGTTAAATCAGATCTCAAGTGAGTAGGTGAATAAGTACATTGCAATATAAGTGACAACTCATCCAAATAGCAATATGGGTTCGCTTCTCAGGTCTTCATTATCGATTTTTGAACTATATCTTTAAAGTCTTTCTTTTACCATTAAACTATTAAATTCTATTACAAAACAAAACATTTTACAGAAATTTTGTGTTCAGGACAAAAAACATGATTATATGTGTCTTGTTATGTTGATTGCAAAATAATTTTGTTCATTTTGCGTGATGTCCCTGTTTTTAACTCTCAAAATCAAACGATCAGAAGAAAGCTACCTGTTCATTCAAATATTTATAATATATGACAAGTACAGTGTACATGCATACACACACACACACACATACACACACACACACACACACACACATATATATATATATATATATATATATATATATATATGTATCACTGGCTTTTTGGTTTAAGCATCTTTGTCACTTTTATGAAAAAAAGGTAATAAACGAATAGCATTCAACGATAGAGAGGCAGCGCACACCGCCACCCCCTCTCTCTTACACCCTTTCTCTTCTTTACGTCACCCCAACTCATGATAACTCAGCCAAACATACTTTACACCATTTCGGATAGGAATCTCCGTTGATAAAATGGAGGTGGGAGGCTATTATATATGTAGAGTTGTCATCAAAAATCGAATCACCGTAGCCTCTCAAATGGCCCGCCCGAACAATCAGCTTAGTGGAATACAGATTCTTTTCTCCTTGCTCGTCTTGCCGTGTGTGTCTCTCTGTCTGTGTGTGTCTCTGGACGCATCTGATCGCATTTCTAGGATTACATCCTTGAAAATCTGCATCTAAAACGTTTCTTCTCTTCAAAAAAGTGCTTTTCGGGGTCTCTCTGATCATTTTGAACCAACGATGCCCAAATCTTGTGCTGTTTTCTTTTCATAATTCTAAATGATAAATCTATATTTTTAAAGATTATTTCAGATAAAAAATCCATTTTTCTGGATAATTTGGATAGAAGATCGATATTTTTTAAGATGATTCCTGATGAAAAAATCTGTTTTTTTAAAGATAATTTTAGATAAAAAATTTCAATTTTTCAGATAATTTTAGATTTTGCCTTATGCAAGGTACGGATATCGAATCACCGTAACCATACAAATGAGCTGACCAAGCAGCCTAGTGGGCTACAGATTTTCCTATCTTGGAGTGTCTGTGTCTATCTATATATTCATATATGTATATATAAGTGTGTGTGTGTGTGTGTGTGTGTGTGTGTGTGTGCGTGTGTGTGTGTGTTTGTGTGCATGTGTGTCTTTGGGTGCTCCCGATCACATTTTTTGGGGCTACAACCTTGAAAATCTGCATGAGTACGCGATGAGACACCATCCAAACACGTTTTTTAGTTTAAAAGAAAAAGTGTTTCTTGGGGTCTGTATGATTATTTCGGACTGCCCAAATCCTGTGTGTTAAAAAAAATCGGACAAAACATCTATTTCTAGGAGATAATTTTGGATATTTTTCTAGATAATTAGTACTGGTACAGGCGCAGGCAACGATGTTTCACCTGCGCGAGGTACAGATATATTTCATTTTCATTTTCACTCAGGCGTGAGATGCGCAGATGGCCGAGTTGGCCGAACTGGTAACGGCCTGGTGGATGGACTTGGCGAGTCAAGTTCAAACTCCAGCTGAATCATTTTGTATTCCCTTCGCACTATTGCTCTTGGTGATGGCATGAATCGATCTTTCACTTATGGATTAAATAGTGCAGGTTGGAGTGAGATAGGCCTCTTCGGTTGTTTGCCGCCTCTGAATCAATCTCAGATATGGCAAACGTAATTAATAATACAATCTGGCGAGCCCATCCAGGGGTGAGTAGTTCTTGTCTCTTGCAACCAGACCTATCAATCAGTTCAGGAGAATGAAGAGGAAGGGGTCCTTGGCTATCTTAGTGTAGACATTGGTCTCCTCCCTGGAAGATAAACTGGATCGACACGGGAGATCCCCAACGTGATACCAGCTCGTTGCAGCATCTGGTGTACTCAGTAGTTACTGACCAGGCTCAAAGTTGCTTAACTTCGGTGATCTATCTCTACAAAACAAAACAAGGACTCCCAGCTAAAAATATCCTGCATTTCCACTCGAGTGTTTATTTAAGCAACATAGGAGAGAATATTTTAGAAGCCGTCAACTAGAACTGTCACTAATAATGTCAACAAAGGACCCAAGATTTTTTAAGTGATTTGCACCAATGGAGCTAGAGGGCCGAAACTTTCTACATTTACTCCTTAACGTGTTTAGAGTAAACAGTTTAAAAAACCCCCACCCTAAATAGCTTTTTTTTAACGATTGCTTGCCAACGAAAGGCTTGCAACTCACTCTTTAATTGATCTCCCCCAACACAGCATGCCCCCAAACAACATTGGTCTCGTGTCGCTGTCTATTGGGTGGCTAACCAAACCGGGTATTGTACAAATTGAACCTCAGTAATTCGGCCATATGAGCGGATTTTCCGAACCGGCGAAGGTTAGGGTAAAAAGGGCCTCTTCATGTTTCAGTACAGAATGGGATGACACTGGAGTGACCTCTCCAGAGCACAAGCTTGGCCGATTCTGAGATTCTCAGTAGTCAGACCCCCCACTTGGAAATCGGAGTGTAGCATTTTTGGTATCACCTTGACTGGGGGAGCTACTGGAAGAACAATAATGTTGGCAACCAGCCACTTTAAAGGGACTCCAATCCCTGGTTTAAAATCAGAAAATTTGAGTCATGTTGCCCAAGTTTACTGTACTATTAGACTAATATAAGAATATTTGTAGAAAAACGAACAATCCTAGTTGCAGCAGGGTCAACCTTCACTCTTTATTCTATTCCGACTAAAAATGATTATGGAACATTTTGTATGACGTATGTATGATGAATAAAAAAATATAGCGAAGTTTCCGTAGATATGTAAGATATATCAGCTTGGCTCTGTCGGTAATAGAACCGCCTACCGATCACTCACGTAATTTCAAATCAGTAATAGAATGTTAATTTCATATACCGATTAAGTTAAACGCGATGGGACCGACAAACAGGTAAGAGTTTACTTTTTAGATTTAGTGAGGATTATTATTCTTGTTGTTCTCTTAGGGATGGAAAAATAAAGTCATCTCTTGCCCCCGACTTGATCTTGAATTTGACAATAGGCCTACTGATGCCTGTAAAAAATGATTATTTATTTTACTTTCACAGTGAATCCAATTCCGAGGTGTATTTATGTTTCTACAAGTAGAATAAATTGAAATCGAGTAATATCTAGAGGATTACATCTAGAGCATCTTTTATGATCTAGATGTCTACATCTGGATCATCTTTTATAGCAGATTTTTCTTAATTTCGCAAGTGTCGATTTCCTGCCTATTTTTTTGTTCATACCCATACGACCGCTAGATTTGAATTGAATTGACTGATGAATACCAGATTATTGAGGTTCAATCTGTAATACGTTTCATTCTTTTTCGAACTGTTAAATATTCCGGCGTGAATCCAGTGGGAGGGCCAGCATGTCTGGGCACCCCGATGTTAAGCCAAAGCCCCAATGATATTTTTCTAATATATCAACAAACAAACTTTTATAGATAAAACCAAAATAATCCCAAGTAATCATAAATAAATCTTGAAAACAAAAAAAAACAAAACAAAAAAAAACCCAACAAAAATCAAATTATTTTGTTCATTTTTTCCATCTACTATAAATAAGATATCTTTCGTCTTGATATTTATGAATGTTTTGTATGTGTCCACACATCTTTATTAGACGCCTTCTGGTCGATCAGTTAGTTGGTCGGTCCGTTCGACTGTCTGTCAGTCCAGCTCACGTTAAACAATGTAAATAGGAAGGAAAAGATGTGATGTCATTAAAAGCATGACGTCACTGATGCTATAATGCAATAATAGACTGTACGAGGTCGGAATTTTTCAATTTAAGAGAAACCATTTACGATTTCTAATGAAAATAATTTTCTCAGAATCTTCCAATATCGTAAGATTTTACAAGTATGTGAATCAATTGACTCAAAGAAAGACTGTTTGCTCCCCTTCCTCCTCCTCCTACTACCACGATGGACGGTGGACGCATCAGTGAACTCATAGTACTTGTTATTAGTTCTAAGGTAAATTTCTTTGATTATTTAAAAAAAAATTTCACTCTTTAGTCAGTCCTTGTGGCCAAATGTAAGCGAGAATGCTGGATCACATCTCATACTTGTAAAATCTTGCAATATGGGAATATTCCGTGAAAATTATTCACAATAAAAATCGTAAATGGCTTTTTTTCTTCTTCAGAAATCACTTTCTTGCCTCTGATATTCGTTTTCACCGGTTTATTTGTAAAAATACATTTTATCTATTTGCGCCCCCCGCTCAAAACCCTGGATCCGCCACTGATTTTGTTAACATCTGGAGCTAATTTATCCTTGTCCTTCATGTTTGGCAAGGTTTTCAACATACCAAAATACTTTTAGTTGTGTGTAGTCTTATCTTTTTGGCCTGAAACGCTGGTCTTGAAAACTCGGCTTATCATGGGCGTCTGCAAACACTTTCTCAGGGTGAATGGAGAACAAAAGCGTATATTTCAAGGGAGAAGGGCAAAGGAGTATATTCGGAATATATCTTAGTGACAACCCTGTAACACAATAGGCATTCTAACCATGAAGACTAGACTTTGTACTTACCGCATCGATTCGTAATATATCAAGTACGACCCACTGTAAGATCTAATGTCAGATAACGCACTTCGCCGTCGACGGAGACACATGACTTGGCCACAGGGGTGACACAATGGAGAGAACTTCAACAAATATTATCAAGCTTGGCTGCACTAGGGTCAAACTCTCTTGCTCCATTGAAATCTTAAAAGTGAACAAATCAGAATTCTTTTTTCCGTACGATATCATTCTTATTACTAATTCTTGGAAATGGAATTTGTAAACTTTTGCAAAACAAGTCGACTTTACTTAAGGCTTTAGAAGTGGGGATTAATTCAACATCAGTTTTTTTGTACGTCACCGTGACACTGCATAACATCAAGGGATTTTAGTCTGGTCATTGTCAACCGACATGGTTGTTACGTACGAAAACAAAGTCAGAACTCATTAATGGTGGGAGGCTGACGATATATGGGTACCTTGAGTTAAGATTACATTAAACAGATGTAAAGCGTCATTATTCTATTCTGATCGTTGTATCTTTACTTCCAACGTGTTTGTTCAATCTATTCTCCAACTGAAGCCCAAATTGGAGTTGACTTTATTTTCGCTCGCAACAAGAAAAATCCTCGCCAAAATAAAGAAGATGAACTATTCAACGTTTGACCATCAGCTCATGTTAAACCAAACCTATATATATGAAATAAAGATTTACCTTATTTCTATTAATATTCGGACCATCCTCATCTTGGTTGTTTTTCATACAACGTTTCGGCCGTTGTACTCTACGGCCTTCATCAGGTATCATCCGCATATCAATAGAAATGATAATAATACCTCATCTCTAAAATTCAGAGATATACAAAGATTTACCTATTTCAAATCACGATTAAGTGATTGGAAGGTGACTCTCTTACTATCTGAGCTGAACTGACAAGTCTTAACCCTAACACACAAATTAATTTATCATATATACATTACAAAACTTGCAGTAATCATCTTCAATCAGAATAGACGGAGGAGTGTAGTTTAACCCTGCAATAGTCAGTCTTAACTATCCATCACAGTATACCCATATCTATCTATCTATCTCAGGTCATATCTATCTATCTATCCATCTATCTATCTCTACATATCTATCTCAGGTCATATCTATCTATCTATCTATCTATCTATCTATCTATCTATGTACCGTGCGTACAAGTCGTACCAATGGAGCTTGAGGGCTGTTCATTCAAACATCTACTCCTTGTTATGTATGGAGAAAAAAAGTTCCTCCCCGCAAAACAAAATTTAAAATTACAATCCCATTCTATGCTAAATCGGTACCTTGGTTTGTAAACGACATCATTCGTGCTTGTACTTTCAAAATTCGTACTTTGAGGGATGCAACAAAACGTAACAAAGGGCGAGATTAGTAATTTAATCGTTGATCATCCCAGACATGATATGCTACCAAAAGAGGTTGGTCACATGAAGGCTTCTATTGAAAGACTAAACAGACCTGTTATCGCAGATTTCAAGTTCGTAGGTGAATAACTCCGCTGATATATAAGTAACTGATGGCGATTCATATTACAGCATTGGTTGTATATACTTATCACTTACAACTAGTTTAGCGAGTGAAAACATGCGTTTGCAATAAATATCTGCATATACAGTACTAATGTACCAACGACTTGTACTTACGGATGGATCTGGGATCAGAACTAGTTCGTAACCTAGGGATCAAAATGAATTATTTCTTGTATGGCTCGGTTTTGAGAGTGAAGAAAAGGGACTTTATGCGGTACAGGATTTTTGAAAATCTACTTACTGACAGCGGTTCGTAATAACGAATGGTGCACTGCTTTGTGACGCACTTCAAAACATCAACTTAAAAATATTTTTTATTTTGGGATAAAATGTCTGATGCAAATTCTTACGCTGTAGTTGTAAAATATATATATATAGGAGCATTCGATTAACTGACACGAGATACGCAACGTACGTGACTATTCCGACTTACGTATAGATTCAATTTACAAAAAGATTCTGGAACGGAACAGGTTTTTGTAATTTGGTAATCATCAGAAATTCTGCTCATACATCTTGGTTTGAGAGTGAAAAACATTAACATTATGGAAAAATATTATTGCAATCGGCACAGAAAGACATTCATTTACAAATGCTTTGTAGTTGTAAATGCTAAATTCATGGAAGTTTTTCTTAATAGAATTAAATTGTTGAACGAGTCGAACCAAGTATTTTCCTATCCTTCTAAAATTTTGTTCAAAATCGATCCATGAGATACAAAAAGGCTAATTAACGTTGCTATTTGGGAGAGTTGCCAAACTAGTTAGTTAAATAATTTCTGAAATAAACTAAGAAGCATTTTTGAAAACAGTTCAACTATAGACAAAAGACACTGAGTCTCTGTTCAAATACACGAGCAATACTCTTTGTATAAACGATGGTATACTATAAATTCTATATCAATATTACGCTTCATCTCAATATAACTCGCACATACGACAAAAAATCGAACTTTTGAATTAACGCACCAATGAGACGCTTTAAAATGCTCGGTAGTTAGTTATGTTGCATATTAGCGACAATGTGATCAATGAATAAGTTATTATTCGTGCATTTTGTTGAGCAGTGATCACTAAATATTGCATTTTCAAAAAAAAAAAAAAAGAAGCGTGAATTCATATAACAGTTTTTTTGCAAATTGGTATCCACACCAAAACCCTATTTACAACAATAAAAAACAAAAAAAACAACAAACAAACAAACAAAAAACAGAAACAAAAAAAAGAATTTTCTTAACGGGACAAGAAGTATTTGGATTTTCCGCCTGATAGCCATCAATCTGTCTCTTCATATATATATATATATATATATATATATGTATATTTATATATATAATGTGTACTGTAAAGAGTGAGATAGACTCAGGAGTAAAGTATTTAAAGGTAAGGTTTATTAATCCTTAGATGTAAATTGTCCAGACATGTTTTGGGATTCTTCCCATCTTCAGTGGTGTGTGCTGTGTTAGAATGCGTTAAAAGTTCCCATGTGGAACCAGAGTCCACTATCAAGAGCAAGGCATTGTAGGTAAATTTTGTTGTAAGGCCTGCTGGAGGCCTCCTGATGAGTGGGAGAATGTCCAGTTAGGTATCAGGTCTTTGGTTAAGCAGCAGCAGTTGGTCTTGGGGAGGGCAGAGTGTGTCATGGTAGGGGGGAGTGATGTGGAGTTGGATATATATATATATATATATATATATATATATATATATATATATATATATATATATATATATATCCATTTATTTCGCTGTTTGTTCACACCTATTTCTCTCATACTCTCTCTCTCTCAATCTGTTCATTATTAGAGTCAAATATCAATATTGATCAGATATTAACACAATATTGAAGTTATAGAGCTTTTTCGATACAGTTATGACTCTTGGAGCCTTTGTATGACTTTTTGGGGTCTATGTTTTCAACCCTCGTTCCTCAGACAACGGTCATGGAACATTGATAGTTGATTTTTTACTAACGAGCAATCTGAGATAGACACATATAAACATACTGAGATGATTAGATAGGTAGGAACAGTCTGAGATAGATAGACAGATGAATAGATAGATAGATAGGAATAATAAATTGCGTTATATTATATAGAAAATCGTTTGAGATGATCTCTCGTCGTTCATACATAACTGTGGCATTGAATGAGACGATTAGACCGAGAAGAAAGAGTTGATAATTTGGTTTAAAAGCGACCTTTTCATTACCACCGGCTATCTAGCTCAATGGTAAGATCATCGCAACATTGAAATGGCTACCCTATCGGTGGCAGGTTTTATCCCTGCAACAGCCCCATTTTCTTAAATTGTTTATTCTATTTACGTTGTCTAGGGCGAGAGATTATCTCAAATACGTTTGTTTATAATATAACGCAATTCATATTTCATTTAATCGGACCAAATATGTCCATTTCTTGATACAAAGATTTATAGGTTGGGAAGGAGAGGTTGGAATAGGTCTGTACATGATCGAACAATTTGATCAGCCTGTCTAAAGGATCAAGAAAATGTTTTCAAACCTATTTTCCCTGGCAACAGATATTCGACCAATTTACACCTGCCCCTTTCTATCCATATTAGTCTCTACCTCTCTGTCTGTTCAACTTTTGCTCTTTCTTTCTCAATTCGCCCACCCTATCAATATCTTAGGCCTAGTGATCTCTTTCTCTCTCCCCTCTCTGTATTCATCTCAATTAGTATATCTGTAGCTCTGCGCCTTTCTTCTCTTAATATCTATTCCTTAAGTGAATATGTACAATTGTTTCTGTACCTAGCAACTGAAATTCGCTAGAAACACGTAATGCTTCGCACACTCACGCACATGTACACGCATGCACACACACACACACACACACACACACACACACACACACATATATATATATATATATATATATATATATATATATATATATATATAGAGAGAGAGAGAGAGAGAGAGAGATTTATTTGATAAATAGAAATTTTAAACTTCTTTAGTCGCAATAAATCGTTTCACGTCAAAACAACAATCTACCGGAGAATAGAATATTCTTATTTTTCAGCTTGTTTTTCAAATTGTTATATACTTGCACCATATATATATATATATATATATATATATATATATATATATATATATATATATATATTCCATGTCTCACCGGCAAACATCACTATTTCGCCTCACCATCCTGTGTCTTCCAACTGCGTTTACTGTCAGTGAGCCTTTTGCTTTATCTGTTGTCCCTCATTCTTTATATGAGCCCTGCCTATCTCTTGTACGATATCTGTCAATTTGGTCCCCACTTGGATCTATGCTGATTTTTTTTTATCGTTAAGGGCTATTCCTAACACTACACTTTCCGTAGCCCTCTATGCTATTCTATTTTTTGTTCATGAGTGGTTTTGTTTCCAAGTTCTGCACCTGTACGTCATAGATGGTATTATACAATGGTTGTTCCTTTCAATATATCATATACACATACACACATACATACACACATGCACACACAGACACACACACACATATATATATACATACATATATATATATATATATATATATATATATATATATATATATATGCACACACACATATATGTTCGGAAATAAAAATTGCTCTATTTCATTTTGACTAGTTATCTTTTCCTTTTGTTATCGTTATTGTCCCTCATCGCAATGCCGAGTTTGTTATTACCATTCTACGACCGTCAACTGTGTTATTGAAATAATGAATTTGCGTCAAACGAGTTTGAACCCGAATCCTGGGTCATTGGGAGCCTGAGTGAAAAGGTTGCAAAATGCTCAGGTAGACCTCGCCGGAGGCTTCGAGGCCAGATTGAGTAAGTGCTGGGCCTGTTGCACATGTTATAAAGGATCATAATATAAAAAAAGACATAAATATATAAAACAAACACTTCTTCATCTGCCATCTCCATGACCCCCCTCCCCTCTAAGAAGAAGAAATCAAGCAAAGAATCACTCTAGGATGGCAAGCCTTCGGCAAAACGAGCTTTACCTTCAAGAACTACAAGTTCCATTAATTCCACAAAAAAGGAGAGTATGTAACCAACGCATTTTACCGATAGTCACCTATGGAGCTGAAACATGGAACCTAAGCTAGAGACTAATCCTCAAACTGAGATCCCTACAACGTACACACGAAAGAATCATATTCAACCTCACATGGAAAGATCACAAGAGCATATAATATACCAGGGGAAAAACAGGAGTCTGAAACATCATAGAATCCATTAGAAAACTCAAATGGCGATGGGCTGGTCGTGCTGCAAGAATGAAAGACAACCGATGGACGTCGCGACTCACAACATGGATCCCCAGAGATCACATGCGAAACCGAGGTCGACAGAATGTTATGTGGAGAGACGAACAAGACAAGTTCAGAAGACATTGGCTGTGCGATGCCCATAATAGAGTGGTTTAGTGAATCCTAGGGAAGGTCTATGTCCAACGAAAGATGATAAAAGACTGATGATGACAAAGATAACACGAAAAATATATCTAGACCCTTCTCTTCATGCACATATGTTTCAAATAGACACCACACTACTATAAATTACTGTGTTAGAATAAGTATGCCTATTAAAGGTGATAATTGTTTACAGAGTTTGAAGGAAGTAAAGTCCTATAGTCATACAGCAACGACCTAGAATGAAATACTGCTCACACATATGGGGAGGCTCCACCCAGCAGGTGTTACCTAGGCTCAATAGTGTGCAGAATCGAGCACGGGGATAAGTTGGTGATGAACTATTCTCATCTCACCAACCACTCTCCCATCGACATGATGTTGCGAGCCTAGGACTTCTCTATCGCTGTTTTCATTTCGCCATTTCAAGTGTTGGAGGTGGGGGACTCCATCGCCTGGTTCCACCAATAAGAGATTTCCCAGTCAAAACACTATTTGCAATCGCTAGTGAAATCCCATCCGCATTTTCTAACCATTCCACGTACCCGTTGCTATTTTCACTCAAACAGCTTCTACCCTGAACGGCTGTTTTTGTGGAACAGATTTCCCCGAACAGAATGCTTTCCAGCTGGATATAAAATTCATCTTTTCAAATCCAGAGTCAATAAACATCCTGTGAACCTGAAATTTTAGCCCTATACCTAGGGTGGCCGCTGGGCTTCGTATAACGGGACTCCCCCTTAGAAACAAACAGGCAAAAATACGACAACTGCAGAATCACCGAATTGGAATTCTTAGCTTACGAGTATTCGGCGGGGTCTTTGAAAGGGCAGATTTCATAACCTATCATACTTTGCTACATAGTTAATCCGGCACAGGGAGGCTTCAAATTAAACCACTATTTCTGTAGCCTATTGTCTATTCTTCCACAGCACTCTGTAGAATTTTTGACTTTTAGGGATATCGTGTGGACCGTCATGAGCGTATACATAAATGTCTGAAAAGAGACAACGGAAAAATATATTTCAATAAAATAAAATTCATGGATTCGTCCCCAATTCAACAAATCTTTTTCACTCCATTGAAAAACCTTCCATAAAATTTAATTGAAATTTATTCAGTATTTTTGGAGATATCTTGTGAACAGTGCTATTTTGAAACCTACTAAATCCAATTGGACAACGAGAAAATTTGTACATTTTTAAAGTAAGAAAAACTATTACGTATGAATATCACTGTTCTGGTTACAAAATGGAGGGTAATTCAGGACTTCATATCCAAATTCTCTTAGCTGAGGGTTATGTAGACTAAGACTGCCAGTTTAGAGAATTTAATTGGGTTCAAGTGGGACAGATTTTCCCAAATTTTAACTTAATTGTTGCCCTGAGATGACATGATATGATCGCTGATGAAGGCCAGAAGTCTCCAAAAAAGTGCTCGAACTGTTGTTCATGGGTCGTTGGCCACTTTAATTCTTCGTCATAACGAGCAGGTTGGAAGTTATTGCGAGCTTTATTAATGATATCTGTATTTCTAAACCTAAGCCTATTGAACCAAAGTTGGCCACTTTGCACAGTAATAGTGTTCACTCCAAATGCTAAATCATACCCTTAGTTCAATCCTGGTAGCGTTCACGCTTATTTTTGGAAAATTCGGACTTTATAGTAATCCAACACAAAGCAAGCAACTTAATTATCCATCAATCACCCCTGCTTCCAATTTTTTTAATTGATCACCCACACCCCGGTATGCTGTCAGAACAAGTTGGTCACATCATGGTGTCTATTGATTGACTCACCAGACATGTCTGTATTTAGAATGAATCTATAAAAAAAATGTAATTACATTAGTGAATTTTTCATTTCTAGCATTATTCTCTGTGTAAAAAAAAGAAAAGAAAAAAGAAACGACATATCTTACGTGACACCTACTAATCATATGACTACGTTTGAATTTCACTTGGTAATGGATCTCCGTGGTCAAATCAATACGACGTCATCCATGATAAATACAGGATACGAGTTAAAATCCCACCGGATGGTACTTCCTTACTTACCAACTAAGTGGATTCACCGTCATATTTATGCAAAACGAACATTATAGCAACGACGAGGAAAAGGAACAGTTAAAAATTGGCGACGTTGTTTACAATTCTTAATACCATTTGGCAACATTTGATTGTAAAATTATTCATTTCCAATTAATAAGAAAAAATAATGTAAAGCTGTCAAGAGATTTGGAAAGAAAAAAAAAACATTGAAAATGGACACTGATTCTCTCGAACCTTGTTATATTTTCGTTTTTATCCAATAATAATTTGTGTTTCCGATAAGTTATAGGTTATGAATCAGCGTTTGTAATATGAGATGTTAAAAAAAGTATTCCAGCTCAGATTACAATCGCTTTTACATGAACGTCACATTTTTTAATGGATCAAAAGCATTATAGTACCCCCGAATCGATTCCGGTCAAGAGCTCAGAGACAATTTTTAGAAATATTCTAATGGAGTATTGATGCCGATTTTCAAGTCTGTAGACAAAATGGTATTGTTAGGAATGTAGAAACATTCAAACACATACACAAACAATCAAATACATACACAAACATAAGTATATATGAAAAATAAAGGAGAAAACCATTCGCCATTTTTGGTGGTTACGGTTAATGAAAAATAATAAAAGACAAATTTTATTCGATAAACTTTTCGACAAGATTCTATTGGGAATTGTCAACCAAGAGTGTCAACCAAACAGTCAAAATAGGTTTCGTCAGTTTTCAAGGTGGTCAGACCCAATGTATAATACCAAGGGTGTTTTTTGAATGCTTTCAGTGTCGTCTTATCCATCGCAAAATACGCTACTTACTATCATAGAACCCGTAAAAATGACGGGATCATCTATTTATGAATTGGTATATTTGCCTAAATGATAGATGAACTAAATGAAGACAGCAAGAAAGTCGGCCTACACATGAACTTCAGCAAGACGAAGATCATGTGCAACAACCACATCGGAGATAAAAACACTAAGATCAAAATCGAGGACACGGAACTGGAGGAAGTCGACCACTACATCTACCTAGGACAACGAATCTCCATGAGACCCTCAAAAGAAGAAGAAATCAAGCGGAGAATCACACTAGGATGGCGAGCCTTTGGCAGAGCAAGCTCAACCTTCAAAAATAAGAAGATCCCATTAATCCTAAAGAGAAGGGTGTATAACCAATGCATCCTCCCAATAGTCACTTATGGAGCCGAAATATGGAACCTAACCAAGAGACAGACCTGTAAATTGAGAACCATGCAACGTGCACATGAAATAATAATGCTGGGCCTCACATGGAGAGACCACAAGACAGCACAGTACATCCGAAAAAAGACAAGAGTCAGGGATATCATAGAATCCATTAAAAATCTCAAATGGTGGTGGGCTGGCCATGTTGCAAGAATGACAGACAGCTGATGGACATCACGACTCACGACATGGATCCCCCGAGATCACATACGCAACCGAGGCCGGCAAAATATTAGATTGAGAGACGAGCTAGACAAGTTCAGGAAGTACCCATGATAGAGAAGTGTGGCAAATCCTGGAGAAGGTCTACGACAGACGTTAAAAGACTGATGATGATGATGATGATGATGATGATATTTGCCTAGGATCTGACCATCTGTGTACTCTATGTAAGATTGCTGATGCTCTGCCCTGGCGTAAAACGAACAAGCAATTATGATTATTTTACATGGGAAAATTTTTAAGCGTTCCCAGACCCCTCTAATTAACTTATTTTCTCCCAATTCTATGCTCAGCGTAATACCTTTATAAGCTCTCTGGGACTTTTTGGTACCCTAGGGCGCATCTCAATACACAAGATAAATCGAAATAAAGTACAGATGCTCACAAACACAGATAGGTTATAGCGGTTAGAGATCTTTTGCGAAAGCAAAATGACGTAAAACAAGCTCTCATAACCTGAGAGCTACTACTTAACAACAGAACACAGAAATATTCACATTCGCTTCTTCAGCATCGAACACGTGAATAGCATTTTTTTCTGTGAACAGACGCAAATATATTTTCTCTGAAAAAGATGGCTGCCCCCCGTCGAATTGCATTGAAACTTGGCCCCAGGATAGTAACAAAACTGAGATGTAACACAGATATCTTTAGTTTCTCTTTCTAACTTCTAATTGTCATTTTCATTAACATTCCGTCAGATCATATCACATCAACAATATAAATACATTGGAAAGAGCAAAGCTAAGAATAACTTTTAGCAACAGAAAAAGATCAATATGGATCCGAAAGGGGACATGACTAAAAGAAAAGTAACTAGGCGATAAAAATTGAGACGGGCTGGACATTTAGCAAGAAGAAAGGTCAACAGTTGTGCTAAAAGCTAATCGTTTGGGAAAAGACCAGACACAAGATGGAGGTATAAAAGTTTACCTGAATGACATGGCAGCGGTTGGCGTAGTGTTACATTCGAGTATACCAAGTAAAGCTTGGTCTGACACCAAGCCACATTAGATTACCTTCTACTGGAACTGAGAATTGAATCGATAACTAGTAAATTGTCTTCTGTAGGGTTTCTCAAATGTTTCGCATTCGCTGAACCCCTGAGACTGGGTGAAAAATATGTGGAACCTAAAATATATACATATGTATGAAAGGACCTGGCGTCACTCAGGTTATTTAGTATAAAATGTAAGCGTTTCGTTTATAGACTAGATAGGTTTTGCAAACATGATACTGTACAATTTCAAATTACGAAATTTATGAAAATATATGACTATGATTATCTGTATTTATAAAGCTGGTGCTAATTCTACATTAAGCTCCTCTGTCCTAATTAGAACCAATTACTGGAGTCTGGTATAACGGACGCATATCCATCTATCTGTTTCCGTTTGTTTCTATCTATCTATTTATTTATCTGTGAAACTGGCTCGTTAACCATCACATTTCGATGGCTGTCGGCAAAACAGAACAGAGTATAAGTTCTGGTGCCTCCATGGGAAAAGATTTATTGTCATTTAATCCAATACAGCATGAAATCTACAAATTACAAGATAAATTGCCAAAGTTTGGCAATTAGAATATTTCCACCTTGAGAACTTAAATTAATTGGAAAGTTAATGGGCCATTCAATAGAGAATGCTTTTATAACAATAGTTCTCAAACTGTGCATAGTGACGGAAAGGTGTGCCGCAATTATCTCTCAAGTGTGCCGCGTGAATTCTCCCCAAACGCAAAATCAGACACTACCCATTCATGTGCTAATTCGCTGTCTCTTTTACGATTGATTAATGTTTTCCACATTCGACCATTTTTCATTGTTCTTATCTTTGGTCTGTCAGACTTTCTTTTGAGATTTCTCTGACAAATCTTCCCATTAGTTCTGATGTAAAAACTTCTAATTGAAGAACCTAGCGAAAGAATTGAGGAAAAATTCGATGAGGTGAGGGAACAAGTTTTCTGACATGATCTTAAGGAAACGGACATCAGTCAAAACCAGCCCTTAACCATTCGGCCAAAAAGACCCTTGTTTAGGGCATCAAAAAAGAAGGGTAGCACCACACGTTTCTTCCCAGTTTTAAATTACAATAAGTTGTTTCAATTGTTTAACATGAAAGTTTAAATTCAAAATTTGATTTTTTATCTCTTATATATAGATAATTCAAATCGTTTGAACGAATGGTTCTCAAACTGTGTGCTAGAGCACAATAGTGTACGGTGAATATATCCCAAGTGGACAGCGTGAATGTTTTTAGATATAACACGTATTAGGAACCTTGGACGTTTCCAGTACGTGTATTATATATGTCCCGCTTCCGCCCTAAAGTTCTCAACCTTGTTGTTTAATCACTAGATCTTGTTTGATCTCAACCTTTTAGCGACAGATGAATGGAGGAGAGGTTGGCCAGTGCATAAAAATTTCGTTCGTAAAATACTGAAACCGTTTAAACTAGTAGATCTCAAACTGTTGGCCGCAGCTGTCTCTCAATTATGCCGCACGACTTTTTGCATGTACACTATCATGTATTTTGAGCCTTAAATGTGCCCAGTGTGGGTATGATGCCCGTCCCACTTTCACCACAGAGTTTCCAATCTAGTGACCCCATTGCAAGATTTGGTGAGATCTCAAACTTTTCGGTGACAGATGAAAGGAAAAAAAGTGTTAAGTACTTACATTAGTATGCTGCTAAAAAGTTCCGTTCATTGGCTACTGAGATGGTTTTGTCTTATTCATTCAATTTGATTGAACGTCGACTCACGGCCAACGCTTTGATTAATTCCTCTAAAGTTTACAAATATCCAATTGATCAGGTATTTGTTTTTCTAGTCCAGTAATGTGATGTATACATTTATAATCTGATAATCAACTGTAACAGCTGAACGGCTCCAACGGCTGACTTTGATAAACGTAATGCCTGTCGGCACAAACATACACAATAAATCACTGGACATCGATGACCGAACGGCCTAATCTCCACCAGGGCTTTCTACAACATGTTTAACACCATTCCAATCTCAAGAAGAGTGGTCCAACAGCAGTGACCCATGCTTGTTCATGTATTAGTTATGCCTGGAGACACACCTTGCAGTAGTATGGTCCAACGACTCCAAAGCTCACAAAGACCGTCACTGCACGATTAACTGCGAGCAGACCTCAACGACACTGTACTGGGAACATAAAGATCTGGCAAGAAACTAAGGGAGCTAAGGACCCTAGCCTGGGGAAAGATGATGTGGCTGCTATTAAAGGAGGATTGAATGTTGTAGTATGTTTCTACCACTACGACTGTAGAATACAACCATCAATGCAATAAACATATTTTTCCGAAAGAGTTTCCAAGTTCCATATCAAATGGCTTAATACAGTGTTTCCCAAACTTTTCCTAATTATCATATTTTTCGTGCCCCTGCCCTGTAAAGTCGGTCAAAATGATACAGGATTTCTTCACCATATCATATCAAATATGAGAAGAGCAATTTCGGTAGCTAAGGGGCAAAGAATACAAATCGATGTCTCCTTCGCATAAAGGCTTGTGTCTGAAGGTTGGACTTCAAAGCAGATCTGTTTGAAGTTTAATGGTAAGTTTTTTCTTCAACAATGAATTTATGTACTGGTCGTTTTGCGAGAATGTCTGACAACCTCTGAACATCACGACTTACAACGTAGATCCCGAGATATCATACGTGAAACTGGTCGGTAAAAAATAACATGGCTTGATGAACTAGACAAGGTGATAAAGAGGTCTGGTAAATCTTGGGGAAGGTCTATGTCCATTGATGGACACTAAAAAGTAGATGATGATGAAAATTCTCAAATGAGTTAATTGAAATATCCAAATCAGGGAAACAAACTTCTAACAGCTCTACTATGTAATTAGCATTTCAGACTTACGACTTCATGTGTTTGAAATATCGATCAGTATAATTTGCCCCGTGCTCCTCTCACCGCTCTTTGTCTTCCAACGACCGTCTATCACCCACCCAAAAAGCCTTTCAGTGCCCTTTGGGGGGCACTTGAAGTCCTTTGATTGCAGCCAGTATAGGATTCATTTGTCTGATATATACCAATGCACATTCAAATTTTGATGGAAAAAGGTTTGCATGTCGCATAATTCGTCAGTCCATTGCCACAGACGACTCTTTGTTACAATTGAGTGTTTTATTCCTTAGATATAGTTTCGTATTTTCATTACGTGTTTTCTTTCTGAAGACTAGTGACGAAATATACAGCTGAAAACCTTTTTCTGTTGACAACTTTTGAACACACCTTAATAAGATTTAGTACATATTCTGTTGTTGTTAGAGAAAAACACGGCAGAAGACTTACAACGTTGAAAACTGCACTTGGCAGCCATCTTGATTTACAAAGATATACTGACTGTTGCGGGAGAGACATATCCACCATTACTGCTTCAGGCAGATTATTTTTTTTAGAAATAATTCAAGAAATTTAAGAGATCCTTTCCAAAAGACTTTTTCTTTCAACTCCTCAACAATCAAAAAGAACATCTGGTTTCTGCGTTCCTGTTGTAGATGTCGTTTCGTTCGATGTACTGAGATTCCAAGATTTTCTTGGTTGAAAATCAGAAAAATCAACGAAAAAAAACAAACAAAATAGCCCCTCCCCCCCCAAAAAAAAACGTCAATATACTTAACGTAGGTTTCTTCAGTTTTTTTTACGGGTACTGTCTGGCTGACTATCTATCTTTGCACAGGTAAAGCTCCCATTTTGCACAAGATGGGTCCTGAGAAAATAGACAATCGGGAAGCTTTGTGCAATCTTGGAACAATTATCGATGAAGCTCCTACTTTGTCCTCTCCTATTTTAGAATAGGAATCGTACAAAGTAGGAGCTTTACTTGTATGTACGTATCACGCGTATAAGTCGCACCAATGGAACTAGAGGGCTGGATATTCTAACAATTACTCCTCATGAGGTCTAGAAATTATGTCTTGTTACGAATGTTTTTTGAAAATTCCTCTGAAAAATAAGTATTTGATAGGAAAGTTCATTTTAAAATGTAAATTTATATTAAATTTGTCCTTTAGTCTGTGTAAATCAGCGTTTAGGCTTGTTTGAGGTAAATTTTGACTTTCCAGTTATCAAAAAAAGGTGAGAAAAGGAACTTGTTATGTTGGGGATGAGCAATTGAAAAATTGGAAAAGTGGTTGGTCATCGAATAATCGCACAGTCCATTTTTCACGCTGCTAACCGGCCGGTCACTAACGCTTGAGTGCAAGTAGAAAATTCAGAACAAATCTCAATAATTGAATTAAACATTGGTTCCAGCATCCCCGCTGTAAAAAAAAAATATCGTTCTGCTATGTGCATCGCGATTACATAATTTGCTCTTGGCTGATAATTTTTATTTCTAGTCAATGTATTGAATGTGGGCAAAAATCCCCCTTCCCCCCCGAACTTTTCAAAAGAGTGCTTGGAAGTTTTGCAGACACCCGATAATATATTCAGCAACGTGAATTGTCCTGAAGGGGCGTGGCTAACCTAATCAAAGGATACGTTTTTAATATTCACTTTTTTTCTTTACTAAGACCAGTAAAAATTTTCAAATCAGCATAAATTGTTTGGCTATTCCGTGTATGATTTCTTCTACCTCTGTCAACGAAGTTGAAAAGATTATATATATATATATATATATATATATATATATATATATATATATATATATATATATATATATATATACATATATATATATATATATATATATATATATATATATACATATATATATATATATACATATATATATACATATATATATATACAGATATATATATATATATATATATATATATACATATTTATATATACATATATATGTATATATATATATACATATATATGTATATATATATATATAAATATGTATATATATATATACATATTTATATATACATATATATGTATATATATACATATATATATAAATATGTATATATATATATATATATATATATATATATATATATATATATATCTGTTTGCGTCTGTTCGTTCATCTGGACAATAGACTACTGGAGAAAAGCGCAAAATTTGGAGCACTGAAAATGTGCAATAAACCCTATACATCGTGATTATATGACTAAACCACATAATATCGCCAAGATTTCATGTCTGTCCACATGATTTCTCCAGAAGTACCGATTGGATCTCAATTCAATTTCGTGGGCGAGTAAAATTTTGGGGTAGATCCAGGAATTTATTTTGCTTGAAAGATATTTTCCCATTTTTTTTCAATTACGAGTTGATGATGTTGGTGGTTTCTGATGATATTAATGATGGTGACGGTCATGATTGCAGAGATGGTGATGATGATGGTGGTGCTGGTGATATTGATGATTGTGTTAGTGATGGGGATGATGATGATGAATCATAAAATGACATATTAATATTTTCAACAAGATTTATCAGATTCTGTCCAGTCTTATGTCTTCTGTAAATTTAAGAAGGCATGGATTTAACAGCACAAGTGAAAAAAAAAACTGCTTCAGACTGCACAACCCTCTGTATTACTGTAATGGGGGTGCCGAATTGACTTACCCACAATAGACCCTAGGTTTTGTTTATTATTGTAATCACTTGTTTGGATTTGGGGCATGGCCACCAACTTGATAACGGTAAATAATTTCAATTGCTTGTCTTGAATATCAGATCATATCCTTCACTGATAATAATATTGATCTGAAAACAGTAGTCACCGGGAGATATTTTGAAAAATGGCAGCCATGGGTGATTTATTGAAAATTTATGATGGTTCAATATCGAAATCCCTTTGGAATGCCTTTGGCTATCAGTGTACCAAATTATATGCTTTTATCACAAAATGACAAATTGTTTGGCTAAGCTGTCCCACTAATATGTACACATGGTTGACAAACATACGTCTTCTGTCGAAATGGAATGTTGAGGACTAATTGCTAAATCAACTTTGGCACATCTAAGTCAACTTGGCATAACATCAGAAAGGAGGACAGGGCTAGAGATCCCAGTATTGGACACAGGCTGTATTTGTATCGATCTGATGCTCACACCTTGTGTCCCAGAACCAACAAAATCTCACGACACTTGTGTTTCCTGAACCAATGGTTGTGTTTCGACTCAAAAACTATGCATTATATGTATAAAACATGATATGATTAATGAAAGACACGGCGCGTCGCGAATCACGTGGCCTCTTAAGTGGACATCATCAGATGCCGATGTAGATTTGACCGGGACACGCACATGTAAATGCGACTGGTAAAACATTCAAGGAAAGTGTCTGTAAAAGTACACCTTCCTTGATTTTTCATGCGGTGGCAGGTGGTCAGACGCTTTGAAGTAAGGGAATTATTCCTTTGATCTCGTCCTCTCTCTTCGTTCTAGATCTGAATAAAGAGAGATCTATCAACCACAAAGGATCGTGTTGTGCAGGGACTTTCGACTCATGCCTCTAAATCAGAACAACTCAAACCCTTTCCAGTCAGCTGTATACATCAAGTTTGGAGTGTAGCCATTAGGATTGTATAGTATAGTATAGGGCTGTAACACGTGAATATCGTGTTTTACTTCATCTAACGACCACTGAAGAAATATGTGTGTGTGTGTGTGTGTACGTGAACCGCGATAAGTCAACAACTAGCCATCGTACTAAGTAAACATTAACTAGAGTCGTAGTGTTTAGTTTAAATTTGTTTTGATCATTGGTTCTAGAGAAATCTACAAAAAATGAATGAAAAGAAAATTAAAGATTGTAGACATTTCTCCAGAGCTTCTGTAAATTATCTTCCTTGAATTCCATCCCCTAGAGTTTATACATAAAATATTCAAGAGAACTAAGCGAAATACTTCGAAGCCGTTTTTACGTAAGACGGCGGACAATGTTATTTCACATAACAATCATGAAAAGTTTATCCTTGATCAAGTCCGGTCCCTTCTAAGCATGCACTTTTGGAACTAACATTGCTCTTGATGAGAATAATGGTATAAGTGAAATATTTACAATTATAATTGCATTTTTCTTGTATTATCAATGTAAATACGGATATAATTCATTTTTATTAAAAGTTTTTTGAGCACTTAACAACGATGGTGTGTACCCAAAATATTAAGCTAATTTTCCATTATATCAGATTTTTCGTAAGAGGGGGAAAATCGTGATTGCTTCTCTTTTCGATAATGAAATTAATCGACACAAAAAAAGCATGAAAAAAAAAGTCTGGTCAGTCACTCGTTAGAAACCATCGCTTTCAGCAGCATGCTGTGTTGAGGATGATCAATCAAAGAAAAGGTGAATAATTTACTTATCTCACCTTTAGTTGGTGAGAAAAAAGTCTGAATTTTTCAAAAAGAACAAGCAGACGCAAACTAAGGATTAATTTAGTATAAATTTACATTGTAAATTGAACCCTCCCTGAAGACACCTGGGTGGGGGTGGGGGTAGGGGTAAGGATTTTCCCAAAAGAGAAAAAACTTTATTTCTAGACATAATGAGGAGTAACTGTTGAAATTTTCAGCCCTATAGTTCCATAGGTGCTGTTGGTAAGCAAAATATATACATCAGCAAGCCAGACCGACTTAAAAACTGTAGAAACGTATATTGACAGTTTTGATGACAGTGTTGGTGTTAGCTTTGATTGGCGGTTTCTGATAATTCAATTATGGGAAAAAGACTGTCCAAGAGGAAAATTTTGATTCCATTTTCCTTAACTCATTCAGGCCAGCAGCTCACGTGTATACACTTCAAATTTCGCCGCCATTTTGAATACATAATTAGATCACATGACCATTACATTTGTATAATTCTGCCATAAATGAAATTCATATCTTATAACCTTCAAAATGATTCAGGATTTACCAGGGTTTCTTAGAAAATGATGAAAATTAAATCTATTGCCACTCTTGCTTTGTAACCCATGAAAACTTTGGGCTGAATCGGTTAAATAATAGAGTTAAACATTACAAACAAGAACTGAAATAATGATAATTCTATAATGGAAGCAGGAATATCCGAGTGAAAACGATTCACCCTTAAATCAACGACTGGGATGAAGCGAGAGGAATGGATAAGTGGATAATTAGCCTCGTGAGAAAACATCACAAAGATGACAGAAACAAACGCCTCATTAATTGCCGTATATTACCTCTGCCAGTGGGAGGAGGTTATGTATCCACCAAGGTCTATTTGTCGGGTATGTTTGTCTATACCAGTGGTTCTCAAACATTTCGGCACATCATCATCATCATCATCATCAGTCTTCTAACGTCCGTCGTTGGACGTAGACCTTCCCCAGGATTCGCCACAATTATCTATCATGGGCGTCGAGGAGCCAGTATTCCCTGAATTTGTCTAGTTCATCTCTCCATCTTGTCTTCTGTCGGCCTCAGTTTCTCATTTGATCTCTGGGGATCCATGTTGTGAGTCGTGATGTCCAACGGTTGTCTTTCATTCTTGCAACACGGCCTGCCCATTGCCATTTAAGCTTCTTGATAGTTTCTATGATGTCATGGACTCCTTTTTTCTTCCTTATATACTGTGCTGTCTTGTGATCTCTCCATGTAAGGTTGAGCATGATTCTCTCATGCGAACGCTGCATGCTTCTCAGTTTGTATGTCTGTCTCTTGGTTCAGTTTTATGTTTCAGCTCCATATGTGACTATCGAGAGAATGCATTGGTTGAAAATTATATTTCCAACAGTGGTTCTCAAACATTTTTGTCCATATTTCTCCATATTTCTCGATTGGTGCATTCCAATTAATCAGTGTATAACATTGGTTCCCAACTTTTTTTTTCTTATCAAGGCACTCTTTTCACCATATTTCAGCACTTCATTCTCAACTTTGAAGAGTATCTTATTCAAAACATACATCTCAATCAATCCATGTATAACCGTGGTTCTCAACCATGGCACCCTTTTCACCATAGTCCAGAATGTCATTCTCAACTTCCAAGATTATCTCGCACAAAAAGTATATTTCAGTTAATCAATTAATGTCTGTTATCTGTGCCTTAGACCTTGCAGGTTTAGTCTTGAGAGCCACCTTAGAACATATGGGCGCTGTGGAATGAAGCAGGTTGACCACGTATAGAGATGAGACTACCGTCATCTGACAAGATAGAGAAATCATCATTTATCTACCCATGTGTCACGCCTATAGTCCGCACCAGTTGAGCTGTATGTCTGGAAATCTAAATATTTACTCCCCATCAGGTTTAGAAAAAAAACGTTTTTTTAATCTTTAAAAAATCCCTCCCAAAATGTTTTTTTTGGGGGCGGGGGGTTTCAATTTGCAAGTTTATGCTAAATTAGTCTTTCAGTTTGTCCCCAGTTACGTTCAAGCTTGTTTTTTTTCGGTTGAAAATTCTGACATTTAGTGATTCAATAAAGAGCGATAGAGAAGTAACTTATTCATTGGTCATCCCATTTTTAGTTGATTATTCCCCCAGCACGGTATACTGCCCAAAGACGTTGGTCCCGTGACGGTTTCTATTGAGTAACTAACCAGACCTGTTTTTTAAATCAAATTTGCAAATATCATCTAATCAGCGTTGATGTTAATCACTAAAAAGCGTGAACGTTGTTGGACATTAACTGAGGGACCAATTTAGCATAAACACTGTAAATCTAATTAAACTCCCGTCTCGGGAGTATTTAAAAAAATCCATTCACAATAAGGAGTAAATGTTCGAATTTTCAGCCCTGTAGCTGTACTGGTGTGTTCTGTAAGCGTTACACATACATAGACATGTCCTTCAAGTTAGAATTTGAAGTCATGTAAAAAAAAATTCCATTGGAGAATGAATATGGTCAGAATAAATGCTATTTATGACACCTCCAGAAACATCTAAAGTCGGGTGAAAAGCATATAGATACGTATAGAATATGGAATATTTTGCAGTTTCCGGCGTTAAACTATTATATCTTCTTAAAATTGTTAAACATTAAAGTTCAAATATTAAATTTTTTTTCTCTCAGATATAGTTAATTAAAGAATTAAAATGATTCAATCCTCTACACAGATATTATTATAGAAAACTGGTTATTATGAAAACACATTTTTCATTGGTAGAGATTAGGTTTTACTGAAGAAGTATATTTTTGATGAAAAATTATGGAGAAATGTATTTTTCAACGTATTTTGATGATTTAAGTCCGTATAACTCGCGTTTTTTCAAGAGTGTTTCATTTTTTGATAAGATCTTGTTAGTTAAGCAATGAAAATTGCTGAGGCGAGAACACTTTTTTAAAATCGTGATTAGGATTATCAAGTAGCTTTAATCCCTCTGTGTAAGCCCCGAATTATGTTACTTTCTTTTTTCTTCTTCTTAAAACTTATTTAAAAAAAGTTTCGGCATTCAATCTTTGAAAATCCAGAAAATAAGCATTCTCAATGGTTAGGAATTATTGCAAGTGTAGCTGAAAGAACATGGTTACTATATCTATTACAAAAAACAATTGGCTCTGTTTATCACTGTGTCTCTCTTAAACTCTAGTGCAGCTCGGCCAAATTTAGCACAGATTTGGTATGTATACTAAACAGACCTAAAGTCTTGAAGTGAAAATGTTTAAGAAAATGTTTCATTAGTTATATGCTATATAACTATAATGCTAAACTTAACCCTGACTTTTCTGTATGCATGTATACGGATACATAATAGCTATAGGGTGGGTTTCAACAGGTATATATAACATTCAACAGAATGGACACGAAGAGCGAGTCATGTCTGTTGTTATACTTACTAATCCCTCATCGTTAAAAACGTTTTTGAAGTAACCTAGTAAGCTTTATTTCAAAAGATACATACGTAGTGTGAACAATTATCAATATACAATATACGTAAAACCTTACATAAAATGACTAACTACATGAAAGGGAATTGGTATTTGATTAACACAGCTGGAGGGCCATGTCAGTATAACTGTTTTCTTTTTTAAAATCATCGAAACAGTTACATGGTAAACAACTCATGATCCCAACAAGAGACAATTTATACATCGTACCATAATAACAAAATATATGTGAAATAAGGAAAAAACACTGAAGGAAATAACATAAATTGCATAGACAGATATTGTGAAATGGGTGACTTAAGTGACACTAAAAACTTTTGAAAAAGTTTTTTTTAATGTTTGAAGCAGTAAAAACTTTCTAGACTATATATATATATATATATATATATATATATATATATATATATATATATATATATATATATGTATCTTTCCCCCTCTCTATCACAATATATATGTGTGTGTGTGTATGTGTGTGTGTATAAATAACTACCCATTCATTATAAAATTATGAATGACTGCTGCATATGAATTATTTTCATCTAACTCATCACATCTTTCTATTTCTTCCTTATATGTATCACTCTCTGTCTCTCTCTCTGTATCTGTTCCTGTCTCCCTCTCTCTCTCTGTACATATATATTTTATACACTTATTGTGTGTGTGCGTGTGTGTTTGTACATCTAATACGTGAGATAAACGTCCGACAATAAAATTGCAGACACGTTTACAAGCATTAAGTAAATTATATCAATGGAAGCTTCCATATAGAGTAAATTTCGATCATCATCCACATTGATTGATTGATGGTCGAACATTTTTCTGGCCCATTAACTTCTAGACTAAATGGACTATCAGAGCAATTCTCCCCAATGTCTATTATTACAATTAGATACATTCTTTATCAATCAGAAAGTATGGAATATACACGTCGCAAATCAAATATGTCTGCATACATCGGTATGATTTCGGTCTCCTAGGAGAAAGAGGTAAACAATTACACGGAAGCCGTCCTTGTAGAAGAGCAGACACAATAAATAAACAAGCTGATATGGTTAATCATTCGATAGAGACTGTCACGTGACCAACGTCTTTAGGTAGTATGTCGGGGTGATCAATTAAAAAAAATTGTGAATATAATGCAAAACATCGGGGGTATTTTGAAATTATACCTACAATCATTTCAGTCCCCTACTCCACCCACATGAAAATGTAAATATGGGGTCAGTGAGGATTTTCATTGTATAATGAAGAGAGTTTTGAGAGCAGCTATTGGCGTAGTATGCGGGTGACTTGCTTTCATCCAGAGTAAGCCTACTCAATTGTGTATACAAACATTTCACAAAAATCATCACCAACCGAATCACAAAAACACTTGATGAAAACCAACCACGAGAGCAAGCTGACTTTTGAAGAAGCTACTCGATCATAGATCACCTGCATTCGATAAATCAGCTGAAAGAAAAAGCAACAGCATATAAACTACCTCTCGCCGTAGCATTTATCGACTTCAAAAAGGCGTTCGACTCAGTAGAAATCCCTAAAGTCATGGAGGCCATCACTCGACAAGGTGTAGATCCAGTATATGTCGAAGTGCTGAAACATATATGTAATCGCAGCAGCTCCTTTATCGGGCTACATAAAGACTCGGACCCCTTTCAGCTCCAGAAAGGACTAAGACAAGGTGATACCAGCACACCAAAACTCTTCATAGCCTGCTTCGAGATGATCTTCAGAAGACTAGACTGGTGGAATAAAATGAATCAGAATAGACGACGAGTATCTGAGCTGCCTCAGATTTGCAGACAACATTGCCCTTTTCGCAGAGAACCTACTTGACCTCCAACTAGTGATAGATGAACTAAATGAAGAGAGCAAGAAAATCGGTCTACACATGAACTTCAGCAAGACGAAGATCATGTGTAACAACCACATCGGAGATAAAAACATGAAGATCAAAATCGAGGACACAGAACTGGAGGAAGTAGACCACTACATCTACCTAGGACAACGAATCTCCATGAGACCCTCAAAAGAAGAAGAAATCAAGTGGAGAATCACACTAGGATGGCAAGCCTTTGGTAGAGCTAGATCAACCTTTAAAAATAAAAAAATCCCAATAATCCTGAAAAAAAGAGTATACAGCCAATGCATCCACCCAATAGTCTCTTATGGAGCTGAAACATGGAACCTAACTAAGAGACAGATCCATAAATTGAGAACTATGCAACGTACACATGAAAGAATTATGATGGGCCTCACATGGAGAGACTACAAGACAACACAGTACATCCGAGAAAAGACAAGAGTCAGGGATACCATAGAATCCATTAAAAATCTCAAATGGCGATGGGCTGGCTATGTTGCACGAATGACAGTCAATCGATGGACATCACGACTCACGACATGGATCCCCCGAGATTACATGCGGAACTGAGGCCGTCAGAATATTAGATGGAGAGACGAGCTAAACAAATTCAGAAATTACTAGCTCCACGACGCCCATGATAGAGACGTGTGGTGAATCCTAGGGATGTTGAAAGAATGATGATGATGATGATGATGATTGGCGTAATGATAACGCCGCTCTGTTGACTGAAGAATTTAACTGTCATTAACACAACATCTACATACCAACAATATAATCAAAAGCACAGCAAAATTAAGATATGTCGGATGCCTTGGATTTTGGTCTCCTTGGGGGTGAACAGTTATATGGAAGCTGTCATTGTAGAAGAGCAGACCTGATAAAAAAAAAACAGGTCTGGTTAGTCATTTGATAGAAGTGGATGTCTTTTTGCAGTATACCATGTTGAGGGTGATTAATTAAAAAATTGGAAAAAAATTAGAAGAAGAAGTTACTTTCTAGTGCCGTTTTTTAGGTAGTAATCTCTAAAAATTCTGGATTTTCCAAAAAACAAGCAGACACAAACCAAGGGTTTATTTAAGCATAAACTTACATCGCAAATTGAACGACCTACTAAAAACCTATTTAGAGGTCGAGAAAACAAAAACAAAAACAAAACAAACTTTTAATCTAAACATAACGAGTTTTAAATGTTTAAATTTTCAGCCCTCTAGCTCCTTTGGAAAGAAAAAAAAGGGATCAAATTTTAGCGCAGATCCATATATCTTCTACAAAACTCGTACTTATCGTAGATTTTGAAATAAGTAAAAGAACAACAACGCTATTTGGAGAATGGCATCTTCGTGCTAGAACAAATTGATAGCTTTCATTTTCAATACCGTGTTGTTATCTGATCAATACGCTGTATAGATACACTTTTTGGAGTCTACGCACAAGTTTTTGAAGCGTATACAGTTATCTGGAGATTAAATCTAGCCATTGAAAATTGCTGTTCTCTGCTGGATGCATCAAATCAAAGATTGCCCGGAAGCCATCCTTTTAGAGGAACAAAGAAGCGTAATTTTCAAGAGTTTTGAGAGCGGCTTTTGGCAGAGTGAGCACATTATTTTATTGAACGAATATCATTACTACCGTCAACATAACATTTACATACCAATGACAAAATCCTAAGAACTACAACTAGCAACAAGAACATAGCAATGAATCAGGCATTTATTCAATTAATCATCTGGCTTCAGCTAAAGTTAAATTACAAACGACACATCCACCTGTCCAATACTCGCACGCCCACATACATACAAATTTTTGTAAATTATACATTATACTGCAGATAGTCTCACGTACTGAGTACATTTCCAAATAGGATATATTTTAAATCAACGCTCCCTTATTCAGGGTTGGACACTCTTTGGGTGAGGTAACTCGTTCATCATAAGCTTACGCAGTGCTCTTCCAACTTAGGAATAGAGCACTCTGGTGGATGGGGAATAATAAATTATACATTATACTGCAGATAGTTTCACGTACTGTGTACATTTACAAATAGGATATATTTTAGATTAACACTCCCTTATTCTGAGTTGGACACTCTTTAAGATAGGTAACTCGTTCATTGTAAGCTTATGCAATGCCCTTCCAACACAGGAATAGAGCACTCTGGTGGATGGGGAATATATGCATGAGTAAATATATTGCTTAAATTCAACCTTACTGACTGCCGTCTAGTTCTGCGTTGGGCAGAGATAAGATGCCAGTCTCTGGGTGTGAAGTGAAGGTTTCGATCCTACCTCGTGGTATTGGATGAAATAATGGATAGTCTGTAGCTGCACTGAAGAGTTGTAATACAACGAAACAGCTGTCTGTGGATGACACACACACACACACACATATATATATATATATATATATATATATATATATATAACGTGCATCATTACGATAGCTAGAATACAATACGTCTCATAATTTTGAATGCAATTATTTTCATATCTTAAAGATGTACAGTCAAAGCTCAATTTAATCTTATGAAAGAAAAGTATTTGGTAAGTCTCAACCCCAAATTGATAAAAGAATTCACGAAGAGAGAGAAACACGTAAGAAAGGCTCAGTACCATGTTCATTGATGCAATATCTTTATACAAATATCATTGAATAAAGTTACTATACGTTTTGAGATATCAACAGGTACGTAATAATGAGAATGCCATAGAAAAAGTGTATGCAAAATTGTAGAGAAAGTCTTCAAAATCCAATCGTATCACAGTATTAGTCCACCATAGGCTACATATCCATGGCATGAACATGGTTTTACTAAACTAAACTAATCCTAATTTGTGCCGCAAACCCTTCTGCAAAATATTATTTTTCAACAATTTTTAAAAAACATTTTTGGCTAACAATTTCGTAAACAAGTTATCCCTACGTCTATACAGGATCAGTATTATCAATCTCTACAAGAATTCCCCCATTTCCTCCCTTAGGACAACTTTTCAGGTCTGATAACCTGCAAAATGATAAATTACATTCAGTAACGCCTGAAGGACCTGGCCTAGTCTCTTCTCGAGGGGATGAGTTCTTTTACGAAATATGTTTTATGTGGTTTGCTTTGAATTTTTTCTTTTCTTCTTAAATTCGCTTACACACAGGTTAGAAGAAAAGAACCTCTTCCTATCTTTCTAGCTAAACGAGGACTTTTTTAAAAACCTGTATATGTATAACATTAACTGTTATCTGGAAATGGCATATTCCCAGCTTTGGCCATTTTAAAGCCAGTCATTGGAAAATCTAACCAAGTTTATCCGTTTTAAAGCCAGAAACCTACGTCACTCAAAAATTTCATACAAATCCTATGAAAGGCTCCTGGTTAAGCCCAATTCAGTTTAGGAAGCTTGTTCAACTGGAATTTTTTTCCCTCTTAGAATTTCAGTTTCTGGTAGTGATGATGAGAATACATCATTATCATCATCTAGTAACGTTCATTGTTGAATGTTGCCCTTCCCCAGGATTCGCCAGACCTCACTATCATTAGCGTCGATGGTTCGTTAAGCCATCTTTTTTTCAGCCGGTCACAGTTTCTCATATGATCTCTGGGGAATCACATTGTAAGTTATGATATCCATCGATTGTTTGACACTCTTGCTACATGACCAGCCCATCGCCATTTGAGTTTTCATGTATTTTATGATACCTCTGATGACTGTTTTTTGTTCAATATACTAGATTGTCATGTGACCTCTCCTTGTGATGTAGAACATGATTCTCTCTTGTGAACGTTGAATGGTTTTCAGTCAGAGGGTCAATCTTTTGCTTAGGTTCCATGTTTCAGCTCCATAAGTGACTGTCGGCTGGATGCATTGGTTAAAGATCCTACTTTTCAGGACTAATGGAATTTTTCTTGTTCTTGAAGGCTAAGCTGGCTCTACCGAAATCCTTTCAACCTAGAATGACTCTTTTGGCTGATTTCTTTTTGTTTTTTTGTTTTTTTTCCAGTATTCCAGGGAGATTCGTAGTCCTAGGCATATGCAGTGGTTAACTTTATTCGGATCTGTGTTTATTGACTCTCAAACCAAGAACCGTTTAACGTGCACAGGAATAGCCTCGTTCTGATCTGGCGCCACTGAAATTTCTTTCCCTTAGAATTTCAGTTTCTGCTTTGGAAAACGATGACACAAATTAGTCGCTTGGAAAATCACAGACGGAAAATCACGTCTCTACCTTTTCGTATAATACAACTTGTTTTTGATATTAGTTGTCATCTGATGAAGCCAGATTTAATGAGAGACGACGGTAATTAATTGCAATAATTAATTACTCCTTGTAACCTCCAGCTAAAACCATCTAAATTGCCTAATATAATATATATATATATATATATATATATATATATATATATATATATATATATATATATATATATTTCCGTCTGTCCATATCTATCTATTTACCGATCTCAGTCTGTTCATATCCATCTCCGTCTGTTTATATCCATCCATTTCAGTCTGTTCATATCTATCTATCTATCTATCTATCTATCTCTCTCTCTCTCTCTCTCTCTCTCTCTCTCTCTCTCTCTCTCTCTCTCTCTATATATATATATATATATATATATATATATATATCGAACAATTTGAAAGAAAGAACAGGATGCTTATATTAGTATAATCAATTAATGATAAAAAGCCAAATTTTTCACTCTGAACTTCAAACTACCAGACAAGGAGGTATCGGCTGAAACGTGGTCATGAATAATTATCTATCATCGATAATGGCAATACTTCATAGACAAATGTTTTTATTTGTACCGATGGCGATTTTGTAAAAGAGAGATTTAGTTTTTTTTTATATACTGGTTGGCACAAAATAACCTGAACAGTTTGTTTTGACTGTAAATTAAAAAAAAAAATGTAAGAAGCCTGGTTAGTTGCTCAATAGGAATTGTCACAGAATCAACGTCTTTTGGAAGCGTGTTGAGGGAGATCAATTGAAAAGAAAAAGAGGAAAATAGTGATCAATGAGTTATTCTTCTCGCCTTCTGATCGCTAAAAAGTCTTAATCTCTTGAGAAGAGCAAGGATGTTATTGGACTAAAACTAAAGAATCAATTCTGCATAGACTTACATAACATATTTAGAGGTGGAATTTTCAGACATATTATTGAGTAAACGTTTAAATTTTCAGCCTTCTTGCCCCATTGGTGCAGCCTATACACACGATACATACAGACACACATACATACCCTCTCACTTGGGTGGGATTTGAAAACTAAAGAAACACACGTCTATAGTTTTGGTTACAGTTTTCTTTAACGGTTTTAATAATCTAAACCAGGTTTTTAAAAAATCTTTTTTCCTTATCGCCCATCTTGGTGATTTTACAAATCTATCGCTCCCTTGCACCATCTCAGCTCACCTTTCACCCCCTTGTGTGATATTGACCCCACCCTATGAGGATACCTTCCCTAATTTATCTAATGTCTTTAGCGGAATAAATGCCTACATCAAGTTGCTAGATCATACATCTTCCCCAAGGAAAACCACTATCGATAATGTAATAGCCTATCCTGGCTAAGCCAAGTAAATTCCATTATCAATTGTTTAAAGTTGATATTTGGAATATCTTGACGACTTATGCATACTTACGTAATGAACAGCAGGTTGACAATCAACGAAATTTGATGATTAAAACAATTTGAAAAAATTGTAATCAACCCAAGGGAGATGGATTAGGCGATCCAAGTTCAAACTCAAGCCGAAGCTGTTTATTTTAACTTTGCACTAATTCCCCTTTGAGAGGCATCAATTAATCTTTTCTCATTCCAGCTAAAATAGCTAGTCAGATTGGGCTTTTGTAGCCGTCAGAATGCAGCCAGTCTAGGAAAAGGATGACGGGAGAGTGGTGCTATCTTCAGGCAGTTTGACGCCCAATTTGACGCCCTTCCGGCAGATCCTGCAAACATGCTGATGTCAGATGTATCGTTCACTACTTTCCCCTGGTTTACACTCGCAAAGACGAAAGGGGCATTCGAACGACTAGGCATCCCTGGACCCTCATAAGCTTCTCCAAGGCTTGCACCCTGGTGGAGACGCTCAGTTGTTCGAAGAGACCGAACAGGGGCCATCCATTCATTCAATTATCTGCGCAGGAGTAGTTCCCTCTTATATCTTGACTTAACCAAAATAAAACAAAATATCACTTTAAAAAAAAACAATTTTTATGGAACAATCCATCGCCACCCAAGCACAACTTTCGACCTCTTGGTGGCGATAATGCCCCCGTTGAGAACGACTGAACGAAAATTCGAATGAAAGCACATTTCTCTGAAATCTTTTACATTTTAAGTAAAAAAAATCATATCGACCAAAGGGCGATCACTTCCTTGCTTGCAAATGTATGCTCCTTTCATGATATTTCTCTGAGTTCCAAGAGTCTTATTTATATATATGAAGGTTTCCGGATCATAATTTATGCGGATATATAGAAAAACCTTTGACAGCAAATTTTGAGAAGGATGGAGCTCTTATTTTAAAAATTAAGAAAACTGATAGGTTGGCATATGTGTATATGATTCTCTTAAACAAGACTATTTACTGACAGGAATCTTATTCAATATATCTAGATTATTTGGAATCATGATGTACAACAAATGTGTACGAAATATTCAACTGTGCATTTCATGGTTAATGGAGCATGTGCCATCCTCTCCAAAGGTCTCGACTTATCATTAAGGCAATCTCTTGACATGGATCCTATCTAATATATCATGAAAAAACCTTATACTGTACTTTTTACGGTGAACCGAACTCTGTAACATACACATGTCCTATATCAAGGCCTCTATGGTTTTTAGCATACACTTTACTTTTGAGATAACTGAAAAGAAGAAAAATATATCTTGCACTCAAATCCAGGGAGCATGGTGACCATCTCACATCATCGTTTCTCGATATAATACGATTAGGGAAATGCTGCTTCAGGTTGTCCATTGAGAATCAAGCAACGTGAGCCGTGACGCCATCCTGATATAACCACATATTGTGGTCGTCTGGTTGCCGAAGCATCAATAAATTCTAATAATTGTCCTACGGCGCTCTACATTGATCGTCACTATCTTGATAATCACACTGAGACTCGGAGAAATGCTACGGAAAACGCTGTGAGACGAACACATATTGGCGGAGAAGAAGAAGGTTAAGAATGATACTTTGGGCGATGTGCTCTTTCACAGACGTGAAAAATTTCCAATAAATCTCGAAGAAATAAGCAATCATTTCCCGTTTACTACTACTACTACTACTACTACTACTACTACTACTACTACTACTAATAATAATAATAATAATAATAGGCGCACTCGGAACTTTCCCAAAGACACCGAGGGCGAGATTGGAGGAACTCAGTATAAAAGGAAGGATCGAGACTGTACAGACCACAGCACTGCTAGGAACTACATGGATACCGAGGAGAGTACTTAAAAAAAAGAAGATGTGCGACCCTAGATGTTAGCAGTGGCTTAACAGAGGAGGAAGGAGAAATAAAAACCCATATGGTAGCGGAAGTGTGAACCACAGCACAGGTGTGATAGGCGATAGAGAGATAAGATGCGGGCTGGAGATCTGAGGAGACTTACTGTCACTCAGCCTTCAGCGATGACCACTGGGCAACTGGTGTGAAACTGTAAACTACAGTATTGCTGTGGACTATGAAGGTGTGGAGAGGAGAGCTAGAGACTTGAGGAGACTTGCTGTCACCCAACCTCCGGCGGTAACCACAAGGCAACAGATGTGAAATTGGAAATAATAATAATAATAATAATAATAATAATAATAATAATAATAATAATAACAACAACAACAACAACAACAATAATAATAATAATAATAATAATAATAATTATGATAATAGTAATAATTGTAATAATCACCAATAGAACGATAAACATGAGCAGGCCAGTTATTGCAGTGTAAGACTTGGTGGAAAAATCATGACTTCTGGTAGAGATTACTGTCCCGGCTGATAAAAGCATTGCTTTCAAAGGCTTCAAGAAACCCTGCAAAATATATAAAAATATCCCTTGAAATAGGAATCAGAAAAATGTAGAAAATCAGGTTCAAAATAATACCCGTAGTTGTTGGAGCCCTTGCAATACTCAGAAAAAGGAACCAGTGAGTTTGTCGACGATATACCCCTGGAGCCTACGGAGCTGAAAGACGGAACCTGATTGACCCTCAAACTGAGAATCATGCAATATGCACATGAGAGAATCATGCTCAACCTCACATGAAGAGATCACAAGACAGCACAATATATCGGAGAAAAGGCTGGAGTAAAGGATATCATAGAATCTATCAGAACACACAAATGACAATGTGCTGGTCTTATAGCAAGAATGGTAGAAAACTGATTGACATCATAACATGGATCCCCAGAGATCATGTGCAAAATTTCAACCGACGAAATAAAAGATGGTCTAGACGAATCCAGAAAGTATTGGCTCCGTGACGCCCATGATAGAGAAGTTTGGCGAATCCTCAGAAAACTTTATGTTCAACAGTGGACAATAAAAGTCTGCTGCTGTTGCTGATAGCAAAATAAGTTATGTTTAGTAAAGGGATTTCCTTGAATTGAAATCTTTTCCACTTATAACAGATTACCCTGAACTTTTTTCCAAATGAGTTCGGAAAAAGAGAAATACTTGAATTATTTGTTTTCCTCTTACATTTGGCTGTAGCATACCATTTTCCTCTGCAAGAAGACAGAACAGGGATACGTAAATGAAATATTACCTATTCGAGGGACATATTCCCAGTTTCAAAGGTCTGGACCCTTATTTGTAGATATAAACTCTCTGAGAGCAAAAAGAATATGTAGAAATGCCATATGAATTATATGAATTGAATTTAATGTTGACTAAATAAAGTTACCTTATTTGGAAGGGAATGATTTTTAAATTTTGAATAAGGTAAGCAATGCTTACCTTATTCCCTAGGAATACACATCACTCGCTATTCTTAAACGCATGTAACGTCTACACCTAGCGTTGGTTTCAGTTACATATTTTAACATATTTATTAATGATTACAGTTGTTAAAAACAATACTTAGAATATGAATACAAAATCATAATAACCCTTTAAATACCACTATCGTATTTTCTTGATAATGGCCAATGGTGGTCAAAAGATCTTGAACTACCATCTTCAGAATGTTCTTGAAATTTATATTAGGTTTGTACGCTAACTAGAAAAAAATTAAATGCGCAGAGTTTGTTATTTTTGACAATGTATCTTTAAATGTATGTATGTAGGATGGCGAACCTTCATCAGAGCAAACTCAACCTTGAAAACAAGGCGATCTCAATGATCCTAAAAAGAAGAGTATACAACCAATGTATCCTCCTGATAGTCACTTATGAAGCTAAAACATGGAACCTAACCAAGAGACTGACCCGAAGACTGAAAAGCATGCAATGCGTGCATGAGAGAATCATGCACAACCTCACATGGAGAGATAAGACAGCACAGTATATAAGGAAGAAGACGGGAATCTGAGACCTCATAGAATTTATTAGAAAACTTGAATGGCAATGGCAGATCGTATTGTAAAAATAGTGGAAATCGATGGACATCACGACTCACAACATGGATCCCCAGAGATCACATGCGAAACTGAGGCTGATAAAATACAAGATGGAGAGATGAACTACAAATATTCAGAAAATACCGGCCCCGCGATGCCTATGATAGAGGAATGTGGCGGATCCTGGGGAAGGTCTATGACGGACGTTAAAGACCGATGATGTATGTATGTATGTATGTATCTGTGGATGTATGTATGGCTGTCTTGGTCTTGGCAGACGACCTTAATAACTTCGGGATTTGAGATGCTACACCTAGGCGTTTAATATGGAGGAAGTGTTATGTCCAAGTTCTACTTTCTCACCTCTTGATCATGCTGGAGGCTTCCAAAGTAATGAAGTACTCGACGCATTTGTTTATCAGTATGGCTGCAAGTTGTTTATCATTCAGATATCTATTTGAAAGATCATTTCTGACCAGACAGTCGCAGATGCAATGTCCTTCGCATTGGCCTGTGTAGTATGAATCGGAGGGATAGGGGTTCGCTCTGTGACCAAGTCAAGAGCTCTTATGTCTTCACAACAATAGTTGCAAGGACTATAGAGAAGTTTTCAGGAAGTTCCTGTCTCACACGTTCAAATATGAGGCCCCAAGCGTGAAACTAACCTTGTGTGATAACCTATCCTCGTAGAACTCGGGTATATAGGAGTGTGTATGCAGAGCGTGTCTCCTTGTCACGGCACCTATTATTCCCGGACATTCGCCCATCTAGTTACTAACCAAGTTCGACATTGCTCAACTTTGGTGATCCTACGAGAACCAGGTTTTTTTCCTATCGCGAATCAGTCAAACAATACTTTTTTTTATTCAATTGTTCAACTCGTTCGGGCATTACTATTTTTTGTTTTCGATTTTCAACTCAAGCTTGTTAGTTCACGACTGTCTCTAGTTAGAAGAATCCTCTCCAGAGATCTGTGTTACTGATTCCATTTTTGGGGGTGCTTGGGTCCCTAGATATGAAATTCAAGACACCGATCGTCTCTCATGTACACAACAATTCCATCTTCGATGTGTTCGGGCATTGTTCAAAGACTGTCTTTGCAAAATCAACAAACGTTTGATGAAGAGACAATAGGATCCAGACTAGTGAGCAAACTTTTGAATAGGAATAAACATCCAAACTCCCGACTGTCGAAACCGCCAATAGATATAGCAGCCAGTTCCTTTGGGCATTGTTCCAAGACTCTCTTTCCTAAAATCGACAACCGTGAGGAGAAGAGACTATAAGATTTAGACAGATCGGTGAACCTTTGCTCGAAAATAAGCAACTTGGGCCCAAACAGACAAGACTACCAGTGGTTATAGCTGGCGGTTTCTGCTGCTGCTACTTGAATAATTTTGTGAGAGGCGACTGCTACTCTGTAATAGTCAGATGAGAAATCAGCTAGACAACACAGCATAACATTGAAATATTAATATAACCATCTATCTTTTAATCTGTACGTATCTGTCTATCTATTATATATCAGTCTGTACGCATATATCTATCTATCAGTCTGTACGCATCTTAGTATTTATTAGTCTGTACGCATCTATCTATCTATATACCAGCTTCTACGCATTTATCTATATATCAGTCTGTATGACCCAATATATTAGTCTGAACGTATCTATCTATTTATCAGTCTGTACGTATCTATCTATCTATCTATCTATCTATCTATCTATCTATCAATCTGTACGTATCTATCTATCTATCTATCTATCTATCTATCTATCTATCTATCTATCTATCTATCAGTCTACACGTATCTATCTATCTATCAGTCTGTATGCATGCATCTATCTATCGCTCTATCTATCTATCCATATATCAATCCATCTATCTCTGTTTACACCTATCGATCTATCTACCTCTGTATCTATCTATCTCAGTCCGTACTTGCCCCCCCCTCTCTCTCTCTCTCTCTCTCTATATATATATATATATATATATATATATGCGTGCGTGTGTGTGTGTGTGTGTGTGTGTGTGTGTAAAATGCGTTCAATTAGAATTGCTTATTCTATTTATAATGTCTAGGCCCAATGGTACATTCACATTGTGATGACGGGGCGGGGTATCATTTCAAATTGAGTTTCAATACAATAGAACACAATTCATAATCATAATGATCATACATCCATTTTTTATCATACAGACAATGAATGAACAAAATGAGAAGTTGGAGTTAAAGCAATTATTTGGGCCTTTGTATTACAGGCGGATGTTTAGCTCAACGGTATGTAGCAACGTTACGTTGAAGCCGCTACCCTATCGGTCACATCATTTAATAACGGAAGATCATTTCAAACAGAGTTTCAAAATAATTATCGCAATCTAAAATAATTTCTGTGGATTATATATCCAATTCCTAATGATATATCTATCATTGTGTCATCCACAGACAGCTGTTTTATTACATCTCTTCAGTGTGGCTATAGACTTTCCGTTATCCCATCCAGTACTGCAAGGCAGAATTGGAACCTTCACTTCAGACCCGTAGGCCGATATGCTACCTCTGGACTACGGAACTGGACAGCCAATAAGGCTGAATTTAAGTGATATATTTTAAATTACGCAGAAATCCCTCATCCACCAGAGTGCTCAATTCCTATAGAAGAGTATTGCATAAGCTTAGAGTGGATGAGTTACCTTACTTAAAGAGTGCTCAACCCTAAATAGAGGAGCATCAGTTATTGTGTTATCCACAGACAGCTGTTTCGATGTAATACATCTCTTCAGTGTGGCTATAGACTTTCCATTATCCCATCTAGTACTGCAAGGCAGAATTGAAACCTTCACTTCAGACCCGTAGGCCGATATATATATATCTATATATATATCTATATATATATATATATGGAGAGGACATGCTTCATGTTTTCCAAAGTCATTTGTGAATAGTGACCCCGAACTACCTCAGTTGGAGTTTGAACTCGGTGCTTCTAACCATTAGGCCACCCGCTCCCAGAATATGTTGTTAATTTGC
>OY735239.1:15041888-15121888 GCA_963457665.1 Thysanoteuthis rhombus | reverse complement strand
GCTTTACGATAGTTCATCGTACATTCTGTTTCACTGGAAAAGATTTTGAAATGAACCCTATTGAAACAGAACGTACAATCTGCAATGAACCACTGAAAAATATTTGCTCATTTTATAACCACTCAACCGATGGTATTGAGCATTTTTTAAAGCAAAATCTACTCAGTGCATTAATGCATATATACTAGCTTGTATATCTATTATTTTTCTCCTATACATATATAACATACTGACATATATATATATATGTATGGAATCAGAAAACTTGAATCAATGAAATTTTGAATAATTCTATGATTAACTGGACTGTACTAATTTCCGTTCGTGATTTTCAAGTTGGTCATTTTATAAACACTGTCCAATATAATGTCAGATCGTGATAAGAGGGCAGTTCACTGCTGCAAAACTTCGATCAATCAATTGTTTGTCCGAAGCCAGAAACAGGGTTTACTGTTCACGAAGAGACCATTAGACGAAAAATCAAGAAGTTATGCGTCAGGACACCGTTAATGCTGTTATAATGGCCATCCATAGCGTGGTTTTGTTTTGCACTTCGATTTTAGGAGCGTATCTTGGACGTCGACCGAGTTATTATTGTCAATATGAGGTCTTTCGGGAAATAATGGCCGTTTTTTTTTCTCATAATGGGTTTCGTTGAGTTTATGTGGAACCCAATCATTGAGCTTTTTCATTTTATCAATTTGCCTTGAAGATCTATTATTGTCACACTGCCAGGACTCCGTATCTGTGACATTTATCTGACAGTCCGTCGTGGGTTTTGTTTGACAAACATCTTTAACTGTTCATTTCCAGTTGCAGATGGATGTCTTTTTCTCTCTTAATCTTTGAGACTCAAATACCTTCTACAAACCTTTCAAAACCAAAGCAACACTGCGCAATTGAAGATAGATACATTAATCCCTTCGCAAATTAATATTGAAAGGTATTGCGTATTGTGACTAAGTTTATACTCGTGCTAGAGGATTATATACAAATCTTTTCTTTTTCATCTTCTGGTTTAAGGATCTATTCTGTCAGCTCGTAACTCAAAAATAATCGCGGATGAAAAGTAGACTATTTAATCATAGAATTGAACTATGTATGTTGGTGCAATATACTATAGTAATGTTGTAAGACACGTCTAAAAGTTGGTATTTAGAATCGTCCATTATTTTCCAAACAACTCAGTTGTTTCTTACTACTTGCAGCCACAGAATTGGCAACTGTAGTAACCCTCTAGCGTAGAATAGCAGAATTTCGATGAACCTAAGATGCCAAATTAGCCAGTTTTCGGCTAGATCTAGCCGATTCTTCCCTATTTAGCCGAAAAAGATCTGCGATAGCAGACAACAGAAATAAATAGATACATTTCAAACATATAGTTAACCAAAACGATTTTGTAGATAACTCGAAACATGTTTTTAGCCGTAAAATTAGAAATGATAACTTTCAGCTATTTTTTGAAGAAGTTTCAGCCGGAAAATAGAAAAAAATGTCAAGTTTTAGATAGATGTACATTGTCACCGGCTTTCCTCGTAAAAGTTACTTTTTCTTAAAAAAAAACGAAACATATCAGGAAGAAACGAAAGTTAGGACCAGTCAAAACATATTAAACAAACTCAGAAAAATATCTTTTTTTTTTTGCTTGGAGAGTATTTTTGGAGCCAGACACCATTTTTTAGAATCCGTTACAAATCTGATAAGCTAAATAAAAGTGAATTTCAATTTTTCTATCAATAATTTGTTCTGGAGCCTTAGTAGCTATTTATTCTGTTTAGAAAATTGGCTTTAAATAGGTATGTAACAATTTTAGTATTAAAGTTATCCGAGTTTAGAAGAGAATTAGCCGATTTTAGTCATTTTCCGAAGTAGTTTCAGCCGAAAAAATCTAATTGGAGTTGGCAACACTGCGACAAATACCGTAATTTTGATATGGTAACCCCGCCCTGTGGTCTGTTTTATGCTCGTACCGTGTCTCTAGTGAAAGGGGTCAGGCGAGATACCATACGGACTGTAATGGTATCCGTTAGGGGAGCGTATAAACCAAATGTTTTAAATCAGATCTAGAATTGGTACGATGGGGGAAATGTTTTAGATACCGCAATCGTGTAAAAGGATACTTCAAACAAATCCTTAACAATTCGCAGACTTCTCACATAATACAGAAACGGTTCATTTGATAGTGACTGTCCGGATTAGAGTAGTAGTTCTCAAACTGTGAGTCACGGCACAATCATCATCATGATCACTATGAATCAAATTGAAATAAAAATTATAACAAGTCTGGTTAGTCACCCAATACGTACCAACATGCAACCAAAGTCTCTGCAGCATGCCGGGTTGGAGGTAATCAATTAGAAAAGAAAATGAAGAAGGGGTGATCAATGAATTTGTTACTTCTCTCACCTTTTGTTGGGCAGTGATCAGTGAAAAAGCCTGAATTAAAAAAAACAAAACAAGGATTAATTTAGCATGAACTGACATTGAAAACTGAATCCCACTCTAAAAGAGTATTGCCCCCCTCACCAAAGGAAAACAAACAAACAAAAACAAAAACAAAACAAGAAAACAAAAACAAATAAACATTTTTTTAGACATCAACATCATCAGTCTTTTATCGTCCGTCGTTGGACATGGACCTTCCCCAGGATTCGCCAAATCTCTCTATCATGGGCGTCACAGAGCCAATACTTTCTGAATTTATCTAGTTGGTCTATCCAATTTGTATTCTACCGGCCTTGGTTACGCGTGTGATCTCTGGGGATCCATGTTTTGAATCGTGATGTCCATCGGTAGTCTGCCATCCTTGCAACGTGACCAGCCCATTGCCATTTTAGTTTTTTAATGGATTCTATGATGTCTCGAACTCCTGTTTTGTCCCTGATATACTGTGCTGTCTTGTGCTCTACGTGATGTTGAGCATGACTCTTTCATGTGCATCTTACATGCTTCTCAATCTGAGTGTCAGTCTCTGGGTTAGGTTCCATGTTTCAGTCCATAAGTGACAATTAGGAGGATGCATTGGTTATTTTTCTTTTTAGGATCAATGAGATCTTCTTGCTTTTGAAGGTTGGGCTTACACTGCCGAAGGCTTGCCATCCCACAGTGATTCTTTACTTGATTTTTCTAATTTCTATTATTATTCGGACTATCCTCATCTTGGTTGTTTTTCATACAACGTTTCGGCCATTGTACAGTTTTTGGTATTTGATGTTACTGCCACCTGAGGTTTAAGGCTCCTGAAATTAGCATCGGTTGTTCACATAGACACATAGCGTAGGGGTTAGAGAATTACTGCAAGTAATCTAATGGTTCTTGGTTCAATCCCAGTGTGAGACAATAATAATTCGAAAATACTACTACTGCTAGGAGCAGAGTGCGGTCTATATACCCCCGTCGGTTGAATAAAGGGTTCGGTTCGTTACTTCCCCCACACCTACCGGATGATACCTGATGAGGGCCGTAGAGTACAACGGCCGAAACGTTGTATGAAAAACAACCAAGATGAGGATAGTCTGAATAATAGTAGAAATAATAGTAATACCTTATCTCAAAAATTCAGAGAAACACTGATTTTTTTTCTCATTTTTAGGATTTCATGGAGATTCGTAGGTAGATGTCGTATTTTTTTTATTTTGATCGTTGTGTGCTAATTTCCGACGTGATTATTGCAGATAACCTTTTTTCTGACGTTCATGTGGAGAGCGACTTTCCCCAAAATTTGCCAATTTATGTATTTTTTTTCTCTTGTTTCCTCTCGAATTCGTTTGTCCTGTGTTAACAATATTAAAATGTTTTGAATTTTTTCACGTTTCAAAATCCAGTGTTGGTAATTGGGATATTTTTTTCTTTAATTTTCCGGATTTGACATTGACTCCCAGAATCGGAAAAAAATTGAAAATCACATTTAACTTGTTGCTTCTTTGAATTTTTGAGATGAGGTATTATTATCTCTATTATTGTTCGGACTATCCTCATCTTGGTTGTTTTCCATACAGCGTTTCGGCCGTTGTACTCAACGGTCTTCATCAGGTATCAACTGGTAGGTATGGGTATAGGTAACGAACTGAATCCTTTATTTAACCGACGGAGGTATATGGGCCGCACCCCCGTCAGCAGTAGTAGTATTTTTGAATTATTGTTATCTCATACTGGGATTGAACCTAGAACCATTAGATTACTTGCAGTAATTCTGTCCGATTCTCTAACCACACCTGCCAGATGATACCTGATGAAGGCCGTAGAGTACAACGGCAGAAACGTTGTATGGAAAACAACCAAGATGAGGATAGTCCGAACAATAATAGAGATAAGACATTTAACTTGTTCACCATTGTGCGGTGGTAAATACATAATCAGGCAAACGGACTTGGGAATAAAACAAAACAAAAACCTGAGGGGAACCTATGCTGACTGCTTTGGTTGACGGTTCTCTAATTCTCAAAAAAGAGTTAGAATTAAAATTGAAAAAAGAATATTGTAAGCTTGAAATTGAAGAGAAAAAAAAAGATTTAACACGTTTAGCATGGATGTTTCACCGCGTAAGATTACGTAAAAGTCCGCTCTTCCAATAGTGCCTCGTATTTTCTTTTCTATTCTAACCTCACGAATAAAGACTTCATGATAACGTCTGAGCTGAGGTCACGAATTGGCCGGTAGAAAAGAAATACTTCCATTATTTAAAATGTAGAGGACAGACGTTCATTGTATTGGATAAGAACGAAAAAAAGAAACGTATTATTCCTCTTTAAGAACATTTCTTTCTTACCTCTGTTAGCGAAGTTGGAAGAAGTATATGTACTCATTCATGTCCGTCTGTCTACAAAATACGTCCAGAGGTTCCGAAAGAATTGACATTTTGTAGCACATCCATTTTTTAGGGTAATTGATTGAGAACTTTTGGAGATATTGTATGAACAAACAGACGGATAGACACGAACGCATACGTATACCTCAGAATGAACTTTTTCCGATTTCATTAACGAACTTGAAAAATATGTTAAATAATCTACTCATTGACCCTGTGGTGTTGTATTTATTTTGATTCAAAACCTTCCCATAGGTTCATTGAGTATGCTTGCCAAATTTGGTTGGGTGAATCAGACTTCCAGTATCATATAGAAATAGATTAAAATCAAATTCATGCAAATGCAGTTTGCACATTTTTTTTTATGAATGAGAGGGAAACAAAATGTAAATTTTGGACAGCATAATAAGGAGCTACTGGAATTATTAAGGCACTTTTTTTAATTGATCTTCCCAAACACAGTACGTTGATAATAGACGTTGGTTGCATGACAATTTCTATTGAGTGACTAACCAGATATATCTTGAAGTTGCAACCGACCGTCTGTCAATCTTATATACCCATAAAATCCACAGTAGCCATTGTGTTACATAATGTGAAAATATACAACATGTATTCAAAATCAATTTACCCAATTCGTTAAATACCAAAAAAGAGGGGAACTATATGTGAATTTTGCACACATATATCTTCAGAAGACTAGACTGGGAGAGTAAAGGAATCAAAATCGACTGCAAGTATCTGAGCAACCCCAGATTTGCAGACGACATTGCACTTTTCGGAGAGAACCTGCACGACCTCCAACTAATGATAGATGGACTAAATGAAGAGAGCAAGAAAGTCGCCCTACACATGAACTTCAGCAAGACGAAGATCATGTGCAACAACCACATCGGAGATAAAAACACTAAGATCAAAATCGAGGACACAGAACTGGAGGAAGTAGACCACTAAATCTACCTAGGACAACGAATCTCCATGAGACCCTCAAAGGAAGAAAAAATCAAGCGAAGAATCACACTAGGATGGCAAGCCTTTGGCAGAGCTAGCTCAACCTTCGAAAATAAGAAGATCCCATTAATCCTAAAGAGAAAGGTGTATAACCAATCCATCCTCCCAATAGTCACTTATGGAGCTGAAACATGGAACCTAACAAAGAGACAGACCCGTAAATTGAGAACTATGCAATGTACACATAAAAGAATAATGCTGGTCCTCACATGGAGAGACCACAAAACAGCACAGTACATCTGAGAAAAGACAAGAGTTAGGGACATCATAAAATCCATCAAAAATCTTAAATGGCGGTGGGCTGGCCATGTTGCAAAAATGGCAGACAACCGATGGATATCGTGACTCACGACATGGATCCCCCCGAGATCACATGCGTAACCGAGGCAGGCAGAATATTAAATGGAGGGACGAGCTAGACAAGTTTAGGAAGTACTGGCTCCGCGATGTCCATGATAGAGATGTGTGGCAAATTCTGAGGAAGGTCTATGTCCAACGACCGACGTTAAAAGACTGTTGTTGTTGATGATGATGATGATGATGATGATGATGATGATGATGATGATGATATAGCCTATTTGGGGCCCACTGGAACCATTTTAAGCACTGGGTAAAGTCGAATGTTGAGGAAAGAATCGGTCTGACCAAAATTAAACCGTCGTAAAACGATATAACAGATTTCTGATTTTCTTTTAAAAACGTTTATTTGTTTAATGAATTAACCCGATTACTATTTGACAATCAAATCCAATATTTTCTTGATTAAATTCAACTTCAGTAGATTTCTAGAACCTGCACGTAAAAAAGAGACAACTCCTGCTGGCTTAAAATGGACGAAGGATTATTCCCCTTGGGAGGAAAACAGATTGTTATTGCTTTAAATGAATTAAATTGTGTTTATTTGTGCGCTGTTTTTAACATCGTGTGGGCGAGTTTGTGAAACGTTCAAGATTTGTATAGGAATGAAGTTGCTCCTTCAATTATATCAGTGCAGCATTTCTAAAATCGAGTGGGTGGATGTTTGGAATGCTAGAGGTTAGTATTGAATTTAGATTGTTTTTTGCTGATGTTGAAAAAGAATAAACTTTAGTTCATTTTAAGGCTTACAGGGTTATGTCCATTTTACCCCCGGTTTCTAGGAATCTACATCCAGTCTCTTTGTCTCTTGAAACCTTTGAAGTTCCTGAAACTGGAAGACTTAGGGCCAGCACTGGTAGGAAAATCTCGCTAGTGCAATGGTCAGGGTCCCATTAAGCGTAAGTTATTTGCTCGATCCTCAATGCGTGTTGAATGAGTTCATCGATAATCAATTGGCAAAAACCAAAAACATCATTTATTGGTACCACCTGAGGTGGCAAATTCTAGTTATTACTTTTGCAATTTCCCATGTGTGTGGACCGTATTCTGATATGTTAGCCACTGTGGAGTGTCAGCCTAGTGGTAAATACCATGACCTTTATACCTATACCCCATTTACCGGCGTCTAGAAATCAAAAATATCTGTCCACACGATATCTCTCAGAGTTCTCAATAGATTTCTATACAATTCTACGGAAGGGTAAGAAATAGGCTGCACAAGACGTGATTCAACTTTAAAGTGGTTCACGAACAATTATTTCCTTAACGTCATAGCTAGTCACTTATGGAGCTGAAACATAGAACCTAACCAAGAGACGGATCCGCAAACTGAGAACTATGCAACGTGCACATGAAAGAATAATGCTGGGCCTCACATGGAGAGACCACAAGATAGCACAGTACATCCGGGAAAAGACAAGAGTTAGAGACATCATAGAATCCATTAAAAAATTCAAATGGCGTAGGGCTGGCCATGTTGCAAGAATTGTGGACAATCGATGGACATTGCGACTCATGACATGGATCCTCCGAGATCACATGCACAACCGAGGCAGGCAGAATATTAGATGGAGGACGAGCTAGACAAATTCAAAACGTACTGGCTCTGCAACGCCCATGATAGAGAAATGTGGCAAATCTTGGGGAAGGCCTATGTCCAACGACAGCCGTTGAAAAACTGATGATGATAACTTACATTTGACACACACAAAATATTGTAAGTCTGTTCGAACGATATCTACTGACATTTGAAATTTTGAGAAAGCTAGTAAAATACGTTACGGAAAAAATTAGGGAATTTTAGTTTGGATCCATGAACAATTATCCTCACAACGCCCTTACTAACTGTTTGTAACATGCAATAGCTGTAAAATTAGCTTTCTGTTCACAAGACATCTCCAAGAGTTCTCAATAAATTTCAATCAGATTTTGAGGAAGTGTAAGAAATAGACCACATAAAGAATTTTAAAAAGTTTGAGCGGATTCATCAAGAGTTACTTCCCCTATTTTACAGTTGTCAGTCCACAGGTGTCTCTAAAAAAATAAAAGGTTTGGAATTTGATTGTGAATAGCTCAAAAATAACTTGCTCTGAGGCACATGGTTCTTTTGCAATTTCACTCAGTGCGTATTTTCTTTTTCAACGATATAAAACATGTCCAAGAGCAATCAATTAATTATATTCTCCCTTGTGAATGTAAGTAATTAAATGATATATGTATATGATAGAGAGAGAGAGAGAGAGAGAGAGAGAGAGAGAGAGAGAGAGAGAGAGAGAGAGAGAGATTAGCAACAGAAAACATTCACACGTGATTCATTGTTAATCCATACATCAAGAGTGGTGGATTTTTTAAAATTTTTAATCTAATTACCTGAAAGATTTCCGTTGAGACTGAGTACTTAAAATTGACCTAAATAAATTTCAATCTATAATTACCTTATATATATATATATATATATATATATATATATATATATATATATATATATATATATATATATATATATAAATATATAGTCTAGAAAGCCTTACAGCTTTAAGCACTAAACATTAAAAAACTTTTTCAGAAGATTTTTTATGTCACTTCGGTCACCTATTTCCAAATATCGGTCAATACAATTTTATAATTTTCTACTGTGTTTCCCCCCGTTTTTCCCTTATGCTTGGTTGCTATTGTACAATGTATAAATTTGTCGGGATCATTAATTGTTTACTATGTAACTGTTTCGGGGATTTTGAAAACAAAACAGTTATATTGATATAGCGCCTAGCAGTGTGGATCAAATACCAACTCCCTTTCTTAATATATAGTTTATGTAATAAATGTAGTTTTCGTATAAGGTTCTATGTGTATTGTACATTGATTTTATTTTACACTACATATTTTTCTGAAACAGGGCTTACTTACATAGATTATCCAAAAAGACAAAACAAAGAAAAGTTTCTAACGATCTGGGATCAGTAAGTATGACAACAGATACGACTCGCTATCCATGTCCTTTTTATTGAATGTTCACCCTTGTGAATATCGAATCCAATGAGTCAGTTTTAATCTCAGACTGCACGAAAACCGACTCATGATATCATCTTTGAGAATACTAATTACTGAAAAAACTACGGGTCCATTCTCTTTCAGCATATTCAACCAAAGAATTTGACAATTTTTTTCTACCAATCTTGAAGTTCATTTTTCCACGTCGTATAACATCAAGCTTCGATTCGGTTTTTTTAACTTCTAATTATCAAATAAGGTATTCTCTTATACATGGTTGAAACGAAATATATATATATATATATATATATATATATATATATATATATATATATATATGTATAATTACTCTTATATATATATATGATTACCTTGAATATATATATATATATATATATATATATATATATATATATATATATATATATATATATATATATATATAGTAGATTGTGGATTCGCTACACAAACTAGCTCATGTTTCTGCCCTCTTAGGGCCTCATCAGTCGAATGTAAGAGGGCAGAAACATGAGCTAGTTTGTGTAGCGAATCCACAGTCTACTATTTATTTCCAGCTCTACTCTAAAACAACTTAAATCCATGATTAAAATGTTGTATGTATCGAGCACTCTATGAAATAAATCCATTGTATTTAAGAAGTGGCTTTATAATATTGATATATTATTATATTATGTTATACTGCTAGCCTGATTTGTACCACATATACTGTACGTATATATATATATATATATATATATATATATATATATATATATATATATATATATATAATTACTTTTTTATATATAGGATTACCTTATATATATATATTCATATGTATATATATAATTACATTTATATATGTACGAATACCTTTTATATATATATATATATACATATATATATATACATATATATATATACATATATATATACATATATATATATGTATATATATATATAATTGCCTTTATATATAGGATTATCTTTTATATATATATATATATACATATAATTACCTTTTATATTTATACACACATACACACACACACACACACACACACATATATATATATATATATACATATATATATATATATATATATATTGATTTTATGTACACACTGCAGCTCAAATGCTAGAACTTTTCCAGAATTTTTGAATGAGAAAGAATTGAAAATTTCAGTATTCGATCATCAAATGTTTTCCCCGCTGTCGGAAATATTTCATTGGTTAACGACAAAAATAACTGAAACTAATTTGGCTTATAGAGTTGTTGTAAGGTCACTGTTTTATAATGAAAGTAAAAAAAACTTTGGCACTGTACACCTGTTTGAAGTGAAATGCAACAGTAATTCTTTCTTTGTTCGTCTATATCAAACCCTTCACATTAAATCAAAAGAAATAAATCAAAATATGATGTATATTCCCCAAACAAAACTATTTCATATTTCATTGTACTTTCCAATTGAGTAACATGATTTTATATTGTTTCTTTTCAAGCCTCTCTTTTGAAAAATTTGAAAATTAATGCTTTGTTAAATTTTGTTTTCTGCTCATTGCAAGCAGTACAATGGAATACGAAACACATTAAATGTATGCGGGAAAATGTGTGGTTTCTGTTCCGAGCTACCCAAATAAATATCATTCTTCTTTTCTTTGTCCTGTCAGTCTTATTTTAGTTTTCCAATCAACCAGAGACCACATTGCCACCCCCACTGAAAGGCAACATTTTACTCCAGAATTATCGTTCCATCTTGAGACCTTATCTGATTACATGTGTTCTACCTACACCAGATTAATGGTACATCTGCTTCTCCTTAGAAGTTACTCTGTACTTATTGTTAATCAGCTCGACAAGAGAGTCACATCACAAAAAGATTGGCAATCTTTCATTCGATGGGTCCCAAAAAATGGTAACCATTTGAAATGACCAAAATCGACGAAATTCCCAGATAATCGTTACCAGTAAAAAGTAGCAATTTTTAATGGCTAAAAGTGGCTAGAATGATCAATGACTGGCTAGATTTTATTTTCAGATACCTGTAGTTAGAACACTGTTGACATGTAAATGCTTAAAAGTGGTTCGGTCTTCCAATGGCCTTAAAATCGGCTAGATTTAATTTCCAAATAACCGTAGTCAGTAGTCATTCTAAAACGGTATCTTTAGAGCTAGGGCAACAAAACTATTTAAAGAACAGTATCTTGGAGCTAGAACCAGTTGGTAGTTTTCAATTTGTCAAACTCAAGTCCGAAATTAGAGTTGACAACAACAAGAACAATCTTCACCTAATTTAGGAGTGTAAAATCTCCATTGTTTTTCAATCACGTCACGTTGGACCAAACTCAATGAAACAAATATTCCTCATAGGCATCAACTGACCATGACAATTTTTAAGGATTTTCACTTCATATAAAGATTACAAAAGATCATTTTCAGTCGGAATAGATGTCGGGCTGGAGTTTGACCCTGAAGCAGACAAGCGGGTTCGTTATTGTGATAACACCAGATGAATGCATTGTATAATTGTACCTTTGGGGGCCTTTGTATTAGTTTTCTTAGCATGACAGGTTAAACCAAGAAACACGTATTGGGTAATTTTTCCCAAAATTTTAGTATGTAGCTCTATATTATTTGGTTGATAAATTGAGCACTTTTTATACAAATTAAATGAAAATAATTGAACTCAAAAATTCAACTTCACTTTGATTATCAGATATTTTCATCAAAATCATTTATGAAGAAAGTATTTTTGAGATTATACATACACACACTCACACGCACACACTCATACACACATACACTCATATATATGTGTGTGTGTGTGTGTGTGTATGTGTGTGTGTGTGTGTGTCCTAAAAGCTCATACAATGGCTCCAAAAGTTATTGATCAGACGATAAAAACAGACAGCATTAATTTGCTCTAGCTTTAAGATACCGTTCTTCAACCAACGTCAATGTTCTCCCTTTAAAGATAACGTTCTTGAAGAAAGTTATTGAAAAATGTAGCCACTTTTGGCCATTTAAAATGGTGACTGTCTTATGGTCCAGTCAAGCCTAAGATTTCCAGATGATAAGAGGATTAAACGCCATAGTCTCATGTGTGTTAATTGGAGAGGAGACGAGATTAGAAAAGTTAAAAAAACGTCTGATTGTATCATAGTTGACTTGAGTTGTCGCTGGATATGGAAGGCCCTAACAGTTAAGAATAACTTTCATATGCTAGTTTTCTTTTTGAGTGTGGCTCTCAAACTGTGTGCCGCAGAATTATAGTGTGCTGCAAGACTGGAGAGATAAGTCTGCATCGTTATTAACCCATAGCTTGGGGAGGGACAAGAGATGGATTCATACTTTTCGGGAGGGCATTAGTGAAGAGCAATCACAAATTGTCTCAGATGGAGTTTAAACTTTGTTTATCGATTCCATTTTCTGCGCTGTTAACCGTTTGGCCTTCTGCATCTCCATAGTTTCAAAACTCTGTGGTTCTTGAACTTTGTGCTGCAATACATCAGTGTGCCGTAGTTATCTCCTGAGTGAATTGCATCAGCTTCATCATCATCGTTTTAGCGTCTGTTGTTGGACATATAACTTTCTCAAGATCCTCCAGACTTCTTTATCATGGGTATCGTAGAGCCATTACTTCTCGAACTGGTCTAGATCATCACGTCATATCAAATTTTGCCAGCCACAGTTTCGAATATGATCTCTAAGGATTCACGTTGTTGGTCGTGATGTCCAGTGGTTGTCTGACTTTCTTGCTATGTGACCAGTCTAATGCCATTCCACTTTTCTTATGGTTTCTATGATATCCCTGACGTCCTTAATATAATGCAATATATTGTGATATCTCCATTGAATGTTCAGTATGGTCCCCTCTTTTGCAGGAGGCAAAACAGTGCGCTGTCATTATTTCCAAAGAGATTTTATTTTAAAAAAATGGTAAGATGTATTTCGAGCCTTCCGATGCAGTTGTTATGTCTATCCCATCTCCACCACAGAGTTACCAATCTAGGATAGAAAATTAATTAATTGGTCAATTTCGGGAGTCATCAGTTGAAATATATAGAAAGATTTAGGAAAAATGGAAAATAAATAAGAACGTGTCTTTTAAATGTGTCTCAACACTGATAAACTTGGAACTTTCAAAAGGTCCAATAAATTTTGATAAATCGAATTAATATGTATTTGAATAAGATTTTTCAATTCAATCAATATTATACAGAGTTGCCCACTCAAAGGTAACACTTTTGCCGATAAAAATTCCCAATCCAAACATTTGAAATAATGGACGCTGCCACTTGAAGAATTCAGTATTTTCTCTTCTAAAAATGAATCTCATAGAAATAAAATATTGGTATAAATTTTTGACAACTATTTACGTTCATCATTGTTAGAAATTGTCAGCCAAAACTATCAGAATAGGTTTCTTTAGTTTTTAATTGATCTGTCTGGCTATTTATCTATGTATGTGTGTATCATGGATACAGCCGGGCTAGAGGGCTGAAAATTTAAACATTTACTAGGTCCAGGAAGAAACAGATTTTGGCAACAGGCCATGTTGGGGTTGATCAATCAAAAAATTGGAAAATGGATGATCAATGAATATGTCATTGCCCTTGTCATTTATTGGGCGGTGATCATTAGAAAAGTCTGAATTCTCAATTATATATATATATATATATATATATATATATATATATATATATATATACATATATATATATATACATATATATATATATGTGTGTGTGTGTGTGTGTGTCTGTGAGTGTGTGTGTGTGTGTGTGTGGTACAAATCAGGCTAGCAGTATAACATAATATGATAATATATCAATAATATAAAGCCACTTCTCAGATGCAATGGATTTATTTCATGGAGTGCTCGATACATACAACATTTTACTCATAGAGTTGAGTTATTTTAAAGTTGAGCTGGAAATAAATAGTAGATTGTGGATTCGCAACACAAATTAGCTCATGTTTCAGCCCTTTTCGGGCTTCATCAGGCGAATGATTGTCAATGTTTTTTTTTGGTCTATTTATTGGGAATTTGGTGAGAATGTTGTGAGTGTGGTAGTGGGTAGTGTGGGGATATTCATTTTGTCAAAGGGGTTTTAACTCAATATAGGGATAATTCCTGCAAAGATGTTTAGTAGTGGTCTGGGAGTAATTTCTATTTTGACCGAGGTATCTGGGCAATAAAACCCAATGCCGAAGGGAGGAATTTTGATGAAAAAAAAAAACAAAAAACAAAAACAAAAAAACAAAACAAACGAAATTTTTCCCCATTGATAATAAAAAGCAAATATTGAAAATTGACCAACTTGGAAACTGTTGAAAGTTTTAATGACAGTCTTAGTTGATGGTTTCTGTTGGCAGTTTCTAACAATTTGTCTCAATACTTCATATAATGAAAATATCATACAAATATTTCCGTGTATTTTTTTCACGGGAATGAAGTAATATTTATTGTAATTATTACACAGTGAGCATACATAACCAAAACTGCTGCTGATGAATGATGTCTCCTGCTGATATGTGATAAAACCGTGCCCGAACTTTTCACCAACGGTCGTTTTGTCTACGCTACGGTTTCTTAACTTTTGGGTCGATGGAGAGCAACAGCTCTGAAAATGATGGGCGTTTTGAAAAATTGATGGGCAATATTGGGTTTTAGGTATTAAAGCCTCTAATTGACATTAAATATGAGTGAAAGCAATAGTTTTTGTTGTGCATTTATAAAGCAGCTCTGATATATAGCATATTATATAAACTCAATGTGTCTACACCTGCAGCATCTCACCCATTACAGGGAGCGCATTACCCTTGTCAAAAAAACGTCATGCGGGTGCCAAACATTCGCTGTTCTGTTATTACTTAACTGTACTTTCATTAAAGAATCTTGAAACGCGAAAGCTCTTCATTTTCATTGTTTTCTAAAAGTTAAAAACCTTCTGGCACCTTTTTGAATATTTACAATACAGGTGGGCGGAAGAAAAAAATCCCATGTTTGAGTGGGTGGTGACGTTAAAGGTTTAAGAATCCCCGGTCTATGCGAACGACGTTCCATCGAAATCTTTTGTTGAATCTTTCATATATTTTTTTTGTTGAAATTATTAAGTAGCCGACAGACGTCAAATCGAACTGACATTTGGGTTTTATGTATGAATCTGCGTATTTTCCCCTCAACATATTTATATTCTATATTAAAAACAAAAAATGGAATCATTTGTTGATGTAAAGTATATATTATGTTTTTTTTGTGGTTGGGCGTTACTTTTGAATCTGTGTGTTTATTGTCTCAAAATATTTATTCTTCGTTTCACAATAAAGAACATAATCATATGTTGATGTTAAGTAAATATTATGTTAGAAAACGTTAACCAATGCTGCCATCATCATCATCATCATCATCATCATCATCAGCAGCAGCAGCAACAACAACAACAACAACAGCCTTTTTGCGTTCTTCGTTGAACACAGACCGTACCCAACATTCACCTGACCTCTTTGCAATGGGCGTCGCGAAGCCAATACTTACCAAACTTATCTGGTTCGTCACGCCATCTCACGCTATTCTGTCGATTACATTCTCGCGTATGATCTCTGGGGATCCACGTTGTGAGTCGTGATTTCCAGTGGTTGGTTCGCGCAACATGACCAGCCCATTGTCATTTGAGTTTTCTAATGGTTCTAACGATATCTCTAACGCTTGTTTCATTCCTTGAAAATACTTTTCTGCGTTGAACATGATTCTCTATCCTGTCCATGTTGCGTGATTCTCAGCCTCAGGGTTAATCTTTAAGTTAGGTTCCATGTTTCAACTCCATAGGTGACTATCTCTCCAATTTTTAAATCAGTCAGGCTGGCTTACTATGTATACGTATGGGTCACCCGAATGTAAGTATACGGCTGAAAATTTAAGCATATATTCCTTATCAAGTCTATAAGAACAAGATATTTTTCTTTTTTTCGAAAATTCCGCCCTAAATATGTTTTTATAAGGGGGTCAATTTGCAATTCAATTTTATGCTAAATTGATCCCTTAGTTGGTGTTTTTTTGCTAATTCGGACTTTTTAGTGATCACTACCCATCGAAATGCGAAAGAAATTACTTACCCCCTTCTATCAATTTTTTTAATTGATCACCCTCAACTCGGTGTGCTTCTAAAAGATATTGATCACGAGACAGTTTCTATTGTGTGACGAACCAGACCCATTTGGGGGATTTAACATTCGTATCTGTATATTCATAGTTTAAAAATATTTATATTTACATTACATATTGGGAAAAAATTACGCTCAATCAAACATTGATATATAAGAATAAAAAAATGAAATTAGAAACAGTAGACCAAAACTGTCAACATAGGTTTCTTCGTTCTTCAAGTGAGTCTGACTGGCTGACTGACTGGTTATCTGTACATGTATGCGTCTCGTTCATGGAGCTAGAGTACCGAAAATTCAAACATTTGCCCCTTATCATACCTAGGAATTATTTTCATTTATTCAAAATACCCCAAATATGTTTTTTTATTGGAGGTTCAATTTGCAATGTGATTTTATACTAAAACGGTCCCTTTGTTTGTCGCCGATTGCGATGATTTTTTTTTTTTTGATATTTGGAATTTTCAGGGAACCAACATAAAGCTTATTAATTTATCAACCCTTTTTCCGAAATTCTCACAACACGGCACACTGCCAAAAGACGTTGATTGTAGTTTCTATTGAGGGACTAACCAGGCGTGTTTTGATTCTATTCCAAACTAGCCGAATAACCCGTCCGAAGGACGAGTATTCGGAAAGTATTTTTTGAAATAAGTTTAGAATTTGCCTAAATAATTATTTCTTTCCCTTCCAGGTGAGTGGAACCAGACGTTCAATTCTTGGGAAAGATCTTAGGTTTTCAGGTTTTTTAATATCCTTTGAGGCAAGTATTGTACAATCATTTATTCTTCTTTCTGCGACAAACGTCGGTAGGTACTATGAATGTCCAAAACACTTCAGACATAACTGGGAAATGTTGAAAAGTTTCATCAGAAAAGAAGAGAGAGAGAGAGAGAGAGAGAGAGAGAGAGAGAGAGAGAGAGAGAGAGAAAGAGAGAGAGAGAGAGAGAAGGGGGGGCGAAAAGAGATAATTTTTTTGCCTCCCACTTTGTCATATTTCTTTTAAAAAATCAATCGTCCAAATAAAAAAATCTGATGTGAGAGCCCGTCCGTAATATAAGAAGCTGAGATATTTTTAACATTTCTCGTATTGCAAATATCTTAACAGCTCTACACTTTCCTCTTGAACAGAGAATAAATCGAAAACTAATGGTTTCATTACAGAGATTAATGTTGCAAAATTCTGTGGGAAATTGTGTGAACAACGGTGTAGGTCTTAAACAATCTGTTCCTTTCCTTCTCTGTTATACTAAACAGTTGGTGAAATACTTAATTCTCAGCTAACAGCATTATAATTGCCTCCCTGGCTTGAGAGCCTAGTTTGCCTTGCTATTCCAGCCTTACTTAGGGTGAAGAAGAGAACAATTCACCCATTTCCCAAGGGCATCGGTCAGAGTTTGAACCTAGCTCACCCATTCCATTGTCTGCATAGTTAACCGTTGTGCCACCTGCACTTCCCCAATGAAATAGATAATAATGTATCAAAGGAGAAATTAACTTATTTTTCTAGCTAGAAACTGTCAACATAGGTTTCTTGCGTTTTCAAGTAATTCTTACTGGTTGGCGACCTATGTATGTATGTATTACGCCTACAGCGAGAAGACTGAAAAGTTCAACTTATATCATTCATTATGTCTAGAGGAAGCGTTCCTGTTATTAGTATATTCCGTCTCCAAAAAAACGTTTTAAGCGATTGTATTCCCTTTACAGTGGAAGTTTATGCTTAATTGGCAACACGTCTCCATTTTCAACTACGATTTTAAATTAGGATATACTGATGCTTAAACTGGTGATAATATCGACGAAGCCTTTGGAGTCAAAACTGTAATAGTATTAACTGTTCGGCGTTAACTCAATAGGTTTATGTCTGGAAATATTGATTCAAATATTAAACCACGAGGGAGACCTAAACTTGTTCTTAATGGTGAGGAATTATCGTGATCAGTGTCTGAAGACCTCCGAACAACGGTTCGAGCACTTTCTCAAGACTTAAAGACTTCGACAGCGACCAGATCAAGTCATTTCAAAGCAATCACTATCATGAGCTTTTCAGCATCCGTCGTTGGACATGGACCTTCCCCAGGATTTGCCTGACTTCTGTTTGTCGCAGAGCCAGTACTTCCTGAACTGAATCTACTTCGTTACGCCATCTTATATTTTGCCAGCCATAGTTCCACATATGATCTCGGGATATCCACGTTGTTAGTTGTGATGTCCAGTGGTTATCTGATATTCTTGTAACATGACCAGCCCATTGCCATTTGAGGTTTTTAATGGATTTTATGATATTCCTATCTCCTATTTTTTTCTCTAATACATTGTCCTATGTCTTGTGATCTCTCCATGTGAGGTTGAGTATGATTCTTTCATGTGCACATTGCATGGTTCTCAGTTTGAGGGCCAGTCTCTCGGTTAAGTTCCATGTTTCAGCTCCATTTGTGACTATCAGGAGGATCATTTGGTTGTAGGCACTTCTTTTTAAAAGTAATATCATATCCCTGCTTTTGAAGGTTGAACTTGCTCAACCGAAAGCTTGCCATCCTAGAGGGATTCTTCGCTTGAATTTTTCTTTTGCAGGTTTCATAGATATTCGTTGTCCTGTGTACGTGCAGTGATATAAAGCAATAAGAAACGTTAAACATTTAGAAAAATGGATATCACGCCATATTGAATGTAACTCTCTATGACAACGCCAGACTCAATGCCTTTCAGTTGACTCAAAGCTTGGAGAATTGGGATAGGAAGTAGTAACCTCCATATTCACATGACATTTCTCCAATAAATTATAACCTTTTCATCCATTTTGAACTTGATATTCGTAAGAAAAGGTTCAGTGATAATAGGGAAGTCGCTATTACTACTCCATCTGAATTTGTGGCCACCAAATCGAAATTCTAAAGAGATTGCATAGATATTACAGGATCACTTGAAAAAGGTTATTGCTTCAAATACGTCATATTTTCTTTAAATATTTATCATTTTTAACGGCTATATCGAAAAACCATTGGCACAAAATGTGTTAAGGTTTTTTTTATATGTCTTTCAGCGCTTCTGGCCTTACCGTTTTGTTTACAGACTTTAAAAATGGTACCAGTGCTTCCTATATCTTTTTTTTCAAATTTTCCGAAAGAGAAAGCTTTTTTTTTTTTTTTTCACTTTTTGTCTTATTTTGATGGATATAGACCATCATTGACTTCTAGGTTCTCCCAAATCTACATGTTTCTAGATGTTTTTATTTTCAACTAATTTTTAGATATTTTCCCATGAAAGACACCAGTGATGTCATAAAAACAATTTATTCTAACCATATTTATCGTTCGGTCGCATTTCTTTTCACATGGCTCCAAATTTTCTCGTTACGTTTCCTCAATTATTGATTGTAATATCAAGTCATCAATGATCTTACTATTCGAAACGCAACACTTCATATGTAACAACTAATAAGTAGTAATCCTGAAAATACCCGTGGAAGCGCACCTTTATTAACTGTGAATTACATAATAGTTTCATTATGTGTGAGCGTCTCTAGAACGCGTCTCTGATGCTCAAGTCTTTTCCCGATAATCTAATTTTGGGATTTATGATTCATAGTCCAAAATATCTGAGCGATAACCGCATTTTGAACATCTAATTGACCAGAACGAATAGCGACCATTATATCATCAGCGTAGAGTAAAACTGAAAGGGGAGATTCTGCATCTCCTTTCTTAACGCCTCAGTGAACCTTAATTCAAGAGTCATGGGCACCCGATGCCTCTTTTTCTGTGGGAATGTGGGGTATATTCCAATGGGGCGGGGTCAATTGATAAATATCAATGGAAGCCAAAAAGATGTATCCAAATGTTCACTGTCTGGTAAGGGACAAAGAGTGCTTAAGCTGTGATTCGTCCTAAGCTGTCGCTGGTTATAGTGACCCGTTGTCCTTTGTCTCTACTAAGTTTCAACTCTCTAACCCCTACACTTTAGCGATTTCTAATCCAGTGAGTGGGGGCAAGAAAGGAACCCCTGTAGCGGACACCAATGAAAAAGTTCTACTGAATTTCAGACTTCGCTCCAACTTTCACTGATTTGAGTGGCACATGTTTGCCATCTTGGCCATTTTGGCCATTTTATGGCCAAATTCAACAAATCTGTCCTCATTGAAAAGCATTTGACCATGAACTTTTTGGTCGGGCCTCATATAAATTATTAGCCATTTTGCAGTATTATTTTTGATGAATTCTTATTTTTGGTGAGTACTTAAATACTGCAATGTTTTACGAGCGATCATTATTATTGAATTTTAATAAAAGTACAATTCACCTTCATCCTAATTTTTTAATTGATTTTTTTCATGATTATCGCAAGTTCACTATTCCATATCATCACCGTTCATCACTGTTTTGTTGCGATGAAAAAGCGACTGAAAAATGAGACGAATGTAAAAAGTAAAAAAAGAAAAAAAAATGATTTACATTCCTTCGTCTAGTGAGGAAAAAAAAATGATGAAATCATCGCTTTTATACACAATTCTGGAATTTGTCTTTTTCGTCAATGTTTTTGCATTTTTTTGAACGGAAACGTCTCCATTATTTGGCAAAAGTGATATGGCGTCTAGCCTGTATATGTTCATGTATGTTAATTGTCTTGTTTATTAGACGACAAATGTTTTATTTCATTTCCCCGGCGAATATTTCAGTGAAATCATTTCTATTAAGCCATTGCTGAAATAATATCAGACAGTAAGAACATTTTATTTCTCTCCCATTGACAGATAATAATATGGCGTCTATTATTGATACTAATGCAGTGAAATGAGTCAGTTCGCATGCGCTGAGACGGTCTTCCGGTGAGCAAGCGATGATTGCATTGTTCCATGCTGTTATTTCCACGTACTGGAGGAATTAATGTCTTTTTTTTAAATCTACGAAATTAGAATCCATGTTACTTTTCACATCGTAAATTGTAGGTGTGGCAAACCTAGGTTTTAAAACACAGCATACAAAGTCTCGTAAAAGTCATACAAAAGCTCCAAAATTTATACAAGAGGTCCAAAAAGTCATACAAAGGCCCCGAAAAGTCACACATTAGTTCAAAAAGCCATTCAAAAACTCTGGAAATTTTCACAAAGGCTCCTGAAAGTCGTTAAAAGGCTCTAACAAAGGCTTCCAGAAGTCATACAAAGGCTCTAAAAACCATATAAAGGTAATAAAAAATCATAATCAAACTCCAAAAAGTCACACAAAGTCATACAAAGGCTCCAAAAAGTCCCATTAAGGCTATAAAAATCATACTCAAGCTCAAAAAAGTAATAAAAGGGCCTCAAAAGTATAACTATACAACGTATTGTTCAGATATTGTTCAGATATTGATAAGTTGAAAGCCATTGTTTCGTTTGTTATCAGAATTTCGTGCACCATGAATTCGTTTAGGTACGACAAAAACTGTACATCTGACGTGCTAAAATGTCGACGTAATTTCTTTTTTAGACGCACACAGAGATCTTCAACATCCTAGGCGTCTAATAAAAACAAGTCGATAACTTTTAACTTCATCTTTGTTGCAATATCTGATCACTTTGTTGAGTGCAAAGTAAACCGAAAATTTGTCAGATTATAGAGTCGCAAGTAATCATCTTTCATTTTGATCTTTGGATTGTAAAGAAAAAATATGTTTCAATTTTTTCAGCCGTTACAAGTAATTTTTTCAGATGCGGCCAAGACATCTCTATAAGACATTTTCTGGTCAGTCTGTCGGTCGGTCTGTCTTTAAAATGTTAAATATAAGTTTTCTCAACCGTACCACTCTGGAATGATATGAAAATCAGTCTAGACCTTTGGGCGAACCATCCCCATCATCTTTTCTCTCCTCTTCTCTCCCCTGATACCACCACCACAACTAGCAATGTTTAATCACCTCAGCTGTATCAAGCTGGATTGATATGAAAATTAGTCTAGATCTCTGGGTTAATCATCCTCATCCTCTTGTCCCTCCTTTTCTCCCTCTCTTTTGACTACTACTACTACTACTACTACTGTTAAATATCGACTTTCTCGACTGTACCATGTTGGATTAATATGAAATTTGGTCCAAACCTTTGGATCAGCTATCTGCATCTTCCCCTCCCTCCACCTCTCCTTCCACTTCCCTTTTCTCCTCCTGTTACTTCCACCACTACTAGTAAGGTAAAATATCAATTTTTTCGAATGTATTATGTCGAAATACGAAACTTGGTTCAGTCCTTCGGGTGAACTATCCCCGGCTTCCTCTCCCATCTCCTGCTATTGCTACTGCAACTAGTGATCTTATGTATCAATTTTCTCAGACATATTGGATTGATATGAAACTTGGTCTACATCTTCAAGTGATCTATCCCTCCTCTTCCTAGTGCCACTACTTCTATGGATGGTGGACACATCGTTGAACTTATGGTTCTTGTTCATTTTGTTATTAGAAACAGACGAGAGTGTTGCCATTACGCCAAGCAAGAAGCGGAAAATAGAAACTTATCACTTCAGCCAAAGAATCAACAGTTAATAATTGCAAACTAAAATCTCTAGAAATTATTTTTAGTCTCACACAAGGACATCATCAGTCCGGCAATTTCATATGTGACTGACTTTGTGATCAGAAGTAAGGGTTTTGACAGATCAGGCTATTTACAGTAACAGCAGCTCTCACCACAGATCTTGCTACAAAGACACCTCGAATAAGTCTAAACGTGATTAAGCGAAGGAAAGGTTCTTGGAAGTTCTTGAACATAGAAAGCTATCAATCATTGTCACAAAACAGAGTTTGACTTCTTTCGATAGGTCCAAGTATAACAAGCGAAGAAACTAACGAAAGTAAAAAGAAAAGAAGCCTAAATCCAATTCTGGCCCTTTTGGTAAGAGCAGGTGCATGATATGTCAAACATACGACGGGGCATTAAAGAAGGTAGCATCAAAGACACTGGAAAAGCGATGCTTTATGTGACAGAGAAAAATGAGGACGATAGTGTTTTAAGGTGGTAAAATTCAATTCCCTCTCCGGGCGATGGTGTGGCTAATGACGTCAAATACTATCAGCGATGTTAGGTTTTAGTGAAACGAAATGAAAAACAAAAGGACAGGTGTCCCCAAGTGCAAGAGATTGGTAGGGCACTCAGCGATCCTTCGCTCAAAATTATCAACACAAATCAGGTTGGGAAAACTTACTGACAACCCTTTCATGTAAATGGTCTAAAAAACAAGTTGGAAGTCTCACGAAAAGTATCTGAAGCTACTTATACTGGAGAACACAGAACATGTTTAAAAAAAAAAGATGCCCTGTGTTTTATAGAATCTGATTGAATAAATTGTGGCTTGAAGGAGCGTGGATTAGATAAAGCCATGAAACAAAACGTCACACAAAGTCATATAAAGGCTCCCCCGAAAAAACTGAGACAAAAAAAAAAAATGAAGAAATTTTCAGAGTTGCAAAAATAATCCAACGAGAATTACAGAAATGTGAAAGGTCGAACTCTTGAGGTTAATTTGAAGACCTCAGCACATTAACTCGCTGGATCGTTGGACCAAATGTTGTTCTCGCACGCCAACCACGACAAAAATGACTGCAGTATTTTCACAGCTAGCAGCACAATCATTCAAACTGAAATACACGTCAGGTATAAGCCAGAAAAATTAGATATGATATGCACAACACTATTAAGACACCATTATCACTAGAACTCATCATCATTGATATCTTATTGCTTGTCGTTGGATACATACCTTCCCTAGGATCCATCAGACCTCTCTATCGTTGTCGTTGCGGTGCCAATATTTTCCCAACCTATCCAGTTCGTCTTCCCGTGTCATTCTGCCGGCCTCGATTCCACAGTCAATCTTTGATGATCCATGTTGAGAGCCATGATGTTCATCGGTTGTCTGCCATTCTTGTAACATAACCAGCCCATTGTCATTTGAGTTTCCTTATGTTTTTTCATGATGTCTCGAACTCCTGTTTTTCCCTTAATGTACTTTGTAGTCTTGTAGTCTTTTCATGTGATTTTGAGCATGATTCTCTCAGGTGGACGTTACTCAATAGGACCTCTATTTTCATCAGAAAATAAGGAGTAAAGATCTTGTCGATGAGTTATATAGCCTTAATTTATCATTTATCTTTTAAGTTTTCCTACATTGACTGGGATATTGCTATCAAGAACATGGAAATCAATGATGGGGTCTATATTTCATCTGGAGTTTCTTCGCTGGAAGCTTCGTATTTTGCTGTCGGGAACCTAGTCCTACGGATTGTCACACCAGATGGAAAAATACAATATCACGGGAAAGCAATGGCCATATATCAGCAGTCGGACTATTCTATGGGAGACAAGCTAATTCAGTTAGTACGTATAACAGAGTATGTCAATCAATTTGATGAGTCACTTCTCTATGTATCAAGATTCTCTTCTGATCCAGTAAGGCAAATAAAAAGGATGATCCCCGTACTGAAATAGTAAAAACAGTTCGGTAACTTCTGGCAATCAAGACCCGGTATGGGCAATGATTAAATCACTACAGTATATATCACTTGAGGTTTCTACTTGGGCTACTCATAACTCCTTGGTTTGTGGTGAGCAGCCAATTGAAATCTTTTGCACCCTTTCATTGGTCAATGGTGCACCAACCGACTGATCAAATCCATACGCAACTTTAAAAATAGCTCAAGACATTAATCTTTCGCCAACTCCTGGCAGAAAAAAACATCTTTTGATTTGATCTCCAACTTTAATGCAAATTGCATCCAACTCCAGGCAAGACAAGGGATCGAAGATTATATTGTGGTCTGCCTGGGCGAGTCGTATTCACTATTGGCTATGCTGAAAGCAGTTGGGAAATACGTGGATAATAGTTGCTTACATGAGCAGTGATGGTAAAATCATAGTCTAATGCAGATTCCGTTACTACATTTCTATTGATCAAAACATTTGATGACTATGATTGTTATCCATATTCCTACACGAGACATGTTCTAAATTACGAAACTCATCTGGAGAAGGTTATTTATATGATCTCAGATGGAGTAAGAGCCAGGAAACCAATTTACAGACCTGTCTTTAATTCAAGAACCACTGTGTTGCGAAATAACCAGCTACTATAGATCACGCATAATTACTCAAATTAAAGTCCAATATCAATAAAGTTAAGCTTTATACAAGGCTTTTTTCAATATCTTACACAAAAATAACTTTTTTTTCACTGGTCTGTATTTTACACAAATTAGATTCTGGTCCGCAAATTACCATATAATACCCTTATGACTGTTTATTTTCAAGGCAAATTAGATCTCTCTATTATGCACTTCTTGGCAAATCTTTATGTTCTAAATACCTAAAAAAATAATTGTAAAATATGCAGACAGGCCGATTTTTAGTCTTTATAATGACATTCTAACATGGAAAATAGCCATCTTGGAGAATTATCATTGATTTGTTATTGATATCTTTCTGTTTTGGTTTTGAGCTGACAAACAGGTAGAAAAAATATGTCTTTTACTAACATTTTGATGGTGATATATGAAAAAAAAATTTTTCTCAAGTGTAGCACTGGATTGGTCTTTAAAATACACATCCCATAAGAGAAAAAATCGGAGATATATTCTGTTCGATTCTATATATAATGAAAATTCATTGAATCTTTACTTAATGCTTGTAACACGAAAATCTGACGTGATTTTTTAACCCTATGTTTGATCTCACGCTAGCTATATACTTAATGGAGATTTAGTGTACTGTGTTTAACGACTATATTTCACATTCGTGAGACTTTGAACATTTATGACGTCATTGGTAAGATGAACCAGGAATTAATAGCAGCAAAAAAGGGGTACATTTGAAAGGTTATTTCAGGTCTTTTTGCTTAGTCTAAACCGAAGGCTAACGTAAATTGATTTTACAGTATAGGAGATTGAAAATCATATAGTAGTAGTAGTAGTAGTAGACATTTAGAATATAAACAAATAACAGACAAAATCAATATGAATGATCAGATATATTATGTTGTTTGGTGAACCAATACATATATAATTCACTCCAATGATTGAAGTGTGCCCTTTCCACTGATATCTACCGTTTATTTTCAGAGTTATCTTTTGAAGGTGCAGACACTTGACCCCGAAGATGAAGAAAGGAGAGTTATGTATAATCCTCTTACACGAGTAAAAACTTAGTCACTATGCGTCTTGAACAGCTCCTCATATTAGCTTACGGTGGGGTGAAAGTATCTATCTTCGATCGTACAGTGCGACATTAGTTTCAAAAGTTTTGTAGTGGAGATTTGAGTCTCGGAGATCAAGAGGGCAAAAGACGTCCATCTGCAATTGAAAATGAACAATTGAAAATGTTAGTCGGACAAAACCCGCTTCAAACTACAGCAGAAATGTCACTGAAACGGAGTTGGAAATGTAACAATATTGGATCATCAAGGGCAAATTGATTAAGTGAAAAGCTCGATAAGTGGGTTACATATGAGCTCAATGAGGACAACCATTAAGAAAGCCATCAACGACGGAAAACAGTCATTATTTCCTCAACAACCTTATATTATTATTATTATTATTATTATTATTATTATTATTATTATTATTATTATTATTATTAATAATAATGATAATAATAATAATAATGATATTAATAATAATGGGGAAAAGTGGTATCAGCACAAGCCAGAGGCAGTTTTGGAGAATGACAACCACAAACTACTCTGGGACTTTGACATCCAAACTGACCACCTCATCCAGGCAAGAAGGCCGGACTTAGTAATAGTAGACAAAAAAAGGAAGGCCTGCCAAATAGTAGACGTTGCTGTGCCTGCAGACCATAGAGTAAAAAAGAAGGAGGGGGAAAAAAGGGAAAAATACCAGGACCTAGCAAGGGAGTTCAGGAAAATGTGGAACATGAAAACCAGGGTAGTACTGGTCATAGTGGGAGCACTAGGAACTGTCCCCAAAACGCTGAGGGAGAGACTGGAGGAGATCGGGATTAGGGGGAGGATAGAGACCGTACAGACCACAGCGCTACTTGGAACTGCACGGATACTGAGGAAGGTGCTAGAGATATAAGTACTGCAACGAATTGTAGCTCTGTCATGATATGCGAAAGAGGGAGGAGACGTTAGCTGTGAACCTGAGGAGACTTATTGTCACTCAGCCTTCAGCGATAACCACTGGGCAACCAGTGTGAAACTGTAAATCGCAGAATTACTGCGACCTATGAGTACTAGGAGAGGAGGGCTGGAGACTTGAGGAGACTTGCTGTCACTCAAACTCCAGCGGTTACCACCAGGCAACTGGTGTGAGATTCCGAAATAATAATAATAATAATAATAATCAGGAGAGTGAAAAACGGGAAAAATACCAGGACCTAGCAAGAGAATTAAGGAAGATGTTGAACATGAAATCCAGGGTAGTACCGGTCATAGTGGGCGCACTAGGAACTGTCCACAAAACGCTGAGGGTGAGACTGGAGGAGATAAGGATAAGGGGAAGGATTGAGACTGTACAGACCACAGCACTACTGGGAACTGCACGGATACTGAGGAAAGTGCTAGAAATATAAGGACTGCAACGCTAACTGTCAATAGTGACCCAACAGAGGAAGGCAAATCAAAGCAGGAACTCAAATCGTAGCACTGACATGATAGGCGAAAGAGAGAGGAGACGTTAGCTGAAGACCTGAGGAGACTTATTGTCACTCAGCCTTCAGTGATAACCACTGGGTAACCGGTGTGAAACTGTAAATCGCAGTATTACTGCGACCTATGAGTACTAGGAGAGAAGGGCTGGAGACTTGAGGAGACTTGCCGTCACTCAAACTCAAGCAGTCACCACCAGGCAACTGGTGTGAGATTTTAAATAATAATACAGGCAACTGGTGTGAAATTCCGAAATAATAATAATAATAATGATAATAATTTTTGCTATTATTTATCGTTGTTTTAATTGTTGTTGCTTTTTATCGCAACTAGACTCAGGCTAGGTTCTTTTAAGTAGTGAGTAAATTCAGCGTGGATTGGAATAAAGGATAAGTTCTAGCGAGCCACCCTCCGTTCTAGAAGTCAATTATTAAATGCAAGAAATGCAATCTTGTTTGGTTTCAGGGATTTAATCTGAATAATCGAAGGGTTCAAAATCAGGACTGACCGATAAAAACATGAACCATAAGTTCAATGATACGTCTACCATCCTTACGTCCATATCTGTGATTTCCAATTTCAAAGGTATTTCAAAGTAGTTGTAGCATTACTGGTTGTGGGAGCAGGAGGAGGAGTAGGAGGAAGTGGACCACGAGGATGGTTCACCCGAGAATCTGGTTATTAGTGAAGCAATTAGTAAGTTTAAATTGAAATGAGTGTACAGTTTTTATATTTATTTTTTCTTAAGAGAGGTTTAAAAGTGTAGATATGACATAGTTGGAAATTGAAAGGTTTAGCCGATTTTAGCCATTTTAAAAGCAGTTTTAGCTATTGATAAGAAGTCATACTTGACAGCGATGTAAGAAAAGGAACGCTTGATACATCATCTATTGATCGGAATAGATGTACTTCTAATGACGTCATAGTTTTTTTCTCCTTTCTATTATTTACATAAGTAGAACCGATTGACTGACTTACCAACCGATCCAAAAGATACATCTAAAAATCTAAAGAGCACTCAGAGAGCGCATATTGCTGCTAACACAATTGTCACAAAAAAATGAATAATAACCTGTCATATATAGCTGCATTGAGGCAACTGTGAACAAATTCCTATGTCTACCCCCTAATGAAATTGATTCTTCATTAGCCCGCAATCAACTCTTCCACATAATTGGAATTAATTTAAAACTACTGGAGGTATTGCGTCGACGTATAGCTATGATGCAGGGTATGTAACTGTAAAAAATTCCTGGATCCACTTCTTCGGAAACACATGGTTCAACCTTCCACGAAATGTCATTGGAATTCATTCAGAACTTATGGAAATATTGTGTGATGTTGAAATATAGTTACGATGCTGGGGAGGAAACTTACTTGGACCCGAACCCAAATTGATTCTAATCTTATTGCCTCTCATTCCACAAAATAATTGAGGAAATTACTTTTAGAGATATAGCGTAGACAGACACAAAATTGAGTCATGGGCTCAAGCTGAGAATCATTAAAATTGGGGGAGGGTGGCGACTCACCATGGGGGAGTGGTTCAAATATAATCTTGGAGATTATTTATTTCTGTAGTGTGCAATCCTCCCTAGATATTTCCCACAACTGTGATCTCATGCCTTACTACGATGATCATCATCGTCAACCTGTTAATATCCGTCGTGTGATATACACCTTTCTCAAGATTCGCCATATCGGTCAATCGCAGCCATTGCAGTGCCAATATCTTCCGAACTTGTCTGAAACGTCACACCATTTTCTGTTGGCCACGATTTCACCTATGATCTCTTGGTACCGACGTTGTGTCACATAATGTCCCATGCTTGTCTGACATTCTTGCAACATGACCACGACATTGACGTTCAAGTTTTTTAATGGATTCTATGTGTCAAACTCCTTATTCATCTCAAATATATTATGCAGTCTTGCGATCCCTGCAGTGATCCATTAGAGGTCAAGTCGCTCAGTTGTGTATGCTAAACTTTCCCCAAGATTCGCCTCACCAATTATCATTACGTTGCGGAGCCAATATTTTATGAACGTATCTAGTTCGTCTCGCTATTTCATATTCTGCCAGCCTCAGTTTCGAATTTGATTGGTGGGGATCCATGTTGAGGGTCGTAATATCCATCGGTTGTCTGCCATTCTAGCAACATGACCAGCCCATTACCATTTGAGTTTCTTAATGGTTTGTATGGTGTCTCGGACTCCTGTTTTTCTCCTTATGCACTATACTGCCTCGTGGTCTCTCCATGTGATGTTGAGTACGATGCCCTCATGTGCACGTTACTCAGCGAGACTAGGCCTCTACTTTCATCAGAAAACAAGTAGTAAATTAGTTATATAATCTTAATTTATCAAAACCCTATGTTATTCTCAGTATGAGGGTCGGTCTCTTTGTTAGGTTCCATGTTTTGGTCCCATAAGTGACTATCGGGATGATGCATTGGTTGTATACTCTTTTTAGAACATAGCTTGAACTTGCTCTACCGAAGACTTGTCATCTGAGAGTGATTCTTCGCTTAATTTCTTCTTCTTCTTCTTCTTCTTCTTCTGTGGTGACACATAATTATTGTCTATTATGTCTATTTCTATAACTAGTTGTGAAAGCAACTGAAAAATAAAGATGAGAAATTGGAGTCAAACATTTTGTTTGACAATTCTCCATCAAATAAAAATAATCAGCGAATCCTAATTGATATTATTCAACAATGTATTAAATGTGCATTTTCGTTATAAATAAGTAAATGGTGCCCTTATACTGGCTACAGCTCCATCTGCTCCTACTTAGGGTCATTATATCACGTTACAACTTGTCCCATTTGCGATATGTGATTCAGATTTAGAGACCCTTCACCTTCTGCAATTTTATCCTTAGCTTTAGTGGAGATGGATTTATACCTTTTTCAAGGGTATTAATGTGGAATGAGCACAAACAGTCTCAGCTGGAGTTTGAACTCGGCTCGCCGAATCCATCTTCTGTGCCGTTACCAGCTTAATCGATCTGCGCCTCTATGTTCAGTCTGAAAGAATTGAGGAATTCAATGGAGTGAATATATTATAAATTAGAAACCACCAACTAAAACAGTCATAGAAAACTGTCAACATAGGTTTCTTCAGTTTTTTAGTAGGTCTGGCTGGCTATGTATGTATCTATGTTTGTATCACGTGCACTTATCGCTCCAATGGAACTAGAGGTCTGACAATTAAAGAATTACTCATTATATCCAGAAAAAAACTTTTTTTGTTCTCGGAAATCCCACATCCCTTTTAAGGGGCGAGGGTGATGAATACGCAACTTAGGCTTATGCCAAATTTATCCCTTAATGAGAGTATGCTTGTTTTTTTCTTTTTTTTTCTCTTTTAAGCTTTTCTATTGATCACTGGCTAACAAAAGACGTGAGAAGTAACTCATTCATCGACCACCCATTTTTAAAATTTTTGTAATTGGCCACCCTCAACACGGCATGCAATCAGAAGACGTTTGCCGTGTGACGGTTTTTATTGAATAACTAACCAGACTTGCTTAAATAGAAATTACCATGAAATTTCTTTTATGCATTTGTTGATCGCATGAAAGATCTAAGCCGAGAAAAATATTAATGAAAAGAGAAATCGAACCGTTATACGTTGAGCTCCTAAAAATGTTTTCGAGACGTGTAAGAATTTGGTAATGATTCATTTCAGGAGAGAAAAAGAGAAAGCAAAAATAATGGAGTGATTATATTCATGAAGATGAATTAATAAAAGTATCATGGCCGCTTTTCAATTGAGGCTACGTTCACGCATGCGTGAGTAAGAGCTCGTAAAAAAACCTGGCGGAAGATGAGTCACTAATTTTATTATGAACAGCGTGCATTGATTGAATATTCATAAACTTGCATCACTGATTTCAGAGATGAATGTTTCTATGAAAAAGGAAACTGATAGAATATATTTTATATTATTATTATTTGATATTTCATATATTATCATATTATTTCATATCATAATATATATGTATATTTTTGGATATTTTTCTTACGCGCTGCGTTCATCTACTTACGAAATAAACGGTTCTATTCTCTCTATTTCTTCGGTGGCAACAGAGGAATTTTCTACCTGAAAGTAATGATTCTTCTGATAAAAATATCTCGTAGCCAGTATTTGAAACAATGGACTCATCCACTGAAACGAATTCTCAAGTTTATTTTCTGACATAGTCATCTCCAGGAAAATCAAATTTTTACGTGGCTGTTGAGCATGCATCAGTGGTTTTTAATGATATCAAGAAAATCCTGATGATTTTCCAGCTAGTTCATGTGGAAGGTCATATTCTAGATCAGATATAATCTGGAACAGATCTGGTTATTCAATCAATAAAAACAGTCACGTGACCAATGTCTTTTGACAACATGTCATGGTTGGGTGATAAATTAAAATAATTGAAAAAAAAAGTAATCAATGAATAAATTACTTTTTGCACCTTTTATTGAATCGCTGAAAAGTCCAATTTATCGAAAAACGAACGTGAATGTAGCCAAACACAAAGTGACCAATTTAACATAAACTTACATTGTAAATTGAACCCGCTAAAAACTTACTTGATGGGAAGTATTAAAAAAAAAATCAATTTTTTTGTAGACATAATAAGAAGTAGATATTTCAGTCCTCCAGCTCTATTGCTGTGGCCTATACGTATGACTCATAGATAGATATCCAGCCAGGCAGGCACCCAGCCAGCGAGCCAGCTAGCCAGCCAGCTAGCCAGCCAGCTAACCACCGAGCTAATCAGCCAGCCAGCCAGCCAGCCAGCTAACCAGCCCGCCAGTCAGCCAGCCAGCTTAGCCAGCCAGCCAGCCAGCCAGCCAGCCAGCCAGCTAACCAGCCCGCCAGCCCGCCAGCCAGCCAGACCGATTTGAAAACTGAACAAACCTATATTGACGTTCTGGTGACAGTTTTGGTTGACGGTTTCTAATATATAACTATGCTGGTTCCTACCGGAGATGAAAAACTGTTGATTTTGACTACTAGACCAGAGCCCATTCCTAAGGTGCATGTTTAGAAGGGACCAGACTTCATGGTGAATGAAACAGTCGGCCATAGTGGTCATGTAAACTGAATTTCCGTCCATCAGACGAAACAGAAGTATTTCAGTTACTTCTTTTGAGCGTTGGCAGTTTACATGCTTCATAACTGAATATAGGTCCATTACCAAATTAGATATTTTATATCTAAATTTAGACCTTTTCAAATTTAGATATTTTATAACTGAATTAAGGTCCATTACCAAATTAGATATTTTATATCTAAATTTAGTCCTTTTCAAATTTAGATATTTTATAACTGAATTAAGGTCCATTACCAATTTAGATATTTTATATCTAAATTTAGACCTTTTCAAATTTAGATATTTTATAACTGAATTAAGGTCCATTATGAATTTAGATATTTTATATCTAAATTTAGTCCTTTTCAAATTGAGGTCCATCACCAATTTAGATATTTTATATCTAAATTTAGAACTTTACAAATTTAGATATTATATATCTTGATTTATATCCATTGCAAATTTAGATATCTTATATCCACATTTAGATCCATCTTCAATTTAGGTATTTTACATCTACAGCTAAATCAATTACAAATTTAGATGTTTTATATCTAAATTTAGATCTAATATTTTAAATAAAGGATCTATAATCTATGATTTTCCCCATTTATCTTTGTTAGATTTCTCGTGTACTGCTTATCCAAACAACTTCAAACTTGACACTGCAATACCTTGTGTACTGACTGATATATATATATATATATATATATATATATATATATATATATATATATATATGGTAAAAATCAGTTGGGTTATCTCAGTGTGTAAACACACCCACACTCACACAAACACGCATATTTCTTCAATTATAGTAAGATGCATTTACTGAATCATTCCTTATTTAATAATATTCAGGTTATTCGAACATCTTCTTTTTACTTTGTTCCCCCGTCCAATGTCCAGTTCCACTGATAAAAATACATCCCACGAACCATTTGAAATAATACACTTTCCCAATGTATTGATCTTATTAATTCATTTAAAAAATTGATTTATAAAAATTCAATAATTTTTTCAACGTAAATTAACCGGTAAATAAAATTTCTATAAGCATTTATCGAATCAGTGGTTTTTAGAGCAGAGAGTTATTAATTATGGGATGAAAAATGTGCTAGAATATATTTGATATTGAATAGGAATGAATGTATTCATTAGAAGTATTTGTTCACACACACACACACACACACACACACACACACACACACACACACACACATATATATATATATATATATATATATATATATATATATATATATATATATATATGTATATATATATAATGCATCTATTGTTTGAATTGGAGAAACACAAAGAGAAAACAAACGAAAGCTGATTTCATCCGTTGTAGGTGTTTAATCACAGTACACAATATTCAAAACAGTAAATAGAGCTATTGATATATATATATAAATATATATATATATATATATATATATATATATATATATATATATAAATGATATTTACAAGCCCAGTTGCTGATGAGAGCGAGAGGCGCAGAATGTTTACATTCACAGGGTATGTGTCCTTGGAAATATCATTATATATATATATATATATATGTATTCGGTTATCAACTTGGAAAATAGCGGAACGATTTCAAATTTTAATTCAGACATGTATGATATACATTGATATATATGTATACACACACATTTATTCTCTCTCACACACACATACACACATATAAGTATTTATCGGTTTGTATATATCTCTTTGTCTCTGTATATACTCACACACATACACACACATTATATATATATATATATATATATATATATATATATATATATATATATATATATATATACGGTTATCAACTGGAAAAAGCGTAAATAGCGGAATAATTTCAAATTTTGATTCAGTCGTGTTTTATTTATATATTTTCATGTGTAGAAACACTGGAGAAAGTTGCATAAATTGCTTTGACAGATATTGGGAATCGAGTGACTCAAGTGACGCAAAAACATTTTTGAAAAGTTTTTCAATGTTTGGTGTTTGAAGCTGTAAAGCTTTCTAGACAATATATATATATATATATATATATATATATATATATATATATATATATATATATATATATATATATATATATATATACACTCCATTATCAATCATTATGCGTTAATTGCTTGACAAATATATTCATCCTCTTCTTCAATGATGGTTGTGATCGCTCTGGTCCCTGCCATGTCTCACCGGTGGACTTTCTCACAAATGTTTTGAAATAATGAAACCTTGTCCCTTGTTCGATCTTGACGACTCTAAACAAAGAAACCTTGTCTCTTTTTCGATCTAGATAACTTGGAATAATAATACCTTGAATCACCCTTCTCTCTCTTCTACTCCTCATTTTACCTTCAAATAAATCAAGTTTCTCAACTGTAGCGTGACCACCGTTTAGTCACAGCACTAGCGTGCACATACTTCGGTACGGATTCATGCACATGTTTCGTATAATTGATGCATATATTTTGGTAAGCATATTTCATCGTTGGTTGGCCCAAGGAATAGGGGTGCACTCTGACGACATCTGACGTGAAAAGCTATGAAGCGAATATTGGTTTCGGGTATATAAAGTCTATTATTGTTCAAACTAACATACTGTTTATTGACTTTTCTTCTTGGTGTGCATTGCTTCAAAAAGAACATCGGAAATATACTTTGTTGATTGTTGTAACCTTTCAAATAAGATTTAGTCAACTTTTCAAATAAGATTTGGTTACAAAAGTAGTTTCGAAACATCTTTTTTAATCTCTTTCTCCTTCTCTCTTTCTTTGGACTGGCACGGCACGGCCCGGCCCGGGAGGTGAGGCCACCAGCAACAAACAACCGCTTTCGAAACTGTTGGATGATATTCATCAGGTGATTTATATACCATATAAATAATGCATTATCATTTACGTTTGATAAACACACACACACCATTGACTGGTACGCACGACTTACCAGCCGTGTGTGATGTCTATTTTGGTTTAGATAAATATGGCTAGATTTTGGCCATTAAATTATAAATGTCCAATTCGGCGTCAGGGGAACAGTACATAGGAAAAAAAATATCAGTTTCTATCTTTTGGGAAGGTCGACTCCTTGACCTCGCTCGGTATTCTTGCTCCCATCGAGCTGGTGATTCCCACTTTTCATACAAAGACGTGGTATAATTTTAGCGAACTCATATGCTGATACTTCCGTAATGCAACGTAAACGAGCACAGAGAAAACGATTTAGTTTTCCATTATTAATTTTGTATTATTTGCTAACACAACAACAGAAAAGGGAAGCCCGTTTTTTCCTGCTCACTGTCACTGAACAAGGGATCACTAATTGTTTGTAGACCAACCATATCAGGTTACATATTCTCTTTCTCTTCTAAAGTTATTTATATACAGAAATAAAGAGTAAAAAGTAAACAGGTCTTGTTAGTTACTTAGAAGAAACCGTCACATTACGAACGTTTTTTGTGAGCATGCCGTATTGGGGCTGATCAATTAGAAAATTGAACAAAAAAGTGTTCAATAAAAGAAATAAATCCTTTCCTCTTTTACTTGACGGTTATCCCTAAAAAAGTCCGAATTTTTAGAGAACAGGCGCAAATGCTACTGGGCACAAACTAAGATACCAATTTAGCATAAACTAACATTGTGAATTGAACCCCCTTAAAATCTCATTGGGGTTGGGTATTTTCGAAAAATTTAAATGAGACTTTTTCCGGACATGAGAGGTTTTTGAATTTTCAACCATCTTGCTCCATTTCATCCTGTACGTGCAATACATACATAGGTAGCCATCTAGATCAGCTTAAAAACTGAAGAAACTTATGTTAACATTTTTAGTTGACAGCTTCAAAAATAGAATGAGAAACAGGTTTTCCAGAGAGAAAATTATGATTTTATTGATATTTTATGAACATCCATCAGATTAATTTATAAAGATATTCAGGTGATTTGAAGTAGTATTAATGACAGAATACGTTTGAATATATGCCAATAGCTTATTTTAGCAGGTAATCCGTCGAATAAACATTTTGTGTGATAGGGTAGAGTTTAAGAAGTTTAATTGTAGGGTTGCCAGGTATTTGCAGACCTTTTTAGCCTGAATCATACCAAAAATGGCCAAATGCCAAAATTGTTTGTAAAACATTGCAATACAGGAGTGGGAGACTTTTCTGACCCCAAGCACACAAAAAATGGCCAAAAATTGTCAAATGATAAAATTGTTTATAAAGTAGTGCAATACGCTGTTGCCAGACAGTTGGAAACTTTTCTGGACCCCTGAATGAAAACACGCTGAAAATGGTCAAAATCTAACATTATTTACAAAACATTGCAGTCCTGGTTGGCCAGATTGTTGGAGACATTTCTGACCCCAAACACGTCGAAATGCTCACAACCTAACTTGTTCATAAAACATTGCAATGTACGATTGACAGATAACTGGAAACTTTTTCTGGCCGAAAACGAACCATAAATGACCTGAGATGATTAAATGGTCAGATTGTTCACAAAAGATTGCAATACACAGTTGCCGTATAGTTTGAGATTTTCTAGTCAAAAATAAGAATGGCCAAATATGTCCAAAATGGTCAAGTGTCAAAATTGTTTATGAAATCTTGCAATACTGCAGTACACACTAAAAATAGTTTAGTTAAAATACTTCAGCAACAAAGTCAAGTTACCCCAATCAATCCTATATGACTAAGTCGTGAAGTAGGAGTCCAAAAACTTTTTACCTCATCGACTCCTTCATGTATTCCTCAATACTTCGTTAACCCCCAGGAATGATCAAAAGAAAATACCAATTCTACTAATAATGAGTAGACATTTAGTTTTAGACATGGATTCTTTTCATTCGATATTGTTTCATCGAGAAAAAAAACTGAACGAAAAGCTAATCAAAAACCCTTACATCGCATTACCTAATCAAGAGACAGACCCGTGACCATGCAACGTGCACATGAGAGAATAATGCTGGGCCTCACATGGAGAGATCACAAGACAGCACAGTACATCTGAGAAAAGATAAGAGTCAGGGACATAATAGAATCCATTAAAAATCTCAAATGGTGGTGGGCTGGCCATGTTGCGAGAATGGCAGACAACCGATTGACATCAAGACTCACGATATGAATCTCCCAAGATCACATGCGCAACCGAGGCCGGCAGAATATTAGATCGAGAGATGAGCTAGACAAGTTCAGGAAGTACTAGCTCTGCGACGCCCATGATAGAGAAGTGTGGCGAATCTTGGGGAAGGTCTATGTCCAACGACAGACGTTAAAAGACTGATGATGATGATGATGATGATGATGATGATGATGACATCGCATTAATGAATCATTGTAACCAGTCTGTGCAACATAATATGTATGAAAGGTTCTGAAAATAAATTGATTTTTAATTTATAATCATCTGAAAAATAGATCTTTTATTTGAAATAATCTAGAAAAATACCAGCAAAAGATTCCGGCTTTGTTGGTCCAAAATGACAATAGAGACCCACTTTATAGAGGGTACCTAATGATTTACTCCTGTAATATTTCAAGGTTATAGCCACAATAATGTGACCACACCCACAGAAGAATGTGTAGTCGACTTGATTCATTGCTCGGACGGGCCATTTGTGGGACTACGGTGATTCGATATCGCCTAACTAAAATGTTCCAGGTCAATTGTTTCTCAAAGAAGTCAGATTTTCAAATTTTGACGATAAAATAGCCCAAATGGTGACCCTGGTTTATCAAATATCTTGGAAAAATAGGAAAAGAGCCAATAAAATCTATTTGATGCATCTCTTGATTGAAACATCAAAGGAGCGGCTCTCACATACGATTACACTGCCTTGATACTCAATAAGCTTAGCTTTCTACGCATTCCATACTAAGCTCAACTTGGTTGAGCACATAGCTCCCCCCAAGAAGATTGTGTTGCACCAATTCTCCAACTAACCAACCACCAGAAACTTGATTTATGACTGCTTTAGAATTCTAGGTTGGAAAACGATTATTTCAATTCATATCTATCAATCAATCAATCCATCTATATATTATCAATTTTCACAATGGATTCGGATGTTTTTTAGTGATCCAACAAATTTCATTGATCACCCCCTTTTTTCATGTTTTCATTATTCAATACGGCACATAGTCAAGAGACATTGGTCACGTTATGGTTTCAATGAAGTGTTTATCCATCTATATCGGCCTGTTCATATCTATCTATCTATCTATCTATCTATCTAAATGTGTTCGCATCCATCTATCTATCTTAGTCAACTGATATCTATCTATTTATCTATCTATCTATCTATCTATCAATTTTTCTAATTTTTTCCCTATTTCTGTCCTACCTATATATGTCGGTATTACGGATGTGAAATTATCCGACAGAATGTTGATGAAGGTAAAGAGAAAAACTCAAGAAATAGGTGTTAAATATCGATCTTTTTTAACATTCTGTTGGGACGTTGCAATGCATTTCGACGGGATCCAACCATCATTTCCAGAGAAAAATATTTGGGGCAGTTCACAGAAAAAGATGTTTTTCGCATGTTTTGATGCTGAAAAAAGAATGGGATTATTTCAGTGTTGTTTGGTTGTTTAGTAAGAGCAGGAGGGTAGGTATTTGTATCCGTGTAGATGAAAGTAACATTTGCCTTGAAATGAGATAGGTTTGTGAGAGGCGGGGTCTGGGGCATCTGTTTCCTGTCTCTGTGGATATTTGGCTTATCTTGGGTAAATCTACAAGTATCTTTATATCTTCCTTTCTCTATCTCTCACTATATATATATATATACATATATATATATATATATATATATATCTATCCAATCTATCTATATCAGTACATATATTTCTGTTCATGTCTATTCGTAACTATCTATATATCTTAGTCTATTGGACACGGCAGATAATATCTCTTGAAGAAATCTCTTCATGGGAAAGCAGACATCAAAGGACCGGCCTTTTCATGCAAACACACTGTCTTGATACTTACTAAGAAGATTATAAGATTGCACTGAACTGATCCTTCTTGTAGATGGAATCAGAATCCGGGTTTTTACCTGGTCTCAAACATTACAAGTTGAGAAACAGAGTATTTCTCTCCGTTCTTACGTGTGCATATACCTATATGTATGTATGTACAGCTGGATGTGTGTGAATCAGTTTGTTTCTATCTATCTATCTATCTATCTATCTCAGTTTATTCACTTCAATCTATCTAAGTCTGTTCATGTCTATCTATCTATCTATCTATCTATCTATCCCAGTTTATTCACATCTATCTATCTATCTATCGATCTATCTATCTATCTATCTCGGTTCATTCACTTCTATCTCCCTATCCAAGTTTATGTTTGTATTTATCTAATTATTCATAACAGTCAATTTATCTATCTATCTATCTATCTATCTATCTAGTGATCAAAACATATGAAAATTATATCTCCAGTGTATTAAGCCAATTTTCAAACAGTCGCAATTTCTGTTTTAAGCACATCCAGATATTCCTGACATTCTGGATGTTTTATAAAAAACAAGTGAATGGCTATAAACATCCTCATTGTATTGACATTTAATCAATAAGGTTCACAGTTTAAATTTTTTGAGACTTTGAATAATTTTTGCAGCATTTTTACGCTATTTTCGACCACCATATTTTACATCCATAAGACCAAGTATTATCATTCAGCTCAAATTTACGTCGTGAAAAGTCAAAAGAGTTGGGGACTCAATGAGTATCGAACTCACTTGTGTAGTAACGGTCTGTGAGACTTTTAATGAGCCCCTCATAAGGATCGAACTCATAGTTTGGACGGTCTGCGATGGTAGCTTGTTTCATGTCTCGACTGACAATCAATATATGACACAAAGTCATAAGTTTAGGGAGTCCTGAGTTGATCATAAAACGAAATTTGCTTAGTGCCTCAAAATAGAAGAAGACATCACTATTTTCCTCGCAGTTTCTAGCAAAAAACATAAGTTCTTTGAATAGTTCAAGATGAAAGTTTTGATTTAAAATCTATTATTTTTTCTCAGAGTTAATTCAAGCATTCAAATGATTCAATTGTATTTTTGTGGGAAAGTGTATTTTTTCTAACATATTTTGATGTGTTTCAAATCGATATTATGGAATGTTTTATTTTTGAAAATGTTGTCAGTTGGGCAATGGGAGGGTTGAGGGGGCGCCATTTTGGTTCTGTGCTCAACGCATCGAGCGGTTTTGAGTTTAGGGCAATCACTTTGAATCGAACTCGTCACAGCAGTAATAGTCTTCGAGATTAGCTTGCTAAGCATTGCTAACTGTCGATACATATCATTATATGACACAAGGTCATGAGAGTAGGGCGCTCAGCGATGGTAGATCTCACTACAGTTGTAATAGTTTCTGAGACTGGCCTAGACTACGACGAGGCAACCAGTCTAGGTTAATGTTGAAAAAATAACGATTGTCGAGCATCAAGCGATTTTTTTATTACTTTTTGACATCCTAAGCAGAGCTTTTAAGACACTTTTCCCGTAAAATGGTTAGTGAAAAGGGAATTATCTATGACTAAAACCATTAATAAACATGTCAGAATAGCTTATTGATGTTAAAATTGTAAAGTTGTAAAACATGACGTTCAAAATGGAGACTAAAGAGATTGAAAAAGCAATAAGAGTTAAAATGACTTAAAAGTATTACAAACACTTGGAATGAAGAGCAACGAAGAAAACTAAAAAAAAAAAAGATTAACTGGACAAGATACTTGTTCATTGTGGATTTAAAATGTCGTGATTGTACTCGTCGGGAAAACATTCAGAAGGTAGTTTATCCTAGATAACAGATGTTCTTGAGGAGAAGCTATTTGCGTGAACGTACCCACATCAGTATTATTGATCTTTGAGACCAACAGGCGAAACCGCTGTTCCACAGTGTGGTTACCTAGATTTTTTGAATTCAAAAACCGTAAACCAAAACTGTCAACACAACCAACGTAGGTTTCTTCGATTTTAAAAGTGATTCTGGCTGGTTGGCTATTTAAGTATGTACGTGTCAAGTGTATACACCGCACCAATGGAGCTAGAGGTTTAAAAATTTCAACATTTACTCTTTATTATGACAAGAAAAAAAAATTTGTTTTTTGAAAATTCCATCCCAGCATAAGTTCATTTTGGGGATGGGGGGAAGAGTGTAATTTACAATGTAAGTTTATACTAAAACAGTTACTTAGTTTGTGTCCAGAAGCGTTCACGTTTGCTTTTTTGAGAAAATCAGACTATTTGAGATTTACACCAAACGAGAGGCGGAAGAACTATTGCATTGATCACCCATTTTTAAAAACTATTCAGAAACTGTTACCAAAACGGCTAATATAGGTATTTTCCATTCGGTACAGCTGACTATGAATGTGTTATGTGTATCACACGTACACAACACACCAATGGAGCAAGAGGGCTGAAAATCAAAACATTTACTCCTTATTATGTTAAGACGAAACGGTTTTGTTTTTTCAAAATTACCCCATAATACTTTTTAGAGCGAGGTTCAATTTGCAATGAAAGTTTCTGCTAAACTGATCCCTTAGTTTAGACCCACTTGTTCTTTTTTTTGAAAATTCAGACTTTTTTCGGCAATCACTGTCCATCATAAGGCGAGAGAAGTAAATTATTATTTGATCACCCCCTTTTTAAATTTCTCCATTTGAATACCCATAACAGTGCTGTCAAAATTGATTATCCACAACAATGTCGCCAAGATACGTTGGTTGCATGATGTTTTCTATTGGAAGACTAACCAGACCTGTTATTTAATTAACAATCCCAATACAGCACTCTGCCAAAAGACGTTTGTTACGTGAAGGTTTCTTCTAAATGATTATCCAGACCAGTTTGAATTTTCCAAGAATTGTATTACAGTTCATTGAATTGAAAAGTTTATCCAAAATAATTAAAGTGTTATTTTGGGAAACCGGTCACGTCCATTGGTAGTTGATGAGATTTTCTAATTGTCTTAATTCTTTTGTTCTGCAGATAATCGAATAACGAAGGATATGTTCCTTGAATTTGGTTGTGCATTTCAAATACAATGACCTGCATTATTTTGACATCTTTGTTTATTTTCCCCTTTGTCCCTAGTTGGACACTTTTCTTAAATTTTCTTTCTCTTGGAAGCTTTTCTGATCAGCTAGAATAGAATTGGACTCAATCTACATGCTTAACGGGATGTGCATTTTAATATTCTTATCTTTATTCCCGTCTAGCTTAATCTGGTAAGAGGCCACACGTCTTGAACATCTTGTATGCAGCCCTGGATTAATCATTAGGTAATAACTGTCAAAATCGAAGATGCAAAACTGGGGAAAGTAGGCCATTACATTTACCTAGGACGACGAATCTCTATGAAACCTGCAAAGGAAGAAGAAATCAAGTAAAGAATCACCCTAGGATGGCAAGCCTTTGGTAGAGCAAGCTCAACCTTCAAAAAAAAAAAAAAAAGAAAAAAAGAAAAAAAGACAATAATTCTAAAAAGAAGAGTATACAACCAATGCATTTTCCCAATAGTCACTTATGGAGCTGAAACATGGAGACTTACCAAGAGACAGATTTGGAATATGAGAAGCATGCAATGCACATGACAAAATCATGCTCAACCTCACATGGAGGGATCACAAGACAGCACAGTATATAAGAAAAAAAAAACAAGAGTTCGAGACATCATAGAATCTATTAGAAAACTTAAATGGCAATGGGCAGGCCATGTTAGAAGGATGATAGACAACCGATGGGTATCACGACTCATAACATGGATCCCCAGAGATCACATGCGAAACTGACACTGACAGAATACAAGACGGAGAGATGAACTTGACAAATTTTGAAAATACTGACTCCGCAATGCCTATGATAGAGAATTGTGGCAGATCCTGGGGAAGGTTTATGTCCAATGACGGACGTTAAAAGACTGATGATGATAACGAAAACAAGCACACGCTTAAGGGATAAAAAAGAAGGGGGTCATCACAAGTTTTCTTGCAGTTTCCCCGCGTTCAAAAGTTGTTTAGATTGTTAAACATGAAAGTTCAAATGAGGATTTTGATTTTTCTCTCTGAGTTAATTCAAATATTTATATGATTCAATCACCCACACAAATATTATTGTCGTGAACTGGTCATTATACGAGCACAAGTTTCGTTGGTAAAGATTTGATTTAGAGAAAGAATATATTTGTGTGGGAAAATTTATTTTTCTTACGTATTATAATGTGTTGTAAATGAAAATATCCTTCATCTCTACTGGACATTTTCATTTTTGGAAATCTTAACATTTGGGCAATGAGGGGGGCCCGAGCTGGGGGCAAAATTTTGGGGCTGTGATTAGGGTCTGAAGCAGCTTTAATCAGGCTTGTCTTTAAAGATCAAACTCCCTACATTAGCAACTCAGTTTTTTCTTATAGTTTATCTTAGTTATTAACCGAGACTTTGTTTAATCTGGATATTTTTCGACAAATGTTTCCTTTAAATATTGGCCAAACCAAAATGTTCATCTCCGAATGCTATTAAAACAAAAATTGTGAATTTGGACCATGAAACAACCAAAATGGCAACTCTGTGGTAAATATTTCTTAATCCTAGTCTGGCATGAGATTAGCTTAGAAAGAGTATCAATGAGAATCAGAAAGATTACTTTAAGCATAGTGCAACAAAAAGGAGAAATTTTTATCAAAAATTGGTTGCGTGCTTTTGGTGTATTTCAGCTAACAAATAGATTTCATCTTACTCCACACGTACAAAAAGACACTCTCCGATGGGATTACTAAGTCGGCTGTGAGGCACCACTGAATGAGCTTGTATACCGTGTGGCCTTTACATTCATATTGATCGAGCGTTTTATCTTCCATCCTAATCCAATCACAACTCATCCATACATCGTCCATCGACACTCGAATGCTGCCAGTAGTTTAGAACAATCTATAGACATCGCCTAAACAAAAAACTCAATAAAGTACGACAAACAATCCGAAAGATGGACAGTGAACTTAAAACTCAACCGGTCTGCAATTTTACGCAGACTCGGGTGCAGAGATAGACGTGTTACCCACAAAATACTATTACAATCTGTCTCTCCGACCTAAACTAAAACAATACTTGAAATATAGTGAAGTTGACAGCTCATAATAACATTAAAATTCCTGTATTGTGAAAGTGTACTGCCACTCCTAATCATAAACATTTAGAAACTGCCGAACTCTTCATCGTTGAAGATACAAAATCTCAACCAGTACTTGAAAGTAATGAACGCAAAAAAATGGGAATAATTAAAAGTAACCGCTACGTGGGCCAACTCTCTTGTTATCGTTGGAAAATATACGAGGAACTGTCTTTTCTTCACGTGTAAGGTTTTTGGCAAAACATTGCATCACCAAGGTCTATCAGACTCCCCCCCCCACCAAGAGTCAAGGTTTAGCTTCCCATGACTTCTGATTCTCCTTAGAGAGATTTCAGATCGTGAATGAGATTACGGAGAACGCAGTGGGGCAGCTGATGCAATCCTAAAGGAGAGATTTGTAAGCTCTTTTGAAAAATGAAAGGAACCGTAGCATGTGTGTGATATCCCAAGGGGAATACTCTGGGTATGCTTGTCTTTTCTGTCGATATTAAATAGTTGTATACTTTTTTGACAGACATCATACTAGACAGATAAAAGAGCCTCAGTCAAAACATGAATTGAATTATATTTTACAATATTCCGTACCCAGGAATTCATTAAGAAGGGCCCGAGAACCTCCAGTAATAACTATTTATGCATATGTTTCTATTTACATTGAATTTACTAAAAATACAATTATTTCCGTAATATATTCAGTCAAGTTTCCTTTTATTGAATATCACAGTTCTCCTAGAAGAAAAATGACAACATTTCGTTAAATATTTAGTGCTTCAAATCTATTAGACTCAATTACCATCCGGGAATTTGTAAGTTCTTGAAAAAAGAAATGAAAGGTTGTTAGACAGATTTCTATTCACAATATAACATCAATGATAAACTGGGCAATAACTTTCTGCCATTTTCACGGAAATATAACTTACATGATTAACCATCTTTTATTTCGGTTGCTTTCTTCATTTTTCCTTCACTGATACCAAAAACTTAAACCTCAACTGCACCCGACCCTAAGCCTAACCCTAACAAAACTCCATTTTTTTCTAAATCAAAAGGGAGATAATTCATAGCTTAGAACCCGTATCACCATGAAAATGGTCGAAAGTAAATCCCCACTTCATCATCATAAGTTTCATGGTGAACAGAAACTTCTTCACAAAACCTTCCATTTTTTTCTGAGAAGTAACAAATTGTATAATTTAATAGGTTGAAAATCCTTCCAGGAGAACTGCAAGGTTCAAAAAACGAATCCTAAGTAATCATTCACTTATAGAGCCAAACATTTGCGGAAGTTCGTTTTGACTAAAACCAGTTTCCCTTAGGGATACAGGAAATCGCAGCCATCACGAGAAATGAGGAGATGACCGGCCATGAAAAATCATTGGATCTCCTCATCGAATGGAAATCCATGGCTCTGCACAAAATGGATTTATCCTACCTATCATCTACCACCTTATCGAATTCAAATGCTAAGACCAGTTAAGAATTATGTGACGATATATATATATATATATATATATATATGACCAACCACTTACTTTATCTAGCGTAATTAATGTTGTTAACCTGTGCTGTGCATAGTTACCCAATGTTTTAGTGGCTTTAATAAACTAGTGCATCGTGCAACTTTATTACTACAAATTATTACTTACAATATCGTTGTATGATCATTGTGAAACACACACATACGCGCACACACACCCACACACATAGACTCACACGCACAAATACATATACTTATATTTGTATATGTAGTGTGGCATAATCTTTTAAAAGGATATTTAACCTTTATGTATCTAGAAATATTACTTAGCGTAATTACATTTGCTTATCTGCACTTAGTTTCGCGATGTTTAACACTTATCCCTGATATATATATATATATATATATATATATATATATATATATATATATATATATGTATATGTGTGTGTGTGTGTGTGTTAAACCTGAAATCGATATTTCATAATCTCCATGTGAAAAAGTGACCTTTCACGTGTAGCAATCTAATAGTTTCTTTTTCCGCCTTTTCTTATCTCCCTTCGCAGCCATTATTGTTTATTCCCGTCCTTTTCGGCTTGTTCTCCGATCTCATTACGTAAGCGTACACTAATAATTTACACTCTTTGCTATCTCAACATTGACAAGAAAACGTATTGACCGATAATACAGGGCACGCTTTCAAAATTGGTTGATCAAGATGTCGGCTGTTTTAATCTTGAATGCTTTTTAAGCTGACCAACTTGGCTGAATCTCTGGGGAAATATTGTTCTTCATGGCGATAATTAGAATTAACCTTTGATTTGTTTAGTTTGATCCTGATAATAAGAGAGATTTTGTGTTCTTGATAATAAGAGAGGTTATGTGAAAGGACATTTAGTCGTTGAGCGAATTTTCTTCCATAATTTCCCTTGATGCCGTTGTCTGCTGAGTTGACTTGATCGAATTATTTCGCGCCATGAATCACCGTAACACCGAGCAGGCTACGTCTTTATTTGCTTCGTCTCTTCTCTCTCCCCTTCCTTTCTCTTCTTTCTTTCTTTGTTTTTTCTTTTTCTTTTTCTCTCCTCTTTTCTTTGTTCGCCTCACCTCTCCCTTTCTTTCGTTCTTCTTTCTCCTTCAACCTCTTTTTTTCTTTCATTATTTTTTGTTTCATTCGTTCATTTCTTTTACTGTCAGTCTTTCTTTGTTTTTTTTTTCTTTGCTGCTTCCTTTATTTCATTCTTTATCTTACCACCTTATCACTTTTTTTCGTTCTTTCACTGTTTCATTGATTCTTCTCTACTTGATTTTTTCTTTATTTCTCTCTCCTCGTGCCCTCTCTCTCCACTTTTGTTCATTCCTTGTTTCATTCAATCATTTCCCTTCCTTCCTGTCTTCCCTTCCCTTTTCTTTCCTTTCTTTCTGTTTTCTTTTCTCCCTTTCTTCCTTTCTTTCTTTCTTTCTTTCTTTCTTATCACTCCTATTTATCTTTTTCTCCACCTCTTCCTTTCTCTTTTCCTTTCTTGTTCCCCCTTCTATTTCCCCCTCTTTCTTTCCTTCTTTCTTCCTTTTCCCTATTCCCTATTTATTTATCCTCCTTCCGCCCCCTTCCCTTTTCTGTCTTTTTTCCTTCTTTCTTCATTCCAACCTTTCAACTATCTATTCATCCTATCTTTCTTTCTTTCTTTCTTTCTCATTTACTTCTCCTTTCTGCTTTTTTTCTTTCCCTCTTTCTCCTATTTATTTCTCTTTCTCTCTCTTTCCTCCTTCTTGTATTTATTTCTCCTTCCCCTTTTCTCTCTTTCTTCCTCCTTCTTGTATTTATTTCTCCTTCCCCTTTCTTTCTTTCTTCCTTTTATTTCATCCGTGCTACACCGTCTTCAAAAAGGCAACGTTTTCTCCCATCGATTACAGACGTCACTTGATCCGCCATATTGTTCTTCTCCCTGAAGGGGAATTCACAGAGGCGACTACGTGACTGAGCGTTTGATCTCACGACAGACATTACGACTCACCAATCTAAACTTGCAAATGAATAGATGTTGTCGACAAATTCGTCCGAGAAAAACCCACTTGTGTCTCTCTGCCATAAATTTCGCCCTTTGGCTCCACTAATCTAAATTAGTGTCGTGATTTCGATTCTCACGGATCCTCCTTCTAATCCGTCCTTGTTTTTGCTTCAGATAATTTGTCAAATTTAAGCACAAGTCTGGAGTTGACTTCGTTCCTCTAAGTTAACCAGATCAACAAGAAGAAGCCTGATTGATGCAGGGTAAAACTTCGCTTCTATTTTCATTCTGACTGAAGATGATTACAGTAACTTCTGTTTTGTAACAAATAAATATTTTCTTTTGATATGCATGTTTGTATTTATTAAAATGAAATAAGCCCTGCTTGTCTATAAGATAAATTTCATAGACATGTGAGACTTGTCAGTTTGGCTCGGTCGGTAAAAGACCCGACTACTGCTTCCATGATCTTGATTACAAGACACAGTTAGGAAATGTTAGTTTTATAGATGTATATATCATAGTTGCAAGAATGAAAGACAACCGATGGACATCACATCTCACAACTTGGATCCCCAGAGATCACATCAGAAACCGAGGCCGACAGAACACAAGATGGAGAGATGAACTTCACAGATTCAGAAAATACTGTCTCCACGATGCCCATGATAGGGAATTATCCTGGGGAAGGTCTATGTCCAACGACGGACGTTAAAAGACTGATGATGATGATGATGATGATATCATAACGGAATAATACTGGAGGTGTTTTGTAAATTTTGGCGGCTATCTAAGACTCATCAATTTATATCAGTCGGTAATAAACACGACTATCAACTATCTATCAGCTTGTGATTTCAGATCACAGTAAAGGAGTGTCAATCTTCACTCGCCTAAATTTAATGAGGACTGTTTTTGTTATGGCAGAAAAGCAACGTTTGACACCGATTTTAGGGATGTAAGATATTCACTTTTTGTCGGTGGTGTCACGTTAAATCAAACCAATATGTAAAATTACCCTAGGCCTACCGCGACTTGAAATCATGATTAAAACGCTGCTCTTTTACCAACTGAGCTAAATTGATAGTAAACACTGGTGGCTTCCAATGGGATTAATTGACAGCTAACATCCTCATTATTTCAAGATTTTTAACTGATTTTAGCAGTGCTGTTGTTTCGATGGTCTCAAATCTTCCATTAATTCTTGGTTACCCTTTGCGAGGCTCCGTGGGAATATTCCTCGGGCTCCGACTACTATGGGCACTACTGTCAGCTTTATGTTCTATATTTGTTCAGTTCACTGACAAGGTCAATATTCAAAATCGTCAACAGAAACTGCCGACATAATCAACGTAGGTTTCTTCAGTTCTACTGTGATACTGGCGGGCTATATATGTGTCACGCGTGCAGACCGCATCAGTGGAGCTAGAGGGTTGACAATTTGGACAATGACGCCATATTATGTCCACAATTTTCGAAAATTCCTCCCCATGATAATTTTTAAGAGTCACTCAATTTACAATGTTTATTTCTGCTGAGATGGTCCTTTAGCTTGTGTCCAGAAGAGTTTGCTTTTTTTTGAAAAAAATTACTTTTTAGTCATCCAACATAAGGTAAGAGAAGTAACTAATTCATTGATAACCCTTTTTTCAAATTTTTATTGATCTCTCCCAACACAGCATGCGGTCAAATGTTGTTGATCAGGTGACAGTTTCTATTGAGTGACCAAGTAGACCCGGACTTATTTAGCTCTTTCTTTTATTTCAGTTTTACTGAATAGTCTGCTGGAACAATAAAATCCACCATTTGCTTGCATCTTAACGCCATATATCTGGTGGTTATCATTAGAGATTGAGTGACAACAAGTCCACATTTGATTCATACCAGTAATAACACTTGTAAATTCCATAGTTTGATTAGAAACAACAAGAAGTCTAGCTGGGCGCTCAATAGAAACCCTCTGGTGACCAATGTGTTTTAGAAGCGTTTAGTATTAGGGGTGGTCAATTGAAAATTTCGAAAAAAGGTGATCAATAAAGTAACTTCTCTCGTCTTAATGTTCAACTGTTAACATTGCAAATTGACCCCAAACTTATTTATGGGTGAATCTTCAGAAAAACAAAACACATATTTAAATCATCCACCCTCTAGCTCCATTGACGGGGTCTGTGTGCGTGATACATAGCTAACCATCAGCCGGTCGGACCAAATAGAAAACTGAAAAGAACAATGTGGATCAGTCTCGTGATTAGGTTCCATGTTTCAGCTCCATAGGTGACTATCATGAAGATGAATGGGTTGTGTACTCTTCTTTTTAGAACTTATGGGATTTTCTTGTTCTTGAAGGTTGAGCTTTCTCTACCGAAAGCTAGCTCTCCCAGAATGTTTCTTCGTGTGATTTCTTCCTCTTCTGAGGATTCCATGGATATTTGTTGTCCCTGGTAGATGTAGTGGTCTACTTTTTTCCAGCTTTGCGTTTTTGATTCTGATCATTGTATGTTTATTTCCGACAAGTTTGTTGTGCATGAACTTTGCTGAAGTTCATCTAATGGCCAACTTTCTTGCTTTCTTCGTTAATTAGAGGTTGCGGAGGTTCTCTGCAAAAAAAGACGATGTCGTCTGCAAATCTGAGGTTACTTAAATATTCGAAAATCCATTTGTCTCTTACTATGAAATCATTTAAAAGAAAAATTTTAACAACTTATATCCATTGAAAAGTCCTGCAGACATTCCCATCTCTTCCCCCCCCAGTTCTCTTTTAAACGTGATTCCAACACCCAACAGGCAAGCCGATCTTTCTTTTCTCCCGCCCTATTTGCAGAGTCTCTTCGTTTTTGGAGTAGTAATACGTAAGTTCTTCAATTATTGAGTCAATTTCATTGCATCATTTCTCACTTGCAATTCTGTTCAGAACAAACTTCGTAATCATCGTTCTAAGACAGGCACCCAACCAATAATAAAAGTAGATATTTAATAGGCTCACTTTCGTCTGGCTCAAGGACAATATTGTTGAGCAACTAATGATATCGAACTCTCTTTACATTCAATAATTTTGCGAAATTGGTTTTTCAAACATTGCTTTACGACTGGCGCTTTCGAAACCTACAATTTCTGCACAGTTTTCTATAATGTTGCACCACATGAAATATCCGTTTAAGATAAGACAAAGAAAAAGAACTTAAAATGTAATCAATCCTGGTTTATTGATGAAAATAGGCTCTATTTGCTCCAACAACTTCTCTCCGTTGGGCTTCAAGCGTTAGATCTCTCTTTCGTAGAAATTAGTGTCTTTTGAAGCTAAAAATTGTTCAAATGCTGTCATTACCACTTCTTTTTTTGGCATGCTTTTTACTGCGAAGAAAAAGCCCAAGGCGCCGGAATAGGTAATAATCTGTTGGAGATAAGTTTCTTGAACGTGGATTATATAAGAATTTATGATTAAGTTGTAGCAACTTTACTTTGATCATATTGGAAATGTGTGGCTTGAAAGCAACAAATGGGCCCAAATGTCTGCTTATCAAAGCTTGATGTTTTCTGGCTGATTGTTAATGCACATCATCAATTTGATCGTCGTGTGATTGAGCTTCCAATTGCTGAATCAATGTTCTCGGAGAGTTTGAACAGTATTTTCACTTCGATCTCATGAGAAAAATTATAGTCTGATTTCCTTTGAGTGCAGCATCTTCAAGATTTGGGGATGATCTTGTTAAAACTGACATGAATCATAACATGAAAATGCAAGCGGGAGCTGATGACATATTATCAGTTGAATAAGTATAACTAAATTTTCTCTCCAGGATTTGTCGAAATTGCGACCGTAAAGACGAATGCCCCCCCCCCAATCAAAAACAAAACAAAAAAACAAAAAAACAAAACAAAAACACCGCCATTTTCATGTGGGACAACTCAACATTATTAGTTAATAGGAAATCAATTGGAACATTCCTTTATGTGCGAGAGGAACAGTGTGTGCGCTGCCTCTACAGCTAGTGCTTAAACTACAACGGTAGTATGTCTTGATATTGCTATTTCTAAATAGGCCTTAAATTGATACAGTGGAGTTGATTCCGTTTTGTCAACATTCCTGTATAGGGCGTTGGCTAGAGAAGAAGACGGTACCTCAATTACTGTCTCCCAAAGATCTTATCATTCTTCAATACACAGAAAGCGAGACGAACATTTAGTAGATATTTATAAAGCTTAGCTACGTCTGGCACAAGGCTAAAAAGTTGAACGACTAATGGGCTCGAATTCACTTCAGATATAAGGAATTGCGAAGTAGCCGAGCAGTTAACAGTACAGAGAATGGAATCAACTAGCTAAGATCAGCTCTGGTTGTGACAATTAATGCTCACACCACTCTAATACAATCGATGAAGGCATGTGCTCTCAGGCGCGTAATTGCAGCAGCCTCCCGCTTCTTAACTTGGGAGCAAATTTCCACCCCTTTATTAGGACCCCCTCCCGTTTATGAATTTTTGAGAGTCCATCTTTAATCTCTCCTCCTTAGTAGATTTTTGACGGGGGGGATGGGACAACTACAAATATCTAAACATTTTCACAAGCAAGAGTGAGAACTTAGTTTTACGCATAATCTTCATAATCACAATTTGTTTAATCAAGTCTCATTTTATGCGATATTTTCAGCGATTTGAATATTTTGTACCATCAAATGACTTTTCAGTTCAATTTTTCTTCAAAATAACTTTCTTGTTTATGTCAACACTGTACTTTTTTACTTCCCATGTGCCTATCTCACCCCTGATATAAATCATTCTCTAATTACTGCGTCTTGTTCAGATCCTACTCAATTGTGTCAATGGCGATAGTTTTCCTCCCCCAGGATTATTCTGACCCTCCGAGCTCATTAAATTGTGAGAGATTTTCTAATCTCTCTGCTCATCCCTACACCCCCATACTTATTAAATTAAAACAGATTTTCTACCCCCACCTGTTTACTCCGATTCCACCATGGTTAATAAATTGTGACAGATTTTCCACCCCCGCTGTTTATTCCAACTCTCCCTCGCTCATTAAATGGTGAAAAATTTCCCAACCCCGCTGCTTTTCTGACTCCCCCACGCTAATCAAATTGAGACAGATTTTCCAACCCTGCAGCTTATTCCGACAACCCAGCAATTTAGAACCGAAGAGTATCCATCTCTCTCCTCTGACAACATATCATGGGCTAGCGCGATAGGGTGAGGCCCTTTCAACCACCCATATCTACACTTACTTGAAAAAACGCCGTCTTTTGTTTTCCTCTCCAATACCTTAACATTCTTTCATACACCCAGGAAGAAGGTTGCGCTGCCGCTACAACTAGGGCCCAAAATAAGAATGTTCTAACTTGGCTCTACTATCATGGTCACAACTTACAATGGTGACAAGATTTATTTTTGTTTGTTGGTAGACATCCAATTGAGACGTAAGAGGTGATACGGTTCTTTTGTTTTCGTCCAAAAATCTAATCATCACTTTATGCAAACAGAGAGAGAAGGTATGCGCTGCATTTACTGCAGGGGCTCAAACTACAATGTTCAAACAGAGCTCTATAAACTACATGCAACGCCCAATGTGTCAAGTTTCATTATTGTTCGTTAGTAGACATCCAATCGAGTCAGATGTGATGCCGTTTTGTTTTTTTCCAAAAAATATTCCTTCATTGGACGTGAGAGCAAAAGAAGAGGGTGTGCGCTGCCTCAATAGCTGTCTTCCAAAGATCGTATCATTCCTTCATGCGCAGTAAACAATCAAAATATTCATTCGTTAGAAGCAAGAATTCCTTTCCTCTGTTCAACCAGAAAAAAACTGAAACCAATGTTGTTTACTCGGAAATATGTCGTTTATATCATCTTATAATGTGCAAAAATTGATTTATATCTTCTTTTCTTGATTGAAACAAACGTTCGTCGTTTAATAATTACAAGAATAAAAACAGACTCAATTCAAAACTTGTGACGTTGTTTATACAATTTTTGAGATTATTTGGCAACATTGTCTCTAATGATAGTAATAAAATTACCAAATATTTGTTTACGATTGATTTTTAAACTTAATCCCCATTAAGATGTCTGGAACTAAATAATCATGGCATCAAAAATAAAAAGTTTTTTTGAAGATTTTAGAAGAAAACAAATCCTTAAATCATACGAGAAAAGTTAGCATTTAGTGGTTTTCTTTGCTTCAGCTAAATCATTAGCGGTTTTTTAGTTGAGCGTTTTCACTAGCTTGACTCATCACCGCTTGCAGGATACTTAAGGAGACTACTCTGGGGTTACTTCACTCTACAGAGCGACCGGAAAGAATTGAACATCTTGCACAAACGAATGTCTGCAAAACGGACCTGACTTCGATCGGCAAGCGCCCTAAACAGGCTTTGATTCATCATCATCATCATCATCTTTACTCTTCTGAATTCTTTGAATTCGGACAATCTCCTCGACTTCAAATATTTTGATCATCAGAGACTTGAACCCAGCTTTATTTTGCATCTAACGTTGGAGTTGTGTTGTTGAACAATAGTTAACATAAAAAATAGGGGAGGGTCCAATTCTTTTTTATATGTCCGTGTGAGCATGTTTGTCTATGTGTTCCAGAGCTCCTGGTCATACTGTTTTATCTACTGACTTGAAAGTTGGTTTCAGTACTCCACTAGACATCTGATATTGTGTTTGTTTTTTCTTACCTTTGAAGGAGAGCTTTTTCTACCTTTTGGACAGATTTATTCATTATATTTAGATTCTCCAGAATCTTGATATTTTTAGATGTTTTTTTTGCTCTATTTTAAACGTTTTTTTAGTGGAAAACGCCGTTGATGTGACAAATAGAATTATTCTGACCATTTACATTCTTCGATGAAATTCATTTACATGACTTCAAATTTTTAAGATACGGCTGTTCAATTATTGACTGTCATGGCGAATCGGCAGTGATTTTTATTTTTCGTATTTTGTCTATAAGCCTTGATAATATTATTTTCCATTTATTCTAAACAGCAGTTGTTTTGCTGTGAAGAATTTTCCAGTCATATGTGCCCGATATATTTCAGATGTTGAGATATGCAGAAATTGGAGATGGAGGCATTTTTAGTAATTTGCCGACATTTCTCATTGGAGTATGTAAGACTCCAATCCGCAGGACCTGTAATGCTAAAATATTCGGTTTTCCTTGAAGCTTTCTTTCGTTGTTGGTTTTTTGACCAATTTTCTTGGGAACGCATGTCATATTGATTCGATTTCAGTCAGTTCTCTTGCCGAGAACGGCCATGTTCCGAAAGACTATAACCGTCTACTGCAAATACAATATACTTGTGTGCTCATTTTGATGCGATAATCTGTTGAGATATCTTTTAGTTCTGCCTACTTCTGATTAGCCTGGCCGCAGGGCCACAACAGTGGAGGACTTTAGCAGAGTCAAACTCTTTACATAAATGGATTATTCTTTGAAACAAAGACTGCAGAAAGTACTCATGCACCAAGTAAATTAGAAAGTATATTCCCCAATAGGCACAGCATCAGTCAGGATTCCTATTTTATCTCCCAGTCGTCCGATTTGGTAACTGATTTCTGAAGTAGCCATATTGATTTTTTGGATTCTACCATCGAGACAGCAGCCTCCCCACTGCGATTGGAACAACGCAGTTTAATTTGGTATTTATTAGGTTTGTATTGAATAACTTTTGCGAAAGTACTCATGTCCCGAAGACACTACAGAAAGAACGTTGATCGGAAACAGTAGTAGACTCCCGGTGAGATTTGAACTCAAGTCTCTCTTCCCAAAGGGTAGCCTAGTCTACGTTCAATGTTTTGTACACTCAGTCACGAGAACTTCCATGATCAACATGATTTGTACTAAATTTCTCCTAGACCCATTGAGAATACATGCCAAATTCGGTTGAGTTGCAACAATGTTCAAGGGGGGCACAATGACAGTTTATATAATAATTTTCTTGAAAAAAAATTGAATACTGAATATTCGGAAACTTAGCTCCCTTTATTTGAAAGCCAGATAGTCCAAGATTCTCTTGCTGCAGCAATTAACGGAAAGCAAAGAGTCTATTGTATATAGAATCCCCATTGAAAACACTGAAAAAATGTATTTTCTAAAAGTACAAATCGTTCAAATTCTTTTCCTACATCCTCTAAGTAATACCAAATTTAATTGAGCAGTGTCAGCGTTTAAAGGGTTGGGTAAACAGTGTCAGAGAGAGCCTGTTGTTTTATTTAAATAGATGGAGTATTGTAACGAGTGTTGTCAAATTGGCGCTTTTCGCGCAACATTTAGAGCATTTTTTAATTTGGCAGCCCGAAAATCCAACATTTAGTGCTTTTTAGCCAGTTTTAGGCTATTTCTTGCCATTTCGGCAATTTTAGCTATTAAAAATGGCTATTAAGTATCTTTTCGCACGTTTTGGTTTTTTAACACTTTCCTAAATTTTGCAGGAAATTTTTTTGAGTCGGCAGCATTGTTATTCAATTGTATTGGTCTTGTCTATTTGGATTTTATCTCGACTTTAAGTTATTCTTATCACAACTCAACTTGGGTCATCACTCTACGACTGTATATTTTTCGATGCTGCATTCTAAGTCAGCCAGGATTCCTATTTCATCTAAAAACCACTTTCATCTAAAAACAAAATTGGTACTTTGGAACATTTTTGGAAGTTTGGTACTGTACACTGAATTTTTTTTGTATTTTTGCAATTTCCTTTCGAATTTCGTTTAAATAACACAAGATGAAATAAAAACTCTATTCGAAAGGAAAGGGCGAAGAGAACTAGTCAATATTCAGTATTTGAGTTCAGCTTGCATAATTTTTTTTAATTCATTCGTATTTAGTACTGCTTTTCATTGTTTGGTACTTTCATTGACCATTTGGTACGTTTTGATCAAAGCTTTTGGTATATTTGCTAAAAAATCGGTCGGTGACCTGAACTGAAGAAGACACATTGATTTCTGGGTTCTACGACCGAGGCCTTACTCACCCGTCTGCGATAATAAAAACTCAGCTTAATTTAAAGTTCAATATTTTTTTCCATGAAAATGCTTAAATCGGAAACAAACAGTAAACAAAAAGTGAGATTCAAACTCATATTTCTTTTGCCAGAGGGTAACGTGGTTTACATTCACTGCTTTGACCAGGCAGCTACAAAAGCTTTCATAAGCAGAAGACCTAGGGATGCCAGAGGGCGTTTAGAAAAATTAAACCTTACATGGAGAGATCATGAGACAGTGTAGTATTATCATCATCAGTCTTTCAACGTTCGTCGTTGGACATAGACCTTCCCCAGGATTTGTCACACTTCTCTATCATGGGCATCGCGGAGCCAGTACTTCCTGAACTTGTCTAGCTCGTCTCTCCATCTAATATTCTGCCAGCCTCGGTTGCGCATGTGATCTCGAGGGATCCATGTTGTGAGTCGTGATGTCCACCGGTTGTCTGCCATTCATGCAACATGGCCAGCCCACTGCCATTTGAGATTTTTAATGGATTCTATGATGTCCCAAACTCTTGTCTTTTCCCGGATGTACTGTGCTGTTTTGTGGTCTCTCCATGTGAGGCCCAGTATAATTCTTTCATATGCACGTTGCACGGTTCTCAATTTGCGGGTCTGTCTCTTGGTTAGGTACAGCGTAGTATACAAAAGAAAAAAAGCAGGAGTCTGAGATATCATAGAAATATTCCGAATGTCAGACAACCGCTAGACATTGCAACTCATTACGTGGATCCCCAGAGATCATATGCGAAATTGTGGCCGACAGATAATAAGATGGTGTGACGAGCTAGATGAATTCAGAAAGTACTGGCTCTGTGATGCCCATGGTAGAGAGATCTGACGAATCTTTGGGAAGGTCTATGTCCAATGACAGACGCTAAAAGGCAGATGATGATCGATAGTCTTAGCCAAAACGTACCAAATCGTTCATAGAAGTACCAAAAACGTTTTTCTTCCCTCTTTTTTGGTAAAAATTGTTTTGAGGGAAATTGCCAGAGCTTACCAAAGTTGGAGCATAGTGCCAAAAGTCGAAAAATGATGAAAAGAAACAATTTGGTACAAACGTATCAAAATAGGTAACTTTGGACGGAACTCAAATCTTACGTTTCTAAACCAACGTCTTACTCCGAAAATCTTATGTGTGTTTGTTGTTTTTGTTTCTGAACTAACAGTATTAGAAACCATCAACTGTTACATGACCAGACTTTTTTGGCCACATGTCATGTTTGGAATGATCAAGTAAAAAAGGGGGATTAGGGATTCTGAATAAAGAAATTACTACTCTCACCTATCGTTCGATAACTAAAAAATTCGAATTTAGGAAAAAAAAAAAAAAAAAAGTGTGAATGCATGTGGGCACAAACCAGTGACCAATCTTGCATGAACGGAGATTGTAGATTAAACCCTGCCTCAAAAACTCATTTACGGGGGTGAATTTTGGAAAAAAAAACAAACAAACAAAAATACGTTTTTATAGACATTAAAAGCTCCATTGATGTGACCTGTATCAGTGATACATTTATGCATAGACAGCCAGTCAGCCAGACCAGCTTAAAAACTGAAGAAACCTTTGTTGATAGTTTTGGTGACAGTTTTGGTTGACTGTTTCTTACTGTCATTAAAACTGTTAACGTAGGCTTCTTTAGTTTTCAAGGGATTCTGGCTTGTTGGCTATCTATCTATGTATATATTGCACGTGCAGACTGCATCAGGGCTGAAAATTTAAAACATTGTGTCTTGAAAAAAAAACGCTCCTGTTAAATGCCACCATGATAGGTTTTACAATTAATGATTCAATAAGCAATGCAAGTTTATGCTAAATTGGTGCCTTAATTGGTGCACTACAGTGTTCGCGCTTAATTCTAAAAAAATAAGATTTTTTTAATTGATCACTGCCAAACAAAAGCTGAGAGAAGTGAATGATTCATTGATTCCCCTTTTTTCCGATTTCATCTCACAGCCATCCGGTTTTGTAACTGAAGTAGACTTATTGATTTTCACATTCTACTACCAAGGCCCTACTCTCTTCTCTGCGATAAGAACAAACCGGTTTGATTTGATTTTTATCAGGCAGGTTTGCAGTGAAGGAAAATATCCATGTCCCCAAGGCCGGATTTAAGCTGCTTGATGCCCTAAGCACAGCTCCCAAAATGGAAACCTACCTCGACTCCACAATTGTTCAACTGACAAAATAGAACATCCCTGTAGATGTTGAGGCTACATTTATTTAAAAAAAAACATCAAAATACGTTAGTAAAATACAAAAAATACACACCTTTACCAAACCAAATCTTCACCAACGAATCTTGTGATTGCCTAGTTTTCTAGTTTTAGTATTAATGTGGACGATTGAATCATTTGGATGTTTAAATTAACTCTCTGTATAAGAGAAAAGTCAAATTCAGAATACAAACTTTCACGTTATTCAATTTAACAGAAACTTAATTGATTTAACGTGGTAAAATGCCAGAAACCTACAGTGTCCCCCTCTCTATCTCCATTCCCTGAGCTGTTCTGATTTGCTCAATGGGTTCTGGGTCGAATGTCCTAAAGTTACCACAGAAAGGGCGTTGATCAGAAACATACAGTAAACTCTGGTGAGGTTTGAACTCACCCACTCTTTACAAAAAGGTAGCTTGATCCACATACACACTGCTTTGATCCACCGAAGTCAAAACCTTTAAACCCGTCCTTTACTCGAATATCCGCGTCTTTTTTTGTTTTGGATCTTGGAATATTAATTTTACTATGGCAGTACTTGTACCAAAGGTGCATGTTTTAAAGGGACTGGATTTTTGTGAAGCAATATATCATAAAAGTCATATAAAATAAATTTCCACCCGCCATACGAAACTATGGCTTCGTATTATTTCAATTATTCCACTTCTATACAGCCAATTTAGATATTATACATCTAAATATGGATCTGTCACCGATTTAGATATTATACACGCACACACACATCCACAGAGATTTCTCAAATCAAAGTTAAATAAATATTGTTGATTATCCATAGCTAGGTTACCCCCGTGACAAAATCACAGATGTATTCAGATTATTTATCAACATAGCAGTTTGGTGTCAGGCTATAAATAGCAGGAAATTCGTGAAGATCGAACCCACAAACAATAGCAGGTAAGATTAGCTAGCTGATCATTGCTATACGATGTGTATCCTGATCCATTTCTGAAAAATATAGTTTATTTGTTATTCTCAGAGAGAAAAAATCATTTATATATATTTCAATATCTATCAGATTTTAAAATAATGATCATTTGTTTTAAAGAATTTGTTTCACTTGAAGAGTCTCAATAATTAGCAGGGGGTATTTTTATCAGCGAAATTCCCATCTTTAAATTGGAGAATTGTCGCAGACTCTTGATTGTGTAGATAAATTTTTTATCGTCTATTTTTGAAAAAGAAAGAAAATGTTGTTTATTTCTTTTTTATCACAACTAAACTCTGTGCCGCAGCCAGGATTCTGATTTTATCTCATAGCCATCCGGTTTTGTTACTCAAGTAGCCACATTGATTTCCGGGTTCTACCATCGAGACCACACCCACCTCCTCTGTGATAAGAACAATATGGTATGATTTGATAATTCGTGAAAGTATCCATGTTCTGAAGATATCCCAGAGTGAACTCCTGGCGAGATTCACGTCTCCCTTGCCAGGTGGTAACCTGGTTTACGCCCACTTCTTTGACCTTTCAGTCACGAGAACTCTCATCGTCAAATCTCACCTTTTGAACCAATCTTTACCCCGAATAACTACGCCATGTTTATATTTTTGTTTTCCAACTATTTGTATTAATACGTTGCTACCAATGAACATGTAGCAAGGATAATTTAAAATCATATTTTATGGTCTGGTTCGCAAAAGAGAATCATCATCATCAATGTTTTAACGACCGTCATTGGGCATAGACCTTCCCCAGGATTCACTACATTTCTCTATCATGGGCATTGCAGGGCCAGTATTTTCTGAATTCGTCTAGTTCATCTCTCCATCTTCTGTCGGCCTCGGTTTCTGATGTGATCTCTGGGGATCCATGTTGTGATTTGTGATGTCAATCGGTTGTCTTTCATTCTTGCAACATGGTCTGCCCATTGCCATTTGAGTTTTTTTAATAGTTCCTATGATGTGTCGGATCCCTGTTTTCTTCCTGATATACTGTGCTGTCTTGTGATCTCTCCATGTGAGGTTGAGCACGATTCTCTCATGCGTACGTAGCGTGGCTCTCAGTTTGTAGGTTTATCTCTTGGTTAGGTTCCATATCTTCCAAATTTTGTCGTCAGTGGGTTTTTTTGACACATATTTGACTCTATTTTCTAATCTAAAGATATTTAAACGTAAATACAATTGTCATTGGTGTACAAATATTCATGACTGTCTTCATTACTATTTTGAAAAGACTGATCATGTGCAACGATAGAAAATCATTTGGATTTGTTGTCACAATCAGATTGTTCCAGTAAATGGGGTTGGTCAGGATTTTGGGTTTTTTTACGACGACATTTAGTTTTATCATAAATTTCGAAAAACTGCTCTATTCTACATCTTCTGTGAGGATTTTTGTTTCTGAACTATTTGGACAAAGACACAACAATCAAAATCGAAGATACAGAACTAGAGACAGTTGACCACTTCATCTGCTGAGGACAACGGATCTCCATGAAATCCTCAAAAGAAGAGGAAATCAAGCGAAGAATCACTCTAGGATGGCAAGCCTTCGGCAGGGCAAAGTCCACCTTTAAGAACAAGAACATTCCTCAAGTGCCAGAGATAAAGATATACAATCAATGCATCTACCCGAGAGTCATCGATGGAGCTGAAACATGGAACCTAACAAAAAGACTGACAGGAGTCTGAGATGTCATAGAACCATGAGAAAACTAATAGCAATGGGCTGGCCATGTTGCAAGATTGGCACACAAGCGCTGGATACTACGACTCACACCGTGGGTACCCAGAGATCATAGGCAAAACTGTGGCTGGCAAAATATGAAATGGTGTGACGAACTTGATAGGTTCAGAAAGTATCAGCTCCGTGACGCCCACGATAGAGAGGTCTAGTAAATCTTTGGGAAGGGCTATGTCCAACGGGGAACAATACAATGCTGATGATCATTGGTATTACAAACCGTCAATTAAAACTGTCACTAAAACTATCAATGCATTTCTTCAGTTTTCAAACTAGTCTGCCTGGCTGGCTACATATGTATCACGCGTACCGGCCACACCGATTGACCTATAGGACAGAGAATGCCCGAATTTACTCCTTATTATTTTCATGGAAAACTTTTTTTTTCAAGTTCCCCCTTTGAATAGGTTTTTAGTGGGGTCCAATTTCCAATGTAGATTCATACTAAATTTATCCTTAAGTTTGTGTCTGCCAGTTTTTTTAATGCAAAAGCTGAGATAAGTAACTTATTCATTGATCACCCCTTTTTCTATTTTTCAATTAATCAAAGCCAACAAAGCACGCTATCAACAGACATTGGTTGCGTGAAGTTTCCTATTGAGTGACTAATCGTTGTTTTCACTATTTTATCATTAGTTGGAGTATTGTGACCGAATTGTATCAGTCTCTTCAACTTAAACTTAATCTCCACTTACCTGTGATAACAAAGTTGTAGAGATATAAGTATCAACCCCTGTCTTTTCGTTCGTCTCTCTGTTTACACAATATCTCCAAAACTTATTCATGGATTTCAATCAAATTTCGTACAAGGGTTGATCATGAGCAAATAAAAAAAGGGATCAGATTTGTTTCTTTTGGGGGTAGGGGCTCCTGGTATATTCCCTATTGTGGTATTGTTTTTATTTCTCTTTCATATATTCATGTATTCACTTATGTTTTTTAATATGATAACCCCAAAAGTTATAAATTCATTTAAATGGGATTTTATGTAAGTACGAGCTGATGGGGAAGTGGTACAATTTTGAGGTGGTTCCAGCCTTTTGATTCCACTCAGTTCTTAGTTAGTGTTCAGCTTTCTAGTTTTTAGTTGTAATCATCACAACTCAATTCTGGCTGTCACAATACGGTCCTATTTTTTCGATTTCTGCCGTATTCCAAGCCAGCCAGGATTCCTATTTTATTTCTTAGACATCTCATTTTATAACTTAAGTAGCCATATTGATTTCTTGAGTTCTACTGTCTGCCCCTTTGTGATAAGAAAACTGTGTTTTAATTCGATGTTTATTTCGTTTGTAGCGAAGAACGTGAAAGTATCCATGGTCTGAAGACACTGATGAACGAACTTCGATTAGAAACAAACAGTAAACTCCCCGTGATATTCAAAATTACACCCTTCTTGCCGAAGGGTAGACTGTTTCACGCTCACTGCTATAATCAGCGAACTTTCAAACCCATCTTTTACTCCAAAAATCTACGCCATATTTGTTTGTTTTTGTCTTTGAGCTTTTAGCATTACTATGATATTGTATGTTTCAAAAGTACCTGATTAGAAGGGACTGGATCTTTGTAGAGTAGCCTGGTATATTAGTCATGTAGAATAAATTTCTGACCGTCGTACGAAAGTACGGCTTCGTAATATTTCAGTGACTTCGCTTCAGTGTTGCCGAATTAGGTATTATATATATATAATTTTAGATGGGAGATCTGTCATCTGTAGGTTTTATCTATTTTTATGATTTTCTCAAAATATGTTGATCAATTCCAAACTTGACACTACAATGTCTTGTATTCTGACTAATATACCTGGTGAATATAAACTCTGTATAGTGACTAATTGTCGATTTTGTTTCAATGCATACACACGTTCGCACACAGAGATATCTCTAATTATAGTTAAATTAGTGTTGCTATTCATTTTGATTGCTGGTTCATCATTGTGAAAAAAATCACGAATATACTTGGCTTATTTATCAACACATCAGTTTGATGTCAGACCTTCAATAGTGAAAGATCTGACGAATATCGAATCTACTAACAATGGTCAGCGAGATCATCTTCCTGGTCATTGCTATACGGTCTATGTCCTAGTGAGAAAGAAAAAGATTCACCAGTTATTTCCAGTAAAAAAATAATAGACATATTTCAATTTCTATGATATTAAAGAAAAACGAACAACTACTGAAATCTTTTTTTCAAAGAGTCCCTAGTATCAACAGTGTGTGGAAGGTATTTTCATCGGTGAAATTCTTAACATTAAGTGGAAGAGTTCATGGTTACGGACTGAGAACTAAGAAATCACAGTATCCATTGTATTAGAAGATATTACTATTAGATTAAGTATTGTGACACAGTTAGAAGCCGTCAACTAAAACTGTCACGGGAATTGTCGAAATAGGTTTCTTCAGTTTTCAAGCTGATCTGGCTAGCCTGCAGGCTGACTGACTATGTGTGTATGTATCACACATACAGACTGCGCCAATGGAGCTAAGTATTCGCTCTCTATTGTGTGTAGATAGACTTTCTTTTCAACCCCACCCCAATCACTATTTAGTGTGAGGGGTAGGAGTCAATTTACGATATAAGTTTATGCTACATTGTTCAGCAGTTTCTGTCCGCTTGTTTTTTTTAATCAAGCTTTTTAGCGATCTGACAAGAGGCAAGAGAAGCAACATCCATCGAGAACCACTTTTCCAATTTTTTAATTGATCACCCCATCATAACATGCTGCCTAAAGACGTTGATTACTCCTATTGAATGGCTATTGTATCAGTCTTGACTACTTTACCTTCATCCTAATCATTAGTTGTTTTTATCACAACTCAGCCGTCACTCTACGATCGTATATTTTCCGATAAGTGCCACAATCTGAATCAACCAGGATTCCTATTTTATCTTTGAGACATCCGGATGGTAACTTAAGCAGCCATATTGATTTCCGGGTTCTTCCATTAAGGCTCCCCTCCAAGCCGCCTCTGTGATAAGAATAGGTCTGTTTAATTTGAGATTTCATGAAAGTATCCTTGTCCTCAAGATATCGCAGAGTAGACTCCTGCAGAGAATTGAACTCGCGTCCTTCTTGCCTTGTTCAAGCCCTCTGCTTTGACCTCTATGTCTAGGAAGCCTCCATCGTCAAGTCTCACCTTTTTAGCCAACCTGTTATTCTCGATATCTGACATGTTTGTTATTTTTCAACTCTTAGTATCAATACACCGCACTTGGAGAACGTATAGCGAATTTAATACTGAATCGTGTGAAGTGTGTACGCGGCAGAAGTGTACGCTTTGTTATTTCTAGATTTAAGTTGTTATTTTCACAACCTAACTCAAGCCGTCAGCCTTTGAATGTATGTTTCTCGATTAATGTCGCATTCCTAGTGAGCCAGGATTCCTATTTTATCTCTAAGACATCCGGTTTTGTAACTTAAGTAGCCATATTGATTTCCTTATTCGACCATCTGCTCCCTCAGTGATAAAAACGACTTGGTTTGATTCGATATTTATTGAGTTAGTGGTAAAGGACACTTGTTAAAGTAACAATTGCTTGAAGGCGGAAAGAACCACTGTTTGGGCCACACATCCACAAAAGCTTTAATAATCAGCAGAAGTCAAAGCTCACCTTTTAACTCCAGCTTTTATTTCGAATATCAACGTCATGTTTGTAGTTTTCGTTTTTGAGATATTAGTATTATTAGAATAATGAATGACTGACCAATACTGTCACTAAAACTCCCAACATAGGTTTCTTCAGTTTTCAGGTTGGTCTAACTGACTGGCGGGTTAGCTGACTGGCTATGTATCTATGAATCATGCGTATAGGTAGCATTAATGGATATCATGTCTGGAATGTTCCTCTCAAATTGATTTTAGTGGGGGTCCAATATACAATGCAAATTTCTCCTAAACTGGTCCCTACTTTGTGCCCGTTTGCTTTTTGAAAATTTAAACTCTCTAGTGATCCACCAAAAGCTGCGGGAAGTATCGAATTTATTGATCATCCCTTATATCAAATTTTGATTGATCATCCCCAACACAGCATGCTACCAAAAGACTTTGGTTGCATGACGGTTTCTTTTGAGTGGCAGTTTACCCTCATCCTCATTGTTGGTTGTTTTTTGTCACAACTTGGGCCGCCACTGTACGATTGTATATTTCTCGATAAGTGCAGTATTCCTATTTTATCTACGAGAAATCCGTTCTTGCGACTCAAGTAGCCATATTGATTTCCGGTTCTACCATCGAGGCAGCATTCACTTCCCGTCGATAAGAACAATGCAGTCTAATTTGATAATTCGTGAAAGTAACCGTGTCCTGGAGAAATCGTAGTTATATCCCTCTGAAATTTGAATTCACGTCCCTCTTGCCAGAAGTTAGTCTGGTTTAAGCCTTCTTCTTTGACCCCTGAGCCACGAGATCTTTAATCAAGACAAATCTCCCATTGTAAACTAACCTCCACTCAGGATATTTACGCCATGTTTGTTATGTAAAGTTATGTGCAGACTCATCATGGTTCATTTTTTGAACATAACGTTTCGGCTGCTGTAGCCCTCGTTACAAATTTTAGCGGCTAGTACAACCATGTACGACGAAGATATTTTTGCCCCCCCCCTTCAAGCCCCCTCGTGGCATCAACTCCAGACAACAACGGTTCTTCGACACCAATTACAGCCAGCAACTGTGGAAACACACACACACACACACACACACACACATACACACACACACACACACACAAAATCAACCACATCTTATATAAGACAATGGAATACGAAGGTTCCCAAAGAACAAATTCAGATAGAGACAATGTTACTTGTTTTTTTTCTCTTCAATCAGGCAGTTACTCAACGATTGTATATTTTCGATAAGTGTGGCATTCCTAGTTGGCAGGGATTCCTATTTTATCTCAAAGACATCCAGTTTTGTGACTGACGTAGCTCTATTTATTTTCGGGTTCTATCATTGTGGTGCCCACCTCCCAATAAGTACAATGTTATTTGATTAAGAACCGTCAAAGAAGTTAGAAAGGTTTATGGATTTGACCATTTCCGTCTGTCTGTCTCCGAAAATACTCAATGAATTTCATTGGAAATTTGTTGAAGGATGGACAATGTGAAGTGCGGCTTTCTGAGCCAGCAAGGATTCCTATTTTATCTCTGGGCCATCCGATTTTGAAACTTGAGTAGCCATATTGATTTCTGAACCCTACTACTGAATCTTCACCCACCTCTGCTAAAAGAAAATGGTTAAATTAGAAAACGTCAGCAAAGCGTTTCTATTGGTCCAGCTGGATGGCTATGTATGCGTATACGTTTCACGCGTACAGAACGCACCAATGGAGATAGAGGGCTGAAACTTTGAACACCTACTCTTTATTATGTTTTAAAAAAGACAATTACTTATTTTCTGACCCACTACCAAAAAAAAATTAAAAAGATATTTTATTGAGGGGGCTCAATTTGCAATTTGAGTTTATGCTGAACTGATCCGTAGTTTGTGTCCAGCAGCATTCTTACTCACATTTTGAAAATTCAGACCTTTTCATTGATCACTGCCAAACAAGAGGCGATAACAATAACTCATTCATTGATAACCATTTTATGAAATTTTTCAATTGATCACACCCAACACAGTATGCCCCCAAAGAATATTGGTCATGTGACGGTTTCTATCGATTGACTAACCAGACCTGGAATTTGATTCCATCAGACAGTTAAATGTTATCTGAAGGAACGCGGGTTTGTGTTCTGTGCAGGTAACGATATTAGCTTTTGGCAAAGGACGCGTGCTTCAGGCAATAACCTCATGAAAACATGTTATTAAGTATCTGTATTTCTGATCCAGCAGCCATAAATATATATCAATCTACTCGTGCCATCAAAAATGACGGCATATATGAAATATATGGATATACAGAGGCATTTTATGTATGTGGATGAGGGAAATTTACATTGCAGTGAGCTTGAAAAATAGCCTTTAGTACATATTGCATTTTATATACGTGGGTAATAGAGATTTGTATTGCAGTGAGCTTGAAGAATAGCCTTTTATACAAATTGCATTTTATAGACGTGGATAATAGATAATTTCATTGCAGTGAGCTTGGAGAATAACCTTCAATACACATTGCATTTTATAGAAGTGGATAATAGAGATTTGTATTGTAGTCAGCTTGAAGAATAATTTTCTATACATATTGCATTTCATATACATGGATAATAGAGATTAGCATTGCAGTGAGCTGGGAGAATAGCCTTTTATATACATTGCATTTTATATACGTTGATAATAGATATTTCAAATGCAGTAAGCTTGAAAAATAGCCTTTTTATACACATTGCATTTTATAAACATTGATAATGGAGATTAGCACGGAGAAAAGCGTTTTGTTGACTATAATAGGATTTTTTCTTCTTATTTTCATTACTTTTATTTTTAATATTCTTTAAATTCAGCATTTTTGCTACGTCATCAGAACATGAAATTCTATTTTACTTGACCACAAGCTTTCCCGCTGTCTTTCAGGCTTGATGGTTATGTATGTATGCATGTATGTATGTATCACGCGTACTGGCTCCGCCAATTGAGCTAGGGGGCTGAGAATTTGAACACTTATCCCTTATGTCAACAAGAAGTCTTAAAGAACATTCCGCTGTAAATAGTTTTTTGTGTGTCTGTGTGTATGTTTGTGTGTGTGGAGGGGGTTAATTTGCAATATGAGTTTATGCTAAATTATTCCCTAGTTTGCATCTGCTAACCTTTTTGAAAATTCATATATTATAGAGGTCACACCCGTAACAAAAGGTGAGAGAAATAATAGCTCAATTGATTAACCGTTTTTCACCCCTAACACAGAACGCTGCTAAAAGTCTTTGGTCTGGTCGCTGATTTCATAATTTTCTCCCTTATATTCATGAGCCTTGATGGCATTTCGCTCTGATTAAAATGTTAATTCAATGATGTAACTTTTCTGAATTAATACTTGATGATTAACCTGTGCTTAAACATCATTACCACTAATCTATCCAGTCCCAGTACTTCCTTATATAAACAATTAGAAACCGCCAACCAAAACTGTCACCAAATTCCCCTAGCATCGAGCTGACACCAAATAATTTTCAGATGAACATTTTTCTTCAGTTTTTTTTCTTATTAATAACACAATGATTATTACGATAAAATTTACATTGGTTTCGGGCTTAATCACCGACAAAACGTTGTTTGGTGCTAAAAGTCTATGGCTTCTATTCTAGGGTTCAAATAAGAAAAACAAATTAAAAAATTGATAGAATAACTAAAAGGTAAAAAACTTCCTAATTCTGTATAAACTGTCTGTCTTATACGTACAATCTATGCAAAATTGCCGCTGAAATGATAAAAAAAAATCGGCAAAGAAAGCGTGACCTTTCTATGTGTATTTCACAAGAGAGTAAAGCCGTAAATAGGCTGATGACGTCTGCATATTGTGCATTGGATTAGCCTAAAACCTGAGCCCATCTTGATTTTCACGTTATCAACTCAGGAAATTGATTTTCTGGATCAAGTAGTAATACAATTATTACTGATCGAATAGGTTAAGGGCTAAGGTTTTGGTTAGTTTATGATAACTTGAGGTTATTTTTATCTTGTTCTATTGAACAACCACTGCCATCAAAGATGGCGTAGGTTCTCTCTATTTTTATTTTTGCAAGTGGTTGTGCGCTTGTTTATGCGTTTATGTGTTTGTGTGAGACTGTACAATTGGCCATCTGTTTCATCTACAAACTTGAAAATTGGCATCAGTTCTCCTCCAGACCCTTTCTAGAAATTCTATCTTTTGGAGAAATGCTTCTTTGACCTTTTAGGGTTTTATTTTGATGTATTTATTTATAACACCTAGATTTTCCAGAACCTGAATGCTTCTTTTAGTCAAGAAGTTTTTTGAACTCTACTTAAGACGCTTCCCTGTGAAAAACGGCAATGATTTCATAAATGGTATTTATTCGTCGATGAAATCCTTTTTTACATGACTGCAAATTTTGAGGCTACGGTTTTTCAGTTATTGACTGTGATGGCCAGTGTTCTACTTTTTTCTTCTCTGTCATACAACTGACCCTTGAACATTGTTCAACCAAAACTGGCACAAATATGACAGGCATACTCAATGGGCCTAAAGGAATGTTTCAAAGTGAAAAAAAATTTAGAACATGTCTGAAGGATTTTTACAGCGGGGGTTCTATTTACAATTTATGGCCTAACAAAATCTTTACTTCTTGAAAAATACATAAACTACCTGAATACTAGTCCCATGGACGGACTATTCGGCTTGTACATATATACACACACACACAGACACACACACACACATATATATATATATATATATATATATATATATATATATATATATATATGTAAACAAATGATGATACAATACAATTCATTCTGACAATACCCTATATAATAGAATGAAGTACATCGAGAATAACATAAGCTGAATATTAAAATCATAGCTGAAGGCTGTTGCTGGGGAGACACATTAATATGAATGTTTTGTTTTTGAATTCCCAAAACTGTTACATGGTAAACAACCGATGATCACAGGAAAAAAAATTGCTCATAGTATCATAAAATCAAATTACGTGTAAACAACAACAACAATAAGATAAAAAGCCTGAAAAGAATTCGCATAAATTATATTTACAGCTACAGGGGAATAATTGACTGTAATGACAATTTTTGAAAAACTTGGTGTTTGAAGCTGTAAAGCATCCCAGACTACATACATACATACATATATATATATATATATATATATATATATATATATATATATATATATATATATATATATATATATATATATATATATATATATATATATATAATCCGATGGATATAGTTGTAAATGAATTATTCTACTTTGGAACTGTATTTGAAAAGATTTACAGTTACTATTCAGTGAATGTATCATTTGGCGTAGACAACACAAATAGAGTAAACAATTGTAGAAAAAAGGGGCAGCTTCAGGAATCCAACTTTTGACCAATTGATAGCCGTTTTGACATAGCGTCGCTCTTACACACACACATACACACACATGCATACATACATACATACATACATACATTAGGCATCATAGTTAAATTATAAATAGATCCCCCTTCTAAAACTTCGGAAAATGCTTTTTTCCTCAAAGCTTTAAATTCAACTTAAATTTAGGAAGGGTTGAAAGGTATTAGATTTACATTGTAAATAGAACCTCTAAAACCCTTTGAAATATCTTTCCCAAAATCTTTTGTTTCAAAACCTCTCCCTTTTCATAGCGTGACAGACCAATATATGTATGAAAACACAAGAAACTCTCTCTCTCACGAACACACACACACACACACACACACACACACACACACACATATATGTATAGTAGAATGTGGGTTTGCTACACAAACTAGCTCATGTTTCTGCCCTGTTCGGGCCTCATAGGCGAATCCTGATATATATATATATATATATATATATATATATATATATATATATATATATATATATATATACATACACACACACACACTAACACACACGCACACACACACACACACACATATATACATATATATATATATATATATATATATATATATATATATATATATTAGCTAGAAACCGTACAATAAAGCAGGTTTCAGCTGGTCTCATGTATGCGTAAATGTATTGCTAATAATCTTACAGAAGAAATGCATTGAAAAGGTTAGCATGGTAGTCTCTGAAAATATTGCAAATATATTGCAAAAATCTGTTTGGCTTCTGACCAGACTAAACTATTTTTTATCAAATATACATACAGGGTACACATTATAGGGAAATAGTAAGCATGAAGTCTTTCATTTTATTACGTATCAGTTTGAATTCCTCTGAGAGCCCCAACAATGTGGTTTGTGTCAAATTGGAGTCACATTTGGAAACAAGCCTGACTGCTACAGGGTCAAACTCTACCCCTAATTCTATCCTGGTCGAAGACAATCACTGCAACTTCCGTATTGCATATATGACAAAAAAATTGTTCAGTTTTCGTAGATGGTCTGTTTGGCTCAGTCGGTAAGAGAGCCGCTTATTGATCACTCAGCGTGACGGTACAGACAAACAGTGAAGCGCCTACTCCCCTAAATTAGGCGAGGAATTTCGAAAAAGGTAGAAAAACGAAGCCAAGTCCTGTCTCTGACTTGGACAATATACTTTTATCTATCTGTATAAAAGTCACATGAGAAAATTAGTATGTTCGAAAGTATGATTCTATGGTTGGGTGTATTTCTGTTTAGACTGATTCCTGTTATAACTTGAAAGTCATACCTGAGTTCATTTTGTGACAAGAACTGAAATTTCAATGAGGCGTCCACCAGTTAACGTTCAAACGCTATTATTGCCTTCAGTGGAGAAGATAATTTTAGATAAGAGGCCTCTATCATTCTTCTTCATCCTACTTCATTCAAAGTTTCAAGTGAAACAGCTGAGAAAATTGATTTTGAAACACAAATTTAAAGCGCCATTATTGCCAGATCACGTGACCCTGATTAGAAGAGTATTTTTATGTAAGGAGAATCTCGTCAAGGGGCATCTTTCATCCAACTTGTAAGTAAATCTGACACGAAACAAGTTCGAAAATCGATTTTGAAACATTAGGTTCAAACACAGTTATTGCCAAATCACGTGACAATCTTGGGGAAGAAGCGTCTCGTCAAGGGACGACTTTCTGTCAAGTTTCAAGTAAATCTGACTTAAAAGAGCAGGTAAATGGGCATGGACTAACTGACCAATCGATCAGACGGACAGAGCCACAAAAACTTCACGATAATTTTGACAGTATTGTACATTGAATGCAGTGTAACTATCTAAGTTCTCTTATTTTATGTCAGTTGAGTCAATCAAACTCTCGTCAATGCTACAGTCATCTCTTCATATTACGTATGTAATAGACAGTTCTGAGATATAATCAATATTGATAGCTTAAGTAGTGTCTACCCCGGGTATTAAAATAGAAAGGTTAGATAACCTTTGATTTGACGGGACCAAAGGTGGGCATCGATTTTATATGGCTGAAAATGGCTAGATAGGTCACTAATTGGCTTTTGAGTTGGCTAAAATTGGCTAAATTTAATTCCTCGAAAAGTGAAAAAGAGATTACTGGCTTTAATTTTCATTATTGTGCTAATATCTTCAAGTTGTATGATTATACTTTTTGAAGCCTTCTTAAGTTTATATATATATATATATATATATATATATATATATATATATATATATATATATATATACTGAATGAATATTTTTCAATAGTTCATAATAGATTGTTCATCCGTTTCACTTGAAAAAAGATTTTTTAATGAACCCGTTGCTTTCAAATGAACCTTTCCTTAGGAAATCTTTTCAAATGAAACAGAATTTACTATCTGTTATCAGCCATTGGAAAGATATTCACTCAGCACATTCACACAACAGTTCTACCATTGGCATTGTGCAATTTCTTTGAACTAAAATCTACTCAATATATTGATATATATATATATACACCATTGTTGTATATTATCATTATTCTTTTTCATATACATATTATTTTCTAACTTTGTTTCTAACTATGACTTTATAGACTCCAAAACAGTTGAACGCTCCAAGCTGAAATTGTATGTATAAGGGTAATTTGATGCAGGGGTGAACATAAGATTGATTACTATGATCCCCGATGAAGCTCAAAGGTCGATTTTGGTATTTTCAAATCTAACTTGGGAAGATAGACATTGCATAGTTGGCTTTGATTTCTGATGAGAACTAAAGGTCAGTTTTAGTAAAGGACAATTTTCCGTGGAGTTTGGGTAATTTTGGTAAATTTTAGCTTCAACGTAGACAGCAGAATCTAACAGGATGGACATAAGTTAAGTTGTGCTTACCTTTGGTGGCCTCACTCAATTCAAACTCAGGTCAATTTTGTCAGACATTTTCAAATCTAACGGAAACGGTTGGACCCTACGGCCAGCATATTTCTGTATAGAATAAACTGAAGATAGCTTGGGATGACCTCTGGTGGCCCATAAAAACCAATTTGGGAATTTTCAAATCGATGGGAGACATCCTACTGGCTGCAAATCTGTGTAGAAGAGTAATTGGGCCTTAAATGGATGGATGGCAGTAACCCGAGCAATGGCATGTCCTCTACTTAATATATATATATATATATATATATATATATATATATATATATATATATATATATATATATGTATGTATATATATATATATATATATATATATATTTGACTGGAGATAGTTCCACTTCATCCTCATCAGTCTTTTAGCGTCTGTCGTTGGACATAGACTGCCCATAATCCGCCAAATTCCTCTGTCATGGGCGTCACAGAGCCAGTCCGACTTTTTCTTGCTTGTCAGGCCATCTTACTTTTTGTAGGCTCAAATTTTGCATATGATCTCTGGGGATCCATGCTGTTAGTCGTGATGACCATCAGTTTTCTGACTTTCTGGCAACATGACCAGCTCATTGCCATTTGAGTTTTCGGATGGTTTTCATATTATCTCCTGCCTTTTCTCTTGTGTGTTGTGTTGTCATGATCTCAAATCAGGTTGAGGTAGATCCTGTCACGTCCACGTTGCATGGTTCTCCGTTTGAGGGTCAATCTTTTTGTTAGGTTCCATGTTTCAATTCCATGGACGACTATCAGGAGGGTATATTCGTTGTATACCCTTCTTTTTCTAACTAGTGGGATTTTTCTTGTTCTTGAAAATCGAGCTTACTCTATTAAAAGCTTGCAAACCTAGTTACTTCCTGCGGATTAAATTCATCAGAACACAAATATGACCAAAAGATACAATGGAAAAGAGACTTCCTTGGGGTGTGTCGTTTAAATCTCAAATAAAGTTCATCATCATTTGAACATTCAGAAAAAGTGTGTTTACCTGCCCCATCAATGAGATCAATATTGTTTTGTAATTGTGAAAAATAGATTTTCAGACCGGACAAAGTAATGCATTTGAATCGATAGTAACATTTTAGAAGTATAATGATCAAGTGGAATTATATGAGAGTGGACCTCGATGATACATTGTAATAAAGTGGACGATGGAAAAAGAACCGTAAGCAAATAATTAAATCAAAGATTTGTTTGAGGTCCTCTTTATCCCAATTCTATAAAATTAGCGAGGATCAAGTAGCCCCACTTATAATTTACTAACCAGCCCCCAAAAGATGGTTTTCTCAACATTCTATTCCAAGAAAAGTTTCTGACAGAAGCTGTTCGAAATGTAGTATATATACTGCTTATTGCAACTTCTCATAAACATGGACTTCAATATCATCAATCTGCCCAACGAAAGATTGAGAGAAATAACATATTCATTGATCACCCCAGACATGCAATCAAAAGACGTTGGTTACGGGACAGTGTCAATCAAGAGACTAACCAGACCTATTTTATAGCTGCTGAGTCAATCATAATCTTATCGATGCTAGTGTCATCTGTTCATATCATTTTTGACGCTGAGATATAATCAATATTGAGTTTAAGTAGTGTCTACCCCGGGTATTAAATATAGAAAATTCGATATTCATGAGAATATTGAGGGCAGCATCGGATTAATGTGGTGTGTGGCCAGTAGCATATTTTATAAAGGGGCCCTGGATTAGGAAATTGCAATTCCAAGTTGTATAGTAATTTAGAGTGAAATGACAATATCAGAAGTCCATGAGTTTTTAAAAAAAAGTTTATTTCGAAGCATTCTGTTTTATGTCAATGAAAGTTTAATGGCAATGAGCTGGTTTAATAATTAAACTAAGCTGATTTTAAGTGTGTAAAGAAATCAAGGTAGGGCTAGGTTGTGTGTGTGGTCAACAGGGAGGTATAGTATAGAGAATATTTTTTGAAAATTTTATATATATCCAGATAATGATGTGTGACACCAGTTGCACTATTACTTAGTTTTCATTTTGATGTGCTGCGGCTATGACTTCAATTTCAAATATATTTATCTTGGTAGGTTTTCGAGCCCTTTACACCAATGATGTCTACCCAAATACGTAATTAATTTCGATGTTCCGTTTCCAAATTAAAAGATATTGCTGCTCAGTCTACTGATAATACGAAGAAAATATTCGAGGTAAATACTACCATAGCGCCAACTGTTCAGCGTTGGTTCATAGATTCTTGAAATATGGACAAGAATAATAGACGTCGAGAGTGAGATAAAAACCTGTTCTAAATGACGTGAACCTATTGACAGAAATGGCCAACAAAATATATACAACGGTTTGAGGCTCTCGGGCTTCAACACTGACCATAAGGCAATCAAGAAGGTCATACACACACGAACATAAAAATATATATCGTCAAAAAGCTTTACGGCTTGGGACTAAACAGATTAAAAACTTAAAAAAAATATTTTCGTGTAACTTCAGTCGCTCAATATATATATATACGTTTTTATCAGAGAGCCCTAAGATTCAGCAGCCCCCAATATTTGGAGGAAGAGATGAAACATATCGAAAAATCTTCCGAGAACCTCCTTTACCCACATCATTTTATACACTATTCTACAAAAAAAGCATATTGCATCTACAGAAACAAAAAAGATCATACAAAGATAAATGATTCTTATGATAAAATGCACTTGAAAATGTCAAATAACCCACTAATATACAAACTTGGAATAAATTTAGCATATATAATTATGTGACTATAACTGTCAAATCAATTAAAAACATAATCAAGAAACCACAAAACGAAAGAAAGTCGGAAGCTGGAATTCATAAAGTACCCTGTAAAGACTGCTGCAGCATTTATCATCACGAGACGTCTAGATCTCAAAAAACAAAAAACAACAAAAAAACAAAACGCGTACACAAACATTAGAGAGCATTGAGGTTAGATGACAAGCTAAATGACCTCGTTAATCGTCGTAACAAATTGAGCCATCATACTTACCTAGAAAAAGCACGGTTAATCAAGAGAGAACTAAATGGAACAAAAAGATATTGCATAGAATCTGTATTAATTGGAATGTAAGAAAAGTAGAACAATAGAACAAAAACCAGCACACCCTATCACCAATCCAGATTAGTACAATTCAACATAGAATATTGACCAATAAACGTAAACAATTTAAAGCTGGCTCAAACGCCTGATTCCATCACTCAACCCATAAACACACACACGATAAATAACCATTTAATAACACAAAAACATAATCCTAAAAAGTGTACTATTCTCACGTACACACTTATATATATATATATATATATATATATATATATATATATATATATATATATTATATATATATATATATGCATGTATATACGTATGTATGTGTGTGTGTTGCGTATGGAAGCAGCATCCTTTCTTTTAAACAAAAAATTATTGAGAAGTACAGACATTTTTTGTCCGTTCAATTTTCTTATAATTTTTTTCGAGTTTTCTGACGCAGTTTCTTATCGTTTGTCCGATGTACTGTGAGAATTTTCTGAAATTTATGTTCTTTTATCTTTATTATTTTTATCACGAATATTTCCTACCATCGCTAGTATTTTTCAAGGTTGTTTTTAACGTCGCTGTGATTGAATCACTTATATGGTTTTTAACGGTAATAATGTTATTGCGTGTTAGTAATGTCATTTCAGTCATTATCAAGTGATTGTTCTTTTTGATTTCCTCTCTTAATGGAAATTATGTTTATATTTTGTAGGCATTTTAGAATCTTGGCGTCAATGTCAGATTAGATTTTGATTATTCGAGGTCATTTTGTTTTCATTAAAATTGCCTCTAATATTTGAAATCTTTTTTATGTTATAAGAATTTTCAATAATTTATGTATATAAATATACCAAAAATTGTAATATAAATTAAGAAATGTATAAATAATTCGACAGGAATAATTATAAGTGCGTTATATTACTCTGAAACTTTATTCGAAATAACCTCCCGTTTATACACGGTGAATGTATCATTTTGTCTACATTCACCGTGTAATAACGGGAGGGGTCGACGGACGCTAAAAGACTGATGATGATGATGATGATGATTTCACATAGAGTTTCAAAGTAATATGATCCATTTACATAGATTTATATGTTGATGAAAGTGACAATGGGAGAGTGAAGACAAAATGTCAAGAGATAGGTGTTACATCTCATTTTTTTAATTATTCCCTAGAGATGTTTTGATGCATTTCGACAGGAGCCAGCTATATTTTCCAGAGAAGTTGCAACATTTTTCTGCTGCTGCTCTTGTTACTGATGTCTCAAGTTCGTTTTTTACTCGAAATGAATACAAGAATTTTAGTTCACAATATCTTGCGGTAACTTTTCAAATTACTGTGTAAACATACTGACGCAGACACATCTTTAGGTATAACGCTAAGAACACAACGGTTATTTATTAGTAAACAAGGATTTTAGTCCAACGATGTGTCTGCATTCCACCTGCCATTACAATAATGACTAAGTCTTTTACTTACAACAGTCTTTCTTGACAGCCTGGGAAGATTCACGTTCAATATATACATATATTTAGTCTAGAAAGCTTTACAACTTTGAACACTAAGTATCAAAAAACTTTTTCGATAGATTTTTTCTATCTCTCCAGTCACCCATTTCCCAATATCTGTCAATGCAATTCATGTAATTTTCTACCGTGTTTTTTCTCCCCGTTTAACATATACTTTGTTATTATGGTACGATGTATAAATTGTCTCTTTTTGGGATCATCAGTTGTTTACCATATAACCGTTTCGGGGATTTTAGAAAGCAAAACAGTTATATTAACATAGCATCCTGGCAAGGTTGATCAAACAACCCTTTCTTATAATATAGTTACGCATGTTGTTTGTCATTCTATATAAGGTATGATGTGTATGAATATTATTTTCTACCACATATCTATTTTTTGAAACAGGGTTTACCTACGTAGGTTACCCCCAAACACTTTTAACGATGAGGACTCAGTAAGTATAAGAATAAACATGACTCACTGTTCATGTCATTTCTTTTGAGTGTTCACCCATGTGAATATTCAATCGGTTTTGACAGTTTCAATCTCAGACTACACGCAAAGCAACATATGATATCATCTTTAAGAATACTAATTACGCAGAATAAAACAAACTTTTTCGAGTCTATTCTCTACCAACGTATTCAACTAAAGAATAAGACAATTTTTTCCGCTAACCATGAAGTGCATTTTTCCAAGTCGTAAAACATGAAGCTTCCATGAAAAATTTTTCAACATTTTTAATTATCAAATAAAGTATCCTCATATACATGGTCGAAAGGTACATCATCATCATCATCATCATCATCATCATCATCATCATCATCACCATCATCATTCTTTTAACGTCCATCGTT
>OY735239.1:14881888-15034388 GCA_963457665.1 Thysanoteuthis rhombus | reverse complement strand
TCCAAATTTATTCCAGTAGTGAGATCATCAGACGGTCTGAGTTTCATGAAAGTGAGGGTCTGACGATTGTACCAATGGCATGAAACTCAGATTCCACCGATTTTTCTGTGCACACACATACACCCATATATATATATATATATATATATATATATATATATATATATATGATTTAGTTCTCCTCTGACTCATCTTTCATTTTTGGTGTCCATGACAACATTTCCCCCACCCCTCTCCGTCACTTATATATGAGAGAGAGAGAGAGAGAGAGAGAGAGAGAGAGAGAGAGAGAGAGAGAGAGAGAGAGAGAGAGAGAGGAGGGATCAAATAGTGCCTCCTTTGCTGCCCAGCACACTCACACACACATGCAAATTCATGCACACACATACACACGCATACAAACTCACGCACACACATACACACACATGCAAACTCACGTACACACATATATTTGCTTAAGATTACTTGATAAACACCCCAACTAATGTTCTTTTGATTGAACAGATAGTTGCCTAGCAACGCCTCGAATAATCGCCATAAAAGATGTCGGGTGAGATGGTGACAAGGATCAGTTATCAGAAAATGCGTTCACATGTCCGGGCTCATCGCGGGGACGCTCGCAATGTCTACCGGCATGATACCGTCGTGAGAAAGTGTCAAACTTGTAATCCAGCCGAGATAAATCTACGTGTCATCTGGGTTGCCAATTTAGCTATTTCCAAAGCTAGATCTAGCTCCGTCTCGATACCTTTAGCTCCTATTTAGGTCAAATTCAAGATGGCCGCCAATCTGCTTAGTCTAATGTTCAAGGGCGTTAAATTTAGGAAATGTGGAAAGCATTTAAGGGGACAATTTCAACTAGGTTTGGAAAATAGATTCATTTTGAGTCCGGATAACAGAATTTAATTTATCTCCACTCGTAGTTTATCTTTCTCTCGTGGAATCAGACTAATGAGACTACTCGCTAAACAATCCTGATACTTAGATAAAAGGCATCAAAATGTCTTGATCAATTTTGGACAAATTTAACTGCTGGTCAGTGCACACAAGCAAAACCCATCGGTCAAACATTATTTTCTCATGGGAAATTAAAGAAAAATCTAATTTTTAGTCAATACAGAGGAAAAAGTTTCAATGGAGTTGAATTTAACTGCTACAACGCGTCTCAGTAGACCACAGAGAGCAGCGGAGCAATTAGCCTGACATTTTGTAAATTCATTTTTCAAAATCATATCCATCTAGTAATCAGATTGTGGTAGATTTTACTCTCAAAAATATATGCATAAACCCAATGCATCCTCCCGATAGTCACCTATGGAGCTGAAACGTGTAACCTAAGGAAGAGACTGACAATCAAACTGAGATCTATGCAACGTGCACATGAAAGAATCATGCTCAACCTCCCATGTAGAGATCCAATGCACCACGATATATCAGGGGAAAAAGAGTTTGAGACATTAAAGAATCCATTAAGAAACTCAAATGGCAATGGACTGGTTATGTGGTAAGAATGGCTGACGACCGATGGACATCACGACTCTCAATGTGAATTCCAAGGGATCACATGCGAGACCAAGGCTGACAGAATATAAAGAGAGACGGACTAAACAATTTGAGAAAGTATTGGCCCTGTAACGCCCATAACAGAGAGTTCTGGCGAAAACTGGAGAAGGCCTATGTCCAACGACGGTCAATACGGGATTGCTGATGATTCAGTGTTTTATGAAACACACTTGATACGACAAAAACATTGAAAAACTTTTTTTGTATTTATTTGGGTTAACGTGAGTTTTTTTAATCATAAATGCCTTCGACCATAACGGCACGTGATCGAACCGTATGAACTATCGCATGTTCTATTGTTGTAACTTTTCGTCTCGTATCCATGAAAAAACACTAAACAGCGTGATTTATAAAGGACGGCTCATTGGACTTAAAATCACCTTTGACGATCGTTTCGGAGTTGAAATAAGATCTCAGTATCGAACCTCTGTTGTCACACAAATGGCCTGCCCGATCAACCAGTCAAGTGGGCTACAGATTCTTCTCTCTTTACTCGTTTGTGTATGTCTCTGGGTGCTCCTGGTTACATTTTGGGGGCTACAACTTTGGACATTTGCATGCGTACACCACTTGGCACCATCTAAAGAAGTTTTATTTTTTTTTTCCAAGGAGTGCTTTTGTGGGTATTTATGGCCATTTTGGACCGACAATGCCCAAATCTTTTGCTTGTATTTTTGGGTGGTTGCAATGAAAGATTTATTTTAAAAGAATGATATTAGATAATTTTTCAGACAATAAATTCTGATACAAGCTCTGTCTACGGTGAATTATTTATGTGGCATTCAGATATCTGTCTTTTTCATGATTGTCACAAATCGAATATTGACCTCATACTGTACTTTCAATTTTCCATTCACGTACTGATTTCCAAATGGTACGGAATCTGTATTTGTCAGAAATTCCATCACTTTATCACGTAAATGGAAAAGTGCCAGCTGTTCTTGTAACTGCAATCACTTCACTATAATTCAAGTACGCTAATGGGATTCCTACATCCCCAAAACATGGGATCGGGCTAAAAAATTGCTTCCCTAGAATAAATGATAAACGAGTAATGGACATTTAATGATTTGGCAGCCATCTTGGATGATATCTTGAAAATTATATTCTCCCAGTGGCTAGACTATTGTACAATTTTTGTATGTTATTAAGCACACTTGATACTACAAAACCGTCGAAAATCTTATCAAGAGTAAATTATGAACGAGTTATGGGTATTCTGAGGATTCGGTGACAAAATCTTAAACGTCAACTTAAAAATTATACCGTTCCAGTCATCAGACTGCATTAGACTTTGAATATGTTATTGGGTACATACTAAACATAAAAAAATGGGAAATCCTTTTGGGTGGGTAAGGTATTTTTTTCTTCAATGCTCCAGACTATGTGATAAACATGATAAATTTCTGCAAATGATGGCGTCAAAAATTCTCGTCTGCAAATTGCCCATCGTATTTTTGAAAAAATTAACAATGTCTGCTGTACATGTACTTAGATATTTCAGCGAGATATTGCTTTCAACCTGATATTCATGCTGCCCAACGCTTGAACGTATTAGCAAAACAATTTCTTTTTAATCTATTGCTCTGAATTTTTTAACTTTCACCTTGCTGCAAATACATTTCCTTGGGTTTCCGTGATCGCATAAGTATCCCCAAATGAAAGTGAATTCTCAACTTGAGGCGGAATGTTATCTTAAATGTTTTCTACGCTATTTGATTCCAAAATTAAACGCGTTTGGACATCAGACCCAGTGGACTGGCGGCCATATTGCATTGAAACCACTCATAGTCCTCAGAGGTCAAACTGACTTCCTATACATGTGAAAATAAGTATCATAATAAGTATTATATTAGAAATTTCCAGCTTTCAAAGAAATTTCATACTTGCTTCAAAGAGAGTTTGTTACAATATGGGAGCTTATCCGCTGTACTAAAAATAAGATTTAAAATAAAAGAAATAAATACTCGCCATCACAGTCAATAACTGAACAACTGAAGCGTCAAAATCTGAAGTCATGTGAAAAAAATTCCAGAGAGGAATAAATATGTTCTGAATAAATTCCATTTATGACATCATTGGCGTTTTCCACGGGATAACATCTAAATTAGTGGAGAAAGCACCAGGATACATCAAGGGTCTGGAAAAGATAAAAAAAAGATTCCCATAAATTGAGAGAAGAAAAGGAAAAAAATTAGAAGGAGTCAAGTGGAGTATTGATGCCAATTTTCAAGTTTCTAGGCCAAATGGTATGGCCAGGAGCGCTAGAACACGAAAACAAACACAAACACGTATATATATATATATATATATATATATATATATATATATATATATATATATATATATATATATATATATATATATATATATGTATAGTGGATTCTGGTTCCACATGGTACATTTTAATACACACTCACACAGCACACACCACTGATGATGGGAAGAATCCCGAAACATGTATGGACAATTCACTTATAAGGATTGATAAACCTTACCTCCAATCACCTCACTCTCGAGTCTATCTCACTCTCTACAGTACACATTATATATATATATATATATATATATATATATATATATATATATATATATATATATATATATATATATAAAGGATAGAACCTTTAACCATGTTTGATGGCTGCAGTTCTTCAATGCAATGAGGTAATGTGACGTAAAATTTTCTTCTTTCTTTTCCCATTCTCAATATCGTATCTACCTATCTTTACCAACGTTATGAAGCGATTAAGCTGTAAATGCTAAATATTTCTCTTCAAATCTCTCTCTCTCTCTGTCTCTGTCTCTGTCTCTCTCTCTCTCCGGGTCACTTTATTCTTTTCAAACGCTGTTAACCGACGTTTATATTTATCAAATGTAAGTATTTATTATTCAAAATCTAATTAGCTTGGACACGTATTATGTAAATATTTTATATCTTTGTCAAGTTTTGTAAAATATCTTAGGTAATTCATTTCTGGCAACAATTCCAAAAAAAAAAAATTTATTTTAAGTATGAATTATTTATTTTGAAATTCAATTCCGAGAAGAAGAAAAAAAAAAGAATGTTTCAACATTTTTATGTCCTTCTTGAGATAATTCATTTTTCAACTAAAGCTTCCAAAATGTATAAATCGTGATTTTCTCAAATGGATGATGAACAATTTATTACCTGGTTATTCGGGTTCAAAAGAGCCAACTGCATTACAACCAGGGTTGACGATTTAGCAATTTTTAGGTAGACCTAGGTACATAGAGCAAGATTTAGTTTTTGGGGGAGTTGGATCCAGCTATTTTGAAGTTATTAACGCTTTTGGTGCTAGCTTTTCAGAACAGGATTGATATTTTGGTGTCCACTATTCATCTATGTTATATAGCGAACCACGCTGTAACGAATTTCGTTTTAACAGGAAAGCTTATATACCAATAAGAGATATAAAAACACCTGGAGAATGCACACTTTATACTGACTAAAAAATCAGACATATATACGATGCAGGGAAGTATGACCATAGACGTGCTAGTTCGTTCATTGGGGTCCTTAAAAGTTCTTTCCTTTAGAAGCCCATTTCTCTCAAAGATCAAAAGTGACTTCAATTAACGCTAATATCGTAATGAAATAGAATTTCATTCGTGCAATTGATACATGTTTGTATTCTGGCGTAGTGAAATAGAATTTCATGTTCTGATGACGTAATAACAAAATGTCATTCAAGTGACATCAGATTGATTAAAGGAGTGGGCAGGAACGCTTCGCAAACATGGGGAGAGTCGTTTGTTATGTAGATAATCTATTGAGTCAGTGACAGCGATCGCTGTTGAAGATGCTAAAGCGTGTAAGAATGTATCTGTTAACAAGATTTGTTTTAGAATCAGACTTTATCAAAGCAGGAACGCAAAAAAAAAAAAAAAAACTCTTGGCGAAGGCAGCAAATGTGACATCAACCCTGAAACCTGATTCTACATCTAAGTCTATTAGGGGAATCATCAGAGACTGCGAAATCGACAACCAAAATTGTCAACATAGTCATCACATTTTTCCAGAGGGCTGAAGATCTAAACATATGCCCCTTATTATGGCTAGAAAGAAAAAAAAAGGCTTTTTAAAAAATCCACCATCATTATGGTTTTTAGTGTGAGGTTAATTTTATAATGTCCATTTATGCTAAACTAGTCCCATAGTGCTACATTGTATCAGGCAGTATTCATGCTAGTTTTTTGATTTTCAAATTAGGCCTATTTAGTGATCACTGCCTTACAAAAGACAAGAAAGGTAATACACACATTGATCACATTTTTTTCCACTCTTAATCGCTACCCCCTCGTGGCAAGCTGCCAAAAGACGATGGTCACGAGATGGTTTCCACTGAGTGACTAACCAGACCTGCAGTTTGATATCTACGACGTCTTCTGGAAGACACTTTATAAGGATTTCTTCTTTGAATTCCGTTCCGACAAGAATCAGATTTCATAAGAAAACCCCCCATGTCTGGAGAGAGAAAAAAAACGGGAAAATTAAGTAATAAAGATTCACAACATTCCTAAATAAATGAAAAACATATGAATAAACTTTACAAGTTAATCACTAAATAGGAACCATCACGTAGCAAACATCTTTTTGCAAAAAAAAAAAAAAAAGAAAAAAAGAAGATCCTGCGTTGTGGGGTGATCAATCAAAAAATTGAAAAAAAGAGTGATAAATGAATAAGTTATATGTTTCGCCTTTTTTGGTCTGTGATCGCTAAAAAAAGTCTTACTTTTCAAAATACGAGCGTGAATGCTGTTAGTGCTAAATCAGTGATCAAAATAGCATAAACTTACTTTGCAAATTGAAGCATCCCAATGAAAATTCTCTTTGGCGTGTGGTGAAAACAAAAAGCAAAAGATTGTTCTTTCTAGATATAATAACGAATAAATGTTGGGGCAGCCTGTATGGGCAATACATACAAACATACATACATACATAGCCAGGCGGACCTACTTGAAAACTGGAGAAACCTATGTAGACAGTTTCAGTCGCATTTCCGGTTGACCACTTCTAATAGATAAATAAAAAGAAGTGGGTGTTGTGATAGAAAGCAAAACAAAATCAAAAAAACAAAACAAAGATGATGGAAATACTAATCAAAATTGGTCTCACGATGTCTAACAACCACTTTGTCCCAACCGGTTTTGAGATGTGTCCACACATCTTAATGATCGCTTATCGGTTGCTCCCAGTTACATTATACAACAGAAAGAGAAGCAAGGATGGAAAGTATCATTAAAGATGTGACTATGTAAAACCAACTACTGGAAACAAACACAGGGCGTCACGACACACAAAACCTCATTGATAATTATTCATCCACATATATGTATCATCATCATCATCATCATCATCATCATCATCATCATCAGTCTTTCAACATCCGTCGTTGGACATAGACCTTCCACAGGATTCGCCATACTTCTCTATCGTGGGCGTCGCAGAGCCAGTACTTTCTGAACTTGTCTAGCTCGTCTCCTCATCTAATACTCTGTCGGCCTTTGGGGATCCATATCATGAGTCGTGATATCCATCGGTTGTTTGCCATTCTTGAAACATGGCCAGCCCATTGCCATTTGAGACTTTTAATGGATTCTATGATGTCCCTGACTCCTGTTTTCTTCCAGATGTACTGGACTGACTTGTGGTCTCTCCATACGAGGCCCAGCATAATTCTTTCATGTGCACGTTGCATGGTTCTCAAATTGCAGATCTGTCTCTTGGATAGGTTCCATGTTTCAGCTCCATAAGTGACTATTGGGGGATGCATTGGTTATACACTCTTCTTTTTAGGATTAATGGGATCTTGATATTTTTTAAAGTTCAGCTTGCTCTGCCATCCTAGTGTGATTCTTCGCTTGATTTCTTCTTCCTTTGAGGGTCTCATGGAGAATCGTTGTCCTACGTAGATGTAGTGGTCTACTTCCTCCAGTTCTGTGTCCTCGATTTTGATCTTAGAGTTTTTAACTTCGATGTGGTTGTTGCACATGATCTTCGTCTCGCTGAAGTTCATGCGTAGGCCATCTTTCTTGCTCTCTTCATTTAGTCCATCTATCATTAGTTGGAGGTCGTGTAGGTTCTCTGCGAAAACGGCAATGTCGTCTGGAAATCTGAGGTTGCTCAGATATTCGCCGTCTATTCTGAATCCTGTACTCTCCCAGTTTGGTCTTCTGAAGATCATCTCGAGGCGGGCTGTGAAGAGTTAGTATGATTATCGATGAATAAATGTCGTCTATCACGCTCAAAACATCAATGAGGACGTAACTTGAAATAAATAAAATTCATGGCACGATCGACTGGATAAATCATTTTAATCATTTGAACACTGAATACACGTATGTTAATTTTCAGCTGGAATAAAAGAAACGTATTTATTTCCTTTTTCAACTCCTGGATATCAATCAAACCCACTAAAAAAATTCTATCTTTACCTAATTTTACCTTGAAATTAGTTTTATATTCAGGGAATGCTGAATACGAACAAGAAAATGCTCCACAACATATGATGCAATTGCAAAATTTCTAAGTTAATCAATAAAATCAGAAGTACAGAGTATGATGGTTCGATAATTCAAATTAATAGAAACAGGATTTTAATGAGTAGTGTGTAGTTACTAGTTTGTCCCTAACAATATTTACCCCTTGAAACTTAAGAATTTACCCAGATTAAGAAGTACTGACCAATGTGGTCTCGTTTACTACTACTGTACAGGCCTTGTAGAGCTTCATGCTGAACATCACACGGTGAGTTCATAAGACTGCACAGTACATTACAAAAAGACCATAGCCATAGAATATCATACAATACATTAGAAAAAATCAAATTGCCTTGGGCTGGTAATGTTACAGGAATGTCAAACAACCACTGGACGTCACGACACACAACGTAGATCCCTGGAGATCATTGGGAAAATGTAACTGGCATGAAATAAGATGACATGACGAACTAGATCAGAATTGGCAAATCATGGGAAAGGTCAAACGATGGTTATTAAAAGGGTGATGAGGATAGCAAGAAGATCCTTATCAAAGCAGTGGGAGCCTTTGGTTATGTGGCCTTTGGTTTTAAGATCAAAGTGTATGACCTGTTCTTCTCATGCCAGCGGAAAGAAAGCACTTTCCCGTTTTCAATTTCAAACGTTATCATGATTATAAATATTGTTCCCTTTGAATTATTTTTCAATAAACAAAAATAAAAGCGTTTATGAATTTCGCGCATTGTCAACACATAAAATCTTGTAAAATAAAATTACCGTTACCATTCCTATTTTTTGATTATCTATTACGGCTCTGGTTTCTTTTTATTAGCAAACCATTTTCAACATTGAGCGGGCGTGGGTGTGAACTGTACAATTTACTGTCGGGACCACTCTCCCTACACCGTGCAAAATACAATCATAGCTAGCGAGCAATCAGAATGCACATACCTTTGCCCACACCATTATCAGGGAAAGTAACAGAGCATGTATCCCAACCTAAATTAATCAGTTTTTACGTAGCCCATAGGCCAACCCTCCATGAAGTTTTATAGAAATTCATTAAGATCTTTTGGAGGTATCATGTGGGAAGACATGAGCGTATACATATATGTACGACAAAAAAAAATAAAAAACAAAAAACAAATACGAAAGACACGAAAAAAATCTCTCAATCAGAAATCTTGGATCCACCCCAAAATTTTACCACCTCTTCCTTACCCCGTTGACCATCCCTCCACAAAATTTCATTGGGTGCTAAATGTTGCAAAAGGCGTATTCCGATCGGGCCCCAACTGCTCTGATAGTGACTGATTATGTACTTGTATTCTCAGACAAGTAGACATAGTTCGTCAATCAATTTCGACCCACACGTAGAAAATTGATCTTATGCCATTCCTTTGATTAATTATTAAAAAATGATTTTATTTTTTATTGTTTTAGGTACTAATCTATGGAAGCCCCTAATCAGAAGGCAGATATTACGCTTATGATGGACACGTTTGCAACGCTATGTAAAGGTAGGTCAGCTTATGATTCTTTTGTTCTACCGTACAGTACAAAGTATGATATACAATTTGTACAAGTTCTAGTTTGTTTCATGATATCCATGTGCCGAATATATTTGTATAAAAGTCGATTTTTAGATACGTCCAGACACTTCATGTTCGGTCGATCGGTCAGTCTATCCTGCTCACATTAAATAACAGAAAGAAGAAAAAGGGTATTATGTTCTCTTGACCAAGTGCTATTATATCAGAAGAGAAAGTGTGATGTCATTAAAAGAGCATCTATTCTGATGAATTATTTTACTAGTTACCATGATGTCAGAATAGATTGTTTGACGTCTGCATTTCTGTATTGGAAAAAGACTAAATGGCTAAAAGGAAGAAAAAAAAAGGGCCAAAAATGTCCATTTACAACTTTTAAACTCTTTTTTCTTACGATTTTTTCGACCCTTTAAGTTTGTATTCATTTAATTATCGTCCCATGAATAGATAGGTATTACTTTCTAGAGTCTAAAATTGATGTGTGAATCGAAATTATCATAATTGAATAAATTTCGGTCAGCGTGTGTGTGTGTGTGTGTGTGTGTGTGTGTACCACGATTACTCAACAAATGGCAATTGTACAAAGATGATATCAGCCATATATATATATTATCAGCACACGAGTGGGGTGTTGAGATTGAAGTTGTTCCAATAGCCATTTTTTATTGTAATTCTGATTTTTGTGACGGGAGATGTGCTTGCCCGAGCCCCAAGATCGACCATCTTACACAACTAAGGGGCTCTAACAGCCCTGTTATTTACATCGTACCTAAGAGGAGAAGTTGATTCAAACCGATTCCATCGTTAGTTCTGTATGCATCATCATCCTTAGCAGCAGTCACCTTTTAGCGTTCATTGTTGGACATACGTCTTCCAAGATTGGTTTTGATTTCGAAACAAATGGCCTAGATCTTCTCAAACACGCCTTGACAGGCGGTGAATCATGGATTTAAAAAAAAATTACGACTTGGAAACCAAACATTAAAGTTAATGGTGGCTCAAGAGCAACTCATCACATCCAAAGGGAATAAAAATGGACTCCAAGATCAAATCGATGCTCATTTGTTTTTGCGATCAACGGTCAATTGTTCATAAATGTGTGACTCAAGGGCAGACAGCCAACTGAATTCACTGCCGTGTGGTCTTTGAATAACTCAGAGAAAAGGGCCATTAGTATCCGGCCTAAAGTCACTGACTCCTGTATACTTCATCATGATAACGGCCCCGAAACGCTACTCTTTATGAACTAATTTTTGGCCCCCCCAAAATATTCATATGGTATTACTCCCCTGATCTGAGTCCTTGCGACTATTTCCTATTCCCCAAAAACAAAACCTAAATTTTTGGTCACTATTCTGAAACTGCTGAACATCCAACAGGTCGTGACGAACCAACTAAAGGCAGTGTCGGATAAAGACTCCTAGCATTGAATCTAGGATTGGGAACAACTTCTCCCTCGGTGAGTGGCTTCTCAAGGGACTTATTTTAAAAGAAATAAGTTTATTTTTAATTAAGTTGATACTTATTTTTTGCACAATCAGTCTCATTACTTTCTAGACGTAGTTTTCTAACGACTGCGCCTAGGAAAAGCATCAATATCAGTATTTATGGAGCTTAGCTTGATTTGGTACAAAGGTACAAGTATCTGATACCCGGTGTGGATGGAATTCACTGAGTTATATGCTTTCCTAATGGAAACGCATTCAATTCAATCATCGTTTATATTTTTTTGCCATTCTCCAACGAGAATAGATGTAAGTGGTAAGTGGAACAAGCCTGGTCAGTCACTCAGTAGCACTCACCAGACAACCAACGTCTACGAGCTGCATGTCGTGTTTGGGATAACCATTAAAAAAAGAAAAAGTAGGAGGTCAATGAATGTTACTTTTTCGCCTTTACTTGGACAGAGATCATCAGAAAGTGTGAATTTTCAATTGAGCATAAATTTACATTGCAAACTGAACTCACCTCTAAAGAGTATTTTGAAAAAAAAGTTATCATAATAAAGAGTAAACGTTCACATTTTCAGTACTCTAGCTCCTTTGATGCATCCTGAGCGCGTGATACAACTTGAAAACTGAAGAGACTTATATTGACAGTGTTAGTGGTAGTTTTAGTTGACGGTTTCTAACAGTGCTTTTATGCTGGCTACGGCTTCATATATCACGTTTCTCTCTCTCTGCTAGACTTCGATTTTCAATTTAGATTTGCGATATGTGAATTCAACTAAGAAGTGACATGTGCTCGAAGTGGCATTACCCATTTTTGCTAGCTATTTCACTCATAGCTCAGAGGAGAAAAGATGGATTTATTCCTTTCCCAAGGGCATTTGTACGAAGCAAGCGCAGATTCAAGTCGGTGATTGAACTTTGCTGAAAGATTCTATTTTCTGCACAGCTGACCACTTGGCCAGAAGCACTTTCCACTTCACGGGAATGAATGCCATGTGAAAACTACACGTAGAGTCTATAGCGTTTTCCACCTTGTAATTTAAAAGCAAATGTTGGTAAATATTTGTGGAAAGAAAAACCTTGAATGGATGATGTTCGGATAGTCATAAGTGAGTGGCACCAAGTGAGAACAGAACTCGTCGTTTTTCAAATTGAAAAATGTTAATTTTATATATCGGTTGAAAATTTTGTTTTGGTTTGCCGTTGTCTATCAGAAAAAATGTCGTATAAAAACGCGATTCAGAGTTCTCAGCTATTTCAATTTAAATGCGGACAAAAATCTCGGGATAACAAAGACCTTGAAACGATAATGTTTGCTTTTACGAAACTCAACTAAAAAACAGAAATCGAAAAACAAAACAAAAAACGAACAAACAAAACAAACCCAAAACATCAAATCAAAGGAAATATTCTAGCGTGATATTGTGATAATTGACTATTTGACGAAAAAAAAAAATCTTAACAAGATGGCGGTTGATACAGTCTCGCGAAATCAACTGAGTGGGGGCGTAACGTAATCAGTGAAAAATCGCCATTACTTATATGAGGTAACCAGTGGCGAACAAACAAACAACAAATTACCGTATTTTTCTGGTATATAAGACACATAGCCAAATAAGACGCTCCTCAATTTTTGCAGGCATATTCTCGAACCCCTACCCCTTTTCACCCGATCTTCATAGCCGTCCACGCTGTCAGATTATCCTAATGCTCTTATCTATACAACTCTATATAAACCCCCACAGCGGCTGGCTGTTTATATTATTTGCATTGCATAGTATCGTTAGTATTTAGCTGATAGAGCATTCGTCTCTTGGGATAGAACGTCCACACCAATATTTACTGGTCTAGCGTGTTGCACCCAGTGAGAAGTGAACTCACATACTTGTATATGTTTTCCTAATAGAAAGACATTCAATTCATACATCGTTTGCGTCTCTCGTTTTTTTGCCATTCTCTAATGAAAATAATGTCTTCTGCCTCATAACGTACGTAAATGCAGTCAAATTTTAGCAAATAAAAAAAACCCTGGAGATTCTGATGTAAGGTTTCAGCCATCCTACCTAAAACAAAACAAAACCAAAGGAAAAAATGTTTAGTAGTGTATGGAGGTTATTGACTATTTGAGTGAAAAAAAATTAAAAACAAGATGGCGGTTAATATAAACCCAGGAAATCGGTTATGGGCTTGACGCAGCCAGTACTGAATCACTTTTACTTATTCAAAAGCCATGTATAATGGAGGATCTTGGGAAATTGGATGGATTCTCTAAATGTCTTTTGGCCGACTGCTTCCAAAGGACCAGGTTTCGTTTCATTGAACAATTACCTTGGAAAGAATAAGAATTAAAAAATATTATACCAGGAAAGGGATAAATGAGAGTCACTCAAAAATCCCTCCCAAAAGGGAAGATAAACTGGAATGGATGGCATTTGAGACCAATCCGTTTGGTCTCAGCAGGGACCAATAAGAAAAACGCAATGCCCTGAATTCTTTTTAGTAACCTCTGCAAATGAAGTTGGAAGATATGTAATGCTTGGAATGAATAATAGAATGAACATCCATTTTGCTTGGTTTTGAGATTTGAATACAGGGTCATTATACAAGAAGACTTGAATCTTTATTGCAATGGACATAACAAGGCATCTTTTGTGATCCTGAATGTTGAATATTTTGGAAATGTTTTTGGTTTCCGCCCTTTTGAAATCTTGTTCAGATTCTATTAAAATGTGAACTCATATTGCCGTGGAAGAGTTGCCGGACTAGTCGGTTCATTTTGATCCCCATAGCTCAAAATACATAATGATTCAGGCAATCTCGGGAAATAAAAACAGATTTTGTGCTGCCCAAATACCTTTTTTAAAAAATCTATATGTTATATATATATATATATATATATATATATATGGAGTGTTGCTCATAAGTATTCGAATAAGCACAGTCTGTCTTTATATCCTTCTTTGTAAACTAATCATCTAAAGTCAAAATCTTATGCTGAAATTCTCTCTCTCTCTTCCTCTCCTTTCTCTTGCACACACATATATTTATATGTACATTCGATCCAACGGAATGATTATGAATTGCGTTACATTATTTTGAAACTTATCAAAAATGATCTTACGTCATTACACTGCTAATGAATCACTCACCCTAGACAAAGTAAATAGAATAAATTAAAGTAACCCCATTTTCTTTAACTGTTTATTCCATTTATGTTGTCCAAACAGAGTGATACATTAACCGTGTAATGATGGGAGATCATTTCAAATAAGTCTCTATATGATAGAACGCAATTTATAATTTTATGTATATGTTATAAAACATACGTTATGTTCAATTGGCAGCGCATGCTTATTATACATATAAAAATACCTGTATGCAGTCTGATTAATGATGTGATACGTTCACTAATTGATGATTATTTAATGTTTTAATTGATGATAATTATTATCATCTAATATATGATGCATACAGAGAACGCAGAGGATAAAATCAACAAAATGACTGGATTTGGAGCAAGATATTATATATATATATATATATATATATATATATATATATATATATATATATATAATGTACGATTGGATAGGACCTATCTGACATTATGTTGATGAAAAAGACGATGTGGAAATCAATTTTTCAAAGTAAGCCTTCATTCTCATGACATGTTCCACTTTGAGCAAGCATTCTTCCAAATGACATCAACCAGGACCTCAAACAAAGAGACCATTCCCCTTACATTTATTTCAATCTGTTCGAGAATGCTTGTCTAAAACGAAACATGTCACAACAATGAAAGCTTACTCAGAAAACTTGATTTCCGCCTCTCTCTGTCTATGATCATAATATATATATATATATATATATATATATATATATATATATATATATATATATGTATATATATATAATCTGATAATAATGATACGAAGCTTTGTTTTTAATAAAAGGGCTCAATATTTCTTTTAAAATAGAGCTAGTATAATTATGTATGTATATATGAGTGTGTCTTTCATGTGTGCTTGTAAAATTATTTATATATATATATATATATATATATATATATATATATATATATATGTATATATATATATATATACATATATATATATATATATATATATATGTACATCGTCATACATATATGGTCCTAATACAGTGATGAATAATGATCACATTGATCAAAAATTATACAGTGAAGATCTGAGATCAAAAAGCTACGTACTTATTGATCAACGTTAGTATGGTTTCAGTCGTCATCATAGGTTGGTGTTCAAGCTGATATAAACTACTGGAATTTGAAATACTGATTTCTGAGGCAGGCCCAACCCAATGGGAGGTATAGCCCAAAAGTGTCCAAGTATACTTAGGTGACGGTGGTAGTTGACCAATGATTCGGCTTTCTTTACGTAGGTGGTCAGAGGCATTCGGCTTTTGTGGTTTCTTTAAAGCTTTTTTCTTTCTTAGACACTATTAAACAGTCTGACAAAGGATATTCATTCATAAATTTATATATGAATGCATGAATCATTTATTCACACAGATACGCACACACACACACATATATACACACACATATATAGATATATATATATATACACTTTGCATATTGCTGCTGAAAAAAAATATTTCTTTTAGAAATCTCATAAACTTCATACAGTCCCAAATCATCTTACGATGCTATATCATGTTATGCAAGTCAGTTATTTTCTGCTTTTATGTACTGAGTCCAGAGTTTTCCGTGATTCATACAGAATTTTATTACTAATATTTCAAAGTGGATTCTAATGTTGTACGTTCAATTTTATTCTGGAGATCATCATCTCTCTTTAACATGGACCTATTTCGGGGATATCAAAACAGTATAGGTATTTTATGGCATATCATAAGAACACATTGTCCCAAATATAGGGACCTATATAATCAAATCAATTATGTATATACTTCATTATGTTTTAATGATTTGGAATTTTACAGAGAAGAAACAGATCTTTCCGTTGTTGATGATATTTAATCACAATGCTCAATATTTATCAAAGCCAACGACGCTATAATTACATTGAAGAGCTCTTTTTGAATTTACCATGATTTTTTAAAATCTTTTCTAATTTCCTTTTGAATCCTAATTTGATACATATGTATATATAGTTCATAATATAATTGGCTATTTGTTTTCATAATTACAAGAATATGGTGTTAGGCAGGAAATGTTGACATTCCCCGGGATATATCCTTCTAATTCTAATTATATATATCTTATAGATGAAAGGAAGGTACTGGTATGCAATGTTAATATAGCTGTTTCGTTTTTAAAATCCATGAAACGGTTACATGGTAAACAACTGATGATGCCAACAAGAGAAAATTTACACATTGTACCATTATATCAAAGTATGTGTAAGACATTGAAAGAACACTAGGAAAATTACATAAGTAACACTACCATATATTGGGAAATAAGTGACTGAAGTGATATAAAAAGTTATGGGGAAAAAGTTCTCTTAATGTGTTTGGTGTTTAAAGCTTGGTATACTTACTGTCCATCATTTGAGATTTTATCTGGTTTAGCTTAGTAAATATGGATACTAAAAGTTTCAATTGAAAACCTTTCACTGCAATTAGATTATTTATACAGAGGTCACGTTTTTCACTAAATATAAAAATTAAAATGGGTGACGGAAGAGGACGTAAAAACCATTCGTTTTCCATCCAGTTAAAGGTATTCTTTGTGACATGATTTATCTCCCTTTTGTTATGAGTTTATTTCATTCACGAATCATCTCACTTATTTTTTAATTTCTTTAACATTATGTTGCCTATGCCATTTTAAATAGGCGGTCTTAGCGTGTCTTCCAGGACGTGTGAAGTGTTAGATCTAAAACCTTTTAAAGAAATGCATTGTTACAGTTTTATACCCAAGTACGTCCAATTTGGACAACGACCAATATTTAAAAGCCTTTTAGCTTTTTTTAAATATATTTTTCTGTATTTTGGGGTCGACTTCGAACTGGGTCTTTAGGAGTTCCTTGACACTTTTGATGGGATTGACTTCCGGGAGCGGCTATTTGAGAAACACAGATTAGATCCTAGTTGATAAAAGATCTTTCTTCTGCTCCCTCTGTTTCATTTTCTTTCCTCTTCTTTTCTCCTCTTCTTTTCCTGTCTTTTGTTTAGGATCAACTGTTCCTAGAGAGTTGATAACTATGGTCAGACCGGAAGCCTAGATGGGTCAATATTTGCTTTGACCTAAATGGATGTAGAAAATAAAATCAGGTCAAGATTCGGTTTAGCTTGCAACGTAGTTCTAGAGAAAACACATTCTTTCAATCATGAGCGCTTTCAATGTAATGGACCCTCGAATACTCCAGATATGTCAGCTTTTATAATTCTTAATGGTTCTAGGAGAGGGACCCTATTCATAATAATGCCAAACAGGACCCTCACTTTCAGCCATCTTACAGAAGTGCAGCTAACACGTTGAATCTTTTTTTTAATACGATTTTTTTTGTCCAGGAGTATGAAAATTTTAGACCCGTTCAAAATAGTGCAGGACTCAAAATGTTTGGAAAAATAAAAATAAAAAAGAGAATTCAGAAAAGCAATAAAATCATAACAAGTCTGGTTATTCACTCAAAAGAAAACGTCATGTGACCAACATCCTTTGCTGGAATGCTGTGTATAGGTGATCAACTAAAAAATTGAAAAAAGGGAGATCAATGAGTAGATTACTTATCCTACCTTTTGTAGGGGCAGTGATCGCTAAAAAGTCCGAACTCTAGAAGACATAAACTAAGGATAAATTCAGCATAAATTTACATTGTGAACCAAAACCTCACCTAAGGCTTTTCGGGGAAGGGGGTGAAAAACAAAACAAAAAAACAAAACAACAAAAACAACAGAAAAGTTTTTTTCTTGACATAATGAGGAAATACGTGTAAATATTCAAATTTCAAGCTCGCTAACTCCATATAGCGACACATACCTAGCAAGCTAGCCAGGCAAACTAACTTAGAAACTGAAGAAACCCGTGTTGATCATGTTGATGTTGACAGTTGTTGTTGACAGTTGTTGTTGACGATTTCTCACAAAAGGACACACTTTTCTCTTAGCTGAACTGTATAGCAACCTAAACCGAATCTACACCAAAAATCGATTATCACCTTTGCGCTGGCCAAGGCAAATCCGTACCTGCCCGGGCATTGCATAGGGATAGTTTTGTCCCCGCTCCCCTATCTTGGTACGTCGAATTTTTCTGTGTATGAAAATAGATTTAGTAGCGGCAATCCCCGTGGCAGTGTTACTCACCTACAATCACCCATACTTGGGAAGTGATGAGAGGAAGTCATGCCTTTCCCGGGGGCATTAGTGCACACCGAACGCAGAAGTTAGTACTCGGCTCATGGATTTTCATTTTTCGTCTTTATAACCGCTTGACCACCGGTATCTCCGTAAGATGAAGAGATTTTATTCCAGTAATCGTTCGAAACGTGTTGAACAACCTCAGCCTTCAAAATAAAACAGGGTTGGATAACCATAGCCATCAAAAATGACAAAGGGTGCATTTCTATACCTGCATTTGTTTGTCTGTTTACTTTTTCGCTTGGTTGTTTGTTTCAGCACACCTGGCCATACTGTTTTGCCTACGGACTTGGATATGGCATCAGCACTCAGTTAGACCTCTTATAAGGATGCTTCATTTGATTTGGGGGAAAAACTTTTTTGGTCTTTTGGGGTCAAACTATGTTTATCTTTCGCTCCTGGCCATACCGTTTTGCTGACAGTTTTGAAAATTAGCATCAGCTCTTAAATTGAAAAAAATCTTTTGAGAAAAAGAAGAGAAACTTTTCGAGACTTCTGGAGCCTCATTCTGACTGGTTAATTCTCAATATATTGAATATCCAGAATTTAGGTGTTTCTAGATGTTTTTTTTTACCTTATCTTAGATGTTTTCCCAAGGGAAACGCCAGTGATGTCATGAATAGGATTTATTCTGATTTCAAATCTGATGGCTAGTCCTTATGTCACTAATTGTTTTAAGTTGATAGGGAAAGTGAAAGGGTGGGGAAAAGAATTGAACTAAAGAACCAACATCATATCTAGAGCTATGAAAAAAAAAAGGAAAACCAGAGTGAAGTTGGCTTTTATATTAGCAAATACCTCAAGGAAAACGTTGTACGATTGTTACCTCAGATCACGTAGCCAGTGCACTGCACAGCTCTCAAAGCAGTACAAACTGAACATCATTTAAGACAAAGATGTACATGAGCCACCAGTTGGAAGATTTCACCAGAAGATACTCTGTGGGACGCAAAGCAAGCCATCTAACAGACCTATTAAAAAAACTGGGAAAAGTCATCACTACGAAACTAAATAAACTATCCAACGAATAACCCAGAGTAAAATCCTGGAAGATGGGAACATCGCAATCATCATGCTACTACATATCTAGGCAAAACAGGCCAATTTTTATCAAAGTGATCAGCAACCAGATCATCAATACGTTAGATGAGGACCAACCACTGGCTTCTCAAGGAGATACTTCACCATTGACCATCTCCATTCGATAAATCAACTAGAAGAGAAAGCAGCAGACTATGAAATGCTACTCGCTATAGCATTTGTTGATGCATTCATAATTCGCTGTGTCACTTATAAGTTGGGAAAGAAACGTAAGACCAGAAAGTTGGAATGAAGAGCAACAATAACATGAAAAGACAACTCGTCAAAAATTGGTAATGAAATTCAGGTAACATAAGACACTATATATATATTCATTCTCTGGAAGAGATGTGTTAGACATACACCAAAATACCGTATCGAGTCTTTTTTTTCTTAATATTTTACTATATTTTCTCCACTACTTAACTGTTCACCCATGGAAGCAAACAGTTATCTATCTATCTATCTATCTATATATATATATATATATATAGATATATATACAGAGAGAGAAAGAGAGAGAGAGAGAGAGAGAAAGAGAGAGAGAGAGAAAGAGAGAGAGAGAAGGAAACAGGGATAGACAGAGAGACAGAGAAAGTGGGATGGATATTTACAAATACCCACCAGTTTTGCGCCAACGCAATCGATGTCCAACTGTTTTCTCTGTTTCAATCTCCGTATAAAGTTGGAATGCTTTTTTTAAAAAAATCCCTGTTATTGTGCTAAGATAGAAGTTAATTCTTGATATATATTTTCTGTTTTTCTATAAAAGGGTTGTGGAGGTTGTATGGGGGAGGGGGCTGATTCAGCGAATGTCAGGTAAGATCAGATTTAAAAGATTGGCGGATGGGGTTATATATATATATATATATATATATATATATATATATATATATGCATATGTATATATATGCATATGTATATATATGCATATCTATATCTATATCTATGTGTGTGTATATATATATATATATATATATATATATATATATATATATATATATATATATATATTCATATATATGTGTGTGTGTTTGTATGCTCCATGCCAGGGTAATCGTCTGACATGACAAAATTCAGAGTATCAAATAAAAAAAAAAATCTGAATTTGAGAATGTTTTAATATAGAATAGAACTTCAACTTTGAGACAAAAAGGCTTCAAAGTAAGGAATTTCAAAATCGATAGTAGAATCTTTGCGAATTCCTTATTTGGTGATCACACGACTGAATCCTATAGAGGTTAAATCTGCGATGACGTATATCAGGTGATGAGCATGAAAATCCTATATTAGTGAAAATAAGTAAAAATAAAATCAGTTGATTGAGTGAATTTTCGGAAACCAACAATGGATTATTCTGGAATTTTAAATTACCTATATGATATGAAAAGAATTGAGACGGCGTAGATAGACTTTGTAAAGATAGTCGCGTCGAACATTTTTTCGTAATTATGCAAATCTCGGATGAAGAACAACAGAGTTATAATTTACCATGTCATCATCATCATCATCATCATCATCATCATCAGCAGCAGCAGCAGTAGCAGCATCATTCTTTCAACGTCTGTCGTTGGACATAGACCTTTCCCAGGATTCGCCACACTCCTCTCTCATGGGCGTCACGGAGCCGGTACTTTCTGAATTTGTCTGGCTCGTCTCTCCATCTAATTTTTCTCCCGGCTTCGGTTCTGCATGTGATCTCTGGCGATCCATGTCGTGAGTCGCGATGTCCGTCGGCTGTCTATCATTCTTGCAGCATGGCCAGCCCACCGCCATTTGAGATTTTTAATGGATTCTATGATGTTCCTGACTCTTGCGTTTTCCCAGATGTACTGAAGAAGTCAAGCGGAGAATCACCTTAGGATGGCAAACCTTTGGCAGACCAAGCTCAACCTTCAAAAATAAGAAGATCCCATTAATTCTAAAAAGAAGGGTGTATAAGCAATACATCCTCCCAATAGCCATTTATGGAGGTGGAACATGGAGCCCAACCAGTAGACAGATCTGCAATTCGTTGTTATAGACAAATAAACACAGAGTAAGAGTCTGGGGTCAAGCACCTACCCTGCATTCTTGAGGCGTGGCTATCCCAGCCTATCAACGCTCTTACTCGATGTGTCGATTCAAGCAATGAAAAAGTCGAGTAATCTCAAATACTGCAAATCATCATCATCATCATCATCATCATCATCATCATCATCATCATCATCATCATCATCATCAGTCTTTTGTCCGTCTTTAGATATAAACGATCAAAAGTTTCTGTCATGTGCGTTGCGGAGTCAATACTTTCTTAACTTGTCCAGTTCGTCTCTCTATCTTGTATTCTGCCGGCCACGGTTACACACGCAATCTCCGGGGATCCATGTTGTGAGTCGTGATGTCCATCGGTTTTCTGCCATTCTTGCAACCTAACCAGCTCATCGACATTTGAGTTTTCTGCTGGATACTTCTAGTAAAAGTTTGCAACTCGCAGAACAGTTTCGTCGACCTACCGTAGGTGTTGAAAAGACGTTGTCAATAGATAAGATTATTTTCATGAAAAAAAAAAACCATTTTGATCGACATGTGTTGACAGTGTTCGGCCCTGTTGAAAGTATGAGATACCCGAGATGAGCTGTGCGAATATAAACCGTGATTTTTACAATAAACCAAATCAATGTCGCTTCGAAGGGAATGTTTCTTTCAATACCCACACTAAATCGACTTATACCGATCCAGACATACCCAATAATGACCACACCAATTCCAGCCACACCGACCAGCAGCATACAGTGATAATCGAAATTACACACACATATATCACTATATATGACTAAACACTCTTCTTCACTTCAATCAATATCACTCAATCGAAAAAATGATTCCTGGTCCCATAAGCAAGCCTATCAGAAAATTTCATTGAAATTCATTGAGATCTTTTGTGGATCTATACAGATGTATGTTTGCAATGCAGGACAGGTTTGAGATTATACCACGCGTTGCTCCTCTTCGACCACAGCTTTTCCTTGTGGCTCTCTTTAGCAGCCATAACATTCCCGGGGGTCTTGGTATCCAGTGCAGAGACTGACCTGTAGAGCCTCAGCAGCCCATCCCATGTCTCCCACTCCTTACAACCAGATACACATACTCACCTCTCATCCCCACTTGTGCTTCTTCCATCCAATTTTCCCAAGGGACAGTAAGCTCCAACAGAACTTGCTTGGTTGCCACAGACATCGGGACCAAATCTGACCTGAGTGTCGTAAGCACAATGGTGTCCGGGAAACTCAGTTGTCGGCTAAATATGTCTTGATTTATTTGTTAGAAACATCGTCGGACAAAGTGTCCTGAGTTGCATGCAATGATGTTTGACAGATTGAAAAGTGGATGAATAGGCTCCTTGGACATACTTCTAATTACATCACCTGTTGTCACGCTCATCAACAACTATGGCGGAATCTAATTTCCTTATCTATCTCTCTATGTTCATATCTATCAATCTGTTCATATCTATCTATCTATCTATCTATCTATCTATCTATCTATCTATCTATCTCAGCGTATTCATGTCTGTGTATCTATCTAAGCCTATTAATGTCTATCTATCTATCTTTCTATCCATCTGTTCATTAACTAACCATCTATCTACCTCAGACTGTTTATATCTATCTATCTATCTATCTATCTATCTATCTATCTATCTATCTTATAGTTGTATGTATGTATGTATCTATCTATCTATCTATCAACCAATCTATCTAACTAAGTTTGTTCGTATCTACATATGTCCATATATATCCATCTCTGTTCATATCCATCTATATCTATCTACCCCAGTCTATTCATATCTATCTATCCATGTCTATTTGTATGTATGTCTATTTATATCTATCTACCAACCTATCCATCTATCTATCTTCATTCACTTATCCCGAACCGTCTCTGATATAATCACAAAATTACTCCGCATCAGATTAATCGCTCCCACATAGACCAGACGTCTAAATATGCAGCCACTTCGCTGTATCTCTCTGATATTCTATGAGAGAAGACATCGAAATTTCTTCGAAATCCGTGTATTCAGAATCATTCAGTACTAAAAGCATATCAGACAGGTCTGGTTAGTCACATAGAAGGAACCAACACATAACCAATGTCATTTGGCTGCATGTAGAGTCAGAGATGATCAATTAGAAAAATGGAAAGTAGGGCGACCAGTGAATGACTTATTTCTCTCGGATTTTGTCCGGCAGTGATCGCTATCTATCTATCTATCTATCTATCTATATCAGTCCTTTCATATCTATCTATCTATCTATCTATCTATCTATCTATCTATCTATCACAGTCTGTATCTATCATCTATCTATCTATCTATACATCTATGTTTATCTCTTTTCATATCTATCCATCAATCGATCTCTATATCTATCTTTATCTCTGTTCATATCTATCGATCTATCTATCTATATTTATCTGTATTCATATCTATCTATCTATATATCTATCTAATCTATCTATCCATCTATGTTTATCTCTATTCATATCTATCTATCTATCTATCTATCTATCTATCTATCTATCTATCTTTATCTCTATTCATATCTATCAATGTATCTTTTAGAAACCGCCAAGAAGACTGTTACCAATACTGACAACGTTGATCACTCCAGTTTTTTTCCAACTGGTCCGTCTGGCTGGTTATGTATGAATCCTATATTCAGCCCAGAGCAATCGAACTGAACGGCTGAAAATTTGAGCATTTAACCTATATCACGCGTACAAAAAACTGTTTTTTCGTTTCCTGACCCTCTAGATTTTTATGCCTCAAGGCACTAACTAAGAATTTTTTATCAAAGAATTTCAAAATGATGTTATTTTTATCATTATGATCATTTTTAATCTTTTTAATAAATATAATCTTAGAAAAAGATCTATTTTCTGAGATAATTTCAGATTGTTTTTAGATAATCAGTTCTGGTACACCTGCGGGCTACGACAATCTATTTATGCACGATATCTATCTATCTACCTGTCTATCTATCTATCTTTTGATCACGTGGTTTTAAAATGATAAAATTACTCTCTATTGAACTAATGTTTTTCAGAACAGTCGTCTGCATACGTACTTATGTACATATATATCTTCTTTTATCTATGCATCAAAATACATTACCTACTTTGCTACACAGCTTCGAGTTAACGACAAAGAAAACATCTATATTCATCAAAACCTACCTATTCAGAGCTTCTTAGTACTAAGAGTAGATAAGTAAAATCAGCATTTTTCATTACTAAAAGCTTATTAGAAAATATGCATTTTCTTTATATCAAAAGATCATCTTTATATCTTGTGTATGACATTGATAAGAGTCATTAACATTCCAACGTTTTTTTAGACAATCCTATCACTTCTTTCCATGTTTGATGTTGATACGCTTCGATCGATTCATTCTACGACCTTCTTCAGTTAATCAGTTCCATGATAAAAATGATGGAACAAGATATAAAGAATGATGGTCACATGACGATTTCGATTGAGTGACTAACCAGGCCTGTTTATTTTTTTGTTTGAAGCACCAGAAAATAATTGGCCTACCGTGCAGAACGTGAGGTTGAACGAAATAAACATAGTCTATAACTTAGAGAAGAGTCATTAACTTCTATGTATGTACGTATTTATATATATATATATATATATATATATATATATATACAAATAATACAGACTTTGCGACACAGCTTAGTGTTAGCAACGAAGAAAATATCTAAATTCATGAAACTTTGTGTGTTCTGAGTTATTCAGTACTGAAGATGAATAAGTAAAAATTCGTATTTCTCAGAACTAAAAGCCAATTTGAAAAATATACATTTTCCTTATTCATGAAGATCATGTTAGTATTCTATATTCAATTTGGGAGGAGTCATTAGTATTCCGACCGTTTTTTTCTTGGTAATCCAATCTCTTCTTCTTTGATGTTAACAATACGTTTCAGTTGAATTATTCCAGAGCTTTCTCCTGGTTTAATAATAATAGTTTATAAAATATTGCAATACTGAATCATGCACCCACGCACGGACATACACATGCGCATGCGTGCAAGAATTTGTTTAAATACTGCTGCAACAAAGTTAAAATGGCGAGAGATTTAGATGGGTCAAACCAAAAAATGCTTCTCTAAAATGCCAGATTTGCCAAGTTTGGTCATAAAATAGCCAAAATGGTAGTCTTGCTCTTTGCGCTCCTCAATGCATTAAGGGGACGCCACACCCTTTCAGGGATCAGAATTGTCAATATCCTAGACTGGTTGCCGAAGTGTCCACGACGTCTCATGTAAAAGATTGAATCAACCAAGTTTTTCATCTTCAACCCTAAGAGTCTATATTTGACTAATTTTGCAACTCCTGGAATTTTTTTCGTAGAGATTTCAGACCGTAGACAATATTGCAATTGCTGACGATGCCGAAAGACGACTTTGTAGACTGTAAATTCTGAGCGTATAATCTTTCCAAGTAGAAGAGAGCCGGTGCTTACGGCGGCCGAAACTCTGAGAAAATTACAATGAAGATGGTGAAGAGGGTGAAAAAAAGGTCTGGTCGGCATGCCATGTTTGGGTGATCAATTAGAAAAAATGATAAAAGGGGTAATCAATGAATAAATTACTTTTATTGTGCAGTGATCACTGAAATAATCTGAATAAAAAAAATATGGACAAACAAACGAGACACAAAAGACCAATTTAGATAAACTTGCATAAATTGAACTCCTCTCTGCTGAAAACCAATTTTCTAGACATAAGGAGTCTGTTTTCTAACTTCATTGGTGCAGCCTGAGTACTCGACTCATGAATAGATTGATAAATTGATAATCATCCAGAATCACTTGAAAACTGAAGAAAACTATCTTGACAGTTTTACTGATAGTTTTGAATGACTATTTCTGAGATTGCTTGAAAGGCTTGATAATGATGCTGACCAAAAATACATAAGCATTTCGACCATGGAGTGATCTAATATATATATATATATATATATATATATATATATATATATATATATATATATATATATATATATATATATACTGCATCCCAGTTTGTCTCCAGCTGTTCCGACTATGTATGTCTTGCCGCTGACTCAGACAGACATAGCCAATTTAGATGAAATGTTTTTTTTGTTTTGAGTTTTTCGAATATGGGAGTCCAGTAATGATAATATTTACCATTAATTTTTTTTTCGCGTTTCTAAGTACAGTATTGTCAATTTTCAAATTTGAGAGTGACTTCCAGAATCGAAAAATTTGCAAACCTGACAAGACTGCGAGAGTGAGACCGACGACGTGCACAATTATCTTTCACTGTAATCAACGTCTAGACCAGACCGATATTTACTGCAGCTTCCGCACTACTCAGAACCGAAGCCATGATGATCTTCGACCACAAAGGGCGGACATGGGGATGCCAATTGCTGATCCGTTCAGGAAAAAGATATTTGCTCAGTTATTACAGTCATGGAAATAGAAAGGCGAAGAAGGTTAAAATCAGATTTCTTTCTTTCGTGATATTTTAGGACTGCGAAAGAATTTAGTCTTGCGCTCTATATTTTCTCTAGTCTTGTAATTAGACACTGTCAACTAAAACTGTCTACACATTCAAAATCGTTTTCTTAATTTTAAAAAGATTATGGCTGGGCGATCTAGTCGGCTGGCTGGCTGGATACACTGGTTCCTGTAAGATCAAGTTAAGCGACGTCGAGTTTGGTTATTAGCCAGTTGGGTGACCGTCTGGGAACACTAAGTTTCGTGAAAGATTGTTCTGTGGCCGTCTCAGCATGTGCTCTGTTGTTAATTACTAGAGTATCTAGCCAAGTTAGGACCGGACTGTGAACCGAGCCTTTTCTTACGCACACGATTCTCCATGAAGGACAATGTGAGAGCTGCCATATTCGAATTGAGTGGCAGTGATCATGGCTATTTGTGTATGTATCACGCGTATAGGCCACACCTACGGCGCTACAGGACTGAAAAATTAATAATTTACTCCTTATTACGCCTAGAAAAGACGGCATTTTTTTTTAGCCTCTCCCTGCATATTGCCCCTTAGTGAGCTTTTACTAGTGAGCTCCATAATTTTGTGTCTGGTAAGGCTGAGGCTTTTTAAAAAAAGTTTTGGCTTTTTAGTGATCACTTTCCAACAAAAGGTGCGAGAAGTAAATATATCATTAATCACCTGTTTCCCGAATTTTTAATTGATCACCCCCAACACGACATGCTAAAGGACAAGTAACCGTTTCTATTGAGTGACTCACCAGACCTGTTCGATTATCATACACAAATGTGAAGCATTATTTACAATAGTTATCATTCGGGCTTTTCAGTGATCACTCTCCAACAAAAGGTGCGAAAAGCAAATATTTCTTCTATCACGTTTCCCGAATTATTAATCGATCACCCCCAACAGGACATGCTAAATGACAAGTAACAGTTTCTATTGAGTGACCAACCAGACCTGTTCGATTATCATATATAAATGCAAAGCATTATTTACAATAGTTATTACGGGCAAGTTGATCCGGTATTATCAGAGTAAAAATATCTCCTGCGATAAATCATGGACATTCGAGAAGCTATTTCTGAATACAAAAATGCACTTGCTATGGTAGTTTGCAACTTGCCTCTCGGAAAGTGATCGTATTTATTGTCTGCAGACAGGTAACAAAGTAAGCTCTTTATCCTGATTTATTGCATTCGTGGAAATGTTACATTTTTGTGGGAATAATGTTCTTTCCAGACGAGAATAGGTTGAGAATCAAACCTCAAATGATTGTGTTTCTGGCTGTGCTTACACGCATCTATAGCAGTTATTACTGTCACTGACAGAGTGACAATCCAACAAGTCGTCATAACAAACGCCTCACACTATCTCCTCGGAGCATTGCCTCCTACTCTCTCGATAAAAGAGAAATGCTTTGAATCTGATGTCACTTAAGTGAGGAAGTTGAATAAGGAAGAAATGACGAGTTTCAATGAGCTAACATATATATTTAAAAAAGATTTCATCATTTTCAGAACATTGTAATAAACCGCTTTTACTTCGAAGATAGATAATTTTTTCTTAATTAAGTTATATTCTAATATAATAGATGCTGAAGATTGAATTTATATTCAATTCACCAATGATGTAATATATCTCCAAGATTTTAGATGTATATCTTGAGAATTTAGTTTCTATATTTCAAGATTCTTTTAACTCAATATCAGGTGTAAAATTGAAAATAAAGTCGGCCACAATAACTTTGCTAGATCTTCTCTCAAGAAAAGAACAAGTACATCTATGGCCTGACTTCAAGGCTCGTTTAACTCAATTTTAGATGTAAACTTGAAAATAAAGTTGGTCAAACTGCCCTTGCTAGATCCCCACACCAGAAAAGAGCTAGCTTATCTATGGTCTGCTTTTCGGGCTTGTTTCTCTACTGTAACCTCTTTTAGAATGCAGTCCGATAAAAAAGATATTCTTATCCCGATCAATTCATTTTAGGCGTGCAATATTTGTTACTTCGTAATAAAAAAAAACAAAAAGAATTGTGCTGATCAGAAATCCAAGGACTATCTTGGGTTCGACAGGGTCAGAAGACGGTAGCCATTTTCTGGATTTCAAGATGACAAAAAGTGGCTCGGAATTTCGAAGACTAGCTTCAAAATTAGCTGTGTTTGGCTGGATCTTACGATGACTAGCTTTAAAAAAGCTAAAATTAATTAGATTCACAAATGACGGACTTAGAAATGATTAAAAAGCTGGCTTAAAACTGGGTGAAATTTGGTAGATTTATCAATAACTGGCTTTAAAAAAGCCAAAATATGGTAGATTTACCAACGACTAGCTTTAAAGATGTCAGAAATTAGTTCACTTCCAGGAAACTAGCTTAAAAATGGCTGAAATTGGCTAGAATTTTCTATGACTAGCTTTGAAAATAGTAAGGTTCAAAAACTCATAGAAATGCTCCAAAATATGATCATACAATGTAACGATCAGGTTTAAATATAATGGAAATAAAACCCATTGATTCATCCTTTTATTACCTTTATTGAAAGAAGATTCAGTCATTTAAAAAAACTGATCTGTGATGGATCAACCTACTTTTATCCAGTAAGAATGGTAATAATCTTCTAGCACCGTCAAACTAAACGATTGATGTTTGTTGCTTTTTTTTGTTCAAAATATTATACCATGATCTCTTTTTAAAACATTGTGTTTATAATAACTCGGGCAGTGCACGTAATGAAAGGGCCAGACTTTATGGTGTAAGGAGCAATCTGCCATAATTCTCATGCAACATCATTTTCTGTGCGTCGTACGAAACTGTGGCTTGGAAATATTTTGTTTATTTCTCTTCAGTGTTGCCAAATTAGATATTTTATGAATAAAGTTGAATAATCTTAAAGAGCAGGAGTCAAACTGAAAGAATCTATGAAGAAAGTATAATTTTTGACTTTCTTTAATTCATTTATGTTAGTAGAAACTTATTATGACAGTTGTCCGGAGAAAACAGTCAGTGTAGGTTTCTGTAGTTTCTACGTGATTCTATCTATCCATCTATCTATCTATCTATGTGTCACGCGTACAAGCTGCATCTCTGTTGCCAGTGTGTCTTACTGGTTATCTATCTATGGAGGTGTCACGCGTGCAGGCCTCACCAGAGGTACTAGAAGACTGAAAATTCAGATACTCCTTATTATTCCTGGATTATTTTTCAAAATCCCTCCTCCAATAGGTTTTTAGTGGTGGTCACAATTTACAGTGTAAGTTTATGCTAAATGGGTCTCATAGTTTGTGTCTGGTAGCGCCCATGCTTGTTATTTTTGGAATTCCAACTTCTTAGTGATCACCTCCCAACAAGAGGTGCGTGAGAGAAGTGATTTATTCGTTGATCTCCTTTTTTTCCAATTTGATAATCAATTTAATTTTTCATAATTGATCACCCCCACAGTATGCCATCAAGAACGTCAATCACGTAGCGGTTTCTATCTAGTGACTAACCAGACCTGTTCGAGTAGCTTACAGAATAAAACTGGCCCTTCTCAAAATTATAGACAATACTTTTATGTCTAGAGCGAAAAGTGGTTCGTGGATGCATCCATTGTTCATGGATTTCGTTTGAGAGAACCTTTACTTATGTCTAAGTATGAAGTCTCTCCCGAATGTACTAATCCATTTGATACTAACGTATAAATGGCCCACCAAGGACAAGGGTGCTTTGGATTGCTTTTAAGCAGTCTCCTCAGTCCTTAACACTTATCACAGCATCACTTTTCCTTTTCTGAACAATCTGCAACGTCTCACGATATTTTTTTTATTAACTTTTACTTTCATATCAATTCTTAGTTATTGGCTGGTGCAAAAAGTTTTCGTTATTCTATACTATGGGGAAAGTATTATTTAACAATATTCAGAGATAATACCACTTTGAAGTGTGAATTTTGCTCAATTGAACGTTGTCTTTCTATTATCTATTCTGGTTTGTTTGAGTTCCTCCCGTCAAAGAAAGTAACAAGCAAATTCAAGCATTTTGTATGAATTCAAAATGGGACGTAATGCAGCAGAAACTGCTCGCAATATCGACCAAATATTTAACCAGGAGACTATCAACCAACGTAGAGCTCGATATTGGTTCGCAAAATTACGAAACGGAGACGAGAGCCTTGAATCCAGAGATGCCGTTCTGTAATTAACATCCGATTGAGGGACCATTATTGAGATGCAAAAAAGTCGAGTGGTTGCAGTGGAACTACACGTTGACCATTCAACAGATATCCGACATTTGTATCAAATTAGGAAAGCAACAAAGCCCAACACCTCGTGCGAATGACACTGAATGAAAAGCAAAAGAGCGAATAAGCTTACTCACCAGGCCTTTCTTCGATCGACCATTTCATTTCAAAGCGTTTCGATCTCTTTCAAAAAGGTTACGTCTCCAACAACCAAGCTGCAACTCAAAATGCCTTCGAAGAATCCATTGGTCTTAGGAATTCAGAATCCCATGCTTCTGGAATGAAAGGACTAGTTTCTCATAGGCTAACAAAGGTTCATTTATCCAGAAGCTTCTTATGTAGATCAATAATTTTCATCTTAAGCCGAGTTACACTGCTTTGAAGCTGATAGTAAAAAAAAATGCAATTATTTTTGTACATCTCTGAATTTTTGAGATGAGGTATGATTATCATTTCTATTATTCGGACTATCCTCATACCAGATGATACCTGATGAAGACCCTAGAGTACAACGGCCGAAACGTTGTGCAAAAAACAACCAAGATGAGGATAGTCCGAATAATAATAGAAAATTTTTTTTACAGACCGAATAATTTTTGATTGAAATTAGTTACTCAGACAAACGAGTAAAATTCAATCAAAATAATGTATTACAATACTTTATCCAATGATGATAATGAGGTCCTCTTTCAGGATCGTGATCAGCTGATAGCCTGCTTATTATAATATACTTCTAATGTGAATGAAAATAATGTAGTTGGGTAAATTTTTATTCTTAGTTCAGATTCCAAACCAAGAATTAGTGTTAAAAACGAAAGTGAAAGTGAAAGTATAGGATTCTTATTACATTCATTTGATCCCAGTCAGTTCATGCTGAAAATGCTTTTTGGCATCGTCTTGCAGCAACAGGAGATTGTATGTTTAGCTTGAAATCACGTAAATTAATCAGCCTCAACACGGATTCTCAATGTTTATCATTTGGCGCCAAGCGCGGTGAGGATTGATTTATTTTCATTATTGAGTAAAGATACTCTCAAACGTATGGGCTTCCATACAAGACCAGAATTTTTGCAAAAATAAGGTCAACCATTTTATAAAATCCCTTACCTTGAATGAACTGGTAGAAATCTGGAACATCGACCTCTACATATTTCTACTACTGTATGCACCGAAGCCTCAGTAATTCCATCTGAAATTTTTGAGAAACAGAATCAACATCCACGGTCAGTGGAGTAGAAAAAGCTTTTATAATGCCCAGAAGTCTTTGAAACGAAGATGAGACTGTGCAAGAAGATTCAAAATCATATCTGCATATTCTATCAAGCTCTGTGGTTCAGCGCTGTCTAATGACTGCTAGGTTGTGAAGTGAGCTATGTCACCGCTTGGGAATTGCTTTCCCCTACAACAAAGGTTTACTCTTGAGAGACTTGACTCTGCCATACATCATTTTGATTACCCACGTTGGACATAGAGTTTTATGTTTAGCATGTTCGAATTGTCCGTCAGATCGTAGGAAAATACAAGGTTAGATACGGAAGCGGGGTCACTCAGTTCAGGAACATCTTTTCCTTTCCTATAATTTATTGTTTAAGACTCTAGAACTATAAATTATATCGACGTATGCATATACATATATAAATACATTGCATAAATATGTACGTACACAAATACATATATACATAGATATATATATATACGTACTATGGTTCTCTCCATCCGACGACATTGTGTTAGACAATGAATTATATCGATGTAGAAATACCAAAACATACGTACATACGTTGCATAAGTGCATAAATAAATGAATACATAGATATATACATATAAGTAATGTTTTTATCAATCACACATGGCTTTGAACAATAACTCATGCCGACATTACAACATTACATAAATAAATGCATGAATAAACACGTTTGCGTGCACACATAAACTCATACATACACATTGTCTACAATATATACATATATACACATACACACACACACACACATATATATATATATATATAGAGAGAGAGACAGACAGACAGACAGATAGACAGACAGACGGACGGACGGAGAGAGAGAGACTATATATATATATATATATATATATATATATATATATATATATGTATATATATATATATCTATATATATATATATAGAGAGAGAGATATATATATATATATGTATATATATATAGAGAGAGAGAGAGAAAAATGAAAATTTGTGGTGGAAACAGTCATGTGGGTCTTTGCATTACTGGCGGCAGTTTCAGTCAATGACAAGTACAACGCTCTATAGGTTGCAGGTTCAATTCCTGCTGCGGGCTCATTTTCTTTGATTGTTTTTTTTTTAAATTTATGTTGTCTAGGCAAGTGATATATCAATTGCATAATGAAAGGAGATAATTTCAAATAACAGTTTCAATAAAATATAACCCAATTTACAATTATATATATATTGTAATTGTAAAGAAATCAAGTGCCCATTCTAAAGGCACATCCTTGGAAAAAAACTGGACTCTATGGTATGTGGAATCAGTCGGCCATATTAATCATGTAAAAAATCTTTCCGTCCGTCTTACCAAACAATAGCTTCGAAATATTTCAGTTACTTCTCTTCAGTGTCACCAATCTAAATCATATCCTAATTTAGATTTTAGATGGAAGATCTTTAATCAGTAATTTATTAATTCATTTTAAATTAGATTTCTCGAAAACCACTGATCCCAACGATTTCTAAGTCGACATTGCATTAGGTTGTGTGCCGAATATTATATCTTGCAAAAGCCAACTCCACATAATGGCCGAATGAAATCATCTCAATGCACACACACAGACATACACCCACCCATACACACACATACACACACACATACACACACATTTTTCAATATATATATATATATATATATATATATATATATATATATATATATATATATAAACACGTGTGTGTATGAAAAGTATCACAAGAAAACTAATCAACGATAACAATTATATGGATGTACACGCGAACATGTATTTTTCTGAATCCACTTGCATTATATTAATATGTCTTGAGATATCAAAATATATTGAAATACTCATGTACAGTCATACATGCATAAATACATACGATGCTTACTCCATTAACGCATCGTCTACAGTTATAAGATATCGATGTACACATGTATATGCATACGTACACTAAATACATACATAGATACAAGCATGAACACATACATAGATATATACTTACACACATAGCCATACACATACATAAATATCAGCAATGTTTTCTCCATCTATACACATTGTCTTGGATTTGTCTTTCACAGCATATGTTTTTCTAAAAAAAAAGAAGCATTTTGTAATTAAACATATATAAATGTATTTGCGTCTCTGCGTGTGCATGCGTATGTATGAGTGAGTGTATGTATATTTGAGTGTATCACGAGGAAATTAACCAGTAAGAATAATAAGATATAACATTGTACATACTACACGCATAGTTTTGAACAGAAGATATATTCATGTACACACACACACACACACACACACATATATATATATATATATATATATATATATATATATATATATATATATATGAATACTCACGTATCCACCATTACCTATCTACGTTCTATTGTCTAGTATTTGTCTGCAGATGCATAGCTAAAATCAAACGTATAAGTTGCGAAAACAAAACAGTACGGAAATAAAAATAAAAAGAAAGTGTCATTAATAAGCATTAATAAGCAGCTTTCTATTCAGATCTTCTTTTGTTTCCTCTCCAAACATTGGCGCAAATCAATGGTATCATTATAGTGATCATACCACTCATCCAGCCCGGGTAGAGGAGACACATACTTTCACTTTCACTTTCGTTTTTAACACTCTTTCCGCCACCCGATTATTTTCCCTCCCATCCATCAGGCCAGACTTATGTTATTAATTCTAGCCTTTATTGTTTGATCATTCTTGTTTTAAATTGAAGCGTCCTTGGGGAAGAGACACCTTCTTAGGATAGACGCAGTCATTAACGGGTATTTCAAGCAAACACATCACCTTTTTAGAGCTTATCGATGGATATAGACCTCACTCAAGATTTGCAACACTTCTCTATCATGGGCGTCGCGGAAATCGTCATGCCATCCTATTTTCTACCGGCTAAAGCTGGGTCTGAGTGATGAAGGTTACGTTTACCTATCGAGACATCTTTAGTTGAAAAGGTGGGTGTCTTGTTGTTGTTGTTGTTCTTAATCTTCTTCTTCTTCTTTTTCATCATCATCATCATCATCATCATCATCATCATCATCATCATCATCATCATCATCATCATCACTTTAACATTGCTCCTCAATATTCACCAGATCTCTTTATCGCAGACGTCGCAACGCCAACATCTCCTGATTCCGTCTAAATCGTCACACCATCCTATCTTCTGTCGACCAAAGTTCTGCATATGATCTCTGGAGATCAATATTGTGTGTTGTGATGTCTGAGATTCTTGCAAAGTGGCCAGCCCATTGCCATTTCAGTTTTCTTATGGATATCTCTTATTCTACAACATCTCTGACTCGTGTTTCGCTTTAATATTTTGTACTTCCTTGTGACATCTCTATGTGATGTTGAACCTGACCCTCTCCTGTGAACATGGTTCTCATTTTGAGGGTTAAACTTTTGGATTTGTTCCATGGTTCAGCTCTATAGGTGACTATCAGAAGGATACATTTGTTGTTTACTCTTTTTAGAGCAAGCAGGATACCTTGACGCACTGAATCCGACACCCAAGGTTATGTTCCGTACCTTATGAAATACTCCACATGCATATAATGTAATTTCTATCATATATCTATGCAAGATCAAATACATAATCCAGATTCAAGAATCGATTCAAGTTAAAAGCAAAAATTTCCAGATGACACTGGAATCAAAAGTTAATTTGATTCAACCAAAAGAAAGGATGAAATACAAGATGCAGGCTTCTTTAAATACATAAAAGAAGATTTGAAAGAATTACTTACATTTCATCTTTCATAGATCAAACTAGAAATTCAAATGTATCCTTGAATTTTTTCACAGGCAATTACTTGCATATATATATATATATATATATATATATATATATATATATATATATATATATATATATATATATATATATATATAATTTTTTAAGAGCTCAGAGATACTATATTCTGATCCTAGTTAGGAGTCCTGGGAAGCAAGACTTTAATCCTTGGCCGCTGTAAAGACAAATTTTCGTTGACATGTAACACACATCAGTTTGGCTCAGTCGGTAAAAGTACCGGTTACTAATCATTTGGTCTAGCTAAGGAATTGTTTATTTAATTGTTTATTATAATGAAATAAGCTCTGGCGTATTTATAATTTAAATTGTCGTAGTTATATAACACTTCTAGCTCTGTCCGTAAGAGAACCATCTACTAATCAGTTGGTGGTGATTTTGGTTTTACTCTCCTGAAATTGTTGAGGATTGTTCTTGTTCTTATCCTGGTTTCGATGAGCGAACTCCTTCTGTTGAAAAGCGATTCATTTGTTTTTGAAAACATTCACTGACACCCATCTTTGTAACTAATTATTTCGGTTTTGTTGTTGTTTTGTAATATCGCGCAGCTGAGACTTTGACGCGTATTTTTCATGAGAAACACCTCTCTGTGTATTAACTAATGGAATCGCATACTCCCCAAATCTTTGATACCCCAACCCACGATCAGGATCAAATTAAGCTGCTTTATGCTCTGAGCACAGTCACAAAATGGTCCCCCCGTCTCAGGCCTCTCATTGCTTAACTGGCAATAAAAAAAGACCTCAAGAAAGTTTATTTAAAACACATCAAATTCGTTATATTAATGCGTTTTCTCACAGAAATATACTCTTTCGCTGAACCAAATCTTTACCAACGAAACTTGTGCTTGCATAATGACGAGTTTTCTACGATTGTATTTGTGTAGACAATTAAATGCTTGAATTAACTCTATATATGAGAGAAAAAATGGAATTGCTAATTCAAACTTTCATGTATGGCAATCTAAACACCTTATAATGATTATTACTAATTTTGATTTGCTTTTCACCTTCATCCTAATTTACTATTGCTTTTCATCACGACTTTTGATGGGACTGTAATTCCACCATTAAACAGCGCAATCGGAATAAATTTACAAGATAAATTTAAGTATCGTTGTATTGAGAGACTAGTTGATGTCATATGTCAAACATCAACAAGCGTTGAATGTCATATGTAAGGATTTAGGTTTATTGTGTAGATTCAACTTCTTTAGAGTCCTCGTGGCAGAATGCTTAAAAGTAGCCAGGCATGTACTGGATCTCTTCTGACTAGAGGATGTTAGTTCGATTCTCGCCGTCGTTTTGCTCTTTATTTTCCTTTTGAATTGTTCAATCATCAGCGTAAGATTACGGTCCGATTCAAAGTTTGAATAAAAACAACTAATAATTACGATGAAGATGAAAAAATCTAGTCAAAATTTATAAGAATAAATTTGTAAAAATTCAAATTTACAATGATTTAACACAGGAAGCTGCTAAAAATAAAACGAAGTAAACTGTAGTGCCCCTTTGTTTTTTTTTCGGGGGGTACCCCAGGTACGTGCTCCTTTTGCTTTATTGTCCATCCATAACTGCCTACAATATACTATACTTGTTATGTAAGGAAAACAAAGTCAACTCCAGACTTGGACTCGAATTTAACAAAACTGTTCCACAGATTTATCTATAGACTATAAAGGATGGTAATCAGTATTTGGGGCCGTAATTCTCGGGGCATTCCAACTCATTCCGTATTTCACGGTTGATCAGATGTTGATTTATTCGAAATGGTTTTCTATTCTCGGTTGTTACGACGGGTCAGATTGTTTTCACTCTGTTGTCCATGAGAGAAAGAGAGAGAGAGAAAGAGAGAGAGAGAGAGAGAGACGATATCTCGAATCAGTTAATTCTCTCTAGTCTATGTTTGTCCTCATAATGTCGGTTGTACATGACAACTAGAACACATGACTTTTTTTTTTAAATACCCGACCCAAGGATTGAACTTATAATCTGCCTGGTAGTCATAATCCAATCGCTGGATCCTGTCTTGGTTTTTATGATTACAAACTTGGATGCCATATCCTCAGGCCTCATTCAGGTGCATGTCGTAGTATGTAAATCTCTATTCAATTTATTGGGTTGTTCTCTTTCTGCTGTCCATGTCAAAGAGTGCATCGTATCAGTTAATTCTTCTTCCCGTAACAGGAACCCCACATTAAAAAACGAACTTGTGTCACATCTTGCTCCTGGGGAAGCGAGTAAATACGGTTAATCCTTTTGAGTTGGTTCACTCTGGCGATGTCGCTTGTCTGCCTCTTCTTGTGAGCCATATTATACGACTCTTTTAACACTACACAACTCAAGAATTGAACTCACGACCACCACCGCTAAAGTCGTTAAAAAGTGGTCAATAAATGATTTAAAATGGCTGAAAATGGGCAAAATAAACAAACTGGAATAGCAATCCTTGCACTACCAAAAAAAAAAGAAACGAGTTATATTTAGCGTGTAAAGTGCTAAATTGGCAACACTGACGCCCTACTAAACTCTACCACTTACTCCACTAACGTATGTATGTATGTATGTATGTGTGTGTGAATGTGTATGTATGTGTGAGTGTGTGTGATTTATCACATTTATTACACATCACCGGAAAAAATCTTCTAATTATAAAGGAACACACTGACACGCACACGAGTGTGCACACACACACGTCCGTGCACACACACGCACACACACACACGTGCGTGCACACACACACACTCACACAAACACACACACACTTATATATATATATATATATGTATATATATATATATATACACATACGTATAAATTGTGTGAGTGAAAGGACAATATCAGGCGAATTTTTTCAGAATAATTACTTTATGACCTCTCACATCCGAGCGGTGATATCCCTGGAGGCTTAACACATATCTCTGCTCAGTCATATACTTAATTAATTACTATCCCCAACCCCCACAAGTTACCAACCACTTAAAAATTCACAATTTTATTGCATACTGCCACCTTTCTCGTAAAAGCCATTTAGGAAATATATATATATATATATATATATATATATATATATATATATATATATGTATATATATATATATATATATATATATGTATATATATATATATATATATATATATATATATATATATATATATATATATATTACATACGTAAGTAAGCCCTGAGTTTCAAAAAAAATATTACTGAAGTATAGTATGACATAACATCCATATAAGATCTATTATGATAATATTCTCGATAAAATAATTAACTACACGTATGATTTGAGTTATATATTAAAATCATTGCTGATGGGCAGGTGGTATTTTATCAACACTGATGGTGTGCCGTGTTGATATAACTCTTTTGTTTTAAAATCCCCGAAACGGTTACATGGTAAACAACTTATGTTCCCAGCTAGTGGAAATTTGCATAGAGTACCATGATATCAAATTTTGTTCAAATTTTATCTCGAGTAATACGCTTCAATTAAGCCTGTTGTTTAAGCATGATAGCGTGTTATCAAGTGTACAGATTTTCACTATTTTTGAAAGCTCACCAGATTTTAGATTTTGATTAATTAACTTATTTGTTTATCAAACTTCTTCGTATCTTCAATTTCCGGTTCATTTTTATTTTCATTTGTTTGTTTTTTGTATCTACTTCTTTGACAGCTAGATGTGTATCGGTATTATGGTATTTTTGCTAATTATTGTATTTTATTTGTTATTTATTGAATTTTATTGTATTTTATTTTTGTTAATCATTGTATTTCATAGATATATCTATATATATAGAGAGAGAGAAAGAGAGAAAGGGCGGAAGTCAAGAAAAATGCTAAATATATAAAAACAACTTTTTCCCAAATATTTATGTAATTTCAATCAATTCTTCCCCGATATCTGTTAATGTAATATTTGTAGTTTTTTTTTTCATCAGGTTTCATGTTTCACACATAATTAGATATCACAGCTCTATGTGTAATTTTTTCCATGTTAGGATCATCAGTTATTTTCCATGTAACCGTTTCGGGAATTTAAAACCAAAACACTTATATCATCATGGCTCCCCAGCAGTCTTGATAAAACATCAGCTCCCTTTAAGCTATGACATACACATAGAGGGCCTCTGTAAAGGATGCAACCGATGCTCGGGCAGTTATAGGGGGTGTCGAAAATTTTCTTGTGCTGATCTGTGTATCTAAACTTATGACCATTAATTAAATAATTTGACTTTACCATTAACCGGTAAGCCAACGTAGTGTAACCAGCTAAAAGGGTTATAATTCAGGAAAACGGGATGGCTAAAGGGTGTTTGTGCATCGTGTATGGGATGGGGGTAAATTGCCTTGCACTGCATTAAAAATACTTCCTTGAGGATATATATATATATATATATATATATATATATATATATATATATATATATATATATATATATATATATATATATATATATATATATATATATATATATATTACTTTGGAGTTGTGCCAAACAAAACCAGGCAAGTAGCCATGTATATATTTGCTCAACTATCACAAACAGAAATTAGCCAAGGTTCTGTCGGATGAAAAAAGAGCAACGGTTCAAATGTCCCAAATAACAGAGATGAAAAGCTTCCAGGCCTCGGGTATGTAAGACTTGGTGCATCAAGACTTTGACTACACAGAATTAAAAAAACAAACAAAAAAAAACAAACAAACAAACAAGAAACCCCCCCCCCCGAAAAAACAAACAAACAAACAAACAAACAAACATGTGTCATACTTGGGAAGTAATGGATTACACGGTGCAACGTTTTTTTTTTTGTTAGTCAAATTCCTATTATGGAGTTTTTATTTTATTTTTCGTTTCTCACAGCAAAGACAATGACCCCACCAAAGAACATTGACTTCATGACGGCTCGAAAAAGAGTTGTGTACACAAAAACTGATGACGAAATCACTTTCTTAACACAGGTCAACTTATTTTATAACTGGAATTACTAATAAAGAAGCTGAAATGGGATAGTTTTGGAATACTATCGTATAGAGGAATTCATTCTGTTTTATTTACCTTTTATATTTTGATGAAGCAAGGTGGTCTGTATATTGTACTAGATTCTGTAGTATAAAGTTCTAGAAGCATTATTCCTAAATGTTTATATGTTTGGGGTTTAATTTAAACGGCGAAATAGTATTTGTAATATACCGGTTATGAACAAATTATATGCAAAAATAGAGAAATATCATTTGATCTCAGGCCCAATTCATTTTCAGGCCTTTAGGTTTAAGCTTTCACTACTAAATGGTTAATTTACCACTCTACCGGATTTAAAAGCGAAGGATGGAAATAGCTTTGAAAAACTAACCTAAAACTCTCTTTATATATATATATATATATATATATATGAATATATATATATATATATATATATATATATATATATATATACATACATACATATATATATATACATATATATATATATATATGAATATATATATATATATATATATACATACATATATATATACATATATATATATATATATATATATATATATATATATATATATATATATATATATATATATATATATATATATAACTTATTGATGATTAAAAATTTATTGCTCATGAGTGTTTGAACGAGCAAAAAAATCAATTATGAATTGTGCTATATTACGTATAAACTCATTTGAGATGATCTCCCGTTGATATACGCTTAATATATCACTCATTCAAGACAACGTGAAGAGAATAAACAATTAAAGAAAATGCAGCTGCTCCATCATCTTTATTTGTTCATTCTATTTACCTCATCTATGGTGAGTGATATATCAACCGTGTAACAACGAGATTACATCTCAAATAAGCTTCTATTAAATAAAATGCAATTTATGATATATATATATATATATATATATATATATATATATATATATATATATATATATATATATATATATATATATATAATGAAGTCTTATATGGCACGTAGTCGTGGATATTTTGAGACTACATAAATTTTGACTTTTGAAATTTCTTTTTCGGCAGTTAAATAAGTGCAGTGTTTTTTGTGTGTATATATATATATATATATATATATATATATATATATATATATATATATATATATATAAATATAATGAAGTCTTATATGGCACGTAGTCGTGGATATTTTGAGACTACATAAATTTTGACTTTTGAAATTTCTTTTTCGGCAGTTAAATAAGTGCAGTGTTTTTTGTGTGTGTATATATATATATATATATATATATATATATATATATATATATATATATATATATATATATATATATATATATATATATATATATATATATTTATATATATATATATATATATATCATTAGACTGTTTCTTCTCCTAGGCGCATAACTTCTTTTCGACACAAAGAAATTTCATACATTCCATACGGCACAAAATAAGGCTTAACACGTTTTTGCAACAGTTTTTTTTTCAATGTTTTTTTTAATCATCTGGATTTTTCAACGCCCAGCCGTGTAACTTGCTTTCAAACTTTTGGCTGGCATAGTTCCCCCCAAGCAGACTATTGTCTTCACTGAGCAATTTGTTGTAAATAGATTTGCGAGATAAAACACGGAGATACTAGCGAGAACTTACATGGGTTTTGGGTGTGAATGCTTTTCAAGATCAGCTGACAATACTTGGCAAGGGAGAGAAAAAAAAAGAGAGAGATTAAACAATTCCGTACAGTGAACACCGAGCATTTGATGAATTATTTTGAAGTCTTTTAAGGAGTTACTTCTTTATTCCTACTTCACACTGCTTACATTTTCAGTTGGAGGGTAATCGACGTTGGAAGTTTGGAGAAGACGAAACAATAAGATAAAGACGAGTTTGGTTAGTCACCTAATAGAAACCGTCGTTTAATTAACGTCTTTTGGCCGGTCGACTTGTCGGAGGTGATCAATAAGAAACAAGAGAAAAAAGGGTGATCAATGAAATAGTTTTATTTTCTAACCTTTAGTCTAACAGCTATCCGAATCAAAAACAAACAAACGTGAACGCTTCCGGGCACAAAATAGGGGCCAATTTAGTGAGAACTTCAATTACAAATCGAACCCTCACTAGAAGCCTAGGTTGAGGTCAGAAAACGATTTTTTCCTATACATGATAAGTAGTTGATGTTTAATCTCCATCCCTTTAGCCATTGGTACGGCATTTATGCGCAACATATGCATAGCAAGACAGTCAGCTAGCCAAATAGACTCACATAAAAACTGAAGAAACCTATGTTGATTTTGATTATGTAGATGTTGATAATTTAGGATAACTGTTTCGTAGGAAGAAAAAGAGAGACGGAATAATTACTGAGAGGGAACATTCATCGTCTGGTAAATAATTTTGAAGTCTTGTGAGGAGTCACTTGTCTATTCCATCATACTTCTTTAACGATTAGAGGGTTTTCGGAATAGAAAGTTGTTACCAAAAAAGACAATAAGATTAAGAGGTTTGGTTAGTCACTTTCATAGGAACTGCCATGAGACCAACGTCATTTGACAGCATGTCGTGTTAGGGGATGAGCAATGAGAATATAGTAAAAAGGGGTGATCAATGAATTAGTTACTTCTCTCGCCTTTTCTTGAATCACTAAAATGTCTGAATCTTAAAAAAAAAACGAACAAAAAGTGTGAACGCAGCCTGACACAAGCAAATGATGAATTTAGCATAAACTTATATTGTAAATAGTCTCCTTTAAAAAACATGTTTTTTTTGGTGTCAGATTCTGAGAATAAGAAAAAATAACGTTTTTTATCAATATAATAATGAATATGTGTTTGAATTTTCAGCCTCCTTGCTCAATTGGTGAGGCTCGTGCACGTGATATATACATAGATAACGATCTAGCCAACCACTCCAGCTTAGATGTTGAAGAAACCTATGCTAGGGGTTTTAGTGACAGTTTTGGTTGAAATTTTCTAATAAGTCTGATTAGTCACTCATTAGAACCATCACGTGACTATCGTCTTTTGACATCATGCTGTGTTGGGGGTGATCAAAGAATAGATCACGTCTTGGATGTTGCCGTACAAAAAAACCAAAACAAGGGACTCCATTAGTTCGACCTTTATGCCTGACATATAGATAGATAAATATAGATAGATAGATAGATAGATAGATAGATATGGACGGATTGGGATTGATAGATAGTCAGCTAGCCAGCCAGACTCAATTGAAGACAGGAGAAACCGATGTTTACAGTTTTGATGAGAATTTTAGCTCACAATTTCTCAAAAGAAGAGAAACAGAACTTAGACAGAATGTGATGAATTATTTTGAAGTCTTGTAAGGAGCCACTTCTTTATTCCTACTTCACACTTCTTTCTTTTACGGTTGGAGGGTTTTCAACATACTAAGTTGGCACAAAATGCAATAATAAGATAGAAGCGTCTGGTGATTCATTTATTAGAAACCACCATATGATCAATGTCTTGTAGGGATGATCAATTAAATTATAGCAAAAAAGGTGATCGATGAATAAACTACTTCTCGATTCTGTTGGGTGTTGATCACTTAAAAAGTTTGAGTTGAAAAATACCAGCGTGACATAGACCAGGGATGAATTTTGCATAAATTTAGATTGTAAATTGTAATCCCCATTGATAGTTGATTCTGAAAAAAAGAAAAAAAAAACAACAAAAAAACGATGTCTTTTCTCAACTTGATAAAGAGTGAATGCTTAATTATTCAGCCTCTTTGCTCTATTATTGAGGCTTGTACGCGTGATATATACATAGATAGCTTTTAAATACCCCATTAAAAAACTGTTTTCCCAACTCATTAAGGAGGGACGTACACAGAGTTTCATTTCTTTTATTTTTATTAAGGACACATTCCTCTAGGCCATATTTTCAGTTTTTGGTTTGCACCATTGTTGTTACAAAGGAAAATAAAGTTATCTCTTGAGTAGCCAAAAATTATTTTTGAAAATTTGATTTACGTTGTTTTAAACCTTGACTCGGTTGTGAAAAAAATATTGGGTGAAGAATCAATGTAGGGAGCTAACATGATTATAGGTTTAAAATCCGTCTAGTTAAAGGCTTCTGTGGTCGTATTGATTACGGCGGCGTCCATGAAAAACACTCACCCAGGGTGTGGTCATAATCTATTTCTATATTCCAATTTTACGCTGTTTACAAGTTAGTTGGTATTCAAAAGAGAAGTTTTTTTTCTGTTTTTGAAAATTAAAAAATTTCTTTATTAGATGTAGTAATATAGATCATATTTATTTGGAATTGTTTTGACTACTTTTTATCTTCAGCTTTTATTAGTAGCTTTTATTACAACTCTTGCTCAAACCGATTACCCTACGGTAGTGAGTAAATAGTGTTTGATCAGAAAATAGAGAACGCGCCTTAGGTTTGAGGGTGTTATTTGAACTTCCGCGTGAAGTTGAAGTCTCGTTGGCTTAATTGGTAAAGTAGGCAGGCTGAACGGCGCTTCCCCTGGGGGTGTGGTTTCGAACTCAATCCTTAGGCTTAGTCATTACTTTCCGATTAAAAGCTAATTTCCCACCTTCGAAGGGGTTACCAGTCTGAGCAAAAGAATTTGAATTAAGAAGAAGGTAAAAAGTACTTGAGGAAAATTTAACAATAGAAGTTGTTATAAAAAGTAAAGAAAAAAATAGTGAAAACATTTAATCTGTGAATAGATCTACCATCACTTGGCTACTTTTTTAATTGTATAGGATGAGGCAAAAGACGCAAAAAGATTTAAAACTATCATAACTTCATCAACTTGAATATTTCTTTGTTTTTCCACGTCTTTGATGTATACAAGGACTCTGGGGAACTCATCTTGGAAAAGTTCCCCACTGAGCACCGGGCTGATATGATTGAATTCCATTTTGAATACTGGTAACGTTAATTTTGGGGGCATATTCTTGTGATTTGAACGGGGGGACACCAACATCTGAGTCTATGATTCGTCATCTGCTTGCACCTTTTCGGGATTGGGTCCCGTTAGTGATCTCCCACTGAAAATTGTATACGCGTACAGAGAAGTACAGAAGATAATCCAACCACATCAACTTGGTGGATTTCTGTTCAGCTTAGCTTATCTCACGTGTCACTTCAAAGGATGTGGGATTATTTGGGAGATAAGTTGCATGTCAACAAGCTAAGGGCTGTTCTTGAACAGGAGAAAAACGCGGCCAAGGACCAAATATCCTTCGAAATGTCATGCAGAATGCTATAGAAAGAACTAGAATTTCTGAAGTTGAGAATGGCTGGAATTTGAAAGAAACAATTTTCCGTACAGAGGTTAAATCAATTTCCCCTTGTTCAAATATCCCATTTGTTTAAAACAATTTTAAAGAAATCTGTCAACATTCGTTTCCTCAGTTTTTGAGTCGGTCTGGATGGGCGGCTAAGTATGCATGCAATGTATCACGTGTACGGATCGTATAGAAGAGGCAGAAGGCTGAAAAATTTGAACATTTACTACATATGGTATTGAAAGAAGCCATGTACTGAGTATTTGAACTCTATCAGTCCTAAAAAGAAAGGTATAAAACCAATGTATCTGCCCGATAGTCACCCAAGGACCCGAAACCTGGAACGAACCAAAAGATCGGCCTTTGAACTAAGAACCATGCAACGTACACAGAAGAGAATTATGTTCAACATCACACGAAGAGATCACAAGACAGCAGAGTAATTTAGAGAAAAAAACAGGAGTCAGAGACATCATAGAATCTATCAAAAACTCAAATGGCATTGGGCTGGTTATGTTGCAAGAATGCTGCAAGAATATGACGGGATCGTATGCGAAATTGTTGCCAGCAAGAACTAAGTATACGTAATAAACAGGGATGAGAATGAGGCTGGTGTTCGTTATGATACTGTGTATACCTACTTCTCAACTTCTAGATTGTACGTTCAATGTCTAATAATGGAGATATTGCCGTATATTTTCCAGGATTTTGTATGATCAATGGCTACTTATTGAGGTATTACCGTATACCTAGCACCCCAAACTAAGCTTTACCATATACTTAGTTCCCTGAACCCATTTTCATGAAAACACAGGAGTAAGGTGTATCATAAGATCTATTAGAAAACTCAAATGGCAACGGGCTGGCCATAATGCAAGAATGATAAACAACCGCTGGACATCACGACTCACAACGTGGATCTCTAGTAATCTTCCTAGACCAGCTGAAAATAAGATGATGTGACACACTAGACGAGTTCAGAAAGTACTGGTTCCGTGATGCCTATGATAGAGAGGTTTGGAGAATTTGGGGGGAGATCTGTGACCAATGATGGACGCTGAAAAGCTGATAATAATAAAAAAGACACTACAAAATCAAGAAGAAACGAGCTAAAAAATGTAGTGGAAAGATTTCTTCGATCGCACATTACTTGATTACAGTATATTCTCTCAGATCTTGGTTACAGTAGATTCTGAACGTTTCTTTTGTATGAAGGGTCATGTGTCTTCAAGTGCGGCCGTCCTCAGAGGCACCACTATTGACTTGGCAATCATCTTTCCCCATCCCTCTCTCTTCTGAGACTCTCTAAGGGCTTTGCTCCACTTCATACCTGACCATTCTTGGTCGCTGTCCTTCCATCGCGTTCACTACCAACCACTCCTTCTTCCTCATTGTTCTGTGCCTTGTAGGATTGTCTTGGTGAGCGGCGTTGATCACGATCAGCAAGCAAAAAGAAATAAATTCAAACAAATGAAATAAGCAAGTCTCTCGGATATTGTGCCTCGCAGCATTGTCTTGCCTTGTCCTGCTAGCTCCAAAAGCCTCAAGGGAAAAATGTTTTATTCACTTGATCACAACATATAATTATTGTTTTAATTATATCCTTATATCTGTTCTACTTGATTTAAATTTTCATTTGTTATATTTCGGTTTTGCTGGACAACGCATCTTCGAAAAGAAACATTTGCTGCTATAACAAATTTGACATTTGATGGATATTATGCGAAGTTGGTTTATCATGAGAAACCGAAAAGTAATTTATAACGTAAGTTTATGCCAAAATGATCACTTAGTTTCGTTTGTTTCGAAAATTTAGGCTTTTATTACCGATCACTATCCAACAAAAAGCAAGGGAGTTAACTTATCCATCGATCATACCACCAACATAGCATGTTATCAAAAGATGTTAGTCATGTGATAGTTTCTATTTGATGACAAACCAGACGGGTTCATAATTCTAATCAATTATTTTTCAATACAATCAACGGAAAGCACGAGCAAGTACAAATAATGTTAAATTATTTCGCGAATATATCTCGTTATTACTGAACCCTATGGTGGGGATTCAAAACTGCCAGATTTGAAATTGCAACAGACTGGTTTTATACGAAGCGTATCAACTGATTTAATGACATCCTTAGTAGCATCGTAATAATGGGTATACATATTCGTTTTTCTTTCTGGCGAACGTACTACTTGATTTGAATTATCATCAATGAAAGAATGAATAAAGTACGTTCGCTACCCTCCCCTAATATATGACCGTGTTATGTATGTATTGCTCAATGATACTGTTTTAAATGTACCAAAACAAAATGTTCTTTTCAATTACTTACAAGTTATCTCTTACAGCATATTTTTCAAAATTCAGACTCACGTTATAAAGGTTGTATCTCCCTAATCTGAAATTTTGTCGTCTGGCAACTCCCATAGTCTGGCACATTTAGGATAAGCCACCATCAGCTTATAGGTCTGCTTCTAGTGTTCTTCGATTTGGCTCAAAGAGCAGGTTAAAACGTAATTTCATCATAATCATCATCATCATCATCATCATCATCATCATCATCATCAGTCTTTCATCGTCCGTCGTTGGACATCAACCTTTCCCCATTATTCGTCAGACCTCTCTATCATGAGCGTCGTGGGGCCAATACTTTCTGAACTTTCCTCTCTCTATTTCGTATTCTGCCAGCCTTGGTTATGCATGTAATCTTCAGTGATCCATATTATGAGTCGTGATGCCAATCGGTTTAGCTGCTTTTATTTTACTCCTTCAACTAAAAAACCTTTTAGTTGCGTTCAAATAAGAATAAATGACAATTTCAGTCTTCTAGGTTTAATTTGAATGGTTTAATTTCGGTGAGGGTAATTGTTGCTGTCATTGTAATTACTATTGTCATTGTTGTTACCAGGAGTTTGATAAGAGATCAAGTCAAAATTTCAATTGTGTAACTAAATATTGTACGAAACATAGGTAGTTGTACAGGTTGTACCTGGCTAATCTGACATTCTGCCATCCGGCTACTCCCGTGCGCCAGTGATTTGAATTTATCAACATTAGTTATTAGATTTGCCATTAGGGTTCTCTAATTTTTTAAGCCATTATTTCGTTGTTTATAAACCTATTCGTGAAACCGGATTAACAAAAACTTAACCACAGTTTGATGCCGAATCGAAGAATTCTGAATTAGACAACCTCTGATGTTTATTTTAGCATAAAATCTGATGTGTATTTATTATTTTTTTCTGAATCTTAACTATTATCAGACACCGTCAACCAAAGCAGTCACCCAAAACTGTCAAAATAGGTTTCTTGAGTTTTGAAGTTGGTCTGGCTGACTGACAGGATATGTGTGTATCAAGCGTACAGGCCACACCAATGGAGCAAAAGGGCTAATATCATGAACATTCACTCTTTATTACGCGTACAACAATTTTTTTTAGAATCCGTCCCCTAAATAAGTTGTTTTGTTGGGGGTGTGCTCAATTCATTATGTAAGTTCATGCCAAAATAATCACTTGGTTTCGTTTGTTTCGAAAATTTAGGGCTTTTTTTACTGATCACTATCCAATAAAAGGCAAGGGAGTTAACTTATCCATAGATCACACCCCCAACATAGAATGTTATCAAAAGATTTGGATATGTGATGGTTCCTATTGGACAACTAACCAGACGGGTTCATAATTTTTTTCTGAATCTTATCAATTATCTTTCAATACAACCAAGGAAAGCCTGAGCAAGTACAAATAAAGTTAAATTATTTCGAGAATATATTTCCTAATTTTAAATCGTGTGAGTAAATTAATCTATGCATAGGGCAGATATCATTGTTATTAAAGGCTCCAAAACTCCCTATATTAATGAATTAAGTTCACATTGAATCATTGTATAAGTAAATCGTTCTCTTTTAGCAGTATTCTCTATAATATGGAAAAAAAGATTTTTCATCTTTAACAAGATGATATAACTCTAATAATTACATCAAATCAGCAAAAAATCCAATTACATTAGTTCATCTCTCACTTTTAGATTTACTATAACTTTAATACCTTCAAATAGATTTTAATGACTGCTGAATGATACCATGGAATCATATGGTGTCCACCAATCAATCTTACGTAGCCAGGTAGACAGGTTGGGACTTGGCTAATATGAAAATTGGTGGTTGAGCTTTGAATTTCTGATATCCTTCGATAAATAGTTTTTGAATGATTTGATTGATTTGCAGGAAATATTCGCTTCACTTAGAGCTGTAAAAATTCTTTTCAACTCAAAACTTTTTACTTAGAAACCTCCACCCAAGTCCATATTGGCAAACATGACAGACTGACAGTTTGATAGCTCTCATTTATATATACAGATGATGTAACAAAACTTTTCATATGTAACTATGGGAAGCCCTCAGAGAGCGAACACACCTGCCAACGCCATTGTCATGGGGAGTTATTGTATATGGATCCATTCAAATATTTTTTGCAATTCTATTGCCCATCCATCAACAAAATATCATAGAAATTCATTGAGAATATTTTGAGATATCGCATGGACAAAAACGAAATTGTGAAGATGTGGTTTTGAACTTGTATATACGACATACGTGACATAATTGTACATTACTGTCCAAAATTTAATCAGTTTTTCCATAACCAATTGTTAATTCTTCCACTAAATGCCATTGAAATCTATTTAAAATTTTTAGAGATATCGTGTAAACAGACACGATCGTATAAATAAATGCAAGTTAGAAATTGAGTGACGTATCAACCGAATAACGACGTAGATCTTTTCAAATATGTTGCAATATAATGCAATTTATAATTCATTCTGTCGGACCAAATACGTCCATTTATTAAATACGTACTGTCGCGTTGAGGGAGACGGAAAGAAATCTAGAATAAACGAGATCAGAATTTGGGTTGAAGGCAGTTTTTTATTAGTTACCGGCGGCTGTTTAGCTCAATGGTAAGAGCAACGATCCCTCGAAGCAGTAACCCTATCGGTGGTAGGCTCGATTCCTGCAGCAGGAATTCTCTAAATATTTTTTCAATTCACGATGTTTGAATTGAGTGATATATTAACCGTGTGACTACGGGAGATCATTTCAAATAAGTTTCAATGTGAAATAACGCAATTCATAATTCATTCTGTCTGAGCAAATATGTTCAATTTTGAGATACATAAATGTAATAAAGGAAAACAAAAAACAAAAAACGGAAACTATCTCTCAATCAGGAAAAGATAACTGGTTCTGCCCCCAAATTTTACCCCCTCTTTCTCCCCTCATTTTCCATCCTGCTATAAAATTTCATTGAAATCTATACATTTCTTTCGGAGATATCATTTGGATGAAGGCATGAACAGACGAACAAACGAGACAACGAACTGACAAGCAGACGTGACTGAATACACATACCTCTTTTTAACCTACATTGACTTAGATAAATGACATAATATATTTTTATTTACATCAAATCTAGAAGAAAAAAAAACAGTCAGATTAGTAAGTATTTCACTTTTAACACTATTGTAATTTTTTTTCTCTAAAAGCATTTCACTTAACTTCACCCATGTTATATATATTGCGTTACAGAAAAACAGGCAGATGAAGTGACAGCTCTCACATATATGAACTGAGGATGTAGCAAAACAACATTTTATTTGTAATAATCTGATATTACTGCTGGGATATTTCCAAGTTTCTATGTTCCAAAAAATAACGATACCTACGCCAATTGGCCCTCCGAAGAAACATCTTTTCTTCATTTCTTTTCCTACTTGGTCTCAAGTGGGAAATATACCTAGAAAAAAACATTTACAAGGTTGAGGAAATATATTAGAACTATGAAAAGAGTTGCAGGATTTAATTAAGAGAAAAAAAAGACACACACCTTAACAAATATCATAAATTTTTTGCTGTTTCTTTTTGGTCTTAAGTCTTTTAATTATTATCTCTTATCGCAACTTAACCAGACCGTCAGTCTACGGCATGCAGGAAACAGCACAGATCGGGAATATAGAACACATCACTCACTCAATAAAAACTGTCACTTGCTTTTGGCAGCATGCTTTATCGGGGATAATCAATTAAAATTTTGAAAAGCGGTGATCAATGAATAAGTCACTTCTCTTGCATTTTGTTGAGCAGTGATCACTAAAACAGTCTGGATTTTCCAAAAAGCTATCTTGAATGCCGGGCACGAAGTAGTGGATTGATTTAGCAAAAGACTTACATTGCAAATTGAACCCCAAACTAAAAAGCCTTACATGGGGCAGGCTGAAAGAAAAACTTTTTTTCGATATGATAAGGAGTATAAATTTATATTTTCAGCCCTTGAGCTCTTTGTTGTGACCTGTATTCATGATACATACATAGCTGGCAGGTAGACCAACTTAAAAACCTATACTGACAGTTATAGTTTATGTTTTCAAATAAAAAATGAACTATGGCAAAACTCGAATTCGTGTCTCACAAGGAACCTGTCTGTATATGACAGCTTTACCGTCTGAGCTACTAAAACTCTTACTAGTGACAGATGATCAAACCTGATCCTTAAACTCATCCTTCTCCTATTGTTCAGCGTTATATCAGTTATTTTTTTCATAGATCTTAGGTGCATAATTGAATAACCGTAGCCATCAAAGATGGCAAAAAGTTCTATCCTTTATTATATTCACATGTGTTTGTTTATAGGTTTGTGTATTCCAGAGCTCCTGATCACACCTTTCTTTCCAAAGACCTGAAAATTGGTATCAGTACTCCACTCCTACGTTTTTTTAAGGCTTTTTCTGACCTTTTGGGGGCCTATTTTGACAGGTTCACCAATTACATCTAGATTCTCCAGAATCTAGATATTTCTAGATGTTTTCTTTTTACACCATCCTAGATGTTCTCTACCGGAAAATACCATTGATATCATAGATAGAGTTTGATCTGACTAAATTATTCTTAAATGGGATTTCTTTTCACATGACTTCAGATTTCAACGCTACGGTTTTTCAATTATTGACTGCTATGGCAAGTCCTGATTCATTTTTATTAGATGGATCATTGTCTAACATTTCATTGTTTCATCTGTACTTTCTTTCATCTTAAATCTTATAGTTGCTCTTTATCGCAACTTTCTCAGACCATCGGTCCACGGCTGTGAAAAAAACAACGCTGATTAGTAACAAGGAACTGTAACTACTACTTACTAATTGTACTAGTTGATTTATTGGTAATACTATTATCTCCATTCCTTTTTAGAGGCACCCTCACGTCTCTTTTAGTGGCTCTGATCGGTTGGTAGGTCTGTCCCCGTATTGTTTCTCAGCTGTTTCATGTCAGATTTACTTGAAACTTAGTAGAAAGGCGTCCCGTGATAAAATGCTTCTTAATTTAGGATAATCTTGCACTTAGGGTCGCGTGATGAGATGCTTCATTCTTATAAAAATCTCTCACTAAGGATCACGTAATTTGTCAATGGAAGCTTTTAAACTTTATGTTTTGAAATCGATTTTCTCACCTGTCTCATGTCAGATTTAATTGAAACTTGGTAGAAAGGTGTTCCTTGATAAGATGCATCTTAATTATAAATCATAAAAGGATCTGTTTTTTTTTTTTTTTTTACTCAGGGCCACGTGATCTGGCGATAATGACGTTTATACTTTGTTTTAAAATCAATTTTGTCGGCTGTTTCAAGTTGGATTTACTTGGAAGTTAGTAGAAAGGTGTCCCCTTGATAAGACGCTGCCTCTCTGCGAAATTTTCCCACTCAGGATCACGTGATCTGTCAATAACAGCTTTTAGAGTTCATGTTTTGAAATCGATTTTCTCAGCCGTTTCCCGTCAGATTAACTTGAATCTTGATAGAAATGTTTTTTTTTTGTTGATAAGATGCTTCTTCTTTAAGATCTTTTCACTCAGGGTCATGGGATGTAGCATTAAAGACATTTAAACTTTATAGTTGACGCCTTTTTGAACTTACGGTTCTTCTTTATGAGATAAAACATCGTCAAACATTATTGATTTTTGACTAGCGTTTTTTCTTTCATTACGATTTTAGTCGCTTTTTTCCGTAACCTGCCCAGACCGTCAGTCTACGGCAGTGAGTAAACAGCACAGATCTAAAATAACTCACTATTAGGCTAATATTACAACGTACATCTTTTGGTAGATATCTTTTTTTTATTTACAAAATTCGATTTTCCTATGTATGCTATTGAATCATTTCTTTGATACAGGACGAAATATTTACCTCGTGATGACTAAAAGCTTCTTGTTATTGTTGATGTCGGAGTGATTACGGGATTAATGGGATTGATTTCCCAATTTACCTGCCAACCGGTTTTTGAAGAGTTTGGCGAAAGGGCGATCAGTGCTAGAAACCGTCCGCCAAAACCGCCATCCAAGCTGTCAACATCGGTTTCTCAAACAAGATAAGGACCATGGGAATAAAGCTGTTATATGGGCCTCCGTCGGGCTGTTTAGCCCAGTGGTCAAGAGCAGCACTAAGTTGAAACGCTTAGCTTATCGATCGCAGGATCGATTCCTGCAGCAGCTTCCATCTTTTTAAAAAAATTCTATTCACGCTTAATAGGTCGAGTGACTCAATTTCCGTGTAACGACAGTAAGTCATTGAAAAAAAGTTTCAAATAACACAACGTATTCATAAATATTCCGTCGTATTACATATCCATTTTTTAATAATATGATTGTGCACGTTAGAAACAACAATGCAGACATGGACAGTAAATGAACAAGATGAGAAGAGCGTGGATAAAGCGGTATTTATGTATCATGCGTACACACTCCACCAGTAGAGCTAGAGGACCGAAAATTCAAGCATTAACTCCTTGTTAAAGATATTTTGTAGCTTGAAAATTCCTCCCCTAAATAGCCTTCAGTGTTGGAAATTTTACTATGTAATTTCATGCTAAATTTAACCCATTCTGTTGTTTTTTTTGTTGAAAATTCAGACCTTTTTAGTGATCACAACAAAAGGCAAGAAAAGCCATTTATTCTTTGATCATGTTTTTCTGTCAACACTACGTCGGCATGCTGCTAAAAGACAATGGTCTCGTTACGGTTTCAATGGAGTGACTAACCAGACCGGTTCTTTCATTCCCTTTCATTCATTGACTTATCATCTGTCTTTCAAAACCGGTTTTAGACATAGGTCGTCTTCAAAGTGTAAATATCTGGGTTGAGCCGGGTCAGTCCCACCCCCATTTTTTGCAGAGAAAAAAAGGGAAAAAATATATATAAAAATATGAAAATAATAATGATCAATTTTGAAAATATCGTTTAAAAAATAATAACTTTTATATTATTGTATGTTTCTGCAAACATAATATAAAATAAATGAACAACAAAAAACAACTTATACGTATAAATCAGAAACGTGTATTAACAAGTTGTAATATGTATTTTTATTTCCTATATGAATGTCAGCTTTCGAACCAAAATGCTTCATTGACCCCCCCCCATCAACCCAGGCGTTTAGCCATCTTTTCTGACCCTCAGCCTGTAAGATATAACTCGTCTATTCGACTCTACCGGGCATGTAAGTCTCTCAGCTTCCCCAACAGCTGGTCGAGCAGGAAAAATAAAATCTTTCATCAGATTTACGCTTAATTTTTTTTTCAATGTAGGAAAAATTCATCTGAATCGTTATCAGGGGCGGAGTGAATGGAAATAAATACTCCAATATATTTTCCATTGAACGAATTTTAAAGGCGACAATATTAATATATCCCTTTTTGCAACCGTTTTCCTTTGGTAAATTTGTTTACCTGACCTCTTTGTGGAGGAATGAGACAGGTGAAATAAGTCATAATATTCCATTACACTTTGTACGTTTCTTTTATTTTAGGCATGATTCAATCTTCTTTTTGCATAAGTTTTTCGGAGACAAATGTTAGGATGAGTGAACTATTCCTCTATCTCAACTGAAGGTCGATTAAAACAAAGCCAAAAACTTATATGCTGGTCCCACGATACCGACCACTTTGGAGACCACTGGTCTATAACTTTGAAAGGAGCCATTAACATTACATCTTTTGGATCTTTTCTCAATGTCCTCAATGTGGACAATTTGTCTGAAACAATTTGGAATGACGTTTTCAAGTCGCCAAAAATCAATATGACTTCTTTTGACAATGTCTCGATTCTGAATTATTTTCTGTTGGTCACAGTCCCACATATAATTTCTGGGAATCCACGTTGTGTTTCGTGATGTCTGCCATTCTTGCAACATGACCAGCTCATTGCCATTCGAGTTTTTTTTAATGGATTCTATGATATTTGTTTACTCACTAATACACCGTGCTGACGGGTGATCTCTTTACGTGTTGTTGTGTACGATTCTTTTCTATACACATTGCATGGTTCTCAGTTTGAGTGTCAATCTTTTGGTTAAGTTCCATGTTTCAGCACCATAGGTGACTATCTGAAGTATGTATTGATTGTATATCCCTATTTTCAGGATAAATGGGATTTTCTTGTTCTTTAGAGTTGAGTTTGCTCCATCTGCATGTGTGCATTCGTCGTCTGTCACGCTTACGTGATCAGTGACATCCGATGACGTGAGAAATATAATTTTACCAACACTTAAATGATTACAAACTTGCAAAGGTCTTCTGTCACGCTAAAGAACGCAACTGTGATTTCATTCATATACTAATGATGTATAGAAAACATAATCAAATCAAAAACAAAAAAAATAATGAAAAGCAGTTTGTGGTCAATAGAACACAATTTTCCAAGCTCAGTGCAATGCAAATCTCTTATCAACTGCTACAAAATGCAATGTGTATAGAAGGCTATTCTCCAAGCTCAGTGCAATGCAAATCTCTTTTATCCAAATCTATAAATTGCAATGTGTATAGAAGGCTATTCTCAAAGCTCACTGCAAAATGAATTTCTATTATCCACGTATATAATATACGATGTGTATAAAAGGCTATAGTTAAAATTCACTGCAATGCAAATCTTTATTATCCACCTACATAAAATGCAATGTTTATAGAAGGCTATACTCTAAGCTCACTGCAAAGTTAATCTCTATTATTCACGTATATAATATACAATGTTTATAAAAGGCTATTCTCTAAGCTGACTGCAATCCAAATCTATATTAGCCATGACTATAAAATGCATTGTGTATAAGAGGTTATCATTCAAGCTGACTGCAAGGCAAATCTCTATCATCCACATCTATAAAATGCAATGTGTATAGAAAGCTATTCTCCAAGCTCACTGCAATTCAAATTTTTATTATCTACATATATGAAATTGAATGTGTATATCCATATATTTCACGTATGATGTTATTTTTCAAGATTCGAGTAATCTAGTCGACTCGTATGATAATTACCAATGTGCACTTGTCGTCCACCACGCTTATGTTATGAGGCTCTTCGATTTATGTAACTTGGTAGAAATAGAATCTTAATTTACATTCAACTTGATGAATTGTGTCTTCACAGAATTTCACTTTTAGTTTAGTTTGATATTCGGGAAATATTGATCACAAACAAGAAAATGCGTGACATAATGTTTTTGACATTTTAGAAGTACAATGCAATTGTAATATTTCTTGATTATAGCTGTTATTTTTTACGGCCAGGATAAACTATAATAATACGGGTGTGCATTGAAAAACCGTCAACCAATACTGTTGACATAGGTTTTTTCAGTTTTTAAGTAGGTCCGGCTGGCGAACTATATTTATGTATCGCGCTGACAGGCCGTGCCAGTAGAGTTGAAGTACTGAAAATTTAAATATTTACTCCTTTTTCCCTCCAAATCTCATCCAAATCGAATTTTAGCGGAGGGTTCAATTTACAGAGTGAGTTAATGCTGAATTGATCCCTTATTCTGTGCCCATTTGTTTTTCGAAAATTCAGACTTTTAGTGATTGATGTCTAAACAAAAAGCGAAGAAAGTAACTTATTCATCAATCAAACCTTTTTTAAATCTAATTGATCACCCCCACACAGCATGATGTTGGTCGTATGAGAGTTTCTATTGAGTGTCCAACCATACCCAATTCAAATGGTTTTTTAAATGTTTTTTTAATCACTGAATTTGAAAATGAAAATTCTTTTCCCTTTTTATTTACTTTTTTCACAAAAAACGCGATTTCTTAGTTGTGAATTAGAGGCTTCCATAAATCAAACAATATGTATGGAAACATTAGATGAAGAGACAGACCCGTGAATTGAGAACCATGCAACGTGCACATGAGAGAATAATGCTAGGCCTCACATGGAGAGACCACAATACAGCACAGTACATCCGAGAAAAGACAAGAGTTAGGGACATCATAGAATCCATTAAAAATCTCAAATGGCGGTGGGCTGGCCATGTTGCAAGAATGGCAGACAATCGATGGACATCGTGACTCACGACATGGATTCCCCCGAGACCACATGCGCAACTGAGGCCGGCAAAATATTAGATGGAGAGACGAGCTAGACAGGTTCAGGAAGTACTGGCTCCGCGACGTCCATGATAGAGAAGTGTGGCGAATCCTGGGGAAGGTCTATGTCCAACGACGGACGTTAAAAGACTGATGATGATGATAATTATTTCTGATGGTTTTTGTTTTTGGGTGCTGATTTCGAAAATCAAAAGGATTCAAAATGGAAGACAACTTTTACAACTCGTTTTTGATTATTTTGCATTATATATACAGATGATTTATTTCAATAACGATATTTTTATTCATTTTATTTAATACTTTCTGATATCAGAATGAATGTTTAAAACAAGATGTTCTATTTATGAACCTCAATATGGTTGAAAAACAACACAGTGATGAATTATATCTGTAAGAAGTAGCATCTTCAGCAGATGGGCATGTTTGGACCGAATGAATTTCCCCCACCACGAATACTAAGCATTGTCTTGGTTATTTTAGGTAATTTTAATTCATCCTTGGATGCTGAATTACGAAATTAAAAAAAATATGTTTTCCCATCACAATAAAGCTTTTTTAGAAAATGTATGTTTTTACTTGTTAAAATTTTAAAATAAAATTTGAAAAATAGGGACTCTGGCGGAAAAACGGTACGTGAGAAAGAAAAATGGGTTCGATTTTTGATTCCAGCGATCAAAAATACATAAAAATGACCTCAAATGATCAAAACACTTTTTAATGACTTTCATTTTACAGACTTGAGGACTACGTGTCAACTCTACCTTTTTAGCTTCAATCCTGAAAGGTTGAAATTCAATCCATAAAGTTGAACGTCAATTTGAAAAAGGAATTTCAAAATTAAACTCAGTGCCTTTTAAAGCGGGCGACATCATACAAAGCGTACTGGATCGTAGTGGAGGTTGTTGTTGAACACTGTGCGGATGGCCAAAACATAAAACACGGTGATAGCTTTACCACCAACTGGAGTAACTCAAATGGGGTACAGATCGCACCAACTTGGAGAAGCAATCGATAAAGACATTACTGTTCAGTATGGAACCATACAATCTTGTACAGATGCATTTCGCTCTAAACTTGGCTCAATAAGATCCTTAAATGGTGAACAATGTTCGAACTTGGCTTCTGATTAAAAGTCTTAGTAATTATATTGTCCATTAGTTTATGTTTGTTAACCAATCCAGTATCTCTTCACGCTTAAATTCATGTTATATCTTGTGAAAAAAATATTGTTTCAAATTAAAGTTCAAGATTTCAAATTTGGAGTTCAATCTTTTACATTTGAGGTTCAACTTCTTAATTTGAAGTTCAACGTATTAATTTGAGATTCAAAATTTTTAATTTGAAGTTTAAAAGGTGTAATATCGATTTTTGAAGACGAATATTTTGTCTTAGTCTCGACTGCATTCAAACTACTCAATACTAATCAAACACGACTCCTAGCGGCTGAACATTGGAAGCCAAAAAGTCGTCATAAATTTTAATTAATTAATTAAGGAATATTATCAAAGACCATCAGAAAAAAACAGTAAACATAGTAAAGCCAAGTTTCTCCAGTTTTTAAGTGATTCTGGTTGACTCGCTATGTCACATGTACAGGTTGTATCAATTGCGTTAGCGGTTTTAGTGGTGAGTTTAACTTACATTCTGAGTTCATGCAAAATTGGTCCCTCAGTTTATGTCCAGTAGAATTCTCGCTACAGAAGGTAAAACTACAAAAACAAAACAGGTTTTTGTTCAATTTACAATGTAAGTTCATGCTGAAGTGATCCCTCTGTTTATGTCTCGTAGCATTTACGCTTGTTTTTAGAACATTTTTATTGATCCAACAAACTTAGAATTTAGAATTTTTTGAAATTTTACAATTTTTTTAATTGATCACACCCAACGCGGCATGCTGTCAAGAACGTTAGTTTCTATGGAGTAAATAACTAAATCTATCAATTTTCTATCGAACACAGGCAGTGCTTGTTCCATAGGTGCATGTTTGTAAGGACCCAGACTTTATGCTGTAGGGAGCAGCCAGCTATAATTATCATGTGAAATAATTATCCATCTGTTGTACGAAACTACAGCTTCGAAATATTCGGTTACCTCTTTTAAGTAAATTTAGATATTTTATACTCAAATTTAGATCTATTATGTCAGATAAAAGGTCTAAAATCTGTATGTTTTATTCATTTTTATTAGATTTCTCAGGAACTGCCGATCAAAAAACGTCATACAGTCTTGTGTGCTTACTAATATATCTGGCGAATGTCGACTTCATACAATGGTTACTTGACAAGTAATCACAATACATTAGATTTCTGGTGAACCGCTGATGAAAACAACTTCAAACTCGGCCTCACCAAGCCTGCTGGGCCGACAAATATAACCGGCGAATATCGAATCCGTACAATGGTCAGTCGTCAAGTTATTTGGACGCATGCATACGAACGTTGAGGCTGATGGATCTGTACCTATGGAGATCTTTTTTACTGAGCTGGTCAGAGAAAACTAATTATTCTATTAGATGAAACTTTCATCTTATTTTTGAGGATCAAAATGAGGATGATGTTTGTCCGATTAGTCATTCATTCTGAGCCAAGTATGAAAAATCAGAGTTGGCAGATCATCTAGCCATAACGTCTTCCCTGTGCAATCATATAATACGAACTGACTTCTGCGTAGGTTTCATACTATGATGACGTCACTATTTACCGCTGTAAAAGCCGGGAAAATCTTATTCACTTATTTGTATATCCTGTGTAATCCCTCTTTCCATATACAGTGAAAACGGTATCCGATACTTTTCAAAAGATTCATTTTAATACATATATATAGTGTTTTATATATATATATATATATATATATATATATATATATATATATATATATATATATATATATATATATATATATATGTGTGTGTGTGTGTGTGTGTGTGTGCAATGCTCTTCCATAGGAATAGAGCACTGGTGGATGAGGGATTTCTGTGTAAACAAATATATCGCTTAAATCTAGCTTTACTGTAGTCCAGTTCCGTAGTCCAGAGGTAGAATATAAGCCTGTGGGTCCAAAGTGAAAGTTTCAATTCTGCCTCGCGGTACTGGATTGTCTACAGCCACTCTGAAGAGATGTAATACATCGAAACAGCTGTTTGTGGATGACACAATAACAATAATATATATATATATATATAAGAAACTTTATATATATATATATATATATATAGATAGAGAGAGAGAGAGAGAGAGAGTTTGAGAATATATGCAATTTGAAACAAAGATCTGCATCATTCAATAAATACAAAAATCAAGAATACTGAAACCAAATTGAACATTGAAAAGTAATGTATAAAAATCAGAAATAAATCTAGTGGAGATTCATATCCCTGCCTTTACCAAAAAAAAATGTGTTTTGGGTGGAGGGGTTGGGGTAGCCAAACCAAATGCAGGTTGGGGATTTGGGGTAGTTGTGAGCTTCCAAAGGGATCATCGGGCGAACCCAAAGAAAAATTCGGATGTTCCAGAATCTTATGACCAAACTTGAAAACCGTCCACTTAAACTGTCATCAAAAAAGTCAAATTGGTTTCTTCAGTTTTCAAGTCGATCTAGCTGTCTAGCTTACCATATATGTATGTATATATGTATGTATATATATATATATATATATATTTATGTATGTATGTATGTATGTATGTATGTGTGTGTGTATGTATGTATGTATGTGTGAATGTATGTATGTATTTATGTATCATGGGTACAGGCTGCACCAATGGAGCTAGAGGGCTGAAAATTCGAACATTTCATCCTTATTATGTTTAAAAACTTTTTTTTTTCTAAATAGGGTTCTATAGAGAGAATATAACTTGCAATGTAGATTTATGTTGGATCGATTGCTAGTTCTTGTCCAGTAGCATTCACTTTTGTTTTTTGAAAATTCAGACGTTTTTAGTGATCACTGCCCTTCAAAATGCGAGGGGAGTAACTTATTCATTGATCGCCCCCTTTTCCAATTTTTTTTCTTTGATCGCTCCTGACACGGCATGCTGCCAAAAGACAATGGTCATATGACACTTTCTATTGAGTGACTAACCGGATCTCTTCATGTATCTTCCTATTCCTTCTCTTCATATACAACGTGTGCAAAGATATGAGATATACTCCAAAAACATTCATTTTAACATCCTTACACAGTTTTGAGTTAGACAAAATTTGAAACAAAAGACAATATCAACACGTAGAGAGAACGAAATCTGTTCAAAACCTGCGACGTTGTTTCAACAATTGTTGACAGCATTTTTCTGCATTTGTTCCTGTGATGAAACCTTTTCTTTCCAATGGAGTTTTAAAGATAATCTCTTTTAAAATATCCGAAACAAAATATCGATTGCATAAAAAATAGAATGAAAAATATTGTCCAAAATTCAATAGGATTGATTGGCAAATTAAACAGTGATGAATATGTACATGAAGTGTATTCATTAGTTATAAACACTATACAGTCTTCTATCTTTCTTTCTTTCTTTCTTTTATTTTCTTTTTTTTTTCATCTCAAGAATTGATCTAAAAAAGATATATGACGTAGTGTAACTTGAAAAACGTCTCCCTTTGATCATTCTCAACGTTGCATCTTTCTTTCATTCACAACGCTTTGAACCAATTCAAAAAAAAATCTGAACGAAAAACCTTGCCATTCATAGGAGTGTCAACTTTCGTTGCAGTCGAAAATTCCAAAAATATATTGAAACAAGACTGAACATTGAAAAGTTATATACAAAATCAGAAATCATTGATCAAAGGACCTTTATAACCCAGCTGTCATAGATACCTCTTGTTATATTAGTCGTAGGAGTTTCAAAAATGTTGTGTGAAATATTAGATGCGTACATTTTATTGACTCTTCTCGGGAAAAGAGCTATCTTGTGAGTGTTTCGGTAATTGCTTCAGATAGGTACATCAAAACGTTTTTCCCTGTTTTCTTTCTTCTATATTATAAAATGGAGGTGATCAAGACAGAAAATTGTCCGATTAGCTGCTACTGCTATTGAACACTTGCAGACCAAATGAAAGCAGACAATTCCTAACATTTGAAATTCTGTTTTATTAAATTTAACTAAAAATGACATGAAGTCTTGAAAGACAGGAACACGGCAATCATAATGCTTTTGCATAAAAAAGAAAACTAGAAAGACCTCCACAACTACAGACCCATAAGCCTACTCAACTGCATCTACAACCTTTTCACAAAAATCATCACCAACCGAATTGTTAAAACACGAGATGAAGACCAACCACAGGGATAAGCGGGATTAAGAAGAATTTACTCGACCATTGACCATCTCCATTCAATAAATCAGTTGAAAGAGAAAGCAGCAGAATACAAAATGTCACTCGTTTTAGCATTTATAGACTTCAAAAAGGCATTGGACTCCGTAGAAATTTCCATGGTCATGAAAGCCATCACTCTACAAGGTCTAGGCCCTTTATGCGTCGGAGTACTGCGACCTATCTACAGCAACTCCTTTATCAGGCTACATAAAGACTCTGAACCCTTCAAGCTCAAAAAAAGGAGTAAGGCAAGGTGATATCTGCTCACCCTAACTCTTCACAACTGGCCCCGAGATGATATTCCGTAACCTAGACTAGGAGAGTGGAGGAATAAAAACAGACTGCAAATATCTGAGCAACCTCAAATTTGCAGACGACATCGTCCGTTTCGCAAAGAAACTACACGACCTCCAACCAATGCTAGATGAACTAAACGAAGAAAGCTAAAAAGTCGATCGTCACATAAATTTCAGTAAGACAAAAGTCATGTGCAACAACCACACCGAGAATAAGAACACAGCTGTCAGAATCGAAGATGCAAAACTGGAGAAAATAAACCACTACAACAATGTAGGACAACGAATCCCTATGAAACCCATGAAAGAAAAGAAAATCAAGCGGAGAATCATACTACGATAACAAGCCTTCGGCGGAACAAGCTTAACTTTCAAAAACAAGACGATCCCAGTAATCCTAAAAAGAGGAATATACAACCAATGCATCATCCCAATATTCATCTATGGAGCTGGAACATGGAACCTCATCAAGAGACAGACCTACTAACTGAGAAGCATGCAATGCTTGCATGAGAGAATAATGCTCCACCTCACATGGAGAGATCACAAGACAGCACAGTATATTAGAGAGGAAACAGGAGTCCGAGATATAACAGAATCTATTAGTAAACTCAAATGGCAATTGGCCGGCCATGCTGCAAGAATAGGAGACAACCATTGGACATCTTGACTCATAACATGGATCCCTAGAGATCACATGGAAAACCGAGGCCAGCAGAATAAAAGATAGAGAGATGAACTAGACAAGTTCAGTAAGTACTGGGTCCGCGACGCCCACGATAGAGAAATGTGGCAAGTCCTTGGAAAGGTCTATGTTCAACGACGGACGATAAAAGACTGATGATGATGATGATGATGATGATGACTGCGATTGCAGTTAACAGTTTGAAATAAGTTATTTCTGATTTTAAAATTCATAATTACTAATTTCTAATGTTTATTCTAGACTTACAAATATGAGGAAAATAGTTAATCTTTTTAAGTTGTTAATTGCACTCCTGACCTTAAGACGTAAACTCTACATTATATCCTTTAAGATTTAATTCAATAAAATACATTTTCAAAGTTTAATAGTAGCAGCAGCTAATTCTGTTGGCCGAAAAGTTATCTCCCTTGCAAAATATCATCATGAAGTTTTAATGTACCTTTTCCAAACAACTGCTTGCGTTTTTTTTGATATTATGTATTAGCATTTATGCCATTTCCAACGAGGGCAAAATCTACACAAAGTAGACTTCAATGTGACCTCTTGCACCAATTCGCTCCACACACATGTAGATGTTGGTAGAGAAAAACGTTTCTAGTTCTCTGGTCCTAGCCTTTTTGTATGTCGCGAAGGCATCTGAGAATTCCTTAATCTTATCCTTCTCCGTTTACTGGGGATATTAAACATGGGAAAACGTCTGCTTGAACTAGCCAGTTGAACTCGTAACAATAAGAATCAGAAAAAAACTTAAATTTAATTCAAGTCTTAGAAAACACTTCTTTGCTTGTCGCGTAGTAAGTACCCGACGAACTTTCTCCCAGTTCCAATGGTAGAGTATACTCTATGTCTTCACGAACAGACTTGACCAGCTTTGGGCTAACAGGAAAATCCACCCTCTCCAGAGCGTTATCAATATCTCCCATCTCCACAGAGTATATTAAAAGTAAGAGGCTTAGACATAGTCAAAAGGCCAGATCAAAGGCCATTGGTCTAATCTAATCTGACTCTGTATTTTATCATATTTATTGTATTGTATTGTAGTTAACTCAGAAAACGTCTTTCAAATGATATCGCTATTTTCCAGCGTCATGAAATGTCATTTTATAGACAAAATCGTTTTTGTTTGATGCTGACTCGATTCGATATATATATATATATATATATATATATATATATATATATATATATTACTGAAATGACACATTACATATACATATATATATATATATATATATATATATATATATATATACATATATGTATATATATATATATATATATATATATATATATATATATATATATATATATATATTACAGAAATGATACATTACATATATATATATGTAATGTGTCATTTCAGTAATATATATATATATATATATATATATATATATATATATGTAATGCGTCATTTCAGTAATAGCTCATGTTCACTTATATCGATTTTGGTGGGGGGTTATTAAAAACCGTCAATTAAAACTGCCACGAAGACAGTCAACGTAGGTTTCTACAGTTCTTAAGCTGGTCTGCATCAATGACACTTTTTTGAAATTCCCTCAATTTAAAATGTAAGTTTATGCTTAAATTATCCTGTCACTCTTTATCCAGTAGCTTTCATGCTTGTTTTTTTTTCTTCCAAATCGAACTTATTTCTAGTTATCATTGCCTAACACAAGGAAAGCGAAGAAAGTCAGACTATTGTTACCTTTTCCGTTTCAAACTGACCGCTCCTGCAGCAGGATTAGCAATTTTTAGGGTTAGTGTTTTTACAGTTGGTATTTTTAGAGTTAGTTTTAATGTTAGGTTCAGGGTTATTGTAGTCTGCTTCTTTGACTTAAAATTCGCCACCAGCTCCCGTCCCTCTATCGCAGACACATTCAGTGATCACTCGTCCATCTTTGATTGGTCACTCCCTAAGTACGTCTTGCAGTCAAAGGTCAATGTTCACACGACAGTTTTTATTGGGTAACTAACCAGAGCCGTTCCGTTTTGGCCATTAATGTTTCAAGGGAAATATTAGATGCGTTCATTTCGTTGACTCTTCACTGAAAAAAAAAGATGTCTGGCGATTGTTCCTTTGATGTTTCGTGTCCCTTTGATGTTCGTCTTCGAAAATGCAGACGATAGGTATTTGGTAGGCAATCGAATTGCATACGAAGGATTGATTAGATTACTGTTCTTTATTAAATCTATTCTGCAAAGAGGTTCTTCAAAATCTGGTCCATGCAGCATTTTTATTCTAGTTATAAGATCTCTGCTACCTCAGAACCTTCAAAAGATGTAACGTAATTTTTCCGTGGCCATTTTCAGATTGAGAGGGACAGATAAATATGAACACACACACACACACACACACACACACACACACACACATATATATATATATATATATATATATATATATGTATGTATTTATTTATTTATTTTTAAAAATTCCATTTACGTTGTTTAGACCAAGTGATACATTACCCATGTAATGACGGGAGAAAATTTCAAATGAAAGATTCTATACAATATGATGCAATTTATAAGCATTCCGTCAGATAATATATATCCATTTCTTAATACATAACTGTTGTGCTGAAGGAAACGATTAAAGCAGATATAGACTGATAATAACGGAATGAGAATTTTGAATGTATAATGTATGTATATATACATATACATATATATATATATATATATATATATATATATATATATATATATATATATATATATATAATTTATATACGTGTATGTTTGTGTACATGTATATTATAAATTGCGTTATATTAAATCGAAACTTTTATTTGAAATGATCTCCTTTTATTACACGGTCAAAGTATCATTTGGCCTAATGACCGTAAATAGTAGAAAACGATTGGAGAAAATGAAGCCACTGTAGAGATCGAACCTGCGACTGACAGAGTTCCCGCTTCAACGTAGCGTTGCTCATATCATTGAGCTAAACTATCGCCGGCAAATCACTTGGAATCGACTGAAAGTCAGTTTGCAAATAGTTAAAAGCCCTGGATCTACTCCAAAATGAAATTATCTCCTCCCTAACTCATGGTCTATCTTTCTACAAAATGTCATAAGAATTAATAGAGAACCTTTGGAGACATTGTGCGGTGTTAACATACATCTATAATCCCGGTGAGGTAACTGTACACTGATCTGCGGTAAAAACTAACACTTCTTCTGTACTGCATTGTCTACCTTTCCACGAAATATCATTGAGATCTTTAGTGGGTATTGGGAGGTTTGAACATGTAACTGCGATGCAGGGAAGGTAGCTATACATGGATCCGCCAAAAATCATGTCACCAAGGTTCTATCTATCAATCTATGTATCGACTTAGTCTAACGAGCTTTAAACTCTGGACATATTGGAAAACCAATTTCTGATGATGTGTATCGTCTCAGTCAGTTATTTCCTAATATCTGTTAACGTAATTTATGTCATTTTCTCCAGTGTTCTTTTCATGTTTTACACAGAAATCGATATTAAAGTACTATGTGTGACTTTTTCTTGTTTGGGATTTAAAAACAGAATAGTTATATCAACATAGTACCCAGCAGTGTTGATAAAATATCACCTCCCTTTCAGCTATGATTTTTTGTGTATAGCTAATGTCATACAACATATAGTTGTTATTTCAAATAGGTCACTATCATGATGTATTGTATACAGATGCTATTCTATTCTACACATCATTTAATTTTCTTTGAAACACAGGTCTTACATAGTATATCTCTGAATTTTTGAGATGAGGCATTATTATTATTTCTATTATTATTCGGACTATCCTCATCTTGGTTGTTTTTCATGCAACATTTCGGTCGTTGTACTCTACGGTCTTCATCGGGTATCATCTGGTAGGTGTGGGGAAGTAACGAACCGAACCCTTTATTTAACCAACGGGGGTATATTGACTGCACTCCCCTCTTAGCATTAGTAGTATTATTATTGTCTCACGCTAGTTCTTGGTTCAATCCCAGTGTAAGACAATAATAATACTACTAATGCTAAGAGGGGAGTGCAGTCAATATACCCCCGTTGGTTAAATAAAGGGTTCGGTTCGTTACTTCCCCACACCTACCAGATGAAGGCCGTAGAGTACAACAGCCGAAACGTTGCATGAAAAACAACCAAGATGAGGATAGTCCGAATGATAATAGAAATAGGTCTTACATAGTTTACTCTCATGAAAATATTTGAGAACCAGGGATCAATAAGTAAAACAACGGACGTGATTCGTTTTTCGTGTCACTTCCATTGAGTGTTCACCCATGTGAATATCAAATCCGTTGTGTCAGTTTTAACATTGGACTGCATTCAAACCAACTCATCTTCAAGAATACTAGTTACAGAGAAAGACTTCTATGTGTACAGCACTTGTCATAAGTATTCAGACAAACAGCCATTTTGCTTCTAATAACGTGGTTTGAGAGTTAAAAGCAGGAACATTATGCAAAGAAGAATAATTTTTTTTGCAATCAACAAAACAAAGCATACATTTAATCATGTTTTCTGTTTCAGAATGCTGAATTTTTCTATAGATTTCGTTAATCTAATTAAATTAAATCAGTATCTTTTTATATATCAACTATCATTGATGAAAAAGTATTGCATATAGATATTTGAACAAGCACACAATCTGTTATTTCCCAGGATTTCTACAACGTGAGTTAATTCTTAATTTCTTTAATCAATTCTGAATAAAATCTAAGGAGGATGGAAACGAAGTATTTGATTTTCTTTCCTTTGACTATTTAATTCTATCTAAAAAAACATTTTCAAAAACATCAAGAATTCCAAACATGACAAAACGCATGCCTTGTCAGAGAGAGAGAGAGAGAGGGGGGGGGGGGCTCTTATGAATACCACATTATAGAAATTCGAATATATCTCTGAATTCTTCCCCTGGTGAATAACAAGTTTATTCAATAAATCTGTCATTAAATTTTTTGGTAATAGATAAGCTACAAGACTTCAATAAAGATTAGAAAACTACCCAAAATCAATTGTCATCTGTTTTCCATGATACATAATAAAATGATACGTAATAAAAGTTATATATAAATTTTCTTGTGTTAGTTTGTCCGTCTGCTGATCTGTACAGTATCTCTAAAAGTTCTCGAGGAATTCCAATGCCATTTCGTGGAAAAGTGAGTCATGGGCTAAGAAAGAACTGATAAAATTTTTTGAGGATGCTGGCATTATTTTTACTGTTACGTCACCTGAATCATAGCTATATATATACTGATTTTTATTCAGTAAAAACCTTCGATTGCTGCTTTATTTAATGTTCCCTAAACTGTAAAAACATTTGAGTAAATACTTATATATCTATATTTATCATCAACTTTTATCATTTCTATCTTTTGAGGCATTCTCCCAGTCAGATAATTGGGGTGGTAGGTCTTACCCTGCTACGCTGACTATTGTTATGTTGGTAGGGGAAAAGATGGATACATGCTTCTCCAAAGGACATCCATGCTAAGTGAACGTAAATTGTCTCAGTCGGAGTTTGAACTCACTACACTAATCTCATTCTCATTGTCATTAACCATTTTGTTACCTCACATCTCTTCAAATACACCAAGTCCCCGTTTAACGTCATGATCATGATCATGCTCCCCCATTTAGCGTCCATTGATGGACATAGACTGATTTGCAAACTAAAAGGGCGCTTACAAATAACGCTGACTTATGCAGTTACTGCTTCTAACACATTATGGAACAAATGAAAGCAGAACATCTGCTCATTCAAAACTGTCAAACCTATGTGTAAAATATATAATTTATTACCAGGGATAGCATTAGGGTCGAGGTTTGGGTTAGCTTTAGGGTTGGTGTTGCGAGTCAAAATAAAAAAAAACATTTTTTTCGTCATTATAAAATTGGAAAGAATATACACTAGTAAATAATAATGAAAAATCATTGAACAATCCTAAAATCAACCCTAAAATTAAATCATATCTTTTATAATTGAATTTGATAAAATACAGTTTCAAGGTTCTCTGCTTTCATTAGTTCCTTAATACATTAATAGCAGCAGCAGCCTAAGCTTTATTGGTTACCCACCTTTGACATTTTAGTTAGCGAACCAATAACAAACTTCAGCCATTAACATTTTCTGATATCCGTAAAATCTCCATTTTATTATTAATGGTGCCAACCATCAGAGGTGTAAGGCCACACCCTGCCCGTTGGTCGATGACATGTTGACAGGGGGTCAGGGCAATAGGAGAGCTTGATGGTGCCTGTCTCCGTTCAGAGCATTATCTTACAGGTTGTACTAGGTTACGTGGTTCTAGTAGCAAGGAGTACTCTTTGAACTCTTATTTTCTTTGCAAGTTTTACGTTTGAATTTTAGAATCAAAATTGAACTTCAACTCATCTTAACGTCGTGTTTGATCCACGAAAACCACGACTTCAAATGAAACAACGCTGCTGTTGGACTCCACATGAGCTTGAGCAAAACGAATGTACAACAAACACGTTGGGAACAAGGACATTACGATCAAAACGTAAGCATAGAGCTAAAGAAAGTAGACCACTACATCAACGTTGGTCAACCAATCTCAATGAAATCCTCAAAGGAAGAAGAAACCAAGCAAAGGTTTGCAAGTTTTCAGGAGAGCAAGTTTGACTCTCAAGAACGAATGAATCCAATTAGTTCTAAGAATAAGGATGAACAACCAATTCATCCTATGATAGTTATCTATGGAGCAGTGACAATTGAGCCTCAAACTGAGAACCATGCAACGTGCTCATGAGAGAATCCTGCTGAGCCACGCATGGAGAGATCACAAAACAGCAGAGTATATTAGAGAGTCCGGGACATCTTAAAAACCATTAGAAAATTCGAATGGTAATGGGCTGGATATACTGCAAAAATGTGAGACAACCGCTGGACGCCATAACTCACAACATGGATCCCCATAGATCATAAGCGGAATGGTGGCTGACTGAAAGTAAGATGGCGTGACGAGCTTGACAAATTCAGAAAGCGCAAGCTCTGCGACGCCCATGGTGAATCTTGGGGAAGGTCTATGTACAATGATATATTCTGGAAGCTAGATGATGATGATGATGAGGATGTTGACTATGATATATATCGGGTTCCTTCGATTAATTATTGTAGATGAATTTTGCAACTTACTTGCCAAGGCAGAAAATCACTCCATCATCATCATCATCATCATCATCATCATCATCATCAATAGCAGCAGACGCAACAATAAAAGGCCTCCTGCTGGTTAAAAGCGTTTTCCAATCCCTTCCATGAGGTCTTCGTCTGCGTTAACCTCTGTCAAACCTTTGTCCATCTTGTATCAGGTTTTTCCCTATCGCGTTTAGTGTCCCAAAGGTACCAGCCAGTTGGTCAGTTGCTCTATCTGTTATCTCCTCTTCTTGCCACATGTCCCGTCCATCTCCATTTTAATTGCTTGATTATTCACATAATATCCTTCACTCTAGTTTTTTCCCCTGATCTATGTTGATATTGTCTCTCTCTTATCCTTTGCATTGCTCTTTCCATGGCTCTCTGTGTGATTTTGTTTCCTTAAATTGTATCCGTAAGTCATAACTGGTATTAGTCAAATATTATACACACATACACACACACACACACACATATATATATATATATAGATAGATAGATAGATAGAGAGAGAGAGAGAGAGAGAGAGAGAGAGAGAGAGAGAGAGAGAGAGAGAGAATCTAAAAAGCTTTATAGCTCAAAATAGTAGACATTTGAAAACTTTTTCAATAGATATTTTGTGTCAGTTCAGGCACTTATTTCCAGTATCTGTCAATACAATTTATACAATTTTCTAATGTGTTTTTCCTGTTTCCCCAATACTTAGTTATAATGGTACAATGTGCAAATTGTCTCTTGTTGGGATCATCAGTTGTTTACCATGTAACAGTTTGGGGAATTTTGATATATATATATATATATATATATATATATATATTTAGAGAATGAACATATCAAAGAAAATGGGGCTGCTGCAGGTATTAAAACTTCCATCGATAGGGTAGCTGCTTCAACGAATTTATATTTGTATACATATATGTGTGTGTATGTGCATGTGTGTGTGTATCCCAAAACCTCATAAAAAGGCCCCAAAAAGTGCAATTATACAACTTATAATCTAGCCAATTTGAACCATTTTCAAAGCCAGTTATCGACAAATCTAGCCTGTTTTAGCTATTGAAAACAACTACAGTTTTCTTGCAACTGTTTTGCAGAAGAGAAATCTAGCTATTCTGATCCATACATCGTTGTATGAAACCACTTGAATGCTGGTGGGAGTTAGTTTCCTTATATACACTTACTTTCAAATTACTCTCTTACATGAAGACTTGATTAACACGAAAAAGAGAACAGTGTTAGTTTATCAATCCATCAACTGCTAGGGGGCTCCGACTGACATGTACCTAGGCCACGTATCTTTTGTTATTCGAAATCTATCGCTTGTTTACCTCAGCCTTTCTCACTGTCTGACACTTATTTATTTTAATTCCACTTCCGTAAATTTTGAGATCGTTCCAAAAGGCTTTTGTTACTTTCCATTAGCTAACACATTTGTCATTCAGTTGAAGAGATAGTTCTTTGTCAGTTTCAAGAAGATTCCTACCGGGCACGGCATACCATTAATCCCACTTTTCCGTTTATCTCAGGCACGAATTCATGGAGGGTCCAGGGGTTTAGGAATCCTCTACCTAGGTGGAGCACAATTAAGATTAATAATAAGTAGCTAAAAAATATATCTGATGGAAAAAAAGCTCAAATAATCAGAAACAATCCTAAATTAACTATAAAATAAGATGCTTGATCTTAGAAAAAAATCCATACAAGATGATTCCGACCTGAAATTGTACAAGAAGGCGTTAGTCACTTTCTGTCAGCTAACAAATTTGTTATTTGGTTAAAGAGGTAGTTACTTGTCAGTTTCAAGAGGATTCCTGCCCCATACAGCTTACAGATATCCCTACTTTTCTAAGTATCTCAGTTGCAAATCCTCGGAGTGTCTAAGAATCCCTTTCGAAATACCATAGTCCAACAAATAGCCAGCCCAGCCAACCAGCCAAGTGGGCTACGGATTCTTCTCTCTTTGTCTTGTGTCCGTGTGTCTGAGGGTGGGAAAATGTCCCCAGGCGCCCCTGGTCGTATTTTGGGGGGCTATTTGAAAATTTGCATGAGTATACTGATGGCACTCTCTGATGATATTTTTTTAAAGATGATTTTAGATAAAAGATCTATAATCATCTTCAGATTATTCAAATAAATAATTCAGGATCACACACAGATTACGTTGACTAATTCATGGGAGGTACGGATATTAAAATTATTCAAGTATCTAGCTGGATATTTTTTAGAGATAAAAAAACCATAATGAAACCCATGGAAGAGGAAGAGATCAAGTGAAGAATCACCCTTGGATGGCAAGCCTTTGGTAGAACAATCTCAACCTCCAAAAACAAGTCAATCCTAATAATCCTACAAAGAAGTGTATACAATGCATCCTCCCAATAGTCAGTTTTAGAGCTGAAACGTGGAACCTCACCAAGAGATAAACCCACAAACGGAGAACCATGCAATGCTCACATGACAGAATCATGCTCAACCTCACATGGAAAGATCACAAGACAGCACAGTATATAGGGAAAAAAACGGAAGTCAGTAACATCATAGAATCTATCAGAAAACTTAAATGGCAATGGGAAGGCCATGTTGCATGACACACAACCGATAGACATTACAGCTCGGGACATGGATTCCCAGAGATCACATGCGAAACCGAGGCCGACAAAATACAAGATGGAGAGATGAACTGACAAATTTAGAAAATACTGGCTCCGCGACGCTATCGATAGAGAATTGTGGTGAATCCTGAGGAAAGTCAATGTCCAACGACGGACGTTAAAAGACTGACGATGATGATGATAATGATGATGCATAAGTCAATATTACGAGCAAATTTTTTTCGTTCCTCACCAAATATAAGTAAAATGCTTTTTATCCTATCTTTGTGATTCTTTTTTTCATTACTTCTGTGGTAAATTTCTTAGATTCATTTTTTCAAATTTTATTCTTTTGTCAATTCCAGCGGGGAAAAAAAGAACGGCTCAAATATGGGTGAAAAATACCGGATAACATTACTCTCTTATTTTTGATGTTTGAAACTTGTTCTCATCTTAACATATTTCAACCCAAACCGCCAACATAGGTTTTTTAAGCAATTCCATCTGGCTTGCGAAAAAAATTTATTCTGTTCTCGAAGAGTTACTCTCCATCAGCTAAGACATTTGTCACCGGGTTGAAAGGGAGGTTACCCGTCTCCCACGGTTTACAATTGACCCCGACATTCCAGATATCTCAGGGGCGAAACACCTTCGAAGGCGAAGCACAATTAAAATCAATGTCAATTATCTAGATGAAAATAAAAAAAATAAAAAATCTGATTAGTCACTAAATAGAAACTGTCATGTGGCCAGCGTTTTATTGCAGCGTATCGTGTCGGGAGGTGATCAATTAAAACATTGGACAAAAGGCTGATCAATGGATGAGTTATTTTTTATTGAGTAGTAATAACTAAAAGCAAGTGCCCATGATAGAGAAGTGTGGCGAATCCTGGGGAAGGTCTATGTCCAACGACGGATGTTGAAAGACTGATTATGATGATGATGTGATGATGAATGAATCACTACAAGGTCAAAATCTTGAAAAAATTAAACAAAACCCCACAATTCAAGCGGGCACAAACTGAGTCCCATTTTGCATGAACTCACATTGGAAACTGATCCACTATCACCACTAAAAACCTTTTCAAGAGGGGGGAGATTTAAAAAACGTTTCTGATACGCATAATAAAGAGTAAACACGTACTCGAATAATATATACATACATAAATACATACCTGAATACACACGCCAGGCAGATTCAATTGAAAGAATGAAGTAACCTATAATGGAAGTTTTGGTGATGATTTTGGTTTATGGTTCCCAAGAGCTCAAAAAATCCCCTGTAATCATAAATTAACTTTAAAAACAAAAAGTCTTGTTCTGCTTTGAATCTAGTATATATTTAAAATATCTTCCGACATTGTTCAAGAGGACTCAAGTTTCTTTCCACTAGATGACACATTTGTCATTCGGTTGAAGAAATAGTTTTTGACAATTTGGAGAGGTTGTTCTGCCTAACGCAACATACCATTGACGTAATCATTCCAGCAATCTTTGTCAGGATTTGGCACAAAATGGTTTAGCATCTTCTTTTTTTTCAATTTTTCTGGCACATTAACGGCCCGCCCGACTAACCAGCCAATTAGGTTAGACATTCTTCTCTCTTCGAGTGCCAATGTCTATGTGTGCATGTCTTCGGGTGCCTCTGGACACATTTTTGAAGCTACAACCTTCAAAATTTGAATGAGTACACCATCAGACACTATCAGAGAACTTTTTTTATCCACCCCCCCCAAGTTTTTTTTAGGATCTCAACGATTATTTTACGGCAACGGTGCCCAAAATTGTGTTGGTATTTTCTCTTGATTGGAAGAATTGTATGTATTCAGCTCTGTCTGTCTAATTGTGCACCCAATATCTCTAAAAGTTCTCAATGAATTTCGATGATACTTTATGGAAAGGTGGGGTATGGTCTAAAGACGGATTGAGTAAATTCTTGGAATAATCCATGAAGCTTTGGTGGTGACTTCCCTACATCGTAGCTATATGCAAACTGATTTTCATGGCGTTGGCATAGGCACGCGGTCTCTGAGTGCTTTGCAATTTATTTCATTGCTTCAACCAAGAAGCTTGGGGTTGTTCCAACCGTCTCCCGTTTATTTCCATTAGCCAACACATTTGTCATCCTATCGCGGAGATAGTTCCTTGACAATTCCACGTGATTTCCTACCCACACGCCATACCATTCCTCCTTTCCAGAAATCTTAAACACAAATCTATTGAGTGTCCTGAGGAACGGAAACCCTTATTCAACCTAAATTGTCATCAAAACTGTCAACATAGGTTTCTTCAGTTTCCGAATGGGTCTGGCTGGCTGGCTATCTGTGTTTGTATGTACCACGGGTACCGGTCACACAAATGGAGCAAAATTGCTAGAATTATCAATATTTTTTCAACAAGTTTATTTGTTTTGAAAATCTGCGCATAATAGGTTTTTAGTTAGGGCCGACTTGTAATGTGAGGTCATACTAAATTGGTCACTCTTTTTGAGTCCACCAGAAATTGCGCTTGTTTTTTTTTTTTTTTCAAATTCAGGCAAAATTAGAGAAGTAACTTATTTACCACACCTTTCCAATTTTAATTGATCATCCATAGCAATGCATTGTGCCAGAAGACGTTGGTTTCTATTGAGCGACTAACCACTTGTTTTAAATATCCAATTAATGAAATAAAAGAAATGAAAAAAGCCAAAAAAAAAACGAACTAAATAATCCGAAGCAATTATACATTATGATCAAAAACAAAAACCATCGAATCACCATAGCCCCACAAATGGCCTGCCCAACCCACCAGCCAAGTGGGTTACGGATTCTTATCTCTTTAAGTGTCCATGCGTATTTACATATGTGTGTGTGTGTAATTGTGCTCTCGATTACATTTTGCGAGCTACAACCTTCAAAATCTGCATGGGTACTCCACTAGACACTATCGAAGAATGTCTTCTACTTTTTTTTCCAAAAAGATCTTTTGGGGATCTCTGTGGTCATTTTGCAGCAATAGTGCACATTTTTTAATTTACTAATCTTTCCACATAAGTTTCGATACACGCACGAGCTACGGTCGTTCATTTATATGAACCTTTTTGTTTTCAGTCTAATATAAGTAAGATGTCTTCTTTCTTATTGTTCATGATTTCATTAATTCATTTACTGGATTTGAGAACAGATTCTCGTACAATTTTCAGCGCCAATGGTGTTGGCAGAGATGTGCTGTCTCCGGGTGCTTTCTGGTACTTATTTCATTTTCCAAACATCTTGATGTTGTTCTAGAAGGCTTTAGTTTCTTCCATTAGTTTAGACATTCAACATTCAGTATGCCTATCAGTACGTCAGTTTACTCAATAACTTCAAGAGTTTTCAATGGATTCCAATGACATTTAGTGGAAGGGTGGGCCATGGGCCGAGGAAGGAGAGAATCAAGTTTGAGAATGATCGATGATATTCTGACAGTGACGTCCCTCATCGTAGTTATATGCTAACTGATCTTCCTTCAGTTTTTAGTGACGATGACATTGGCAGGTGCAGGCGCTCTCTGATTTATAGCAATTCATTTCATTGCCTCTGACGAAAAGCTTGGGGTTGTTCCAAGCAGTTCCCATTTCTTTCCATTATCCAACACATTTGTCATCCCGTTTCAGGATTCCACAAGATCTCCTGCCCACACACCATACCATTTCTCCCACTTTTCCAGAAATCTCAGGCACAAATCAATTGAGTGTCCTGTCGGTCCGGAACCCCTCGGTCGGACAAATTAGAATCCGTCAACCTGAACTGTCAAAGTAGGTTTATTCAATTTTCAAATTGGTCCGGTGGGCTGACCGGCTAGCTGACTATGTATGTATGTATGTATGTATGTATGTATGTATGTCAGGCTGCACCAATGAAGCTAGGTGGCTAAAATCATCGACATTTACTCCTTATTATGGCTAGAAAAAACTTTTTCCTCATCATTTGAAAATACCTCTCAACAGCAACAACAAGAAATTGGCTTTTAATTGGATGTTCAATTTGCAATGTAAGTTAAACTGATCATCTAATAATGTTCAGCAACATTCACATTTTTCTGCAAATTCATTGTTAGTGATTACTATCCAACAAGAGGTGAGAGGAGTAATCTATTTGTGTATCACACCCTTTTCCAATGCTTCAATCGATCACCCTTAAAACAACATACTACCTGGGGACACTGGTCTCATAGCGGTTTCCATTGAGTGACGAAACAGTTGTTTTAAATATCTAGACAATTATCTAAATAATCTAGATTATCTAGATATATTATATGAATGAACCCCACCCCACCAAAATCATCCCAGGTAATCGTAAATCAACTTTAAAAACGGAAATTATTTTGTTTTTCATCCAATCTAAGATATCTTCCATCTTATTCTTTATAGATTTATTGGTTTTACGAACTTATTGCATTCTGTTATTAGAAACTATGGTATTGGCAGAGGTATGCGCTCTCTGTGTGCTTTTCCAGTATTTATTTCATTGTTTCTTCAGACAGTTTTGAGATTGTTCCAGAAGGCTTAAGCTTCTTTCCATTAGTTAAGACATATATCATTCAGTTGATGAGATGGTTCTCTGTCAATTCCAAGAGCTCTTTTAGTCCACACGTCATACCATTATTCTCGCTATTCCATCCATCTTTGTTTAGATTTGACTCAAAAACGGTCTAGCATCTCCCACCTTTTTTTGTAAAACCTCTGCCAACGAAGAAAGGGGAGGTATATGTACATATATCCATTGAAGTTCATTGAGATTACAGGGTGCTAAAACCTTTGCTGGCTTTTCTAGATTCTTTTGATCCCCAAGAACCATGAATCTTGTTCCATAAATCTTTTGATAAACAGACATTTTACCGTTCTCATATTGTAATTGAAAAAGATACAGTATAGATGTACAGTTAATTAACGGAAACCGTACAGTACAATAAATCGGAAAAACAATTAATTCCTAAAATACCATTCAATTAACTAAAAAAAAGTTTCAGTCACGATTACTTTCATGTTCATATAGTCAATATAAATAATTTTTAATAAAATATTTTTTACACTCTGTCTTTTTATTAATAACACAAAGATTATTACGATAAAATTGATAGATTGCAAGTTCAAGAGGTTTTTATCGACATATGTCCGAAGTTCGTGGTAGTTATTGAATCATAAATTCACGCGTATTTAGGATTTCCTGAACACCGTTTTTTCTATGATACAGTTTTTCGCGATACGCCACGAATCCCATGAGAAGATTGAACCATAGATTATTGAAGTCACTAATTGGAAACCTATGAATCACAAGGGATTACTCTATTCATTTGTGTCTGCCTGTCTGTAGGTCTGTTTATCGTAACAAAATCTTGAGATTGTTCCAGAAGGCTTTCGTTCTTCCCATTAGTTGACACATTTATCATTCATGAGGTCTCTCTCTCTCTCTCTCTCTCTCTCTCTCTCTCTCTCTCTATATATATATATATATATATATATATATATGACCGTTTGTTTGTCAACACAGTATCTTCAAGCGTTTTCAATGGATTCCAATGACATTTTGTGGAAGGGTTGGCCATAGATTAAGGAACATTTTTTAAAAATTATTTTGGTTTGGATCTAATCATATTTTGCAGTGACTACCCCTGAAGGTTCCTATATATGAACTGATTTTTAATTCAGTTTTCAGTCAGTTTTCAACGACGATGCTGTTGGCAGAAATGTGCACTCTGAGTACTTTCTACCTTTTTTCATTGCCTCTCCAAGAAAATTATCTTATTTTCCGAAAATCTTGAGAATGTTCCAGAAGGCTTTAGTTCCTTCCATTTGTTTCGACAGTTTCAAGCTAGGCTTAATCATTTTTCATAGTTTTTCCTTCTCGTCACTCTCTTAAGGAGATAGTTCCTTGTCAATTTCAAGAAGTTCCTCCCTTGACATACCATTACCATCACCATTCAAGCTATTAGAAACAGTCAGCAATAACTGTCATCAAAACTTTCAACATAGGTCTCTTCGGATATTGAGTCGGTCTGGGTGGTTGGCTGGCTGGTTGGCAATATATGATTGTATGTATCACTCGTACACGCCACATCGATGGAGCTTGAAAGCTGATACTCCTCATAAAGCCTACAGATATTTTTACCGCTTTCTCAAAATCCCACATTTAAATGTTTCAAGTTGTAGGTCCTTTTTGTAATGAGAGTTTATACCAAATTAATTCCTTTTTTTGCGTACATCAGCGTTCACAGTATTCTTTTTTTTTTTGAGAATTCAGGCCTTTTTTTTAGTGATCTTTGCCCCACCTCAATAACTTATTTATATATCATCCTTCTTCATTTTTTAAATTGATCACCTTCAACATAGCTGCTGTAAAAAGAAGTTGTTCACGTGAGAGTTTCTAATGAGGGACTAACCTGACCTGTCTTTGTTCAGATTTGAGTGAAACAGTTCGGCATTTTCTTTTTTTCTTTTTGTTTTTTTCTGCAGTTTTCACAGACACGTCAGAGTTGGAAGAGTAATAACTCATGTTTGTTCATCGATGCAATATCCCCAAAATTCACGGTGCAATTCCATGACATTTCATCATTAATTTTTTTTTTACAGTTAGCTCCCTTACATCAAAGATTTGTGCTACTGAATGGGCTAATAGATAGTCTATAGCCACGCTGAAGAGTTGTGATACAACGAAACAGCTGTCTGCGGATAACACAATTATTTATATATTAAGCATCATTTTCTTGATTAGATATCTAATCGTGTCTTTAAAGAAACTCCCTCTACGTTTGGCTCGAAAAAGTCCAGTATCTTCTATTTCTTTTGTTTATCTAAGTCTACTTGGGTCTGTCTGTCTTTTTATCTACACAATATCTCTGAAAGACCCCAAGGAATCTCAATTATATTCTGTGGATAGATGCCTTATTGGCTATGGAAGAATTGATTAAATTTATTTGCTACAGTAGCAACTATTGGATCATAGCATTATATATGGACTGATTTCCATTCAGTTTCTAGTTACAATTACATTGGAAGATGTACGCAGTCTTTGGGAACTTTCTAGTACTTATATCATTGCAGCCTCTGGAAGTTTTCAGATTGTTCAAGCCTGCTTCTGTTTCTAACCATTAGCTAACGCATTTGTCATTCGGTCGAAGGGATAGGTCCCTTCAATTTTCAGAGTTCTTTCTGACCCCCACCCACCCAACAGCATATCATAATCCCCAAAGCCAGACTGAAACCACTTGGTACCGTAAGCACAGCCACAAAATGGTGCTTAACTGAGAGGATATCACAAAATGAAACATTCCTGGAGAAATGATTACATCCATTCAAAACACATCAAAATACGTTAGAAAAAATACATTTCCCCACAAAAATGTATTCTTTCACTGAACCAATTCTTTATCAATGGAACTGTATTAATGACCAGTTTTCTACAAGAGCATTTAAGTAGAAGAGAAGAAAATAAATCTTAAATTGATACTTCCTGTTAAACGATTTAAACAACTCATAAAAATTCTAAGGCAGGGAAAATCAAGAAACCCGTGGTGCCCTCTTCTCTTTTGATACCTTAAACACATGCTTATTTGGTCGATTAATCTGGAGCTAGTTACCCCCCCCTTTCCAATATTTTCTGCCCTGGTTTGGCTCCAAAATGACTCGAATATGACTTGGCATCTTCTGCGTTTTCTTGCCTCTGCCAACGAAGTATTAAATCGCGCATGTCTGTCGGTCACCCTGCTTTCCTGTCTATTTGACAATTTCTCTGCTTTCCCACCTATTTGTCCATCTGTACGCCTGCCTGTCTGTCTGTTTTTCTGTCTATTGGTCCATCTATCTGTCAGTCTGTTTTTTCTGTCTATTCGCCCATCTGTCTGTCTGTTTTTTTGTTGCCTATTTGTCCATCTGTCTATCCATCTGTATCTCTGTCAGTTCGTCCATCCGTCCAACTGCTTGTTATTCCGTCTATTTGTCCATTTTGTTTATCAGTCTGTTTTTCTGTCTATTCGTCCATTTGTTTGTCAGTTTTTCCGTTTATTTGTCAGTCTCTCCGTCTTACTATTTTTCTCTCTAGTTGTCCATCTGTTTGTCCACCTGTCTTCCTGTTTATTCGGCCATCTGTATGTCTGTTTTCTGTGTATTCGTCTCTCCGTCTGTTTGTCTGTTTTTCCGGATATTCGTCCACCTTTCTCTCCGTTCATTTCTCTGTCTATTCGTCCATCTGTGTATCCGTCTGATTCTCTGCGAATAAGTTCATCTGTTTATATGTCTGTTTTTCTGTCTATTCGTCCATCTGTCCGTCTGTTTTTCTGACAATTCATCTTCCTGTCCGTCTGTCTGTCTGTCTGTCTGTTTTTTTGTCTATTAGTCAAACCGTCTCTCTGTTTTTTTTTGTCTATCCGTCTGTCTATTTTCTGCCTATTTATCCATCTATTCATCCGTCTGTTTTTCTGTCTATTTGTCTATCTGTCTATCCGTCTCATGTGCAAAGATTCTCAATGAATTTCAGAAAACATTTTGGGGGCAGTGGGGTAAGGGTGAATCGATCAAACTTTTGGATAGGTCTAGGATTTTTCTGTAGTACCCCCTGCCCAGCATTAAATATTCCAAATATATAAGAATACAACCGGGGGCAAAAATCTCCCTCCTTTCCACCATCACTCCGAGTATGAGTGGAAGATTAAGAAAGAAAAAAAAAAGAGCGCCCTTGTCACTCCGTCGATGAGATATTTCCTTGTTGATTTCAAGAGCTGTTCCTTGCCCACACACCATACCATTCCTTCCGACCTTTTCCAGCTGTGTTTTTTTTTCAACCTGAGAATGGTTTGGCATCTCCATTTTTTGTAATTGCGTTTCGTTTTTAGACGGAAATGTTAAAAATTCTTCGTTTTTAACAGAAACGCCGGTGGAGATGACATAATCGCTTTTACTTGAGAGCATTTGATGGACGTGGAAAGAAGATCATCTTTTTTTCGGTGGAAACTATCAACGGAAACTGTCATCAAAACAGTCAACGCAGATTTCTTGGGTTATTGAGTTGGTCTGGCTGCCCGGTTATCTACATATGTATCGTGCGTAAATGTCCACACCAGGAGAGCTCGAGAACTGAAATTTTAACATTCACTTTTTATCATGTTTACAAAAACCTATTTTTTTTTAAATTTTAGATTGTCCCTCGGGTTTTTAAGGGGAGGGTCAAATTTGCAACGTAATTTTATGCTAAATTGATACGCACAAAAGCTGCGCAAATGGAGCTTGTGAACTGAAAATTTTAACATTTTTTTAAGAAAGTACCTTTGTTGGCTATCAGTTGCCGATCCAACCTGCAATGTAATTTTTTTGCTAAATTGATCCCTTACTTTGTGTCCAGCAGCATTCATGCTGTTTTTTTGTAAATTCAGTAGTTTTTAGTGATCACTTCCTAACAAAAAAAAATGAGAAGGGTAACAAATTTATTGATTGCATTTTTTCGTTTTTTTAGTTGTTTCGGCTATCAGGTTATCTTTGTAGGCATCATGCATAAATGTCGCTTATTGGAGCTAGAAGGCTGAAAATTTAACCATCTGCGAATTATTATGTCTAGAAAATAGATTTTTCTAGATTTTCTAATCCCTCAAATGGGTTTTAGTGTGGGATTCGATATATGATATAAATTCATGCTAAATTGGTCCCTAAGTTTGTGTCTGGTAGTATTCACGTTTTGCTGAAAGGTGATCACGACCCAACAAAGGTGAGGAATGTAATTTATCCAATCTCTAAACTGATCATCCCGAACATGCCAAGCAGTCGAAAGACGTTGGTCACGTGATAGTTTCTACTGAGTCACTAACCAGACCCCTTTTTCACTATCCTTCTCATTTCTCTTGTACTTTCTATATTTGAAACATCACTTTTTGCCTATTGCACTTCGAATACATGTTTCAGGTGTCAGTAATCCCCTTATATCTGTCTTGAGTTGTTTAAAAATCTGTCTATTGCTTTCCCGGCCGTTCTTTATACTGTATAGATATACTTTGTCTAAGAAATACGCAGCCATTCATTGAGAACGAAAAAATGCCTTCCTAGGGCAACGGTGCTTTTATCATCATCATCAGTGGCAGCAGCAGCAACAGCATCTGCAGTAGCAAATTTTTAGCTACCGTGGTTGGACATACACCTTCCGCAAGATCCACCGGACCCCTTTGTCAGGCGTGTCATGGAATCTGTAACTTCTGAACTTGTCTTGTTCGTCTCACAATCTTACTTTCAGTCTACCGCCATTTGGCAGGTGATCTCCTGCGGTTGTCTGACATTCTTGCAACATGTCCAGCTCATTACCATTTGAGTTTTCCAATGGTTTCTATGATATCTCGGACACCCGTCTTTTTTTCTAATATACTGTGTTGTCTTGTAAAATCTCCATGTGATGTTGGGCATGATTTCCACTGTGCTCGTTGCATGGTTCTAAGCTTTAGGGCCAATCTTCGGGTTATGTTCTTTGTCGCTGCTTCATGAGTGACTATTGGGACGATGCATTAGATTTTTTAAAACCTTATTCTTAGAACTAAAGGGATTTTGCTGTTAATGAAATTCGAGCTTGCTCTAGAGAAAACTTGCAAACCTAGAGTGATTCTTTGCTTGATTTCTTCTTCCTTTGAGGATTTAATCGAGATTGGTTGTCCTTAGTAGATGTTCTTTCGTTTTCGATTTTGATCGTTATGTCCTTGTCCCCAAAGTGTTTGTTGTACTTTCGTTTTGCTGAAGCTCATGTGGAGTCCAACAGCAGTGTTGTTTCAGTTGAAGTCGTGGTTTTCATGGATCAAACACGACGTTAAGATCAGTTGAAGTTCAATTTTGATTCTAAAATTCAAACGTAAAACGTAAAAAGTCGTGGTTTTCATGGATCACAAATAAGACTCGCAAAGACTTGCAAAGAAGATAACAGTACTGGGAGTACTCCTTGTTACTGGTAATTTCTTGTTCTTGAAGGTTGAGCTCTGTCGAAATGAAAGGTCTGACGAATCCCGGAGAAGCTCTGTGTACAACAATAGATATGAAGTGTTAGATGAAGGAGTAAATGAAGTGCAGATCTGTTTTTCAATGAATAAAGTTATTTGTGAAGTGATACTCCATTCTTGGAAGTTGAATCTTTAATATTATCCGCCTTGCACTTACTTGCATTCAATATTATGCTTTCAGTTATAACATAAGGATGAGGTCAGGATATTTAATGAGAGTTTGGTCTCTCAATAGAAACCATCATGTCTTTTGGAAGCATGCCCTTTTAGGAGTGATCAATCAAAACAATGGGAAAAAAAAGGATGATCAATGGCTGAATTATTTCCTTTCGTTTTATTAAAAGTGATCATCAAAAACACTTGAATTTTTAAATAACAAACGAGACACCAAGCGATTAATTTAGCAAAAACTTAAATTGCAAATCAACGCCTCTAAAACCCATTACCGATCTTATAGACATAATAAGGAGTGAATGCTTAAATTTTCAGCCCTCTAACTCCATTCATGCAGCTTGTAAATACATACAAAGCCAGCCATACTTGAAAACTGTAGGAAACTATGCAGACATTCTCTGAGACATTTTTGGTTGACAGTTTCTGAAGAGTTGCAAAAATGTCCGGTAGTTTGATAAGAGGGTAAGGAGGAGAGAGGAGAAAATGATAGTTCAGTGTGGAGTTAAGGGAGAGAGGAGAAAGAAAGTTATGTGGTGCAGGAGGGTTGAAAAGAAAAATAGGTAGATTAGTATAGAAGGATGTGGGGAGAAGAGAAAGGTAGTATACTGAGGGAGAGTATCGCTTATTAAACTAATCAATGATTCTATAACATTCACTTGAAAGACGTGGACTGGCGACAAATTTTGGAACGGATAAGGGAGAGCATAAGAAGATACAGGCAAAAGATAAGAGAAAAAACAAAAGCATGAGGCAATGAATGGTTTCAGCCTTCAACATCAATGGAATTTCCATCGTTTCAACTAGTAGATATATACCCCTGAAATTATTGAATTGGCCTCTTTCCCAATAGAGACCAAGATCTTATTCTTTCATAAGGTTTAGGGGGAAAGATAAAAAAAGGGTGTGCGCTGCTTGTATAACTGTCTCCCGAATACCTCAATATTCCTTTATGTGCAGTAAACAAGCAAAATATTTATTCGTTTGAAGCAAAGATTCCTTCCTTCTGTGAAACCAAAAAAGTGAAACCAATGTTGTTTACTTGAACATATGTCGCTTACATCGTTCCAAAATGTACAAAACTGTTTTATATTTTTCTCTTCTTGATCGATACAGCGATCTTTGAATAAACCAACGCTAGCCGTCTAATAGATACAAAAATTATACACAGACATCTTAAACATAGGTTGCACTGTGCGTTCTATCCACTTTTAGGGGCGACCTCGCCTCTCAATAAAAGGCTCCGTCCGTCGAATGGTACACGAGTGATTGGTTGATTAGTAGCCCCGTGCCTGTACTGTCTCTCGGATTGAGTAGATTTTCATGAAACTTCGTAGAAAAGTGTTCCTTTGTAAGATGCTTCTTATCTAGAAAAGTCTCCCACTCAGGGGTTACTTGATTCGGCAATAATAACAAAAACGTACCCATATTGTTTTATTCAACCAACACATTCACCGAAACAATTAACATAGGTTTCCTCAATTTTCATGTGGGTCCGACTGGCTAGTTGACTGTCTATGCACGTCTATGGAGATAGAGGGCAGAAATTTTCAACATTTACCCCTTATGATGTTTTCAAAAACTTTTTTTTATCCCTGCAGTAGATTTTTAGTTAGGCATTCATTTTACAATGTGAGTTCATCCTAATTTGGTCCATAATCTCTGCTCTTTTTCCCCCCTAAATGTCGAGAGGTTAGAAGAGTTGCTCATTAATTCCCCAAGACAAAATGCTGAAAGATATTGGTCATATGACGGTTTCTGTTGAGTTACTCACCAGACCCGTTTTTAAAGGATTTGTTGCGAATAAAATATTCCTGTATTCCACTTAAATGAGGATGCTGGAGGAAGTCTTTCCAACCTAACAATTTGCCCTCTGCCCCGAATTTATATTACTGAATGTCAACTTTTCCCAAATCACTCAATAACGTTGCATCAACAAAAACTGGCTGCTATAACCTTTGATTGTCTTGGATGTCGGAATCCTAGACGCTTATTTCTAACTGATTGTTCATTCACCAACCTGGCTGCTATAACCATTGGGAGTCTCGACTGTTTGGAGCTTAGATGTTTATTTGTAATCGATAGTTCACTAACCTGTTTGAATCTTATTGTTTTTTCATCTAACGTTTGTTGAGTTTTTGTGAAGACAGTTTTCCAACAATGCTGGAAGTAACTGATTGCTATATCCATTGACTATCACGAGGTTTGGGAGCCCAGATGCTTATTTCTAACTGATAGTTCGCTCACCTATCCTAAAGTCTTTTCATCTCTCATCAGTCAATTTTTGAGAGGACGACCTTGTACCAATTCCAAAAAGTAACTGGTTGCTATGTCTATTTACAATTCCGACTATCGGGAGCCTTGATGATTATTTCTAACCAATAGTACATTCACGTTCGCTGATTTACCCAAAACAGTTTAGACATAAGTAATTGAAATTATTTACTATTATCAAGTTGGTGGCCATGCCCCAAATCCAAACAAGTGATTACAATAATAAACAAAACGTAGGGTCTATTGTGGGTAAGACTATTCGGAACCCCCATGACAGTTATACAGAGGGTTGTGCAGTCTGAAGCAGTTTTTTTTTTCACTTGTGCTGCTTAATCCAGGCCTTCTTAAATTTACAGATGACCAAAAGAACTGGCTGCTATAACGATTGACAGTGTCAACTGTTTGGAGATAGATGCTTATTTCAAACCGAAACCTTATTCACCTGTCTGAATATATCTCATATCACGTTTGTCGATTTCTGCAAGAAGAGTCTTGGAACAATGCCTGAAGACATCAAAGACTGGAATTAATGAATGCATGGGAGACTTTCAGTGTCTTGACCCCCATATCTTGAGGCCCCAGGCACCTCAAGTGATGGAGTTAGTAACACGGCTCTCCACAGAGGATTCTTTTGGCTAAAGACAGTCGTGAACTAACATGTTCCATATAGTACTCGAAACTCAAGAACAATGAATTGTGTGACCAGAGTAAATAAGTTGAAGAATTCAAATATTAAATTTTATTGGACGTGTTCGATTATTTGATAACATTAAGCAACGATTTTGATCCTGGGTAGTGAGTGTTATTTTCTGAATGCTTATGTGTAAAAAGTATTAAAAATGGATATTATTTCCTTCAAACTTTGCTTTTATAACCAAGACAGTGATATTCATATGTAATTGTTCCTGGGTAATGAGTGTTATTTTCTAATCATTTATGCATAAAAAGTATAGAAAATGGCTATTATTCCCTTAAAATATCGCTTTTGTGACCATGATAGTGATAGTCATATGTAATTGTTTTTTTTTTTTACTTTATGTGATTAAAAATGTACAAATTCGCCCGTTGTCCGTTTGAAATTAAGTAGACTTCGAATTATCGCTGTGCTGTTCGCAAAAGCAGAGTCTGTAGGGAATACTTGACATATTCATTGCTTTTTAGACATAGTCAATCAGAAAAAATCATTTTACACAACAAAAACAGAAAAAGTATAATGCACAGTAATCTATTTGAGTTGCAGGTGTCAGCTCTCCATCCAGCTGCCAATTTCTGTTATAGCTGTTCATAAACCGAACATGCTTGATGTGTCTAGCAAACTTTTGAACTATTTCCATGTCATTTTTCGAGAAATCTTTATCACAAAATATCATCCACCTGTGACCAAAAAGTCTGTACATCTTCATTTTGATCTGTTGCATATCATTTTATACCTGAGCGAGTGGATTCTATACAAATTCGATTAATAATGAAAAACCAGAAGATTCATTGCACTCCTGTAGTTACAACACCGTCGATGATTTAAGAGTAGCATTTTAATTAATTCACCGTTATGATGAATGGGTTTTATATGAAATATACTGATAATGAGAAACCAAACGTTTCAGTACACTCCCGATGTTAGAGCCCCCTCGGGGATTCAAGAGTTGTGTTATAACAAATTTGCCGTTATAATGAATGGGTTTTACATGAAATCTATTTGTAATGAGAATCCAAAAGTTCAGTACACTCCCGTTGTTACAGCATCCTGGGAGATTTAAGAGTTCTTTTATAACTAATTTGCCGTTATAATGGATGGATTTTATATGAATTTTATTAATAATAAAAAAAATAAATGTTTCAGTACACTCCCGTCGTTACAGCACACTGAGAGATTTGAGAGTATTGTTATAACGAGTGGATTCAATACAAAATATATCAAACAAGGGAATCAGAATGGATGGTGAATACTTAAACGACCTCAGATTTACTGATAACATCATCCTTTTCGCTGAGAACCTCCATGATCTCCAAATGATGCTAGATAAATTGAATGAAGAAAGTGAAAAGCAGGTTTTTACATGAACTTAAGTAAAACAAACGTCATAAACAACAAACATGTTGATTTAAAATGAAAACAAACAATCAGAATTGAAAACGAAGAACTGGAGAAATTAGACCCACTAAATCTACCTAGGACAAAAAATCTCCATGAAATCCTCAAAAAAGAAAGAAAAAGAAAAGGAAATCGAGTGAAAAATAATTCTAGGTTAGCAAGCCGTCTGTTGAGCAAGCTCAATCCTCAAGAACAAGAAAATCCCATTAATCCTGAAAAAAAAAGGTATACTAACAATGCATCCATTTAGAAAAACCTAAACAACAATGGGTTGGTCATGTTGAAATAATGGCACACAACCACTGCGTACCACGATGCCCATAATAGAAGGGTCTAGCGAACCCCAGGGAAGGGTCTATGTCCAACAACAAACGCTAAATGGCTGTCATTGCAGACGGTAATGATGTATTAATAACGAGAAAGCAAAAAGTTCAGTAGACTATCTTTAGTACTGGGGAATTGACAAGTTCCATTATGCCAAATTTGTTGTCTTAACGAGTGGATTTTATGCAAAGTGTATCAATAATGAGAAACCAGAAGGACAAGCGAGACATTTTATTAACCTTTTACAGTCTGGTACTCCATATACGGCTTTCAGGCACTACTTTTAAAAAATAATTCACTTGTATAATAAAATGAGAGAGGCAGACGACATGTCTTTTAGTGACCAAACGATCCCCTCTGAGGAATGTGAGCATTAATATGAATGAAGACGTCTGTGTTTATTAGTCACGCTTCAGACAAAGTCGTTATTCGAACAAAACTGGCAGATATCCATCTATAAGCAATTAAACCTTGGCTTGTAAAGTAATAAAAGAACATGGCAACGTTAGATCTGTATTTCCGAATCGAATGCTATTATACAGATGCTAAATTAGGTTAGTGAATGTGCATCTCTCAGCCAATATACAGTAAGTGCAAAAAATATCCGATATTATTCAAAAAGCTCATTTAACATCCTTACGCAGCTTGGAAATTGATAAATTTGGACATCTTATCTCGTTACTTATTACTATTATTTACTTTCTTATTTCTTATCACTCTCTATTTTGTTTACAGCGAATCCATCTATCTATCTATCTATCTATCTATCTATCTATCTATCTATCTATCGATTGAACAATCAAAAGTAGCGATAGGTTCTATCTCTTTTTATATGTGCGTGTATTATAGCACCAAAGCCATACCGTTTTATTTACAGACATGAAGATTGGCGTCAGTAACTCTTTCTCTTGATTTTTGGTAATTTCCCGAACAAAAATGTTTTTAGATATTAAAAAAATCTATTTTAGACGTTTTCCAGTGAAAAATGCCACTGATGACATACAGAGAATTTATTCTGACCATATTCAATGCTCGATGGATTTTTTTGTTGTCAAATTTCAAATTTTGTTGCAATGGTTGTAATTACTGTGTAATGGCAAATCTATCCTCCTATCTATCTATCTATCTATCCCAGTCTGTTCATATCAATCAAATTATCATCATCATTAGTCTTTTCGTCCGTCATTGGGCATAGACCTTCCCAGGATCCACCATATTTCTCTATCATGGGTGTTGCAGAGCCAGTATTTTCTGAATTTGACTAGTTCATCTCTCCATCTTGTATTCTGCCGGCTTCGGTTTCGCATGTGATCTCCGGGGATCCATGTTGTGAACCTTGATATCCATTGGTTGTCTGCCATTCTTGCAACGTGGCTGGCTCTTCGCCATTCAATTTTTGTAGTAGTGTCTCAGGCTCCCGTTTTCTTCCTAATGTACTGTATTGTCTTGAAACATTGCCAGACAATTGCCATTTGAGTTTCAAAATAGATTTTATGATGTTTCAGACTACTTTCTTCTCCCGGATGTATTGTGCTGTTTTGTGGTCCCTCCACGTGAGGTTGAGCATGATTCTCTCATGCACACATTGCATGCTTCTCGGTTTACGGCTTTGTCTCTTGGTTATGTTCCATGTTTCATCTCCATAAATGACTATCAGGAGGATGCATTGGTTGAATACTCTTCTTCTTATGATCATTGGGATCGTCTCGTTTTGAAGGCTGGGCTTGCTCTGCCGAAGGCTTGCCATCCTTGAGTGATTCTCCGCTGGATTTCTTCTTCTTTTGTGTGTGTGTTTTTTTTTTTAGAGATTCGTTGTCTTAGGTTGATGCAGTGGACTACTTTCCCCAGTTTTGCATCTTCGATTTTGAGAGTTGTGTTCTTATTCTCAGTGTGGTTCTACCGAAGTTCATGTGTAGGCTGACTTTCTTGCTTTCTTCGTTTAGTTCATCCGGCATTAGTTGGAGGTTGTGTAGGTTCCCTGCAGGAAGGACTTCGTCGTAAATTTTAATCGGCTAAATTTGAGAAAGTATCAGCCAGAATTAGCTCCAAATGGCTAATTTGTCGACCCTGGTGAGATCCTCTGCAGTGAAGGCAAGGCTGTATTCTGATTGGTATATAACTGCAAGCTTTCTTCCCCCGACTACTGCCAAGACTAGTTGATTTGAACTTTGCAAAATTATTTGACGATATTCAATCGTCACGTTATTATTCTCTTTTCTGGTGTAAACAGTATGATTTTGTAAGATTTAATAAAGAGTTCAATCATTGCAAGAATACTTACATTTTGTGTGGAGCTTAAGAGATTCTCGATTGGCTGAGAGTCATTTCTCCTAACGGTTTTGGTCAGTGTAAGAAACATAGCTCTTGTTATAAAGAGCCTCTGCTATGTCTGGGCTCTAATGATATATTATGAATATTCTTTAAATATCCATATTTCATGCTGAAATGTCCTCCTTATTTTTTTCATGATATCTCTATTCTCCCCCAAAGGACCTGTTCTGCTTCCACTGGGGTAATAGATCGCCTCAAAATCCTAATTCCATGCCAACAGGCTCACCTCCCACCCCACCACCAGTTTAGCCCGGATGATTCATCTTTTGACCTTGGTTAACATTAAAATATGGTTTTCATTTAATTTTTTGAAGTGTTACGGTATGTTACGATTTCTCATTTTTTTTCTTGAATCTTGTATTAGTTTGAATGTCTTCTGTTTTTACTTTTATAATATTTTAATTATATAGCCGAGTCTGTGCCCAATAGATAGAGAGTAAAGGAATAATATAATTTAAAAAAAAATGGGTCAATGACTTACCAAGAAGAAAACTTCATTTTCCTTAGATCTCAGGGGAAAGACTTGGTAAATTAGTTTTTATGAAAACCAACCGATACAAACTATGAAAGAAATGATGCAAGGAGAGAAGACAGCATTGCCATCTCTTGGGGGCAAGGAGAGGGGACAAAATAAAAGAGTCAACCAAACATGTCTACTACCTCCTACAGGATATTGAAACTAACAACGTAATGGAGCTCAACAGCCTGATCTATGCCGGTGCAAAAGTGGTTACGAATCTCTTTACATCACTAGGAGAAACATCGGCTATCAGGAACTAAAATCCCACCTGGGAAATAAGATTAGAAAAAACAGATCTTACCACAGAGAGATGAAGGACTACTGAAAAACGCACCTTAAGTGAACAAAACACGTGGAATCGGACAAGTACAAGATAAGACAGATAGGCGAACCTGCTGCAGTAGAATAAATGCATCAGTGAAGACAAGATGAAGAAGCGAGAATAGAGAGATATAAACGAAGGACTACCTAACACACTCAGAACCACACATTCCAAAACAACGAAAGAAGATTTCACCAGGATCTGAACAGAGATAGAAGGCAGAACATAAGACCAGATGCTACAGAGGCAAATAACTTCTTGAATGATATATGAGGATACCCCCCAAAATGCTCTAGAATGTTCAGGTAACACGAAAAGACATAGAACAAATAGTATTGAATGAAACCTCATTGAAACACACCTTGAAAAGATTAGCCAACTGGGAAGCACCAAGATTTGATGGGATCCACGGATATTCGTTCAAGAAAATGACCACATTAAACGACAGACTTATCCACAAAACTCCAAAGTTGCCCAGATGGAGGTGAGGGCCCGGAATGAATGAAAGGCAGAACGAGTTTACCAAAGAGGACATCCAGAAAGGGTAGTAAGCAAGGAATTATAGACGAATAATGTGTTTACCAATGATGTGGAAAATCCTGATCGGGCAGATAGCAGAGAATATATATATATATATATATATATATATAGAGAGAGAGAGAGAGAGACAGAGAGACAGAGAGAAAAGTTAAGGATTAAGATTATTACCAGAATAATAAAGATTGCAGGAGAGTGACGAAATGGGCGAATGACTTGCTTTAAATTGACCAGATGATCCTAAAAAACTGAGAAAAAAAAGGAGGAATATGTTGTAATGGATTAGAATCGACAATAAAGAAAACATACGACATAATCCCATACAGCTGGATACTCAAAAAACTCCAATTAATGGACTGGCGAACGAGAAAGCTTACGACGATGCACAAGGCTCTACACCCTAGGCTGAAATAGGATTAGAAAAGTCTGCGCAAGCAAACAATGGAGACATTATAAAGAACAGTGCAACAAACAAAAGAAAAAAAGCAAACGAAGGAGCAGCACAGCAGACAAGGAAAGAAAAATGAGGACAGAAAGAACTATTCAGAGTATATAAGAGATGTGTAAAAAATATCGCAGACGAGAGATCATGGACATGGTGACTCAAAGGAAATCTGAAGAGAGAACCAGAATCACGGAGGAGACTTGTTGTAACACAGTTTCCAACGATGATCACCAGGCAACTGGTGTGAAAATGAAAAAAAAAAAAAATGAAAATAATGCATTATTTAAAAACACTGATAACATAATAAAAGCATTGTAATCTTCCACTTAACTTCCCGATAATATTGACTGTAAAAGACGGATTTCATTGTTATTCACTTACATGTAAAGTGAAGAATCAACGCCCTGAATTATCAAGTAAAAACAATAAAGAAAAGTCTAATCAAGGCAATTTGGCTCAGTATGTGGTACAGTGCCACTTGATAAGAGTTCTGATAACAGTAACAAGACTCACCTACTAACTTATAAAACAAACAACACATCAGGAAAGTCTGAGATAAATAAAACACACAATCCAATGGACGAAATTAAGATGTGAATAATCGACAGTTTCTCAAATTAGTCATAAAAATAGTCTAAGTGGTCAATTAATAGTTAAATGAATGATTTTTCCTGGCCAAGTTTCAAACAAATAGAACTCTGGCGCAGGACGATCTTTATTGCATGTTATCCCCCTTCGACAGTTTTAAATCCTCTAATATTGTAATACTTCATCCGAAAATAGAAAAATGAATTGTGAGAATTCGAGGAATACAATATTGAATAACCTTAGCCACTAAAGGTGGTGAAAAGTTTTTTTTTAAATCTGTGCGTGTGTTTGTGAGCTTGTTTATGTGTATGGTTGTTCTAACACCCTGGCCACACCGTTTTGTCTACAGACTTGGATATTGGCATCTGCACTCTACTGGATTCCTATTAAAAATGTTTTATTTTTCTTATTATTTAAAAAGCTTTTTCGACCTTTTTGGTGACTCGTTGATAACAATTAGATTCACTAGAATATAGGTAATAGCAGATACTGTTTTTTTTAACTCTTTAGATGTCTTTCAGTGGCAAACGTCAGTGATGTCATAGATAGAATTTATTCTGACCATATTCCTTCTTCAAACAATTTCCAAATTCTGAAACTACGGTTGTACAATTATTGACTGCGATGATACTTTAACTCAAGTAAATGTTCCAATCGCAAGTATATGACCAGAACAGCCCTGTTAACATTTACATACTGATTTTATTTACAATTACTTTGTTTTGATATTTAATTTGTCTGGTTAGCGAATTGGTACTCATTATTCTATTTCTGTCCGTTATTTCACGGAATATCAGCCTACCTGCCAAGGTTTTGAAATTCTTTGAAGAGAGATTTCCAAAAAAGTTAATCCCCACTACCGTCGGGCTAGTTTGATGCCAAAAAGTACTAAAAAACGCCATATTAAAAGAAAATAGCCAAAAACGCCATAAATTACTCAGACATATCAAAAAGATGCTGAGAATGGTAAAAAAAGATGCCCAAAAAATGTTGGAGCACTTTCGGTCTAATTTAGCACCTTTTCGCTGTGCTAAAACAAAAAAGTGCTGAATTTAGCGAGAAAAGCGCTAAATTGGCAACACTGATTTTGAACCACTAATTGCAGGAGACTAGGTGTGTCTGCAAATAGGAGGGAGAACACATAGAAATATTATTTCAATATAGGAGATTCATGCAAATCCATTGTATGAGAGATGAGGGACAGAACATCAAAATGCAGAAGTCTCCCGCAAAATGCGGGAGTCTTGTTGGGTATGTAACAGATCCAATCATTGAGATCAGATTAGTGACTGCTCCTCAAGTAAACAAGTCCCTAAAACTTCTAAGAATTCCGATCCCGTATCAACTTGATAGCATGTTTGTCCTACCCAGAGACACTGACCGATTTTCAGACCCTATTTTTGGCCATCAACATCGCGTTTTCTCAACAGCTACGAAACTGAGAGAAAAGCCATAAACTAAATCCGACTCTTTCGTGCTGAGGTGTCAGCTCTTGGCATTGTGTGTTAGCGTATTAGCTGTTGTCCAATCGGATTTTCTACCGATTCTCTGTTTCCCCAAACACGTAAATCAAGTCCAAACAGTGGCCACTGAAAATCCATAGCCGAAAACAATAATTGCTGTTGGTCTCCCTCTGTCTCTGAAAACAATGAAGAGTACAGCATGGATTTGCCCAAGACTGAACTGCAATACGACTTTCCGTGTTGTAACAGACGTTGTGAGCAGCTTCACTGAAATGAATACTTCGGGTACACGAGCCTGAAGAAGTTGTACCGAGATTCCGAGAGAAGACCAGAGCCCAGAGAAGCTGCATCGAGATTCCTGGAGAAAACCAGAGCCCGGAGAAGTTGTACCGAGATTCCAGGAGAAAACCAGAGCCCGGAGAAGCTGTATCGAGATTCCTGGAGAAAACCAGAGCCCGGAGAAGTTGTACCGAGATTCCGGGAGAAAACGAAAGCCCGGAGAAGTTGTATTGAGATTCCAGGAAAAAACCAGAGCCCAGAGAAGTTGTACCGAGATCCCGGGAGAAAACCAATTTACTATTATACTCAATAGTGTGTTTTTTTCGGTTTGCTGTTCGTAACAGTCAGGTTAAAATTTTTTTGCAGATAAAAATAACTGCTAGTGACTATTTCGAAATATTTTCTCTTCGCCTGAAACAAATTCACTATATTTTCCTTCAAAAATCAACTGCCAAAAATGACAACACAATTGTTTATTACAGTTTTCAAGTTGGTCTGTCTTCCTAGCTATCATTATATGTATGTATCACGCATACGGACTATTTGAACTAGAGGGCGGAAAAAGTTGAATTTCTAATGATTATTGTATCTAGGAAAAAAAGGGTGTTTTGTATGTTTCTTAAATTCCAATCCTGAATACCTTTTTAGAAGGGGTTCAGTTTTCAATGTAAGTTTATGCTAAATTGATCCCCCATTTGCGTCCAGCAATCCACGGTTGTTTTCTTTATTCAAACTTTTTCAGTGATCATTGCTCAACAAAATGCGAAAGAAGTAACCCATTCATGGGTCTCCCCCCTTTTACAATATTTCTAATTGATTACCCATAAGACGACATGCTGCCAAGAGACATTGGTCGTGTTAATTCAAGAGTTTCAACGAGTATGATAACGGGTATAGTTTGTCACTCAATGTAAGCTGTCACGTGGCCTACGTATTTTTGGCAGAATTCTGTGTTAGAGGTGATCAATTAAACTGCGGGAAAAGTTGGATGATCAATAGATAACTTTCTTCTCTTGCCTTTTGTTGGGCCACGATTGCCGAAAAAAGTTCGAATTTCAAAAAAATGCACGAGCACAAACTGAGGGATCTATTTATGATAAACTTATATTGTAAATTGAACCCCCATTAATAACATATTTGGGAGAGGAAACTAAAAACAAAACAACAATTAAAAAACAGGCGTTTTTTCTCTCCACATAATAAGGATTAAATATTGAAACTTTCAGCCCTCTTGCTCCATCAATGCAGTTTGTACGCTTGATACTTAGTATATGATTTTCCTTAACTGATCATATTACTATGTTTAGTCTTTGTTAACTTGACACTCCGATGGACACAATATTGTAGTGTTGACTTATCTAGCGGATATTTGACTTAGTTTTACGGTTGATCTTTAAGCATCCAGTATTTCCCCCAATGGATCTTATTAGTTTGTCGAAGCCCCATAAATTTGACCCAAGATGGACAAAATGCCACCTTATGTTGCAGAGTTGACTCAACCGGCGAAAATTGGACTAAACTTGAATTAACACCCTAGTTCCAGGGTTGACTTGTAAGCATCAAATCTTTCCCTAATGAACCATATGTCTGTTTAGACCCTACGAGTTTGACCCTGCGATAGATACTATGATGTCATATGTTGGAAGATCAACTTATCCGGCGAATATTGAACTGAAACTTTATTTTTGAGGGTGGATCTTATCAATCGGTTCATACCTTATGAAATTGAGACTCTGATACGCACATTGCTACCTTTTGTTGGAGAATCAATTTATCTGGCGAATAATATATATATATATATACATATATATGGAAATAAAGTTGTTTGTTTTTATTGGATATATATATATATATATATATATATATATATATATATATATATATATATATATATTCAATGAAAATAAAAATCTTCATTTCCATACAAAGCTCCAACGTTTCATGGACTCACCCACTCAATGATAAAGACGGTGTCCAAATGTAATGAATAAAAATAACTATTTACTCTCAGGAAGATGGAATCTACTTGAATAACAATAATTTAATAGCTTGCTTGCCCTACCCAGTGTTGCCAACTCAAAAATATTTCCACACTAATTTAACTGCCAAAAGCGTTAAAAGGTGCTAAACTTTGACAAAAAACAAAAACAATCTATGGACTAAGAACGCAAAAATATGGCTCAAACACACCAAAAATATGCTAAAAATGGTCAAAAAAACGTATAAGATGGCCAAAAATTTTGAGCAAGTCTACGTTAATTTGGTGCTTTTCCACTGTGCCAAAACATGAAATGCACAATATTGGCCCAACCCAGAGACACTGACCGATTTTGCAATCATGTTTTAGCCCAAACCTTCAAGACCTTTAACATCGTGTCTAGTAACCATGAGTTCGGAATGGAGAGCAATAAACTAAATTCCATTCTTTTCTGTAAAGGTTATTGTTCTCTATTCTCGGGTGTTGGGTACTCGAAAAGAAAATACTGGTAAGGAAAAGTACAGGTACACTTTGAATAGTGCAGTTAATTTATTCCCCCGAGAATTCGTTCCGTCGGAAGTTTTATAATAATCTTATGTGTTTTTTCGGCTTATAATGAGTTATATTAATTTGTTCAGCAATATCTTGACCATGTTAAATCAAAACTACAGTATTCGAGGTACTGCTGAATCAGAATCTAGAGAAGAGGTGCCACTCTATTGTTATAGTTAAAAATATATCATTCTTCAGACACACAAGTACACACATGCGTACGCACATACACATAGACAGAGAGAGAGAGAGAGAGGGAAGGAGAGAGGTGTAAGCAAAGAGCAAATATGTATTTTCATATACTCTCAAACATTTGCATACATACGCATATATACACCAATTCACTTATATATGCTAACATACACATGTGTACATATACATACACATGTGCAACACACACATGCAGCACACATGTATACCCACATGCATACATGAATACATACTCATACACACGGGCACACCATAATCTTCTGTTGATCTCGGTCTTCACGAAGAATCGTTGGCATTTAAAACGTTGATGTTTTGAATTCTTTTTTGTTCTTGGAAGTATGAAAAACGAAAGAGTCAGCATATACAGACTCGTAAGCAAGTTTGGTTCCCATAGATTTTAACGTTTTGTTTTCTGCTTTTTCCTTCTTTTGCTTACAAGATGGTTTCTGAGAAACGCTGGTGGCCTAACGGTCAAGGACACCGGAAATGGAATCGACGAACCTTGTTCAATCTCCAGCTGGGATAGTTTGCTTTCAATTTGCACTGATTTACTCAAATGCATAAATCTGCTTTCCCCTCTAAGCGTTTTGTAAATAGCAAGACAGATATAGCCCTCTAGCCCGTCCATCTTAGACATTGAGTTAGCTCCCCAGCTCTCTGAGAAAACTAACAATTGCAACAAACCATGATGGTGTCTCCTCGAATCGTTCGATGTTTGGAAAAAATACAATTTGGAGATAGTTGCAGCAAACTATTGTACTGTGGCACACAAGTTGAGAACTTCCCGTCTTGTCAGTTTCTGATTCTTCCTTTTGAAGACATTTCAGGAACCTGACAGTCCTTGAGGATAATTAATGGAATGATCATGCTGGCTAGGATCTCCGAAATGTACACCAGTGGTCTTTAAATTTTAACACCCCGGCATAAACTTAATATAATATGGGGTATTGGAGACTAAGTCCGATTATTGTTAAAGATTCTATTTTATTTTGAAATGCTCTTTTTGTTAAAGATACTTATGCGTGAACATTTGTGAATATATAGATATATACTTTATTATAAATACGTTAAGAAGTGAGAAAGACTGAGAGTAAGTTTAGTGGCGTAAGAAACGGAAGAAAGCAGGTAGGAAATATAGAGAAAAAGGATTGATTATTTAGTTCTGGAATTAGGTAGAAGAAGAGGGTACAGAATAATGTAGTGAAAGTTATAGCTATGGAGGAAAGACCCTCGCCTATAAGTTAGGTTGACCAAGATATGTTAAGCAGAGGGAGTTACACGGATACTTACGGGGCTTCGCTCGACTCGGCAAGCCTCGGGGGTTGTAGGGGTTGATTTACCAGTCTTTCTCTTTCTCCCTTTGTGAGCGATGTTTATTTCCTAGGTCTCCAAGCGAAGATTATGCTATGAATTTTCGTTCGACCGAAAAAGAAAAAAAGTTCAATATTAAATCTCAAAATAAGTCTTGCATCATTCCTCCCCTAGCGCCAGTGTAAGAGTCACATAACAGTATATAATGATAAAACTTTCTAGGAAACCCTTAAAAAACCAGATTCTTTCTACATATATATGATTGTAAATTACGTTATATCATATGGAAACTCTTACTTGAAATGATTTCCCTGTTATTATATGTGACTATATCACGTGTATCACAACGTATAAATAGAATGAAAAATTAAAGAAAATAGGGCTGCGACAGGATTCGAACCTGCAACCGATTGGGCAGCTGCTTCAACGTAGCGTTACTATCACAATTTAGCAAAACAGACGCTAGCCAAGGTGTATATTCGCTCTGTTTCTTTCAACGCAACTTTGAAAGAAACAAATTTCTTCAATTGTTTATTCTATTTACATTGTCACGACCAAGTGATACATTCATGGTAAAGACATAGAAAATCCGCGAAGGAATCGTTCATGTAATGAAAAATTATTATGCATATTGCGAAAATGTCACTTTGTTGCACGGAACCCATGAAAAATCGCGTGGAACCCTGGGATTCCATGGAACATTGTTTCATCTAGCATTGCTGTTATTACCAAACAGTGCTTATACATTTTTGAAACACTAGATATATATGATTCTTATGGTTCCTGAATGTTGCACAATACTTTTCAACAGGATATTTCTTCCAGTGTAGTGAGTGTTATTTTCTGATTGCTTTTGTGGAAAAAAGTATAGAAAATGGTCATTATTGCCTTCAAACTTCCCAGTGATATAATTGTTTTCCTTACTTTAAATGAAGAAAATGTGATTGAAAATGTGCAAATTCGCCCGCTGTCCGATTGGAAATAGATTTCGAATAATCACTTTCCTGGTCACAAAAGCAAAATTTGAATGATATTATTGACATGTTCTATTCTTTTAGACAGAATCAATCAGAAAATAACACCTTGCACCAAGGAACAAAAAGAAGTTAAAAAACATCTCACGGTGTAATTAGAAGGAATCTGAAATCATTTCAGACGCAGTTTCAAAATAGACGTATTTGTTATCCTATCTTATCGACTGATTTGTTGTTTGGTGTTGAAAGAACACATGTTGGCTTAATTAAATAGAAAATTAATTAATTTTTTCCGAAAAGTGATAAACTGTCCATTAATAAGTTACTTGACTCACCTGAAAAAGCAAATACCGTACCAAGTTCCGTATGCAAGTTGGAATTATAATAAATCAGTCACTTACTCACTCAATAGAAATTTCCATGTTAGTGAATAATATGTTACAGCTCCCGTCTTTCGTTGGATCACTAAAAAGTATGGAATTTCTAATACCAAGCTGCTAAACTCAAACTAAGGTACCAATTTAGCATCAACAGACATTGTTAATTGAACACCCCAATAAAAACTTACATTTTTCTGGGCATAATGTGGAGTAAGCGTCTAAATTTCAGCGAGCATAGCCCTTACGCGTGACATATACATACATAGCCATCCAGCCAGCCAGAATCACTTAAAATCTGAAAAAAAACTTATGTTGACCATTTCGATAGTTTTGGGTGAAAGTTTCTAGCCAATGGTGATAAGCTGTCTGTAGATAAGAAACTTGACTCGCCAGGAAGGCAAATATCGTACAACGTTCTGTATACAAGTTGGGACTCTAATAATAGTATTCAACAAAAACGAAATGCATTCGTTTGTTAGAAATCGACTTTTATATCGAACAGTGTATTCTTAGTGGTTTTTAGTCCTTAACCATGTCGACACAAATATCTCATGTCCCCTTTTTTAAACAATAGACTCTACCATCAAAACAAGGTTTTTGTGTCTTTTCTAAAAACAAACCATTTTCTAAAATTTGAATATACAAAGTCTTTCCTCTTTGAAATTTCGTCTTATGTCACTTTTTTGGCGTTTTAGAAAAAAAAAAATTCAACGAAAAACCCAAGGCGAAAAAAAGCGTTCAGCTTTTGTTTTGTCTCGTATCACCAAGGCATCGAACGACTCAACCCGACACACCTTCGTAACTAATTTGGTGGTTGAATACGGCTCAAAAGTTTTTTCCATATAAATTAATGGTAATTGCTTCTTTCCATATAGCCATTTCGGCTTATGAAATGCTTTTATAGGAATGCTCTACTTACGGATAGCGAGGGAAACCTGTATATCCGTGATTATTTCACGGAGATTAATAAGTTTTTATGAAAGTCGAGCTTACTCTATCGAAAGCTTGTCCGCCTAGTGTGACTTATTCTAAAAAGAAAGATATACAACCAATGTAACGTACCGTTAGTCACCTATGGAGCTCAAACATGAAACCTAACGAAAAGATTGACCCTCAAACTGAGAACCATGCAACAAGCACATGGAAGAATCATGCTCAACCTCACATGGAGAGATCACAAGACAGCACAGTATATTTGGGAGAGAACAGGAGTCTGATTTCTATGATACATCGGACTCCAGTGATCATAAACTCTATTAGAAAATTCAAATGGCAATGGGCTCGATATGCTGTAATAATGCCAGACAACTACTGGACATCATGATTTACGATGTAGATCCCCAGAGATCATATGTCAAATTGTGGCCAACAGAAATTAAGATGGCGTGACGAGCTAGATGAATTCGGAAAGTACTGGCACTGCGACGCCCATGACAGAGAAGTCTGACAAATCATGGGGAGAATCTAGTTTGAAAGACTGATGATGATGGTGATGAATTAGTTTCTTGTATTTCACGGTTTGAAAAACTGCTAAGTACGACGATATGCAAAACGTTATTCAGATTGCAAAGGGGACAGTTATGGTTGGACGCTCACACCGTCATGTGACTAATATCTTTTGGCAGCATACCACGTTGGGGTCGGTCGGTTAAAAAAATAGGAAAAAAGGGTGATCAATGAATGAATTTCTTCTATCACCTTTTGTTGGGTACTGATCACTAAAAAAAGTTCAAATTTCCGTGGTGCGACAAACAGCAAGAAAAACAAATTCATTGATCATCCCTATTTTTTTTTCCAATTTTTAATTGATCACCCCCAATATGCTGTCAAAAAACGTTTTTAAAAGTCCGATTGAGATTCGTTTAACAAGTGGAAGAAAAAGAGATGGAAAACATCAAAGATTAGTTGCAGCACGTAAACGTGTGAGCACGCACACATACACACACATACACACACACACACACCAAACACGCACACAAGAAATGCTGTTAGAAACTGAGAAAGAAATTTTAGAAGCAGCCCACTTTAACTTGTCGGCGGGTTGTATTTGTTAGACAAGGGCGGAGTTCAACTCGATGTGGTTTCCAATACTCAACGGGATCAAGGAATAGAAATCTAGACCCAACAATGAAAAGAACTAAAACACTTAAATCGTAAGTAATAAGCAACTACCAGTGGTAAGAAAACTACCATCACTTTGGAATAGTACACTAGTATACAATACACAGAATCAGCAACTGACTCAAGTTTATATATATATATATATATATATATATATATATATATATATGTGTATATATATATATGTATATATATATATATATATATATAGTACTAATCAAGTTTGCAATATAGCATAATATAATACAATATAAAGTAATGTCTGATTTGTGATGGATTTATTTCATAGAGTGCATAGGTTTGCTTGTAGAGGCCCAAATAGTACACTAGTATACAGTAGACAGAATCAGCAACTGACTCAAGTTTATATATATATATATATATATATAGTACTAATCAAGTTTGCAATATAGCATAATATAATACAATATAAAGTAATGTCTGATTTGTGATGGATTTATTTCATAGAGTGCATAGGTTTGCTTGTAGAGGCCCAAAGACGGCAGAAACAAACTTGTCTGTGTAGGGAATCCACTTCAACTCTCTCTCTCTCTCTCTCTCTCTCTCTCTCTCTCTCTCTATATATATATATATATATATATATATATATATATGTCAGTTGCTATTCACCTACGCTCATGAGCTGAGACCCATATGCTATTTCGGGGCCTTTTTCTAGAACGTGCTTTTGCAGTACAAGCAGCCCCAGCCGAGTTATCATATACATATTTTGAATACGTGTTCGTTCGAAACATTTCGTGTAATATGTTTATAATTTAAAGCAATTTACAATCATATATATCTTTATCATACCTCTGCTGGGGCTGCCTGCACTGCAAAACATCGTCTGGAAAAGGCCCCGAAACAGCTTATGGGTTCCAGCTCAATAGCAACTGACTTCAGTATATATATATATATATATATATATATATATATATATATATATATATATATATATTATTGTGTCATCCACAGACAGCTGTTTCTATGTATTACATCTCTTTAGTGTGGCTACAGACTTTATCCCATCTAGCACCGCGAGGTAGAATTGGAATCCTCTCTTCGGACCCGGGGGCCGATATCCTACCTCTGGACTACGGAAGGCTGAATTTAAGCGATATATTCATTTACGCAGAAACTCCTCATCCATCAGAGTGCTCTATTCCTATGAAAGGGATATATATTCGTGTGTGCTTGTTGTTCGCGTGGTTAACACAACGTTTCGGACGATTCCTGGCGTTGCACGAGGATAAAATGACTTCTCACGCACTCCTGACCATCCAACACATCTTCCTTCACCAGCTAACAACGCAATATGCATCCGAGGTCACGTTGACTGACATAGAAGCATGACTGGGGATACTTTTGATAAGAAATTATACTTTTTAAAACCTTTGTGCAACTCTCGGTAGTTTTGATAGCTGGCGAAACACCAACATAGGTTTATGTAGTCCAAACCCCAAATTACAAAGAAAAAAAAAATTAAAAAAAAAAAAAAAGACGAAAATTGGGGACAATAAATATCAGCGTCTAGTCCCTGGAGGAAGTTGAATGTTTGTTCTGTACCTGACAGTTTCTAAGGCTGATAGAAAACAGACCTCCTTACACCTAACCAGGAATCATATTGTATAACAGCTAAGATGACAGTCTGTCCAGCTGTCAGATGTACAGACACCGAAAGAGCGCCTAGGGAGAGGCACAAAACTGTACACATCCAGCTTGTCTGTTAACAACAGCCGAGAGAGAAACATGATTCCAAGACAATAGTTCCCAAACTGTGAGTTGCAGCACAATAGTCTGCTGTAACTATCACAAAACTTTACACGTCCATCTTGTCTGCTGGTAACTCTCGATCGAGGAAAAAAAACAAACACTGGATTCTAGATCAATGGTTCTCAAACGGTGAGCTGCGGCTCAATACTGGTATACTTGGATTAAAGGGATTAATTCATTCGAAAATTTCTGTACAATCGAAATCAGCCCTGTCTTACTATAATTTAATGTGTTTTTGTTTTCAGCTTATTCTTGGTTGCATTGTTTTGTCCAGCAACGTCTTAACCGTGCTACATTGGAGCCCACTCTAATCAAAACGACACTAATCATTTACCTAAATAAATAATTTCTACCGTTGCAGTGTTTGGTCTTCGCATAGTGCCCTACGTTCATAGCCTTATGCCCTACTAAGATAAACTGAATAAATAACTATTACTATTATAGCTGGGTCGGTATTCACTTAATACCTCAGACTGTTGACCTCATGCCTAACTAAGCTAATCTGAATATTAAGCTTTGTACTAGACTAATCTAAGTAAAGACATGTATACTTTGATAAGTGCGGTTAATTCGTTCCATTTTTTAAAATTATAATTCAAAACTGCATTGTTCAAGGTCTTATAATTCAATGTTTCATTCTCTGCTTATTTCCAGTTACTCAATTTGTGAAGCAATTCTTTAACCGTACTACATCAAAACCCTCACTAAAGGTATTTCCATTATGTACCACAAATTACCTCCCTAGCGTGGTGCGTAATTTTCCAATTACTCAAAAATGCATTTCGATTCTTTATTTTACAGAGTAAGGGTATTATGCCTGTTCCACTTATACCACAGTGTTGCCAATCTAGTGATTTTTTACACAAGATTTTGTGAGATCATTCATCACTATTTCAAAGTTTACTGCTTTGTGGAAACGGGAAGGTGATCAAACAATGAAACATGTCCCTCGCAATACCTATTCATATTCATATTTTAATGGAGTAAAGAGTTGTTGTGCTGCATAAAATATACAAAAGATGTCTAAAAAGTAATGAGACTGGAAGATTTCATTATCAACCTAATTACAAATTAACTTTATCTCCTTCAAATTGTTCCCTTGGGAAGCCATACACAAACGGAGATATTGTTTCCGCTCCTGGTAACAATGTTTGAAGTCTTTAACTGACACTGCCTTCTGTTGGTTCGTCACGGCTTGTTGGATGTTCTCAACACTTGAGAAAATTCTCAAAGATTCATATCAGGGGACTAGGGCACTCAAGAATAGACTACCGTGAGGTCTTTGGACAACACAGAAATAAGAGTCATACGCATCCGGCCTGATATCATAGACTCTTGGATGTTTCATCAAGATAACACCCCAGTCACACTGCAACCTCTGTGAACGAGTTTTCGGCCCAAAAGAATATCCCTGTGGTACCACAGGTCACTCACTCCCCTTATTTTAATCCCTGCGACAATTTTCTGCCCCCCCCCAAAAAAACAAACAAACCCCAAACCAACTCCGAGGTTGCTATTCAGAAACTATTGAGAATATACAAGAGATCAAACGTTGCGAAACGACTGTAAACAATGACAATTGAAGACTTCTGGTGCTATTACTCGGAGTAGGGACAGCTTCTTTGTCGGTGTATGGCTTCCAAAGGGAACCTTTTTTTGAAGGAGATAAAGTTTATTCGTTGTCAAGTTGACATTTAAATATTTTTACACGACCAGTCGCATTACATTTTAGACAAACCTTGTATATTCATCCTTGATAGACAAAAGAATTGTTATATAACGTAAATCATATATATTCTTCAATGTATCGGTATACGATAAAGTTTGAAAACTGCTGGTTATAACGACAGTCTGCTTAGCATTCAGATAAACAGAGATAGAAAGAGCGCCTGGAGAGATGAATAAAACTGTTCAATTTCAGCTTGTCTGCTGATAACAGCCGAGACAAAAACATGATTCTGAGACAATGGTTCTCAAACTGCGTGCTGCGGCACAATCATCATCATCATCATCATCATCATCATCATCAGCAGCAGCAGCAGCATTTCTCAAGAATCACCGGAATTCTTTGTAATGGGCATCGCAGAATCATTACTTTCTAAGTTCATCTACTTCGTCAGATCATTTTTTTGTCATCAACAGTTTTGCATTTGATCTCTGAGATTCACAATATGGATCACAATGTCCAGAATTTGGCCGACATTCTTGCAACGTAGCCAGTCCATCGCCGTTTGATTTTTTGAATTCTATGATATATCTGTGTGCTTTATCTCTGATATACTGGCCTGCCATGTGATCTCTTCAAGTGATTTTGAATATGATTCTCTTCCATGCACGTTTCATAGTTCTCAGTTTGAGGGTCAATCATTCCGGTAGGTTTATGTTACAGCTCCATAGGTGACTGTCAGAAAGATGCATTGGTTGTAGACCCTTCTTTTAAGGACTAATTGGATTCTATTGTTCTTTGATGTTGAGCTAGCTCTACCGAAAGTTTGCTATCCAAGAATGATTCGTTGTCTGATTTCTTCTTTTGGGGATTTCATGGGGATCCGTAGTCCAAGGTAGGTATAGCAGTCTACTTTCTTCAGTTCAGCGTTTTTGGTTGTAATCGCTGTGTCTTTTTCCTCAAAATATTCATGGTACATGACCTTTGTTTCACAGAAGTCAGTTAGGAGACCGCCTTTCTTGCATCTTCAATTCGGTCCGTCCAGCATTATTTGGAGATCCCGAACTTTCCCAGCAATTTTAGATGTTCTCAACAAATGTGATATTGCTTGGTTATTCGCTGTCTTTTCTGATTCCTTTATTTGCTCAGTTTGGGTTTCAGAAGATTTTCTTTGGGCTGGCTGTGGAGATTCTGTTGGGGCTGGTAAGAGCCACCCTCTTGCAACCATCGTAGCCCCTGAATAACCCAGCTGCGAACGATGAGAAATGAAAAGAATTTATCACCTTTATCCATAGCATTGGAACTCTGCAGCAAAAAATAAGTTTGAAAGAGAGTGCATCCCTACCAAAATATATTTTTGGAAAGAGACTTTCAATGCTGTTCAGTTTGGTCATAAATATTATTGAAAATGATGAGGTAATGTTTACTTCAGAAGAAAATCAAATTTCTCTAATAAATACTAAGGTTGTGCTCATTTATGGTCAATGCTATGTATCCATATTAAATGGAGTTAAAAGTTGGTGAGCTGCGTAAATGATAAACATTCTTTTTTTGAGCCGGCATACAATGGAGTTTTAAAACCACCGGTATAACAACGGAGACAGTGTGTCTAACTGTCAGATGAACAAGCTGAGGCAAGCAACCAAAGATCGACTGGGGAATGAACGAAACTTTACCCATTCAACTAGACGGTAGATAAATCTCAGTAAAAAAGAAAAGCCACTGATCTGGTCTGTCCTTTAATGGAAACCGTCACAGCACTGACGTCTTTTAACTGCATGCCTTTTTTTTCAGGGTTTTAGTTGATCAATTGGAAAACTTGGAAAAGGGCTGATCTATCAATAAGATACTTCTCTTGCCAAGACAAGCATGGTACGAACAGAGGGATCAATTTTGCATGAACTTTTATTGCAAATTGGACCCCAACTAAAACCCTCTCGCGGGCTCAAAAGAAAAATGGTTTACAGACATCATCATCATCATCATCATCATCATCATTCTTTTAATGTCCATCGTTGGACCTAGACCTTCCCCTGGATTCGCCACAAAATCCCTATCATGGGCATCGCAGAGCCGGTATTTCCTGAATTTGTCAAGTTCATTTCTCCATCTTGTGTTCTGTCGGCCTCGGTTTAGATTGTGATCTCTGGGGATCCATGTTGTGAGACGTGATGTCCATCGGTTGTCTTTCAATCTGGTAACATGGCCTGCCCATTGCCATTTGAGTTTTTAATAGTTTCTATGATGTCACGAACACCTGTTTCCTTCCTTATATACTGTGCTGTCTTGTGATATCTCCATGTAAGGTTGAGCATGATTTTTTCATGCACACGTTGCATACTTCTCAGCTTGCAGGCCTGTCTCTTGGTTAGGTTCCATGTTTCAGCTCCATAAGTGACTATCAGGAGAATCCATTGGTTCGATACTCTTCTTTTTTGGATTATTGAGATCATCTGGTTCTTGAAGGAGTAAATAGTCGAATTGACATCCCTCTAGCTTCATCAAAGAAGCCTGTGTGGGTGATACATACATAACCAGCCAGCCAAACCAATTTGAACACTGAGGAAACCTATGTTGACTGGTATGGAGGGTGGTTTATTACATCAACCTGAAAGTAAGCAGTGCCCTCAGTTTTGGGATCTGAATCTCAGCTTGCTACTTAATTTGGCTGTTTGCAATTTGTAAATTGAACTGGGAGATATCAAGCACCCGAAGTTACGTCACTTGCTATTTTCCCCATAGCTATCGGAAGAAAAGTTTGAACTCGGCTCTACGCTAACCACTCGGCTACACCGTCTGCCTAGCTGTAGAGTAAACAGAAACTAAAAGTGTGCCCGGGGGGTGAGCTACGAAACCTCACACATTCAGCTTTTCTGCTGATAACTTTCAGACGAGGAAAAAAATAACAAAAATAACAAAAAAACAACAACAAAAAAACTAGTGATTCTAGAAAAGGAGAGAAAAATACATCAGCACCTTGTATAAATGAACCACCGTAGCCCGCGTGGTAACAGAACAAATTATCTGGATAAAATTCTTAAAACGAAACAAAAAAAAAGTCTTTTATCTCAAATTATGTAAAATAATTCAAGCTCAAGCTTCGGGCATTGTCGGTCTAAATGACCAGGGTGACCCCCCCCCCAGAAAAATAATATTTGCGTAAACAACACAAAAAGCATTCTTAGATGATACCGAGTGGTTAATATTTCGAAGTAGTAGCCTCAAAAATGTGACTTGGGGCACCTGGAGACACAGACAAACATACTGACACTAAGAGAAGCAAAGAGAGAAGATTCTGTAGCCCACTAGGCTGGTTAGTCGGTTGGGCCATCCGTGGGGATACAGTGATTTGATAAACACTCAATAGAAAACAGTTACAAGATCAACGTCTTTTAAAAGCATGCTGCATACAAAGCGAACGATTAGAAAGTTGGAAAAAAAGCCGATTGATCTTCCGCCTTTTGTTTGGCAGTGATCACCAAAAAAATCTGAATTGAAAAACAATTATGAAAGCAGGGTACAAATGAAAGACCAATTTATGCGTAAACATACATTGTAAATAGAACCCCCACCCAACTAGAAACCTATTTAGGTGAGACCCCACCCCACCCAAAAATTTCTCGACATAATGAGTATTTGCGTAAATTTTCTAGATCCATTGGTGTGGCCTGTATGCATGAAGTATACATAGATAACCGGCCAACCAAACCAACTTGAAAACTGAAGAAATCTATGCAGTTTTGGTTGACCGTTTCCAACAAAAGCATGAGAAAAACCCAGGATTCTAAAAGATAATGGATAGAAAGAATGATAAAACCTTCCAGAAACATCCGGAATGGTGTCTAATGTTTCTTACTTTGGCCGCTTGTGAATAACGAATTGTTTTCTGCTAATGTAACGGTATCGCAAGACATAATCACAAAATAACTGGTCTGGCCTTAGGAACTGTGGGGTCCAATTGGAAACATAATTTGCGAGGCGACAAAGTTCACAGCTATGGTCTGGAGAATATAGATAAAATCAATCATAGATTTTATATTTCTCTGGTAGAATTGAAAGCAGTCAAAACTTGTTTCAAAACTCCATATATATATATAAGCTATACGCACTGCTTTTCCAACTCTGGAATAGAGCACTCTCTGGTGGATGGGATATTGAGCGTAAGAAAATATATCGAATAAGTTCAGCCTTATTGACAGTCCAGTTCTGCGTAGGGCAGAGGTAAATGCCAGCCTCTGGGTCGGAAGCGAAGGTTTCGATCCTACCTCCTGGTACTGGATGGGAAGAATTGTAGTACAACGAAACAGCTGTCTGTGGATGACTTGATCAATATTATATATATTTATATTTGAGCTGTTTTATTATTGATTAACGCAGGCTCGTTCCAAAGGTGCATTTTCGGAAGGGTCTGGGCAAACTACCATAATTATCGTGGAAAATAGTTTTCCGTTTGTCGTAAAAAACTACGGTTTCGAAGTATTTCGGTTACTTTTTTTTCCAGTGATGTCAATTTAGATATTTTATACCTAAATTTAGATCTATGGATAAAAAAAATGAGAGATGATACTTTTAGTTGATGAAAAGATTATTTCTTGTACTTATACTCTGAAAAAACTATATCCGATTCAAGATAATTGATAATCGAGCACTCCCACATATCTAAAATCTTATATCCAGACGACTTCAAACTGGTGAACAGATCGACATAACCGGCGTATATCGATTTCGTACAATGGCCAGTTGTCTAGTTATCTCAGCATGCATGTACGTGTACGTGCACACACACACACGCACACACACACACACATACATGCACGCGGAGATTTCTCTAATAATTTTCAGGATATTACCGGAAAACCCCAATTAACTTGATTAATGCTCTCTAAAAGTGTGGAATTGATCGACTTTGTGGGAAATAATTGAAACTTATAACTTTTGAGACGATTTTTAATGCATAATAAGGTGGGGTATTTGAATTTTGGAGATACAAATTTGTAAGCTTGTCAATCGAAAACGTGCTGATTGAGGAATCGTGTTAATCAGGGGGTTACTGTGGAAAGTTTCAAAATACAAACCATAAAAATAATCAGTAGCGATTTTTTCGTTTTTTGTAAAGCCTACTATTCAATGATAGGTGTATGTTACAATGTATGCTTGTGGGTATCTGATAAAACAAAAGGAGATTACCCTAGCGCGGGGACCCTTACGGTGTAGGGCCAACCTTATACACGGGGCAAAAATATCTAATAACGATTGAAACTGGTTTTCTTCGGAGGTTATACTGATTAGATCGACCGAAAGAGCCAAAATGAAAGCAGGAGAGACATGCATTAATATTGTAATCACTGCTACCCACGACAGGCCGGTTCAAACAGTGTTGCTGGGTTTAAGGTTATTCATGTGTTCTGGCATTTCTATCTATCCTTCACCCAGTCTTGACTGTTCATTGTAAAAACATGGAATTTTCCACGTGCATCACTCCAGTAAACAGGGAATATAATCTTGGAAATCCTCTCACTTCCAATAGGTTTTTATCCGTGAAGTCAATTTACAATAAAAGTTCATGACAATTTGGCCCCTTAGTTTCTGTCCACCAGCATCCACACTTTTTTTTTGAAAATTTGTATTCTTTAGCGAACGTAGCCCCCAAAGGCAAAAGATGTTACTTATTCATTGATCACCCTTCTTTCAAATCTGTTTATTGATCACCTTGATCGTGTGATTAACAAGACCCCTTTTTTTCATAATCTTAAATTCATGATTCAAACCATACTGAAAGTATTTTCAACAAGATAACTTAACCACCACTGCTTATAAACTTATAAGGTAAAAAACAGCATACATAGGTAGAGGTGATTCATAATATCCCTTATGATACAAGTTATCTTTATATTTGTAGGACAACAATAGATCGTTCATTGGATTGTTGCTATATTGATATAAAGGAAAAAAATATAAAACAATTCTTCTACATTTTAGAATGATAACCGGCATATTTTCAAATAAACAACACCAGCTCCATTTTTTGGTTACACGACAAGAAGGAAAATTGACTTCAAACGATCAAATATTTTGCTTGTTTGCAGCACATAAAGAGATGATAAGATCTTTGGGGGTTCTTGAGGCAGCGCGCATCCTCTTCTTAATCGCGCCTACACCTTATAAAGAAAAGATAAGATCTTCGAGGGTAAAAAACAAAATGGCGTCATCACCTTCGCTGTCTGTATCGAAAGGCATATTTGGAAATTATAATAAAATTTGCTCAAATTGTAGTTTGGGTCTTAGTTGTAAAGCCAGGTTTGATCAGCTCATCTTACGAAACAGTTGTTTCTTCATTGTTTTTTCCAGTCATTTAAAGGGGAAATGAATGCATGCTATTCGTAAGGTCATTATTGCAAAGCCATACATAGTTATGAACTGAATTAGATAGATAGATGAACAGACTGATATATATAATTATATATATATATATATATATATATGTGTGTGTGTGTGTGTATAATTCAACTTTGTTTAATGTATCGAGCACTTTATAGAATAAACCCATCACACATTGTATTTCTGATTTGTATATAGTTGTCATATCAATATATATATATAGATGAACAGATGTAGATCGATAATTGGTCGCTGCCACTCTATAATACTGGTGTTTTGACTCCTAGTCATGTGCCTTTCAAGAAGCTGCGCGTACGCGAGTCACCCATCTGAGTAATAACCAGGCTCGACATCGCTCAACTTCTGTGATCTTACGAAAACCAGTGTATCAAACACAATTCGACCTTATAGATAGACAAATTTGAACAGACCACGATATATAGACGGATAGATATGAATACACAGAAACACAGACAACAAAGACACACACACGGACACAAAGATACACATGCACAGACACAAAGACACACACACACACACACACACACACATATATATATATATACATATATATTCTACTATTTATTTCCTGCTCTACTATAAAACAACTTAACTTCGGTAGTAAAAGTTGTATGTATCCAGCACTCTATGAAATAGATCCATTACATATCAGAAGTGGTTTTATATTATTAATATATTATTATATTATGTTATACTGCTAGCCTGATTTGTACCATATATATATATATATATATATATATATATATATAATGTTTACTTTAGAGAGTGAGACAGACTCGGGAGTGAAGTGTTTGGTGGTAAGGTTTATTAATCCTTATATGTCAATAGTCCATACATGTTTCGGGATTCTTCCCATCATCAGTGGTATGTGCTGTGTGAGTGTGTATTAAAATGTATATATATATATATATATATATATATATATATATATATATATATATATATAGAGAGAGAGAGAGAGAGAGAGAGAGAGAGAGCGAGAGAGAGAGATTGATTGATTGATTGATCGGTTTGAACAGGCTGATACATAGAAATGAATAGACATCGATGTGCGGGAATGCTTCAAAGTAAAAACTGCGTCACGTGAGAGGCAATAGTGTTCATTTTCTTCTATACCCTTATATCATTGATTATATTCAAGTCACTCTATGAAAGCAGAAATATATTTCCATTAATTATTTCTAAATACGTCCACGCACGAGACATTTTTGGTTGGTCCAATTGTCCGTCAGCCTATCGCCCCCCCCCTAAAAAGTTGAGTATTAATTTTCTAAGCCGTATCATGTTGGATTGATATCAAACTTGTTACTGGGAAACGCAATGCTTCTTGGTTATGACTTAGTCTACTGGACCCAATAAGAACTTGATATTTGATAAGAACACTCTTTGGGGTGGGTTTCTGATAACAATCAGTCATTAATGAATGAATAAAAATGAGAACATTATTACATCCAACATATCTGTGGGTGGGTGTTACGTATGTGTGTGCACCGAGATAACTGACAACTGGGTATTGTATGGTGTTGATATTCAATATATATATATATATATATATATATATATATATATATATATATATATATGTATATATATATGTGTGTGTGTGTGTGTGTGTGTGTGTGTATATATATATATTAGCTCACCAGGCACTGCAGTGTGGAGTTTGAAATTGTTTGGGTTCTCAAGAAATCTAATAAAAATAAATGAATAATTACAGATTAAAGATTTTTAATAAAAAATTATCGATATGAATTTGGATATGAAATATCTAAATTAGCGATAGATCCGGATTTAGATACAAAAAGGCTGAATTGGCAACACTGGCGTAGTTCAGTACGACGGACAGAAATTTATTTTACATTACGATCATGGCAGACTACTCAACGAAGCAAAAAGTCTGGTCTCTTCTAAACAAGCACCTTTGGAACAGACTCTGCCCAAGTCTTGATGGTCGAAAAAGGTGCCAAATATTTCGACAATGTTCAGATGTGTAATTTCACAAGAATGTTTCCTGTTTGATATCATCAGTTTGAGTGGATACTCTTTTCTTCTTTTTATACCAGCGGCCTTATTAGTCACTCATTAGATCAACGTTTTGTGGCAGTATGCCATGTCAAGGATGATCAATTAAAAGTTCGGAAATGATCAATAAATGAATGACTTCTCTTGCCTCTCGTCGGGCAATAATCACTAAAATTATCTGGATTTAAAAAAAAACAAGCGCACACAAACTAGGGGATCAGTTTAGCATAAAAGTACATTGCAAATTGATCCCACGATAAGAAAACTATTTAGATGTTGAGATAATAAAAAATTTTTTTGTAGTGATGATAATAAGTAAATGATTACATTTTCAGCCCTATAGTTCCATTGATGAGGCATAGGCGCGTGATACATACATATATAGACATCCAACCAGCCAACTGGCCAGATCAACTTGAAAACTGAAGAAACTTATGTTGACAGTTTGGTTGATTTTTTTAGTAAACGGTTTTTAAATATGCAGGTCAAGATTTTTTAATTCAAGAACGAATCCTCACGGAAGTGAGTAAATATTTACGTTTGTATTTGCTTATTGGTAATTACTCTTATTTGAATAAAAAAGAATTGGATTTCTTAGCTGCTTATAAAGTCTTCTATTTTCTCACATCGAGTTCGTTTGGTTCATTTCTCCAAGTGCAGAGCTCAGGAGGTCTTGAATAGATCATCAACCTCAGAAACAATACCGGTGCCATCTACATTTGGCCAAAGAATTACAGACAAGAATCCTTTCAGACCGGCAACGTCGGATAAAGAAAAAGAGGAGATCTTTGTTCTAATACCCCATTGCACCCCCAGACGCATACATCTTGTTTCCATTTCCTTTTTTACAGGATGTCTCCATGTTAAATCTTTTTTTTTGAGAATATTAGGTTTGTTTTTGGAGACAGAAAAAAAATCGGAAAAGCTCATATTCAAAAAAGCCATATTCAAAACAGAGTAGATCTGGGCAACAACAACGACGACGATGACGACGATGACGACGATGACGACGACGTTACACCAATGACGACAACAACAGAATATGAACAACTATATTCTCATGGATAGGAATGAAAGACATCAATTGTTATAGCAGCGAAGCATTGGGTATCACTTAGAAGTTAGACATCTATCATAAGTTATCGGTAATCGAAGCAACCAGGTGGACAGATATGGACGTGAGGATGGTGGATGCATCGTTAAACTAAAGCTTGAGTTAAACTCAACCTGGTTGATCTTTGAACACCTTTACAATTCGAAACATTGTTGCAATGATCCTTGTAGAAGGACCCCATTAAAACATGAAGACAATGCTTGCACTTGCTTGATTATTTAGTCTCCATTTGAAAAAAACTTTTTGGATGCGTTCAAAGAATCTCCAATTTAACACCGTTCGGTCAGTCCTTAATATGTTGAATATCAGTCAATTCTCAACTGTATCACGTTTGATTGATATGAAACCTGGTCCAGACATGAAAATTGATCCATCCCCATCATTTTCGTCCTCTTTCTCCTGCTACCTCAACTAAAACGCCAGTCACTAATTGTAGGTTACTGGTAATTGAGGCAACCACATGAACAGATATGGACGTAAGGATGATGGATGTATCGTTGAACTTATCATTCTTGGTAATATCGACTTTTACTCTTAAAAGCGATTCAGTTTGGTTTGGAATTGTCGCTTCATTGATAATTGCGTCCATATTTGGAACCAGAACTTTGAACACCTCTACAAACTTTCGGGAGGATCTACAAATCTATTTCTTTTATCTTGAACTTAATGATAAAGAAAACGGACCACACCATCATCAACTTTTTAGAGTCTGTTGTCGGACACAAACACACCCCAAGATTCGCCAGACCACTCTTTCATGGTCGTTGCAGAGCCAATACTGCCTGAACTTTTCTAATTTGTCACGATTCTTTCTTTCAGTTTTTGTGGGTCCCAGTTTCTGGGAATCCATATTGTGAGTTGTAATGTCCCAGTAGTTGTTTGACATTTTTGCAACATTTGAGTTTAACAATAGGGTCTATGATGTCTCTATTTTCCCTCTAATATACTGAGTTATTTTGTGATATCTCCATGCGAGGTTCAATCTGATTCTTTCCTGAGCACATTGAATGATTCTCAGTTTTAAAATCAACGTTTTGGTTAGGTTCCATATTCCAGCCCCATAGGTGACTTTCAAGAAAATGCATAGGTTGTAGACACTTCGTTTTTTTCTTAAGACAAATGGGATTTTTTGTTTTTGGAATGTTGATCTTTTTGGCACTGAAACTTTGAGTTACCTTTCCTTTATAAAAACAATCCAAGCAAATTCATATATTATACGCATGATAAGTGCCCAACGGACCATTTCGAAGACGTTGATACCTTTGTTATTTTTTCTAGAGTTTCAATGATTATCTATTATAGAATATTCAAGCTTCAAAACTAGATAGAAAAATGAGCATTGTAGTTCTTAAAAACAGAAGAAAATATCAGGTTTTGGAAAAAGGTCCATTGGCCACGTCTTGCACATCAACTCTCATGTGCTGATATAGAAAAAAATTCTCAATATAATATGCACATTATTTGGAATTCGTTTTTTTGAGTCTGACAATCTTTAAAAAGGGGAATGGCTCTCTGAAATATGTTGAAAAGGGAGCCAGGGCAAAAAATAGTCGAGTACCACTTCTCTAAAAAGCAATCATTGTTTCAAAACCATTATCGATTCCATTATCGATTTAATTAGCGTCCGTTCGACTATCATTTCTAAATTGATGGTTTGTTGTTATGGAAACACTTTCATCTCTCCTCCAATCAAGTCTCATACCCACATTAACCGACCAATCCTGGTGACCAATGATCCCGCTAATTTTTTCGTGTGCAAAAAAAATCTCACGCACGTGATTTTTTTTCTGCGACGAAAGTATAAATTATCAATGATGTTTTTTCCTTATTTTTATGTGAAGCTGCGTCGGAATAAACGTGCTGTTTGAAAGACCAACTATTGATTTAATGGGAAGAAAAATCTAATAGAGGTTTTTAAGATCGAAGTTGTAAAAAAAAAAAAGACTGTGAAAAAGTTAACGTCTTCAGCACATACGAAAGGTTCTCTCTGATCAACGTATTTTGGCAGCATGCCGTATTAGGGGCGATCAGTTAAAAATTTAGAGAAACGGGTGATCAGTTGAAAAGTTACTTCTCTCACCTTTTGTCGGGTAGAGATCGTTTAGTCTCACTAGTGATCACTAGTCTCAAATTAAAAAGAACTAACAGATAAAAACAAGAGTAAATACTATCAGACACATATGAAAGGATCAATTTAGCATAAAACCACATTGCAAATTGAATCCCTGAAAGGAGCATTTTGAAAAAAAATGTTTGTTTCTAGGTGTAATAAAAAGTTGATGTTTGAATTAAAGCCTTTAGATTCATAAAAATGATGCTAAAATTGTAAAAAATCGTCATAAATTGCCAAAAATGGCCAAAGTAACCACTCTATAATTTAGCGCAGAGAGTTCTAAATTAGCAACACGTATTAATTGATATTATTTTCTTTCTTTCTTTAATAGGCTGTTTCAGAAACTCCCCAGCTGATTTGTGATGAAAATGACCATCTTTGTCAAACACTCTCTTTTGTAACAACTAAGGTAAGAATCTATTTTACTCTATAGAAATCTATTCTTTACCCTGTAGATTTCTTCCAGTCGGGCTCCTGATGGAACCTCTCCGCTGGACTCCCAGATTCAAAACTCTTTTGTATGTTAGTCACTTCCGGTAGTTATTTTAACTTCCGCCTTATAATTGACATCCCAAATCTCCTGCTGCTTCCAGATTTCACCCCAGCGGTTTTTGAATGTATTTATTGTCTTCGCTGTAACACCATGATCCGACAGAGATTCAACGTGTTTGTTGATCGGACAGAACAGGCGTTTCATCTTACTGCTGTCTGTGCAAGGACTGGGAAGATTTTTATAATATGTGTCCTGGAACTTCAGTGGTCTATTGAGTCCTTCCACATACGAATAAAGTCTACTGTTGATCTATCATGTAACCCTGATACTATCTGGAACATCTCTATCACGTCTCATCTGATACGATGATTGCCTCGTGTTGATAGCTTTAATGCTCGTAGCCTTTCCGGGTATATTAAATTTTCTATATTTAGTAGTCACTTATAATCACTCATTTGAAAGATTCCAGTTGATATACGCGTTTCAATTGGTAAGGAAAATACATTAAACCTGCATATCAATGTGCGTTCCAACTAGATTTTGGAATATTCACTTCTACATAACGAGATATACATAAACGCTTTCTCCTTTTCTTATCACTGTTTTATCATAGGGATGTCTGCAGCCTCTTCGAACATGTCTATCAATATCCTCGAGATAGAAGTGCAAATTTTCTGTTTTCACCGTAATTAAATTTTATCGATCGATTGGTAAAAATCAACCCCAAAAGCAAAATTATTATTATTAATGCCATTCATGTATGTACAAAAATATCTTGTTATTGTATAATGTCGGTAGAAATGCTGTCGCTTAACTATGATTTATAAGGCTTCTGGGGTTCCTTCGATCGAGTCCCCTGGGGCTTTTCAAATAGCTCCCTCCCCTCTACTACACGTGTGCTTGTAAACTGGTCTAATTACTCATTTATGCCTTAAGCAAGATTTTGGTATATTTAGAAATTTGAAGTAAATGAAAGTATATCAACATGGTAACGCATTTTTTTCTTTATAAAAAGAAAGGACTGAAAACCTGTTTTTTTATTATATTGAGAATTTTCATATGCAATTTGATCCGCTTTCCTCAATAAGTATTTTTCTATGGCAATTTCTTTGACTTGACTAAATATAGGCCGAAAGAGTGGACTGAATATAGGCCTGTTGTTTGGACCAAATATAGGCCGATAGGCACATATGCGTTAAGCGAATGAACAAACTTGAAGTGTTTTTTTTCGCAGAGCCTCAATACAGTCTGTTTTCCCACTCATTTAAAAGCCCGGAAGGTCATGACTTAGATAGGAAAGACTTAAAGATAAAGATCGGCACTTGTATAGGGTGGCGTGATATAAACTGATCATTTTCTTTCTGACCCCTGATTTTGTGGGTGTAGTGTAGAATCTGTACTCTAAAACCGATTCAAATACAAAAGGGCAAATTTCAAATTACACCATCATCAAAATTCAATTTAATTGAATCATAACAAGTATTTCGTAACAATATTACTTTACGATATTTTTATGCGGTTGATCTAAATTCAACATTCAGCCTTGTTTTGATAAAATTGAATTTTTAATAATCTGAAAATTTCCATTTTGGGATCCTGATTCCACATTTGATCTTATCTTGTTGTCGTGTGCATGGGTTCCCTGTTTTAAAAAGAAGCGCAAAAACACACACACTCTCTCTCTGTCTCTGTTTGTCCGTCTATCTCTCTCACACACACAATAGTCGGAAAAGATCGAAATGCTCAGCTAATTTTGAGTCATCCTGTATCTGTCAATCGATAAACAAAAACAGGTCTGGTTAATCATTCGTTAAAAACCATCGTGTCACCAACGTCTTCTTGCAACATGCCTCATGGGGTGTGTGTGATCAGTTGAAAAAAATGGTGCAATCAATAGATTGGTTACTTCTCTCGTTTGAATTGAAAAAAAAACAAAAAACAAAAAAAACAAAAACCAAAAAACCCAAACAAACATGAATGCTGCCGAACACAAACTAAGGGATCAATCCAGTATGTACTTACATTGAAAATTGATTCAAGGAGTTTTTTCTAGACATAATAAGGTGTAAACGTTTCAATTGTAAGCCCCCTTACTCCATCAATGGAGTCTGTATGCGTGATACGTACATAGCTAGCCAGCTAATCAGACCAACTTAAAAACTGAAGAAATCTATGATGACATTTCTGGTGACACTTTTTGTTGACATTGATACTGCTGTTACTGTCTATCTAGGCATACGTTTTGGAGCTGGGTATTTTCGACGAAGGAATTTTGTTTCTCGACTGATAACTGTACAAATCTATGCAGGCTACAGCTTTAAAATTGAATCGTGCAAGTATTGAGACTTTCACTGACTTTACATTATGCATTTATTTTTTGTGTGATAAATATGTTATAATATGATGGGGATTGTTTAATTGAATATTTCATTTTTATTCTTAAATATTATATTTTATTTTCAAATAGCCTTTTTGAGAAAGATACCTCTACTGCAGGTATATGTGAACTATACTTACACACTCAATCTCTAAAGATACGTTACTAACTTATATGTATGTATGCCGGTGTAATAGACTAACCCTTTTAAGACTCAAAAAGGATGATAGGAATATCGTAAGTAGATCTACTCACAAGATAATACGTTGTCATTTGGAACCCCCACAGATAGATAGCCATTCACAGCCACTCAATAGAAAAGACATCTGGAGAAAGGAAGTTAAACGGGGTAGATAAAAAATGGACGGTGTAAGGATTCTTACGGCGGAAGTAAGAAAGATAGACAGTCAGTTTAGTGGTACGAGAAACTAAAGAAGGCAGGAGGGAAATAATAGAGAAAAGGGTAGATGATTATTTAATTCTAGTATCAGGTGAAAATAAGGGTACAAGTTAATTTAATACAACGGATAGCGATATAGAAAAAAGGACCCTCGTCAATAAGTTAGGGGACCAAAGGTTGATTAGAAGAAAGGTTGAGTAGTCAGGTGACTACGGACAGTCTACGGGCTGCAAGCCCTTGCCACTGGCAGTCGAAGGACTGATCAATCTCTCTCTCCCTCTCTTTTTCTCTCTCTCTCTTTTGTTCGGTCTTCAAGCGGAGACTATTGATATATTTTCGGTTGACCGAATCCCAGACATCAAGTGAAAACTATCAATGTATTTTCGGTCAAATGAATCTCAACATGAGTCTTGCGTCTTTCGTTTATTCCCTTACTGCAGCCGCAGTGTCACCAGAACGGTACATGGAGATATACCTACGCCATATATATATATATATATATATATATATATATATATATATATATATATATATATATATATATATATATATGCATACTCAGCAAGCCATATAGACAAGCTTGAAAACTAAATAAACCTATATTGATAGTTTGGTAACAGATTTGGTTCATGGTTTCTAACAGGTATTCAACGGACTGAACAACAGACCTTTCGACCAAATTGAAGTGGATCTCTTGCGAAACAAATCTACTTCTCAACGCACACTATTGACGCAGTCCCACCCCCCCCCCGGCCCTCCAGTTCTCCCCCTAGACGTCCAGAAGGACGCTACTTGCGTAGGCAAGATATACAAAGATTGAAAGATATTGGCACTTGTCCAAGACATTCTCAGGAGAAACCATGACCTTTTCAACATTTATCGGAGGCTCATCGTCCTGCCCTTTGGTATTTACGGCTATTTACCTGAAATTTCTTGTAAACCATAACTGTATTGCTGGTGTCCTAGACTGTTATTGGCTATGCTTGAAAGTTAATCATGTGTATTCAGTGCGATTAAGTAAAGTAGTTTTCTTGCGCTGGCTATGGCTTCAGTCGTTCCTGCTTGGGCTCCAAATATCACATTAATATCGTTCCGTTGGCGATATGTGAAATAGACGTAGATGTTACAAAATCATGTAGCAACGTCAGTCAGTTTCTCTTGTGGTATTTTATCCATAGCTGAATGCATGGCTTTTCCAAGGGCATGGGCAAAGCAAATACAAACTGAGCCACCCTCTTCATCATCAATAGCCTTTCAGCATCCGTCGATGGACATAGACCGTCCCGAGGATTCACTGAGCCTTCTCATCGAGTGTGTCGTGGAACCAATACTTTCTGAACTTACCTTGTTTGTCAGACCATCTTATTTTCTGCCGGCTACAGTTTCACATATGATTTCCGAAGGTCTATTTTATGAGTCGTGATGTCAAATAGTCGTCTGATATTCTTGCAAGATGACCAGCCTATTGCCATTTGAGTTTTTTTACATTAGATTCTATCTCTTGTTCCCGATTTCCTCTAATATATATATATATATATATATATATATATATATATATATATATATATATATATATATATATGGCATAAACTCTATAATAAAAGGAGGCGGTGTTTGATCAACACTGCTGGGATTGCTTTTTAAAATCCCTGAAACCGTTACATGGTAAACAACTGATGGACCCAACAAGAGACAATTCATACATCGTACCACAGCGACCAAGTAGAGGGGAAATGGGAAAAACGCTGAGGAAAATTAAAGGAATTGTATTGACAGATTTTGTGAAATGGGTAACTGAAGTGACACATAAAATCAATATATATATATATATATATATATATATATATATAATGTAAAGGATTTACCTGGAGAAGCTCAAACAAAACACAAACATCAACGTGTTTTTGTAGCAAATCCTTTACTTCATCATACTTCAAGCTTTACTCTAACTCAGCTTAATGTATAGAGCACTCTATGAATACATCCTTCGTATATTTCATGTTACATCATATTGTATTCACGATATATATATATATATATATATATATATATATATATATATATATATATATATGTAAATGATTAAGTCATCCATAGGCAGCTGTTCCGTTGTATTACAACTCTTCCGCGTGGCCATACACTATCCATTATCCTATCCGATATCACGAGGTGAGATCGAAACTTTTGATACAGACCCTGAGGCTGGCATTTTACCCCTCCCCTATGCAGAAGTGGACGGTCAGTAAGCGATATATTTACTTACAGTTCCCCTTCCACCAGAGTGCTCCATTCCAGAGTTAGAAGATCATTGCTACATAGCTTATAATGAACAAGTTGCCTCACTCAAAAAGTTCTCATATATATATATTTGAAAAATATTTTTTCTCGTCTTTTATCCTCAACTATGAACCTGCTAATTATGGGAATTGTAAAATTTTGTACCGCTAGAGGATTCTTCATTAATTCTCTTATTTCTTTTTATTTGTTTGCCATTGGTAACATGAGATGAACGATGTGAAACTTTGCCATTAACCATCTGGACCACTTGCACAACATTATGCTAAAAGGCTTTTATTCTCCATCGTTTTCATAGACTAAAATAATTCCGAATTTTTCAGCATCCGTAGCTCAGAGCACAACTGTGATACAAAACACAGTACGCCACTGCTAGACAGAAAAAGGCGAGCAAATAAAAAGAAAAAAAAGTGTTTAATGAAAAGTCTTTTTGGGGTACGAAATTCTCATGAATTAGTGGATTCATGTTAAAACATAAAAGGGTAAGAGAAAAATGTTATGAATTCGTTTTTGAGAGAATAAATCCTTAAAAGCTTCTTTCAACTGACACTCTTAGTCTGGGATTTCGAATATACCCATTTGCCATGCTTCCCCACGAAATCTGAGCCTCTGCCTCCCCCTGGAAAGGTGGAAGTCGACGCGCATTGTTTATACATAGAGATTTCCAAGAGGTCGGTGAAACCAGGTGCATCTGCAATGAAGTTAAATTTTTATTAGTGTCGGATTTCTATTACTGAGGGACAACATCTTGAAAACATATTGTTTATTTTGGCACCAAGACTTGGCAGGGAAAGAGAAAGACTAAACGTCGATAGGAGTTTCTATTTTAGTGCTTTCTTATCCAGAGAACAGAGCAAGAATAACACAACAAAATCTAATTATTTCGTAATTTTTGTTATTACTAGATAAAGCACCGTAACTCATTTAACAACCGTTGCCACCGAAGGGAACAGGGAGTTCTATCCTTTTTTCATTTGTACGTGTAGCTGTGTTTGTTTATGTGCTCAATCGGTCTTGGTCATATAGTTTTATCTACTGACTGGAAAATTGGCATCAGTACTCCATTAGACCTGCTCTAAAAATGTAATTTAGAATATTTTTAGAACAATACCTTTTTCGACCTTTTAGTGATTTTGACGGGTTTTTCAATAACATCCAGATTCTAGAGAATCCGGTTGTTTCGAAAATCTGTTTTTCTTCTTTTTCGATTTTACTTAGTGGAAAAACCAGCAATGTCATGATAGAACTTATTCTGACCATATTTATTCTCTATTGAATTTTTTTCTACTTGACTTGGAATTTTGATACTACTATTATCCAACTATTGACTGCGATCGCTGGTTGTGTTTGTTTTGATTACTATTTACTTTCATCTTAATAAGTAACCATTAGCCAAAACGTCAACATAGGTCTCTTCAGTGTGTATCTGGCTAACAATCTATCTATCCGGATAGATGGAACCACTCTCGAAGAGGCCCAATGCTTTGATAAATTAATCGGCCTCGAGTTTACACCAGACTTGAAGTGGAGCTCCCTTGTCCTATCTCTGCTTAGGACGCAGTGAAAATGGTGTATTCATTACACCACTCCAGAAAATATCTAATCCAACGTACTACCTCCTAGAGTAAGATACAACCAGAAAGAAATACTGATCACGCATCTGGGAAGGCTCCACCCTGCAAATGTTATCTAGCCTCGATAGGGTGCAGAATCGGGTTCGTAGATTAGTTGGTGATGAGCTATCCTCATATCTTCAACCACTCTCCCATCAATGTGATATTGCGAGCCTGGCACTTCTCTATCACTGTTTTCATTTCGCTATTTCAAGTTTTCGGAGGAGCTCCATCACCTGCTTCCACCGGTAAAAGATTTCTCAGTCAAAACAGAATCTGCTATCTCCAGTGAAATCCTATCCGCACTTTCTGGCCATTCCACGTACCCACGGCGATTTCCACTCAGTCAGCTTATACCCTGAACGGCTGTTTTGTGGAACAGACTTACCCGAGAGTGCTTTCCTGCTGGAAACAATATCCGACTTTTCAAATCCAGGGTCAATAAATATCTTCTGAACTTGAAACTACATTAACCCTATACCTAGAGTGGTACGTGGCTTTTATATAAGTTGACCCAGTAAAAAGAAATATATATTAAAAAAATTATTGATAATGGTTTACGATACTTCATGAAACAACTTTTTGTCATTGAGAAAAGAGAAGGAGTAGAAAGAACCAAAGCACCCAGGTATTACTCATACTGTTGCTATCAACTGTTCAATTGAACCAAAAGCAATGATAATCGAAAAACACCAACATTGTTTCAGGGTATTATCGTAAGAAATATTTGTGCGCTTTTTGATGAATATGAAATCCTGATATAAAAACGGTGTTTCTTTTGACTAAAGAATGACCATGGTTAGAAGTCGTTTCTTTTTCTTCCGTCAATGGCTTTCTTAATGAATTTCACGTGGAACCCACTTATCGAGCCTTTCTTCTTTGCATTTGATGGTCCGATATTGTTACACAGCCAAGACTCTGGATCTGTGACTAGGTTTTGTCCGACCGACATCTTCTATTGTTCATTTTCAATTGCAGATGGACGTCTTTTGCCCTTTTGATCTTTGATACTCAAATCTCCACTACAGAGCTTTTGAAACCAATACCACACTGCACTAAGATGGGTTATAAATTCCATTAAAAGTTAATATAGGAAGCTGTTTGAGACGCATTGTAATTAATTTCATACTATTTTCCATCTTCAGGTTTGAGGGTGTATACCTTACATCAGATATCTCTTGAAATAAAGGTTGGACACTTGTGAAAAGAGAACATTGTTAATCATGAAAACGAGCTATGTATATTGGCACAAGATACTATAATAATGTTATACGACACAGGCAGGAGATGCTATTAAGAATCAGCCATTATTTTTCGAAGAACCTGATATTATTGACACAACATTTTGGAAGTTGATTTTGTTTTGGTGCCAACACTTGGAGGGAAGGAGAAATAAATGACGATGAAAATTTAATTTAGATTTTTCCTATTTCTATATCAGTATAAAAATAGCACTATACAACGAACTGTTTATCTTGTCTGACGCTTTTTGATACTTCCTTCGTCTTCCCTCGTTTGAATAAGATGCCGTCAATAGGTCAATGCTTGTTTTGTGGCTAAGAAAGAGAATGATAGCGTTCCAATTTCTTTGGCCTGTCAGTTTTGATTTAGTATCCTCTAGATCAGAGGCCATGACGAGATGACCCTCTCTAGCATTACCGTTCAATCTGACACCTTATCCAGTAACAAGATCTCTACGTCTTTCGCGAGCTCGGGGTTTCCTCTGGTACTCACAGGAAGATCGATGTAGATGGCAGTGGAAAGGAGATACAGAACCTGCCCGTTTTTAACATCAATGAAAACTATTATCAGCATTTTCATCATCAGCCTTTTTAGTTGGACATAGACCTTCCCCAAGATTCGCCCAATCCCTCTATCGTAATCACTATGGAGCCAATATCTTTTTGAACTTGTCTACTTTGTCAAACCACATTAGTATTTCAGTTAGGGTTAGGTTTAGGGTCATATCTAGGGTTCGGGTTTGAGTGTAGGGTTAGAATTTAGGGTTAGGAACGAGTTCAAGGTTTGAGTTAATGTTTAGGATTAGGGTCAGGGTTAATGCTTAGATGTGATTTTTAGGGATAGGATTAGGTTTAGTGTTAGTATTACAGTGAGGATTAAGGTTGTTTGAGTCAATTACGGAACAAATGAAATTGTGCTCAAACCGTCATAAAGTATGTCAAAATGAAAAAAAAACGAAACAAAAAAAATGTCCATACAAAATTAAAGCTTCTCCAATATATAACAAACTTGAAAGTCAGACCATAGATGAGCTAATCTCTGGTTTCCTCTGTTTCCCTTAAAAGCCTCTTCCTTTAGAAACCCATCCCTTTCGAAGCTCCCATCTTTAAAAGCTCTCCCTCCCTCTAAAAGCAGTTTATTTTAACGCTAATATCGTAGTAAAATAGTATTTCATTCAAGCGATAAACGTTCGTTTGTCTTCTGACGCGGTAAATAGAATTCCAGGGTTCAATCTGTAATAATTTGGTCAACTTTGTCAACCAATCAGCGAACAGCTTAGAATAAGCTCTCTCTTCAATGGAAGATACCTTTAGGAACAGGCAGCAACACCAGAGATTTTGAATTGTTGTAGTCAATTGGGACAAATATACCAGACGACACTGATCATTCCCAGCCCAGCACTCGCTGGTAAGAGTGGCAGGAACTAGATTATGAAGTGGCTGACGGATGGCCGTCCACATGGTGAGGAAAACTGATTGAACATTTGTGAACAATAGTAGAGTCTGAGATCATCATCATCATCATCATCATCATCATCATCATCATCATTTTCTTAACGTCCGTCGTTGGACATAGACCTTCCCCAGGATTCGCCACACTTGTCTATCATGGGCGTCGCAGAGCCAGTATTTTCCGAATTTGTCTAACTCGTCTCTCCATCTGATACTTTGCCGGCCTCGGTTGTGCATGTGATCAATTGGCCAGCCCATTGCCATTTGACTTTCCAAATGGATTCTATGATGTTTCAGACTCCTGTATTCTCCTGGATGTATTGTGCTTTCTTGTGGTCTCTCCATGTGACGTTAGGCATAATTCTTTCATGTGCACGTTTCATGGTTCTCAGTTAGCAAGTCTGTCTCTTGGTTAGGGTCCATGTTTCAGCCCCATAAGTGACTATTGGGAAGATGCTTTGGTTGCACACCCTTCTTTTCTCTCAACGTGAGCAACAACGCTGTGACTTTTCCTTGAAAGTTCTTGTGCCTCGATGGAAACACGTTTCAAACTCCGTCACACAGCACATTGCGGGGATTAATCGATACTTGGTCTGTGTGTGTCTAAGAGAATGGAACCATATGAAACAAAAGTTACTAATCATTGACTTATTCCATGGCTAGCCATGTATGTATCACGCGTACAGGTCGCATCAAGGGAGCTACAGGGCTGAAATGTTGCAAATTCATTCATTATTATGTTCAGAAAAACGTTTTTTTCTTTTTCTGAAAATTCACAACCTGAATTGTTTTTTAAAGAGTTGACCAATTTGCAATGTAATTTTATGCCAAATTGATGCTTAGTTTGTGTCTAGCAGCATATAAGTTGTTTTTTTTTAAATTCAGACTTTTTAAATGATCACTGCCTAATAAAACAGCGATAGAAGTAATTTATTTATTAATCACCCCTTTTCCATTTTTTAAATATTGGCCTCAAACATGGCGAGCAAATTATTGGGAAGTGATTGTTTCCATTGAGTGATTAACCAGGCCCGTTAAAATTGGCTGTCCTTCAAGATGGCTGCTGGAGTCTTCATTTTATGAATTCTATTCATGGATCTTCTGGGCATGACGGACAATCCACCAGTCTTCATAAAATTTACTTTCCGATGTTTGATCTTTTTACGCTCACTGCAAAAGTTAAACCCTAGTTTTGAAATATTTTTTTAGACTTAGAAATTCTATCCGGGTAAATGTGACCTTTACCGTTCTAAAATGACTGCCGCCTAAGCTGTAGAGTGACAGGCATTATTAGCAAATTTAAAGTCAAAGAAGCAGACGACAATAATCCCAGCCCTTACCCAAACATTGATATAAAAAAATACTGATCTTGGCCATAACAATACTAAATTCAACACTGACCTAAAAAATATCAATCATGACCCTGAAAACACTAATACTTACCCTAAAAATACTGACTCTAAAAACCCTAGCCCTGAAAAAACACTAATCTTGCAGCTTAAAACAAGAAAGGTAACAACAGTCAGTTTTTTTCAGGCTCAGAAATTTGGCTTGTGTGCAGAAAAATACAGCGACCCATTTTCAAGGAAGCGACTTGCACAGATGCGAATGGGATGTTGAATTTTATCAGTGTCAGATCTACAAAAGTGACACAGCATTTTCTAGCTAATTGTTTGTTTTGGCACCAATACTTGGCAGAGCCAGAGAAAGACTAACAAATGCCGAAATAAAGTTTCTATTTTAGTATTTCATTATTCAGAGCTCACTATCAATAGAAGAACAAAGGAAAATCTAATTATCTTATTACTCTAGATTCATTTTCTTTTAATAAAGTATTGTAACCAATCACGTTAATTTTGATACTTTGCCTAGCATTGCATATCTCTGGTGAAATCGTCATCAATCCATTTATATCATACTTACTATTATCAAGTGGGTTACGATAGGACTGTAATTTCTGATGATACAGTAGATATTTTATGATGGTGTAATGAAAATGCTGAATAAGTGCATGTCCGTTCAAAAGGTGCATGCTTGGAAAGGAACAGATTCAATGGTGTTTGGATCAGCCTGTCATAATAGTCATGTAAATGATATATATATATATATATATATACGCACACTTATATGCATATACTTTCTTTATTCTCACCTACACTGATACAAACACCCCCTTCTGTTCCTATTAAACAATCAAACAACACAAATATCCCTATTTATTTCTTCGACTTTACACATGTAAACAGCAAAATATTCTGTGAATCACTGCAAATTTTCTCCCTGAAAAAGGTGGCTTGCACCCGTCGAAATGCATTGAAACATGCCAACAGAATGATAGGAGTTTTTGAGCCGTAACATCTGGTTTCTGGTAATTTTTCACTTCACCTCCTAATCGTCATTTTCATCAACATTCTGTCGGATCACTCAACATCCACAATACAAACACACATATACATATACATGCATACATATATATATATATATATATATATATATATATATATATATATATATACCATAAAATACTACTTTCATAACAATTTTGATAAAAAATGTTATTAAAAAAGAAGAGCAATTGGATTTAAATTTAATCATTTCCATTAATATCGGTGGAAATCTGGCTGTTTAATATGATTTGCTTTAAAAAACTGATTTGAAACTAAGGTCTGAAAAGTAAGGGGTTAATGGTAGACAGTAGGAGCTCAATTTAAGTCGGTTTAGAGACGTTGTAGTTGAGTGTTTGTTTAAAATCTGTTAACATATTTCGAAGTTTTGATGAATTTTTGTTTAAATTTATGATCAAAATAAAATTTAAAGTTAAAATGAATATGCTAGTTCTTATGAATTGTTATCAAAAAAATATTAATCTTTGGAATATAGAAAAAACTTTGGAGGGATGAAATAATTTGGACATAAGGAAGAGAACATCCTCTTTCTATCACCTCTATTTTAAAAGAAACATCCTCCCTCTCTCACTGTCTTTCTCATTCTTTCACCCTCCCGTAAAAAGATCAACACCTTTCCTTTTCTTTTGCTCTCTTGTCATAAAACAAACATCCTTTTTCTTTCTTTAAATCTCTCGTAAAAGGATAAACATCCTCTGCTTTCTTTCCACTCTCTCATAAAAGATAAACATCCTTTCTCTTCCTTTCACACCCTCGTAAAAAAATAAACAACCTTTTTCTCTCGCTCTTCCGTAAAAAGATGAATGTTCCTTTTCTTTCACACTCTCAGAAAAGATACTCATTCTCTCTCTTTCACTCTTTCTCAATTTTTGTCCCGGAATCACATCAAATAAATTCAGAACACATCATAACCTCGTCACTCAAACGTGCATAACATATATCTTCCTTTCAGTATGGATTCTTATCTATACCGAGAACCTTGAATCCAAACGACTTCAAACAAAACAGTGCAATGAGTATTGCATGGGCCAACGTTTCTGACGGATATCAACTTCGTATGGAGACTGATTGTTGTGTAATCTCGCTGCACACACACACACACACACACACACACACACACATACACACACACACGCACGGAGATTTCTCAAATTAGTGTGAAATAATAAGTATAGAAAAAGAAGAAAAAGAAAAAACAAAACAACATCTTTAGTGAACAGAACGCTATTCTCAGTGCTCATTGCAATGCAAATCTCTATTATTTACATATAGAATACAACGTGTATCATTTTTCAAAATTTGATATTTTCGTTATTTTTTAGAGCTATAATGTTCGGTTTTATAAAAAAAAGTATTTTGAATCTTAAGCACTCCGTGTCATGACGTGCAGCAACTCAATTTTGATCTCAAATGACGGAAGAAACAATGAAACAGTTTCATCCAACAAAAACCTTTTCACAATGAATGGCGCGTTGGGCACTTAACATGTGTTGCTGCTCATATCCCGTCATTTTTGATGGCGGAGGTAAACTAGTTATACTTGAAATAACCTTATTCCGTCAGTACTGCTTGCTTTAATTATTGGGAAGTATTAAATCATTTTCAAGAAGGCGATGAACACACATAGAAATTCTGAGAAGCTGTATTGATCTATTTCAGATTATTGACACAACATCTTCGAGACCGATTGTTTGTTTTGGCACCAACATTTGGCAAGGGAATAGAATAATCACTAATAAATTCCGATATGGGATTTCTATTTTAGTTCTTCTTTCTCGGAGATCAGCAAATAAATAGGATAACGAAATCATTTATTTCGTATGATGGTATACTTTACCTATCGTCTTCCACCTGCATTGGGTTTCCTCTCGGCCTCACTGGTAGCTCCGTGTAGATTGAAGAATCCTCGAATATCCTTGACGTCTCTAACTAAAATGAAATATAAATATTATAGATACAATAATCCACAAATGTAATATTTACCTAAGGGAAGCATCTGAAGTAGTGAGAAAGAAATTCATCCATATAACTGACGTAGTGAAATGAAACTTCATTTGTGGTAAAATCCACATACATAATAATTAGCAATATACAGATGTTGTCTTTCATGCTAAAGGACGCAACTGATATAGTAAAAAGAAATGTATTCATGTAACTGATGTAGTTAAATTTATTCGTGGTCAAATCTTCGTACATAATAATTAGCAATATACAGATGTTGTCTTTCATGCTAAGGAACGTTACTGACATAGAAAAAAGAAATTAGTCCGTGTAACTGATGTAGTATAATAAAAGTCAATTCGTGATCAAATTCACATACATAATTAGCATTATACAGGTGTTATCTTTCATGCTAAGTGACATAACTGACGTAGTAGAACAGGAATTCATTCATGCAACTGACGTGAAATTGGATTCAATTCATTTTCTAACAACGCAATCAAAATGATGAATTTAAAAAAATTATATATATATTTATATATATCGAATATATATACGATATATATATACGATATATATATATATATATATATATATATATATATATATATATATATATATTCGATGGCACGTGAAAAGTTATCATAAATAAAATATGTTAATATTTATTAATCTATTTTGCGTCCGTTACATACACACAGAGACTCACACACACACAGACACATACACACACACACACACACACATATATATATATATATATATATATATATATATATACGCACATGTGTCTATGAAAATAGGATGGATGAGTCATACGTACAACATTTATACACGAGGAAACTAAGGGTTATTCAAACAAAATTGTGAATAATACCTTTCATATATATATATATATATATATATATGATTGTAAATTGCATCGTACCACATTAAAAATAATCTATCGTTATTACACTGTGAATGTATTACTTGGCTTAGAATAGAATGAAAAATCAAAGAGAATGGGCTGCTGCAAGAATCGAACCTGCGACCAATAAAGTAGTTGCTTCAACAGAGCAGTCCTCTGAACATTGAGTTAAATAGCCACCAGTAAGATATCTACAGAATTTGAAATCTTTTGTGCACGCATCAATTTATTTTGTTCGGTAGTTGCAAAACGTGTGAGTGTGCATGCACACACGCGTAGCTCAGCAGAAACTATGGTGTTGACATACCTGGGTAATTACGTCTGTGAAATCATGTGGAAAATCATTTTCTTGGTTATTTAGAATGCGATGGTCACAAAGTACATAAGCTCACTCAATGGCCCCTCCTTGCCAACAGATTAACCCCACCGGAGAGAGTCTGTTGACGCGTACCCGATAAAGAACCCTGAGGTTGAGTTATTCAAAATGTCTGGATTGTTTCAGGACAGACCGCGTGAATCGAGATAAGTAATAGAAGATTGTGTTGCACCAATCTTTGAAAGGTGATACATTTCCTGCCTTGGAAATCAGCATTCGAAATCTCAGGTTGAACATCAATGTTTGTCAACAGACATTTACGAAACAGACTGCTCTAAAAGATTTCTCAAGTAAAATACACTAGCTGAAGTATCCGCCCTAACGGACGGCTACAAATTTGTTGTCAAAAAGAAAGTATAGTCCTATAGATGGGATTGCGTAAAATTGCAACTTTAATTCTTCAATGTACTTACTGTTTTTCTTTCAATAATTCTCTTCTTTTTAGTTGTTTGCCGTTTTTAGTATCGAGTGAGCATGAGTGTGAAACTTGAACGATTCACAATCGCGACTCAGTTCCATATATTGTAGGGCATCACGTATCTCAAGAGATAACCCCTAAGTGGAATATGATGGCCAGTGACGAAGTCCTGGTTTCTGTTACCATAGTCAGCGTAGTGACCCCTGCAAGTCTGGTAATACCTACAAGTTTTAATGACCATGCCCTTAGCAGGAGGGATACCTCAAACTTTATCACACAGCTTAGAGCGTATTCAATTTGCTGCTGTGTGCACAGTAGAATGGGTCCCGATGAAGAGTTTTCCGCATTCTTGCTCACACCCTGGACTTTCTACAAGTGAGACGGACGTGCTCATCATTGTACAAACCGAATGGACAACACTATCCGAGCGGACACCTCCCTTATGCATGTAGAAATATAGGTTTATTCACAACTTCACAATCACAAACTTTCATGAAAAAAATGTAATATTTTTTTGTTTCATTTGAGTTGAAACGTTCAAATATTTCTCCCATACACGGTGATTTTCGATTTTATTGAACCCCCTCCCAATGCTGAAATAGAAAGGCAGAGAGATGGAAATCAGATATTTGATTTATTAGTTTGATTAATTGATCTTCTTAAATCAATTGCGTTTTTACGGTGTGTGCAATAAACCCCTTCCAACCACTCTATATAAAAAAAAAAAACATTTGAGATATGAAGATATTTGAAAACAGAAACTAAGAGGCAAATTTTTCATGATATTCTGGGGGTTTCAGAAGCGAAATGGTTAAAATTGCCGCTTTTCAAATGTTGCTTTACGAAGACACAACTAAAAGCGAAAATAATGTTCAGTGTTTGATTTCAAATGCGTACTACCCCCCTCTCTCTCTTACTCCACACTCTTCTGTACCTAAAAATACCCACCTCGACGACCAAGCCTAACACGATTTAGGAACGCTGAAAAAAAATTGGTCCCATTCGAATCAGTCATAATATTTTGTTCACTTTGTACCATTTCGACTTACGAAAATGCAGGAAATTTGTTTTTCCGTCTAGGTCACAGAGTACATTCTCATTTTCACAACTTGTGAGAGGTGAAAATGTGCGTTCGTTAAATTTAGTTCTGAAGTCATTATTCCCCCGATAAGTACGTTTGTACGGCGTGAATTTCATTTTTAAATTTAAAAAAATCTAAAGAGTAAATCTTAGGAAAAATTTAGAGATATTTTTCACACGCAAGTCTATTATTAACAATACCTAAATACGATCATAATAATACCTTGGGAAATAACACTTGTCTGAAGCTCTTTTGAAAATGATGAGATACACACCTGGCTGTTGCGTGGTCAAAGCCCACTCCTAATTCTATGTCGACCAAGGCCGGATAAACTTTCGCTGAGATTCGCCAAAACTCTCTGTCATGGGTGTCGCGGAGCCAGTACTTTCGAAATTTGTCTAATTCGTCACACCTTTTTATATTTTGTCGGATACCATTTCGCATGTGATCTCTGTGGATCCATGTTGTTCGTCGTTATATCAAGCGGTTGTCTGACGTATCCGCAACATGACCAATCCATAGCCATTTGAGTTGTCCGATGGATTATTTAATATCTCGAACCTCTGCTTCTTCCTCTAATATACTGTGGTGTATTTTGATCTCTCAATGCTATTTTGAGCACGATTCACTTCTACGCCCGTTACATGGTTCTCAGTTTGAGGGTTGATCTTTTGATTAGGTTCCATGTTCCAGCTTCAAAGAGGACAATAATGAGAATGCATTGCTTATATACTCATCTCTCGAGGTTTAGTGGGATTTTCTTGTTCTTAAAGGTTGTACTTGATCTACCGATAAAACTTTATATTTCAGAGTGAAGCAAAAGTTACAGTAAGATTTATTTACAGTAAACACTACGACACCAATATTACATTGCGTAAAAGTGTGACATTAGATTGAGAATTCGAAGGCGACTCGAAATCCAATAAAGGGACAACTTTCAAGTATTACTGAACGAGAATTGGATGGCAATGAGCTGAGAAGCTCATTACAAATGATCAACATAATATACAGGGAGCAAAACTTACCTTAGCAAACACACAGTACACAATTTCATTTTGATTTCTTGAAGAAATTGTTACTGGGGGAAAATGCATTTACAAAAGTACTCTATTTGCGACAAGAGAAAATCTAGCACTAGAAAAAGCTCTGTGGTATCCCGAGCCTCTTCGCTGATCCCCTAACAACGTTCTTATTTTGCTGTATGGTCAATCCAGAACCGATTCCGACTGAATAAGATTAGTGTACCTTTGGTACAGTATATACAATAAAAATCATTTGTATATTTTAAAGATTTGTCAGTTCGATTCAGTCAGAAGTGAGAGAATGTTCACTTTACATATTGGTTTGGTTAAACGAGATATGATGAATCCGCTGTGAAAAGTTTATTCCCTGAATTTGTTGAGGATTGACGGTGTTGTTCTTATGGAAGTAAAAAAACAAATCAATTCCACACTTGAATTATTGTTCTGAATTTTTATCTGATTCTATGTAAAAATATAAATGTAATGTTCTAAGTGTCCTTTGAAATGTAAGCATATATATATATATATACATAGAGAGAGAGAGAGAGAGAGAGAGAGAGAGAGAGAGAGAGGGAGGGAGAGAGAGAGAGACACACACACACACGGAGAGAAAGATATACATATATGTTTCAATTCTGTTTCGATGTTGTCTTCGTCAATTATAACAAATTCATTTAGAATACATGACAGAGAGTGGAAGTGAAGATTTAGGTTTCTGTGTGAATGATATTTTTCTATTTGTTGTGTTAGATAAGAAGAAATACAGAACATTTTTTGAAGTTGAGTTTTCCCCTGAGCAATGCCCGGTATCCCTGCTTGCATATATATATATATATATATATATATATATATATATATATATATATATATATATATGTATATATATATATGTTATTAAAAAATGGATGTATGATCTGACAGAATGATTATAAATTGCATTATGATATATAGAAACTCATATTTGGATTGATTACCCGTTTTTTCCGGGTGAATTTAGCATTTGGCCTAGACGACGTAAATGGAAAAAAACAAATAAGGTAAATGAGGCTGCTGCAGGAATCGAACCTGCAACCAGTGAGGAATCCACTTCATCGTAGCGTTGCTCTCGCCATTGAGCTGAATAGGCCCAAATAACTGTTTGGATATATATATATATATATATATATATATATATATATATATATATATATATATATATATATATATATATATATGCAATGGTCTTCCATAGGAATAGAGTACTCTTGTGGTGGATGGGGAATTTCTGCATAAATAAATGTATCGCTTAAATTCAGCCTTACTGACCGTCCAGTTCTAAGAGGTAGGATATCAGTGTTCGGGTTTGAAGCGAAGGGTTCAATCCTGCCTCATGGTACTGGATGGGATAATGGAGAGTCTATGGCCACACTGAAGAGATATAATACATCGAAACAGCTGTCTGTGGATGATGCAACAATTATATATATATATATATATATATATATATATCATCGTGTCGGAAAAGAGTGTAGAAAAATCTGACAAGCATTGATCGCCTTTAACTTCTCGATAAGAACCATTGCGTGACCAACGCCCATAGTTTTTCCCCGAGTCTTGTTAATGGGCAGAGTTATGGCCAAATGAAAAAAATGGAAAAACGTGTTGAAATTACTTCTCTCACCTTTTCTTGGGTTTTGGTTGCTTGGAAAAGTATGAATTGAAAAAACACGACAAAACAATATGAACGCTGCTGCCCACAAACAAATCGATTTAGTATAAACTTACATTGTAAATTGAACCCTGCACTAAAAAATCATTCTTTTGGGGGCAATTTTCAAAAAAAAATTCCACGATTAGAAGTAAATGTTTCAACTTTCAGTCCTTTATCTCCATCGTTGCACCTGCACAAGCGACACGTAGATAGATAGCCAGCCAAACTCGGAAACTGAAGAAAATTATGTTGACAATTCTCATCACAGTATCGGTTGATTATCATAGTTACTGGTGAATTCAAAACGACGTCTTTAACATCTCAAACGACGAAAAAGAGATTGTCTGTTGTCAGGAATTAACACAAGCATCCCTGACTTAATAAAGCCGTATTTTGTGGATGTATTGCTAATCCTCTTACAATAGAAATGCGTTGCAAATTAGGAAAAAAGGGATTTTCAGTGGTCAGGAATTATTGCAAGTGTTACTGACAAAAAAGGGCTATTATATGTATTTTGTGAATGCGTTGCGATGACCTTATTGTAGGAATACAGTGTTAATGGCGAAGAAAGGAATCGTCAGTTGTCAGGAATTAGGGGAAGCTTTACTGACATAGCGTGTAACTGTATGTAAACTCTGTTTATATACAGTCACACACATAGATAGATAGATAGATAGATTGATAGATAGATAGATGGCCAGCCAGAATCAGTTAAAAACTGAAGAAACCTATGTTGACTATGTAGTCAGTTTTGGCCGATGGTTTCTGATAGATAGATAGATAGATGGCCAGCCAGAATCAGTTAAAAACTGAAGAAGCCTATGTTGACTATGTAGTCAGTTTTGGCCGATGGTTTCTGATAGATAGATAGATAGATAGATGGCCAGCCAGAATCAGTTAAAAACTGAAGAAACCTATGTTGACTATGTAGTCAGTTTTGGCCGATGGTTTCTGATAGATAGATAGATAGATAAATAGATAGATAGATAGATGGCCAGCCAGAATCAGTTAAAAACTGAAGAAACCTATATTGACTATGTAGTCAGTTTTGGCTGATGGTTTCTGATAGATAGATAGATGGATAGATAGATAGATAGATAGATGGCCAGCCAGAATCAGTTAAAAACTGAAGAAACCTATGTTGACTATGTAGTCAGTTTTGGCTGATGGTTTCTGATAGATAGATAGATGGATAGATAGATAGATAGATAGATAGATAGATGGGTAGGTAGATAAATAGATTGATAGTGTGTCAGCTGTAAAATAAAGATTAAACCCACTAAGCAAGTGATCGTAGTTTGGAGCACTTTCGAAATCAATTAGAGCATTGTTGACAGATTTGGTGACAGTTTTGGTTAACTGTTTCTAATTGTAAATCGACTGAAGGGAACCAGTGTCGTGATAATGACAGTTTACAGGATTCCCTTGTTTGTCGACACGCGTGTTTCCATCTCAAGTAAATGTTCTTTGCCCAGCGTCTTGACATTGACACAGATTCTATCGACATCGTCAGAAATTTGAGAGCTGAGATATATATATGATACTTCCTTTTCGCTTCTCATTCTTCGCAGCCGGACCATTCTGAGGCTATGGTGGGAATAGGGGAGTGGCCTTTACCAGCTCAAACAGACTCTTTTACAGCCGGTCTCGAGATGATCTTCCGTGATCTAGACTGAGCAAATAAAGAAATCAGAATAGACGGCCAATATCTAAGTAATATCAGATTCACTGACGACACCGTCTTTATCGCTGGAAACGTTCAAGCTCTCCCAACAATGCTAGACGAATTGAAAAAAAGAGGCGTGAAAGACGGTCTTCTGACTCCTGTAAAACAACTGTCATGTACGAAAGAACACGTTGAGGACAAAGACACCGATTACAATTGAAAACGCTGAGTTGAAGGAAGCAGACCACAACATCTACCAAGGGCAACAATTCTCCATGAAAGCAGAGAAGCGCTCTAGGTTGCCAAGCTTTCAGTAGAACAAGCTCAACTTTCAAGAAAAAGAAAATCCCAATCGTTCTGAAAGAAGGATATACAACCAATACAGCCTATTGTTCTATATGGAACCCAGCCAAAAGATTGATCCCCAAACTGATAACAATGCAACGTGCACAGGTGAAAATAATGCTTAACATCATATAGATAGATCACAAGACTGCACAGTATTTTTACGGAAAAGACTGGAGTCATGTATATCATATTATGAATCCATAAGAAAAATCAACAACACCAGACAGTCACTGGATATTTAACAACGTGATCCCCAGGGATCATATACGAAACTGTGGCCATCAGAAAATAAAATGGCGTAACGACATATAAGCAAATTCAGAAGACCCCACGATAGAAAGGTCTTGTAAATCTTTGGGAAGGTCTATGGTCAACGACAGACACTAGAATACTGTCGCTGATGATGATGGCGCATAGAGTACTACTCATATCAAAGGGTTAGTAAAATGGAATTATTTTTGCTCTAGAACTAAGACCTGTAAGTAAATAGATGGTTGATGTTAAGATTGTAAAATTTGGAACTCTTAAACATGACATGTTTGGAATGAAGACAAATAAAGACTAAGAAGAGCTGCTAGTGAATTGAAATGACTCATAAGTGTTAGAAACACTTAGATGAGAAGCAATAAGGGACTAAAATTGGGTAAGGCACTTGTTTACCATGGATTCCTTTGTTGCTTAACTTCGATGACCGTACGACAACATGTGTATCCAAAGCGATTAGTCCGTAACAAAATGCTACAATGGTACTCCTCTTAGAGTTATTCTGATTTGAGCTAAATCGCTATAGCGTTCTTGTTTAGCTGGGTCAAAGGAGTTGAAAAGAGTTATTATACATTTAGTTGTATCAGTACGTCTTTCAGCACGGATTTTCCTGAAGTGCGCAATGGATTTCAATGAAGTTTTGTTGATGGGTTGGTATCGAGACAAGAAAAGGTAGGAAAATTTTGGAGAGGATCCTGGAGGTCGTTTTATTGATTTAGAGATATTTACCAATTTTTTCTACATACATACATACACGTATACGGCCACGAGTGCCAACAGTAAGAAAAATCCGAATGACTATCAATTAAATTCCGTGAACGGTTTGATAATACGCAACGGGATATCTGATGAAGTTTTTGAGCAGATCCAAAGAGAATTAGTTACTTCGTCGTGGTTATATCTCCAGACCACATAATATCACCAGAGTTATCCACACGATATCTCCATAAGTTAAGAATGATTTCCCATGTTATTTGAGGGGAGGGTGGACATTTGGCTATGAAAAAATTGATTCGGTTTTGGAGCAGATCCATGCATAAATACTCCCAATAATAATTGCGTTGGCAGAAATATGTCTTGTAACTATCTTGTTCGTAATGATGTTAAATGTTAAATTTCCGAAATATGTAATTATAATGGACACCACTATTTATTGTGTATACTGTATATTATGGTTAACACATCAGGTATACGGAAATGAATTTTAAAGGTATTGCAATTTTAAAAAACTAAACCAAAACACCACAGCCTACATGAAAAAAAAATCAATTCTTGAAAATGATTGATGATGGTCGAGAAATCTCGGATTTCTGAACTATTTATCCAAGTTTTTATATAATTTCGATCTAGTCTTTCAACAGGCCTGGTTATTAAAAAGCGTCATGCAACCAATGTCTTTTGGCAGTAGGTCATGTTGGGGATGATCAATAAAAAATGTAAAGAGATCTATGTCACACAGATAAGATTAAGATGAGAGGGGGAAAGATTGAGAGAGAGAGAGGGATTTGAGACACAGAAAGAGGAGAGAAATAGCGGGGTATAGACCTGGATAGATTCAATATAGTAAGATAGATATATAAAAATGGGTCACACAATCAACACCTTTTGGCAGCATGTCATGTTAAAAGTGATCAATTAGAAAAATGGATGGAAGGGTCGATCTATGAATAATTTAATTCTCTCGCTTTTTCTCGGGAAGTGATGATTAAAGAAGTCTGAGTTTTGTAAGTGCTACCGGAGTTAAACTTACAGATCAACTAGGCATAAACCTAGCTAGAAAGATCCAATAAATTTCATAAAATTATCCAGAATAATCTAGATTTCATTTATTATTATCTAGATTTATATCTAGTATGTGGACGTTTTTTTTAGACAGTCATGAGATGAATGTCCAAGGAGTCTCGAAATTTTTTTTTGTTACATGGAGATTCGACTTATACACGAATGTTTAGGTCACATACATCCCCACCAAAGAAAAGAAAGAGAAGCACCCTTCGTATTTAAAGCAAGAACGAGTTTTATTTTTGTCAAAAAATGAAAGAAATGTTCATGGCCTTGACAACGGTGAGGCATGATTTGGTGGGGACACCATCAGCACCAGAGGCTGAAAAAAACGGAAAGGGGGTGATCAATGGATAAATTACCCTTCTCACTTTTTCTTGGGTAGTGATCACTAAAGAAAGTCTTGAATTAAAAAGCAAAACAAGCATGAATACTGGCACAAATTGGGGAACAATACAGCATGAATTCACACTGAAAATAGACCTCCAAGAAATCTATTTGAGGGGATTGAAAAAAAAAGGGGTTTTTGATGACAAGATAATGGATAAATGTTGGGAAAACCAGCCCTCTAGTTGTTTTGGTACAGCTAGAGCGCGTTTCATATACATACATACATACATACATACATACATACATACATACATATTCAGTCATCCAGCCAACCAGCCAGATCAACTTGAAAACTGAAGAAACTTATTTTGACATTTAGGTTGACGATTTCCAAGGGACAAACTCTGTCGCTGTACTTAATAATATATAAAAAATAAACACAGACATATATAATAATCAATCATGTAGCGATATACATTGACACCTCGTGATATTTCACCAGCCTATCAAAGCTTGCATCAATTTCATAATGTCCCCGTATAGCGCTGTTTTGTTCAGCGCTGAATTTTCTGCAGACTCTGATATATTTACCAAAAATCAACACCTTGCCGAAAAAAAAACCAACGTAATGATGATATAAAACTAAATTTTATACTTGTATTTTAAATAGACGAATATTTGGACCTCATTTTTTCCAGCAGATCCGTTGAAATTATTTGAATTCAATCTTGGTTGCATTCGTAAGAATAAAAACTGGAGAAAAATATGAGGTCAAAATTATTTGTTTACTCCTTTTAGAACCGGAGATATGTTAGGAAACTAGATAGCATAAATGTTGTGACAGGGTAAACAAAACGTTCGCCGAAGCAATTGGTATACGAAAAAAAAAATCGGCTCGTAAAAACACGTACATTTTACAAGATCACTAAAAATCAACCACTTATTGGATTTTAACAACATTTCTAGCACGAAATTTATTTGGTGTATCGTTGTATTTTAAACAGACGAATATTTGGACCTTATCCTTCCGGTAGAAACAGAAAAAAACTTCAGCGTGGAATTCTTTAAATTCAATTGCATTTTCAAAATGGGAGATGTCAACATGCCACAGAAATGCCTGCTTTCTTAGGAACGCATCTAGAGTGCTAAGCGCATAGTATTAATGTATTTTCTCCAATGCGTGCCCTGTACATCTTGTTTACGGAAGTGGCTGTGTATATGTGTGCGTGCCGGAAGTAGCTGTGTATATCTTCGCCTGCGCATGAGTGTTTGCATTTAAAAACGTATTCAAACTCATGGTATAGATACGCGCTTCAACTGATAAAGACCTCACCATCATTTTCGTATTTTTCACGTATTTAAAACAAGTTCTGAGCCCAAACTTAGTTTTCTTTCTCGCCCCCTCTCTCTCTCTCTATATATATATATATATATATATATATACGTACATACACACACATACACATATATATATATATATATACATACACACACTTACACACACATATATATATAGATACATATACACGCGCGCGCACACACACACACACACACACACACACACACACACACGCATATATATATATATATATATATATATAGAGAGAGAGAGAGGGTAGGAAAGAAATAGAGATCTTACTGAGGTAGCCCAGAGGAAAGCAGAGAACGATATGTCTGTTAGGTTTTGCCAGGGGGACGTCAAACCTGACGTTAAATTGCCTTAAGGGGTATCTACTTTGGGAATCAGAGCAATCCTTCTGGTTTCCTACGCAAGTCCATAGAGCCCTGCTGTTTTACACATAGCTGAGGGGAAAGAGATGGATTCACGCCCTCGCTTAAGGGCATTAGTCCAGAGTTTTAACACGGGTTGCCGATTCTATTGTCGGTGCTTTTATCGACTACGCCAATCATACCGCCATAAATACGTGTAAAAACCCTAAATAAATAAACAAGCATAGATAGAGATAGAGAAGTGTGGCGAATCCTGGGGAAGGTCTATATCCAACGACTGATGTTAAAAGACTGATGACGATGATGATGATGATGATGATGATAGAGACTGTGATTGCGATACCTTCTGCTATGTCTTACCGACAAACCTTTTCATCTAATCTTCCCATCTTTTGTTTGGTCTTTTCCTACAGCATTCACTGTCCTGTGGGCACCAATCGGTTAACTTTTTTCTCCATCTGTTGTCATTTCTACTTGCTAGGTATCCGACCCATCTCCATTTTTGCCTCTTAATTATTTCTATAATATCCTTCGCCATAGACTACGATAGTTACCACACGCATTACTCTTTCCATAGAACTCTATGCCAGACTGATTTGGGTTTTCAGTTTGTTTTATCAGTTTTCATGTTTTGAATCCGTACGTCGTATCCGGTAATAAGCATCCATTGCATACATCTCACTTTAAGCTCATTGGCAAGGCGCTCTTCAATATTTCTCTATTCATACGAAATGTTCTCTTGCAAATAGCTACTCATCGTTTTATTATGAGTTCATGCCTCTAACGTTGTTAGCTGACCTGGTAAACGTAATTTCCAACAACTAAAGCGCCCTCTAACTTCAATTTTCAACTTTGTAGAGCATCATCCTCTATTCCTGAATAATCATTACTCAAAGCAGTCCCAATAATCATAAAAAGGAGAGTATACAACCAATGCATTCTCCGGATAGTCACCTAGGGAGCTAGAACATGGAACCAAACCAGACCTACAAACTGCGAAGCATGCAACGTGCGCATGAGAGAATCATACTCACATGGAGAGATCACAAGACAGCACAATATATAAGGAAGAAAACGGGTGTCCAAGACATCAAAGAAACTAATCAAAAACTCAAATGGCAATGGGAAGGTCATGTTACAAGAATCAGAGCAACCGATGGACATCACGTCTCACAACATGGATTCCCAGCGATCACATTAGAAACCAAGGTCGACAGAACACATGATAGAGAGATGAAGTAGACAGATTCAGGAAATACTGGCTCCGCAACGCCCATGATAGAGAAGTGTGGCAAATCCTGGGGAAGGTCTAGGTCCAACGACGGACGTTAAAAGACTGATGATGAAAGCGATCTCCCAACTTGAATGCTAAACTCTTCCACACTATTCTCTTCAGCTCGTTGTTCTATTGCGACGAACATTTACGCTGATCAAATCTATTCAGCAGAGTGAATACTACAATTGAAACGATACAGAAAATGATTAGCATGGTACACATGAATAGGAGATGCACATATTTGCACACATACTTTTTCTCTCGTGGCAACAATCTTTGGGTAGTAGTGTTATTGCTTCTGCACATCATAGATATTATGAACTAAACAGCCATATTGAACATAGACTTTTCACTTCTATAATCCCTGCCCCGTCCTTCTGTGTAGAATAATATTTGTGTGCATACATAGCAAAAATTGGGCAAACGTTTATTGACACTGCTTGGAGCAAATACCAAATAGTATACAGCCGCACCTTCATCTCAGCACGTGGCCTCACCCCAAACGTTCAAAATATGCACATTTTGACGCCTGTACTTGATTTTTATTTAAACTTGACTTATTGTTGAATATTACTTTACAATTGTTTTTTTTTACAATTTTTATAGATAAAGAAATTTGAAATTTAATAACACAGTTTTCTAAAGCAAGAAAATGTATTTGATTTGAGAGACCCACATAAATGGAATCACTTGCAATTATCTTGCTGTGGAATTATTTCTGTTGTGTAATTATTTCCGTTGTGGACTTATTAGAAAGACCCAGCGGAACCAAAATATCAATAAGACAAAATGCCTAATTTATTTTGAGGTTTACACCGAAAATAATGTCGAAAACATAGACAAAAATATTGTTTCATTTAATAACATAAACAGAGTAATTTCTGGTACAACCCAAAACATATAAATCTAGAGAGAAAATATCTAAAAACACCCAACCCCTAATTTCAATTCTGTTTTGTTTTGGTTATATAATTAGTCAGTTACTGATGATGATGACTGTTTCAGGATGGATGTTCGTTGCCAAGCTCCCAATAAGATGAAAATTCCGTTGCACGTTGTTTTTAATCAAACGTGTCAGCGAAAGATTATTGCTTAAACCCACACGTACACACACAAACACTCACACAGATAACCATATATATATATATATATATATATATATATATATATATATATAATGTGTGCTGTAGAGAGTGAGACAGACTCGGAAGTGGAGTGTTTGGTGGTAAGGTTTATTAATCCTTATAAGTCAATAGTCCATACATGTTTCGGGATTCTTCCCATCATCAGTGGTGTGTGCTGTGTGAGTGTGTATTAAAATGTACCATGTGGAACCAGAGTCCACTGTCACACATATATATATATATATATATATATATATATATATATATATATATATATATAATATAAAACAACTATCCCTGTCTGTCTCTGTACCCCCCCTCAAACACTTGCGTAGCTTAACCAAATTCGGTATGCATATGTATAAGTATAAGACAGGGATGGGGTACTTTGACGAATTAGTTTTAAAAAATCTATGGGTTTCAAAATGGGGTTCAATCATACTGCTGAGCTGGACACTTTCTTTCCATTTAATATACATTACATGTTTGCAGAAACTAGCTGGATTGTGCCCGGCGGTGTTCCGCTAGTAAGCTTATAACACTATTCAAATAATAGTAATAAAATCAAATTCCATATGAAATACGGAATACCCTGAACACGGAATATTAACAGTAAACAAAGGATAACTGACTTGCCTAACATCGTAAGATGATTTGAGACTGTATCAAAATTCTAAAAGACAATTTTTTTCAGTGTTACGTGCGATGTCTGTATATATATATATATATATATATATATATATATATATATATATATATATAATTTGCGTTATATCATATTGAACCTTTTAATTGAAAAGATCTCCCATTATTACATAGTGATTATATCATTTGGCCTAGACACCGTAAATAGTTTCTTAAATTGTTCATCATCATCATACTAAAGCAATTTATAATCACTCCTCCGGATCATATATATATATATATATATATATATATATATATATATATATATATATATATATATATATATATATATATATTTAGAAATAGATATATATAATCCAACATGTATCCAATAAATATATATATATATGATACACACACACACACACACACACTTATATATATATATATATATATATATATATATATATATACTACTTGGGCGTCGTGCAGTTTTACGAGCAGGGAGGTTTTTGATTAGTTTCTACCATTCCAAAACTTATACAAGTGGATGTACAACAAAAATTCAAAGCACTTCTGAATAAAAAAAAATATATCCACTAATAAAACCATATGGACTGCAATAATTGGAAACGCATGCATACATATTTGGCAAACCCCCACCAAAAAAAAAAAAACAACAGCATAATACCCAACAAAAATGGTGCATTTTCTCATTATCTGAGGGTGAACTAATTTTTTTTCAAATATTTTGAATATCTTAAAACATCGTTTCCAGTCATGTAAGTTTCCGTCTCTCTCTCTCTCTCTTCATTCAGCTTCAAAGAGGCTGAAACATGTTTTCCTATCAAGCTTACACACAGACACTGCAAACTTGGGGGGGGGGGCAGGGCTGATGTCATGGAAGATTCCTCAATGAATGTTGAGTAGTTTAGATATTTGCCGTTCATGAATATTCCCACCCCTTCCCAGCCAGTTTTCCGAAAAGTTCTTTTAAGTTCCATTGTAAAAAGTTTGGGCGATATTGTATCCCTATGTCTCACTCTTTTTCATCATTTTTATCTTGTTGGTATCTAAATGAAATTTAATTATTGCCATGCGATTTTCGTACATGTTCTGAAGGACTATTCAATTATTAATAACACCTTGTTCCCACTTTGAATTAAAGTGCACAGTGTGTTCAAATGTTTGCTTATTAAGAAACACCAAATTTGTTGTCTTTTATTGACTTTTCAACTGGTTGATTTATTGTATGTAGCTGGTGAACTGTTGAATAGCCACTTCTCTCCGTTTGCGTGCTTGATTTTCATCTAACGTGCCTCTTAGAAGCATTTTTTTAAATAATATATGTTGTACAATAATGCAATAAGCGGCAGTTGCCCTTCTTGAGGAGTAGGATCACTTTTTCTAGAGGGTATTTTCTCTCTTATACGCACCATATGAATTGCTGTGATGGCTCATCATGAAAGATATGCATCTTTTAGAGGGTCTGGCATCCTCGAACTTTTCCAAGTTTCACTTTTCGTAGTTCAAACTCTACTTCGTCTTCTGCTATGTCTGGGACATCACTAGTATCAATCGGATGATCAGTTTGGTGTAAAGTTTCATAGAATTATTCAGTTATTCTTGGCAGCTTCTCACTAGATTTGCTAACTTTGCCGTTTCTGTCCTTTACCGCAAGCATCTTCTGCTTGCCAGTATGATCTGCTGCTCAGGTGTGTTTTAAGCTCTTACTTTTTTCTGATTACCTTTACTATATACATGTCTATATGATTTTTGAAATTCAACTTCATGCCAAATTTCCGACTTAGAGAGAATGGTGAAAAGCCGATATGACGTTGAGCATTTAAAAAAAAATACAACAAGCCGTTATTAGAGCAGCAAGAACTCTCTTTCTCTCTTTTCTACATCCCAAACTTCAATATCTCCAATAACCTCCAACTTCCACCTAGTCTAATATACCATTATCTCCATTTTGGGAGTCTGGGAAGCTGCAGAAAGGTATTGATTACAAATCAATTTAATTATTCCCTCGCTGAATTAAATTTCGACCCACGAAAGATTATAATGGGAACGCTTTGATTCTGGATTACAGAAGAAATTTCATGTGGGTATGGAATTTTTATTTATATTTTTCATTTTCCAGACATGTTTCGGAGTTCGACTCCATAATCCTCATTATCAATTATTTTGAAGTAATAATTTTACTAGAGATACAAGCACATATGTGTACACCATTTTACTCGTGAAATTTTCATATGGTAATAATTATATATTCTAAGTGGAGAAAAGATATATGGGTTTTTCCATGTTGTATCACGTACTACTATGTGATTCCCAGACGTCAGGACAGAGGAATCGGCAGTGCAATATCAAGAGGCCATCAACAGGTCATAAAGAATATAGACTGATTTTAAACAAGTGGAGTTGTTACTGATATAGTGACCAGTCATTATACTGTAATGTTATCATGAGTTTATCTGGGCGATCTAGAATGTTGGTGTGAACGAAAAAACATTCAAGAAAACTGAAAATCAAAAACGTTTAGGAGATCAGTAGGTTGAAAGATTAAAACATTAAAAAACATAGTGTTATCGTAGAGAGATTAATTACTTCAAATTCACTGCGAATTTTTGTTCTTATATCGTTCTATGATATCAGGGTAATTCAAACTCGGGCATAGAAAGTGAGTCCAGCTAACATTTTTTTTTACTAATACATATGTCGCTACGCATATGTATCTGATTGGATCTTACATGAAATTTGTTGAGACACAATTTTAAATATTTTTCAAGTTCTCGAAAAGTATTTTTGCTCTCCATTTTTTTCAGTCATTCATTTTTTAACAATTCTCAATTTGAAAGTAGTGAAATATGATTTTTGCGTGCCACAATAAAATGGCGGAAAAGCAGAAAGTGAAATGAAGTACCAATGGCTTTGAGCACAACAGCATGGATGAAAAGAAGGGCATCTTTGTTTCCTCCTTTGATACACACCACACACGTTCATGCACACATACACATAAATATATTTATATATATGCATACATGCATATATATTAGAGAGAAATGACGATTCAGAAAAACTTGTTGTGTACAAAGGAGACTTCTAAATTTACTTTAATGTCTCGCCAGTTCATCCAGGCTTTTCAGAAAAAAAGAAGAGATATAAAAAAGTGTCTGTTATATAGAGTGCATGTCTGGTTGTGGGCATGTTCAATAATTATTGATTAAATCAAGTGAATATTAAGTGTCTCAAAAAGTAGAGACGCAGATGATGTGTTTTGAAAGCAATGTTTATTTTGCAAGTGTAAAAGATGTTAATTAGCCACGATGAACCGGCGTAATATCTCGATAAACTAAGGAACCTCATATGTACCCAAAAGGTCTTCTGAATAGTCATTTAACTTTGATATTGTAGGATGAATTATTATCCCCAAAAAACTGGTTGTATATACACATACATATATATGCTTATATATTTATCAAATAAAACAGCTTTTCTGATTGCCATCGAACTCCCACTTGAAATATTGGTGCATTTCAACCAGATTTGGCAGGTTTACTAAATGAACCCCCTCTCTCTCTTTCTATATATATATATGTATATATAAAGAGAGAGAGAGAGAGAGAG
>OY735239.1:14839388-14876888 GCA_963457665.1 Thysanoteuthis rhombus | reverse complement strand
ATATGTGGGACTTGTCAGTAAGGCCCAGTAGGTAATAGAGCTGCCTACCGATCACGTGGTAAAATTAGGGTAGAGATTCCAATTTTGTACATCGGTTTGATTTAACGGGATGAGACGGATAAACAGTGAAGAGTTCACTCCCCTGGAGTAGGCTGGGATGGCTCCACTTTTTATTGTTGGTCTAATTTAAAAACGAAGTCAAATCCACGCTACGAGTTAGGATGGGGCTTGACAAAACTTTATTAAAAAAAAAAACCAGTGTGAAAGTGTGACCATAGATGCACCAGTTCGATCTTAAATACCTTTAAAAGTCCCTTCCATTAGAAGCCCAATCGACTGTCAGAGCGTTTGTTTTCTGTGGCAGTGAATTGGAATTTCATGTTCTGATGACGTAATGATAAAATGACACTCGAGCAACATCAGGATATCTCTTTCATAGAAGGAGTGGGAGGGGATGCATTGTGGAGATTGAAGGAAGAGTTTGCTATGTCGATTTGTCATATTGTCAGTCAGTGACGGCGATAGCCAATACAGATGCTGGTGCATATAGAAATTCCTGATAAACGGCACTACATAGAGACCTGCTTCATGAATTACTTTTAATTCATCTCCGCTTCAAACCACGTCTGCTAGATTTGAATAGATCTGTTGGATTCCAAAAAGTAACAAAAGTACTAAAAATTGTGTATTGGTAATTAAAGTAGCCTGGCACGCTTTTCAGAGTAATACATTTCAATATATAGATTATGCAACAGTATTTTCATAATTATATCAATATTACATTCCTTTTTCTGGGCAGTGAATGTTATTTTTTAATAGCTTATGTATGAAAAGTATCGAAAAATGGCTGTTATTCCTTTTAAACTTTGCTTTCGTGACCATGACTGTAATATTCATACGTAATTGTTCCTGGGTAGTGAGTGTCATTTTCCAATTGTTCATGTGTCTAAGGTGTAGAAAATGGTTATTATTTCCTCAAACTTTGCTCCTTTGACCAATATAATGATGTTTCTTTTCTCTCACTTTATGTGATTGAAAATATGCAAAATTTGTCCGTTGTCCAATTGGGAATGGGTAGCTTTGAAATTATCATTTGTATTGAATTTTTCTCTATGTTTCAAGCGTCAGAAAAAAATATTACTTGTAACTCTAGGACTAATTATTTTAAAGAAAGTTGCACATTGTTATCTTTCACCGCTGTTATTTGAGGAAAAATTCGATATTAAGATAACACGCCTATCTTTGGAGAATAATCAAGCATAATTATGGCAGTGCAGACCTAGCATGTCTCTACAGTAAGCATTATCAAGTTCTAACTGAATAACTGAATATCTAATCTTTGATTAATACGGAAGAGCAGGAAAGGGATTTTATGGTAATTTAGAAATAGTTATCTTTATGTCTTTTCAAAAAGTTATTGAATTAAATCATAAATGCATAAATATCACTTTGCAACGTCATTTTTGTTCTAATAACCGCTTTATTTTCTTCGTCATGTTTTGTCATTTTTGTGCAAGCCTTTTCAACGTCTCTGCCACCCGCAATTAAGTATTGACTAGCTGAACACGTGTAAATACCACGAGTGCTGACTACCAAGATTCCAATTATCTCATACCTTGGCTCTTCTCTCACTCTTTGTCTATATCTTCTCGTTCACTACCATCCATTTTCGTTGCCTGCCCATGTTTTGATGTTGAGAGGAAAAAGAGCAAAAACGTGAATTAATCTGATAAACAAAACTCTTATTTCTACCATCTCTCTTCCTACCTTCTTATCAAACTACCTAACCTTTCCCTTATGTTAATAATGAAAGTATAAGACTTCAACACTGGTAGGAAAATTCGAGTAATACCACACTGCACAACACGATTTCTGTTCCTGGATAATGAGTGTTATTTTCTGATTGCTAATGCTTAAAAAGTATAAGAATGGTCATTATTCCGTATAAATCTTGCTTTTGCGACCAGGACAGGGATAATTTGAAATCTACCTATCTGCAAACTAGGATATTCATGAAATAATCACTTATTTAAGAAATAAACAAGAGCATATACATTTTAATCGACATGTATTCACCCTAATGTTCAACGAAAGCAATCGCTAAATATTTAGTGAAGTGAGTAGTATCAGGAGATTCACAATTGTATTATTTCACGAGGAATAAGGTGGCATCATCGTATGCCAGTGAAAAGCTTGAAACATGACAACCAAAGCTGACGTAAGACGCCGTAAGATGGCATAACGAGACATGACATGACATAACATGATATAGCATGGCATAATATGACACAACATAACTACTTGCAAAGCGATTTTTTTTCTGAGTGGTGAGTAATATCTTCCATTTTTTCAATGTCCAGAATATGTTTTTAAGGCGGTTCCCTACTACCCCTACTTTTGTAACAGGCCTCAAGTTCGACTCCTAAGATCTTTGAGACAAAATATGTGATCACTAAGTATCAAGGGAAAATAATTGCCATTTTCTATACTTTAGAGATAAAATGGATCAGAAAGAAGCACTTGAAAGCCAGGAATAAAAAGTAGAACGAAATAAAGTTGCAAAGCAGAATCAATCATTGGCTTTTCTTCTCATCAGTAGCTTAAGATCCCTTAACCTATTTTGAAGATATCCAAGAAAAATCACAAATAGATAAATTCAAAGTTTAGTAGCACCGAAGTTCCAAAGGTAGCCAGATTGCAACTTTTAGCCATTGTTATTTCTATTTTCTTATTTTAATTTATTTGATATTTCTATTTTTTTTCTAGTCAGCAAGCCAAAAAGTTTCATGTTGTACAATAATCTCCGGTGACAAATGTATGCATGTACTTTTGAATTCATCATGAATAAATATTTCTTTCAATAAAAAGATCAGCTATTTACAAAATTTGAAATATATTGTGTGCATGTTGTTTTCCTTTGTGCACTGGTTACAAAACGTATGTTTACGCGCACGGCTCAGATGGAACTATGCTTGTGTCCCAGTCTGGTAACCTTTTCCCGGACCATATGAGTCAATGTTTACTAACTCTTATATAAGCATAACACAATAGAAAAAAACTTGAAGGAGCTTTTCGTAGATTATTTTTCGGCATTTTTTCCCCGGGAAAGTATTTAAAAAGAGTTCTAAGAGATTACAAAAGGTCTTGACACTTAGATAACTCTCTAGCCGTATCTAAACACTGTTTTACTATTGACACACAATCTTTTTATCTATCTTAGTATATACATATATATATATACATATATATATATATATATATATATATATATGTATGTATATATATATATATACATACACACACATATATGTATATATATATATATATATATATATATATATATATATATATGAGTTTAAACATTCATATCTCAGTCAGTTCATATCTACCTATCTGTCTATCTACCTATCCCAACCTGCTAACATATTTTTGTCTATTTATGCCTGTTAACATCTATTTATTTCGGTCAGTTCATATCTATTTATCTATTGGGGTCTGATCATATTTATCTCAGTGTGTTCATATCTATCGACATAAATCCACTGACACATCTTTACATTTTTTATCTATTTATATATCTATCTCAATCTGCTCGTATCTATCCAACGCAGTCCGTTCATATCTATTCATCTATCTCAGTGTGTTCATATCTATCCATCAATTCCAGTTCGTTCTTATCTATCACATCGTATTCATATCTATCAATCCTGGCCCCCTCTCTCTCTCTCTCTCTCTCTCTCTCTCTCTCTCTCTCTCTATATATATATATATATATATATATATATATATATATATATATACATATATATATATATATATATATATAAATGTATATATATATATATATATGTGTGTGTGTGTATGTGTGTGTGTGGTGTGTGTGTGTGTGTTTGTGTGTGAGGGGTGCCAGTAAATCGTATACTTTGTTTGGTTAAGCCCAATTCCTGACTACTGACAATCCCTTTCTTCCTCATATGAGGGGTTAAAGACTGGACCTATCCAGGATTTGTTTCGATTATGGATTCCCCTAAGAGGTTCATTTTCCGTTACCAGTGACTTATAGAAACTATCATCCAACACTATCACCGATATTGGAAAATAGGTTTCTTCAGTTTTTTAATGAGTCTGACTGGCTATAAATATATGCATCGCGTGTAAAGACTGCACTAACGAGGGTAGGGGTTGAGCATTTAAACATTGGCTCATTGTTATGTCTAGAGAAGAAGAAACAGTTTTTCTAGTTTTTTGACCCCAAATAAGATTTTAGAAGGGGGCTCGATTTATGTTGTAAGTCTATTTTAGCTCAGTTTGGGTCTCGTTTTCTGCTCGTCTTCTGAAAATTAGACATTTTTAGTGATCACAAATCACCAAACAGTGAGAGAAGTAACTTTTTCATTGATCACCCCTTTTGATTTTAAAATCGATCACTCTCAACACAGCAAGCTGCCAAAATATGTCGGTTACGTGACGGTTTCCACTGAGTGACAAATCAGGCTTATATTGTCTGAACTAAGTTTTTTTTCCCGTGTGGAGCAAGAAGGGAAATGAGGTGTTGCATCAGTGGTTCTCAATCTAATTGTATGACGGCACACAAAGAAATGTATTTGGCTTTAGTAGCACACCAACTATGACATTATGAATATACATTTGTGTATATTTAAACTTTATGCACATGTCTTGCAGAATTTGGTCATAAATAATCAATAATAACACGCTTTTTGATTGTGTAATGGTCCATTAGAAAAAATACTATCTTTGGTTTAGAAGAAAACTGACTAAGTAAGTAAGTAAGTAACTAACTCGTTAAGTAAGTAAGTAAGTATATATATATATATATATATATATATATATATATATATATATATATATATATATATATATATAGTAGAATGTGGATTCACCACTTAAACTAGCTCATGTTTCTGCCCTCTCCGGGCCTCATCAGGCGATCGGTATAGGGCAGAAACATGAACTAGTTTGTGTAGCGAATCCACATTCTACTATTTATTTATTTATTCATTTCCAGCTCTAATCCAAAACAACTTAACTTCAAGAGTAAAAAGTTGCATGTATCGAGCATTTTATGAAATAAATCCATTACATATCAGAAATTGCTTTATATTATTAATATATTATTATATTATGTTATACCGCTAGCCTGGTCTGTACGATATGTATTATGTATATATATATATATATATATATATATATATATATATATATATATATATAGATAGATAGATAGATAGATAGGTAGACAGATAAATAGATAGGTAGTACCTTGATCTTAAAGTCTGTGTACTAAAACATTAAAAACTCTGAAGAAAGAAAATTACATGAATAACATTAACAGTTATTTGAGTGACTGAAACGATTCTTTGAAAAAGTTCAGGGTTTAAGTGGTAGGGATGTACACGTTTATGGACAACGTTGAATGTTTAGAGTTGTTCTCTTGGAAGGTTTTTAGATTTCCTATGTGTCGTGTAATTGTCGGATGTTTTCTTGAAGTTACGTACTGTTTTTTAGTTTTCAGTATATTTGAGTCGTAATTTACTTACTAGTTCCAGTTGTTGATAATCCTTTGTGGATAGAGGTTCTTTCTAGCGTTCTTCCTTTTTAAGTATCCGCTACATATTCTTAGATTCTTTAAAATTCTGATTGATGTCCGTTTCCGTGAGATCCTGTAGAAACCAGTCCCACCATTAGGCTTTTACTAAGTTCTTTATTTAGATGTTTCTGTACTAAACTAATTGAACGATGCGTCCAACAGAGAGACTTCAAAAGAATGACTGATTGATACAAAGACAAAAGAAAAGAATCAAGAGAGAAGTTCGAATGTTGAAAACGTATCAATCGAAAAAAAATAATGATAAAAGAAAGTGCATTAGTTCTGGAATAAGTAACGTCTACATTTACGTACATGGAGGATTTACGCAGTATACTTGAGAGATAGTTGTGACACTATCATGAAACGTGGAACCTAACCAAGAGACAGACCTGAAAACTGAGAAGCAAGGAGCATGCGCATGAGAGAATCATGCTAAACCTTACATGGAGAGATCACAAGACAGCACATTACATAAGGAAAAAAACGGGAGTCCGAGACATCATAGAAACTATTAAAAAACTCAAACGGCAATGGGGAGGCCATGTTGAAAGAATGAAAGACAACCGATGGACATCACGTCTCACAACATGGATCTCCAGAGATTATTTAAGAAACCGAGGCTGAGAGAACACAAGATGGAGAGATGAACTATTCAGGAAATACTGGCTCTGCAACTCTCATGATAGAGAATTGTGGCGAATCCTGGGGAAGGTCTATGTCCAACGACGGACGTTGAAAGGCCGATGATGATCGTGTCACGTCACTCAGTTTGAGAATAGCTGGTTTAAACAATGTTTGTTTCAGTAAGATCAAATCAAAGCTATTTTCGTTGCCTCAGAATGATCTCCCGAGGCTTATAAATGATGTATTACAATCCATCGTTTGCTCAAGCAATGGAAGATTTCAGTTTTGTTATGTCATGTAATTATCATTGTTATTGAAGTTATTAACTGTTAGTTTTCAGTGTACTTGATCGCTCAAATGTTGATCGTTCTTTTTTCGAAGTCTTTCCTCCTTTGTACAGGGAACGTCAAAGTGGTGGATATCGATCCCTAGGGTCGATGGAACAATATCTAATGGGTCAATAACTCCCAAAGGTTCCGAAGTGGGGGTCAATAAACGCTGGGAAGGGCATATTGAATTATCAGTACTTCTTTGATTTATAATCTTGTTTATTTTCTACTTTACCACTGATCCCTTGTTAACCTTCGAATGTTGAAGTATAATTATACTGAATATCCGTCTAACAGACCGGTTATTCGACGATATATATATATATATATATATATATATATATATATATATATATATATATATATATGTGTGTGTGTGTGTGTGTGTGTGTGTGATGATAATAATTAAATGATTGAGTCATGCACAGACAGCTGTTTCGTTGTATTACAACTCTTCAGTGTGGCTGTAGACTATCCATTATTCCATCCAGTACCACGAAGTAGGATCGAAACCTTCGCTTATACACACACACACACACGCACACACACACACACACACACACACACACACATATATATATATATATATATATATATATATATATATATATATATATATTAATGAAAATGACGATTGGTAGGTGGAAAGAAAACTCAAGAGATACGTTTTGAATCTCAATTTTGTTCATCATTCCGTTGGTATATCTCGATGCATTCCAACACATGAAATAATGACAAAATGAAGATGCCACACCTATCTCTGGAGTTTTTGTCTTTACTTTCCAATTGTTATTTTCATCAACACTTCGTCAATTCACATTCACATTCACAGCGCGCGCGCGCACACACACACACACACACACACACATACATATATATATATATATATATATATATATATATATATATATATATATATATATATACATATATGTATATATTGGACGGAAAAGGGTTCAGGTTTGCATTATACTTAAATCATAATTAGAGCCCCCAACTCTCAAACGTGTAAAAACGTTTTTTTCCCAAATTTTTTGGTTTAATTTTAATTTAGGAAAAAAGTAACTCTCACTTATGATACCTTAAAGGGCGAACTTCCTACTACTTTACACTCAACAAAAATCATCCATAAAAATATAGATTAAGAGGATATGCACATAGGCAAAAATTTGGTCCCACTTCGACATTATAATTATAATGTAAATCCCCCTCGAAGACCCTTTAAAAATATTTCTCTCAAAACGCTTCGCTTCAAAACCTATCCTTAAATCCATTGAGTAAGCATGCATAATTTGGTTTGGCTGCCATGTTTTTATGACGTGATAAAAAAATATGCAAAGAACCTCTTGTTTATATACGAAGGAACTTTTGATTTGGTACGTTCTTGGAAAATTTGGTTCATTTTAGGACGTCATATTTCTATGTTCGTTGCTTTTCGTTTGGCAGCTCTACCTAAGGGTCAATAAGGTATCAGGTATTCCATGAAAGGGCCAGTGGTCTTATTAGTTAGCTGACCCCCAATCTTGTGTTTTATTTGCAGTGTCTTCATATATATACATATATATATATATATATATATATATATATATATATATATATATATATATATATATATATGTATATAAGATTTCATTGAATCCACTGAGTCCGTTTCTGTGACATCACGTAGAAGCCATTTTCCACATCCGCTAATCTTCAGTATAATACTGTTGATTGATTTCACATGCTATGAACGCCCAAGGAAGAAGATTAGAGACGCTTTCAAGATTCCACTAAGTTTTCCACTGAAAAGGTTTTTTTGTATCAAACTAACAAAATGAAAGAGCATCCAGAAATGTAAGGGTCGAATCAAAAATAGCGGAGAGTAAGTTTGTATCTTGGGTGAGCTCTGACCTTCACATGCACAAAACTGCAAGAATATTTTAGTGTCTGTGGAAAGGCAATGAACAGTAGAAATATTGTTGGTACAATGTACGGAAGGTGATCCTGATTGTAAATTGTAATGTCTCACACCTTCGTTTATTTGATGTTACGAACGGCGTGAAGATGGAAATAATTATGATTAAAAAATAATAAAAGGAGGAGGGAAAAGTTTTAATTTTTAAAAACAAATCATTGCAAGATTCTTTCATCAAAGACTTTTCGTTAATTCTCTTTTCTTTTTATTTGTTCGCAATTTGTAACACCAAATAAGTGAGAATGTAAGAATCTACAATTCACAATTAGGAACACCTTCACTACCAGCAAGGCCTTTTCTGTCCATTGCTTTATACGGACAACTAAAATAGTTCTGCACTTTTGTGCATCCGTAGCTCAGACCACAACAGCGATAGCTACCACTAAAGGCCACTGCTAAATGATAGAAAAACCTAAGACACGAGACATCAAAGATGTGGTTAAATATAGAAAACATAAATTGAACGACAAAAACAGAAAGCGAATTGATTATGGAATAAAGGGTATTTAAGGTAATTTACACAAAACACTATGGATATAGTTGTGGTCAGTGTCTTATGGTGGTATGGATCTTGGGTAAGCTCTGTGCTACGGATGCACAGATATGTAGAAATATTTTAAAGTCTATAGAAAACAATTGGTAATAAAAGCCTTCTGGTACAATGTAAGGAAGGTGATACCCAATAAAAAAATTAAAGAATTCATGGAAAACAGAGTAGTGGATTAGACACTATTATCAGCAGATGATAATTTCCAATCAAAATCTTGTTTTTATTTCATCAATTTTCTTATTTCTTTTTATTTATTCGTCGTTTGTAAGATCAAAAGAGCGAGGGTGTGAAATTATACAATTTACAATCAAATTCACCTTTCCTACATTGCACCAAAAAAGTTATTACTTCTTTTGCTGATTTCTGACACTGAATTATTTTTGCGTTTTTGTGCATCCATAGCTCACAGCACACCAAGCACCATACGCCACTGGCTGCGGTACACTATTGTATCGCGGCACAGTGTTTGAGAATCCCTGGTTTAAACGCTGACTGATGTTCGTTTTCTTGAGATCATATGGAAGCCATTTTCCTAGCCTCCGAAATTTTCCCCCTAGACCCTCAAACGATGTTATGCTGTTGTTTGATGGTACAAGCTATAAAGAGCTGAGTAAACATGGATCTCATGAAACCACATGAAATTTAAGCGAGTAAATAGCACGCATAATAATGTTTTTATGTTTCCACTTGACTCATGTTTCGAGTTGTTTTCTTGAAAGGTTTTTAGATGTGTTATGCACCGCGTAATTGTCTTATTTGTTCTTAAACAATCATGATACAAATCTAGTTAATCACTCAATAAAAACCGTGATGCTAACTCTGTCTTTTGGCAACATGCCGTGTTAGGGGTGAATAATTAAGAATTGAAAAAAAGTGAAAAAATGGAAAACGACTCAATGAAAGAATAAGTTATTTCTCTTGCATTTGTTGGACAGTGGTTACTAAAAAAAAGCCTGTATCCCCCCATTGAAAAACAAAACAAAACAAACGAGTGTGAATGCTGCAAGACTCAAACCAAGGGGCCAATTTAGCATAAAATCTCATTGCAAATTGTGGTCGGTTCTAAAAACTTATTTGGGGGTTATTTTCAATAGCAAAAAATCAAAACAAAACATCGTTTATCCAGACGAAATAATGAGTAAATGTTTGAATTTTCAGCCCTCTAACTCCATTGGTATGACCTGTACACTCGATAGATACATACATTGCTACCAAGCCAGATCACCTAAAAAATGAAGGAACCTATGTTGACTATTTTGTTGAAATATATAGTTGACGTTTTTTTTATAATATATACACCTATAGAGAACACTCTTTCTCGGAAATCTCAATACTCAAGTCCCAACTGGATTTTGAGAACCTATGTAATCATTGAAGTAAACTATACGGTCTGCTAGATAAGACTATCGATGTCGGGTCAATATTCAAAGAATGCAATTCGTTGATAGAGTTATTTACATTGGCGAGTAGTATCTATTTACAGAGTGTATGAATGTCTCAAAACGAGAATTCTTCGAATTTTGATGAAAAACTTTGTAACGTTTGAATGACAACATATTTGCGACACCTGTAGTCTTCGCTGATAAATCGAAATATACACTCCTGTAATCCTTAGTGAAAAGGGAACACACACACACACACACACACACACACACAAACACACACACACACATATATTTATATACACACACTTGCACATAAATATATATATAAATGCAATATGTCTATTCTTTCTTTAGATATATGTATATACATATAATTATATACACACATACGTATATATATATATATATATATATATATATATATATATATACATATATATGTGTGTGTGTGTAAATAATTGTATGTAAATATATATCTAAAGAAAGAATAGACTTCTTGCATTTCAAAAATAATGGTTTGGCACTTGACTGAATTTTTCTTTATTAATCTAGAACATTCTGCTTTTCGTCTGATTCGGTTGTAGGAATTTGAAACCTAACATTTATGGTTTAAAAACTTGGTCTTAACATTGACAGATCTCAAGGCAGCATGATGTATAAATGAATAAACTGAAATCCATTAGAAAACTTGGATGTCAATGGGCTTGTCATGTTACTAAAATGGCAGACAACCGATGGACATCATAACTTAGTGTATATCCCCGGGGATCACATGCCAAAACGTGGCAGACAAAGTATAAAATGGCATGACGAAGTAGACACGTTTAAAAAATATAAGTTCTGCGACGTCCACGATAGATAGGTCTGATGGATCTTGGGGAAGGTTTATGTCCAACGACGGGTGCTAAATGGCTGTTGCTGCTGATGAAGCGAGCTTTTTGACCACTTTTCGCATCGGCGAGTTATTAAGAAGCGAGTGATTTTTACCTGTAAATACCTTGTTAAAATAGCGTTGATGATAAAATTGTGTAAGTTAGAAACAGTAGAACACGACACGTTTTAAACGAAGACTAAAAAAAGGACTGAAAAATAGCAAGGAAGGTGTGAAAATTACTTCTAAGAGTTAGAAACATTTAAATGAAGGGCAATTAGAGATTTAAAAGACCACCATTAGGTCGGGTATTCGTTCTCCCTAGATTAGAATTGATTCAGATTGTTCTCGTCCGAATATTATTCATAAGGGAATTAATTCCATTTAGGTTAAAAAGTATTGGCTCAGGGACACCTATGATAGAGAGGTCGGGTGAAACGTAGAAAAAGTCTATGTCCAACGACTCACACTAAAAGAATGATGATAATACTGATGATGATGATAATGTTTGAATATTCTGGATGTCAAAAGTTAATTGATTTCAAAGTCTGGGTGCTATATAGCCAAAACACCAGCGCCCATGAATCATATTCATAAAAACAAACTCTAAATTTTCTAACCTTTCTAAAACTGTCCAAATCTCGGATGTTATTAAGAAGTTATGTACTGCTTTTGTTTTCATAATATTTGGGTCATAGTTTGTAATTGGTACCAGTTGTTGATGGTTCTTTGTAAGAAAAAACTTCTTTCTAATGTTTTTGCAGCGTCCTTTATATATCCTGAGATTTTACAAAGTTCCTTTCCGGGATGTTTCACATCAAACAACAATTTTAGGTCAGACAGAAATGGAAAAAGATGTGTGAATGATGAGAAGACCATAGACACAAATTATAAACGACAGCAGCAGAACTGCCGAGAGACTCTATTCAAACGTACCAAAAACAACCTAAAACGTACCAAATCCTTCAAAAACATATTAAATCTATGAAATATGATTAATTATCAATAAATGAGATAATTTTGATGAGTTACTATAACACTTTTATTGAAAATCTATCACTAAAAAAAAACAAACACTCACCACAGTTGTCTGACCGTACTAGCAAGGAAGGGCTGTGTATAACTCCAGACACTTCAAAGAGTAGCCTTCAAAGACACTTTCAAGTTTTCATTTTTGCATACTAATGGAAAGAAGGATCCAGATAGAAAAACCTCAGAAGAAAATGTAAATGTAAATGATAAAAATATCAAAGACTGGTCTGGTTAGTCACTGAATAGAGACCGTCACGTGTTCAATGTATTTTTGGGCCCATGTCGAGTCGGGAAGATGAATTAAGTAAGTGGTCAAGAGGCGATCAATAAATTAATTGCTGTTGTTGATTACAAAAAATTTCAAAATTTCTAGAAAAAAAAAGTGAACAATGGAGCATAAATTTACATTGCAAAATGAACCGCTGACCTTGAAACTTATTTTTAGGGGTTAATTTGAAAAATCTTTCAAGACATGACAAGAAGTGATCAATTAAATTTTTAACTCTCCAGATCCATGGAAGTGGCTTATGTGCATGATACATACATTGGCAGCCACTGAAGAAACCTACTATGACAGTTACAGTTGACGGTTTCGAAAACGGATCATTAAACATGGATCTGACGTCAAGGAGAAAACGTGGATCAATTCTAAGTACAGCAAATGATGGAGTGGTTTGTGTCAAATTTTGTGCCCATCTAATTACCTCCTCCGAGCTAAGGAGCCTGGCGTACAGGAGATAGTTAAGGGTATACAACCAATGTATCCTCCCGATAGTCACCTATGAAGCTGAAACATGGAACCCTACTAAAAGACTGACAGTCAAACTGAAAACTGTACAACGTTCTTAAGAGGAATGAATCATGCTCAACATCACACGGAGACATCACAAAGCACAATATATTAAAGAAAGGATAGGATTTCGAGATTATAGAATTCATTTGAAAATATAAATGGCAACAGGTTGGTCATATTGCTAGAATGTCAGACCACTGCTGGATATCAAAACTCACAATGTGAATCCCCAGGGACCATATGAGAAATTACGGTCCGTAAAAAAAATGATGGCGTGACAAACTACACAAGTACGCCACACCCATCATAGACAGGTCTGGTGGATCTTGGGGAAAATTTCCGACTATGCACGCTACAAGGCTGCTGCCCCTGATGAATAGTTTTTCTCGTCTGATCTCAGGAACATGACGCTTGGGAGAACACATTTTAAGAACCAGTCGTTTAAACGTTCATTTTTTGTCTGTAAGATCATGTGGAAGCCATTATCCGAGCCTTTGGATATTCCCCTCGAGGCTTGATAACGATGTAATACAATCGAGTGATTTTACAAGCAATAAAGATCTGAGTAAAACATCAAAAACACTTCTAAGATTTTACTCAGTACTCCGCTGGGAAGATTTTGCATCAAACTAATAAAATCAAAAATAGAAATGTCAAAGGAAGATTTAATCAGTCATTCTTGACCGGAACAATAACAAACACAAGTAGGCAGATGAGGGGCTGGGGTGAAAATATATCTAAAAAAAAGATTTCTTTTGTTTTATGTCAGTAAAGTCAAGATGCGACTCCCACTTGGAATATTACAGAATGTGTATTGAACAAACGTAGCCAAGAAAGTTGTTGAAGGGTTCTATCTTCATATATATATATATATATATATATATATATATATATATATATATATATATGTATATATATATATATATATATGTATATATATATATATATATATATGAGTGTGTGTGTGTGTGTGTGTGTGTGTGTGTGTTTGCGTATGTGTATATATATATCATTGTGTCATCCACAGACAGCTGTTTCGATGTATTACATCTCCTCAGTGTGGCTATAGACTTTCCATTATCCCATCCAGTACCACGAGGCAGAATTGAAACCTTTATATATATATATATATATATATATATATATATATATATATATATATATGTGTGTGTGTGTGTGTGTGTGTGTGTGCGTGTGTGTGCGTGTGTGTGTGTGTGTGTGTGTATTTGAGTGCTTACGTGAGTCTGTTTATTCGTTTGTTTGTCCCAGCAAACCTGGCATACCGTTTTGTCTGCAAACTTGAAAAATTAGCATCAGAACTCTTCTAGACTGTTTTCAAAAATGCCTTTTCTGTGATCTTTCAGGGGCCTCATTCTGATGGGCTTCATTGATTACATTTAAATTCTCTAAAATCTTTTTTACTCTATTTTAGATTTTTGCCAGTTGAAAATGCCACTGATATCATAAATATCGATTTTGACCATATTTATTTTTCGATGGAATTTTTTGTACATGGCTTCAATTTTACATGGATACGGTTGTTCGATTACTGACTGCGATGTCGTGTTATGATAAAGCATAAAGATAACACATTACACAATAAAACTAAATGTTCCCTTTGAAAGATCTACAGTTAATCTAATTGATGTGGCCGAGGGCATTTTCTTCGCCTCTTAATCTCTCCAAAGGCGACGTAACGAAGATGATTTATTGCAACGGCAATAAAGATCTGAGTAAAACATTAAAGATACTTCTAAGATCTCCACTGGGAAGGCTTTTTGCATTGAACTGATAGAAAGATTTGTCAGACACAAAAGAAACTTCAAAAGAGATTTTTAAAGAGTAAAAGACCAAAGACAAGAACCATGGAAGATGGTTGAATGTTGAAAAAAAATGAATTAGCTCCCGCATTAACCATTAAGTAAAAAAAAAAACAACACTTGCTTAGGGCAACAAGACAGAAATCCTCTTGTAGTTCCCTATGTTAGATTAAGATAAGTTGTTCAAATTGTTCAACATGGAAGTTTAAATCTAAAATTATCTTTTCTCTAAAATATAGACTCAAAACATTCGAATAATTCAATCCACCAAATAGATACTATTATAGAAAAACTGGTCATAACGACCAGTTTTTGTACAATAGTATAAGCATGCATTTCGTTGATGTTGATTTGGTTTAGTGAAGTATCTATTTGATCACTGTCCCACCACAGCAATATGTGACACAAGGTCGGGCTTAACGTGGGAAGAAATAGTACCTTACCCCCCAAAAATGGCTCCAGTCGACGCAGTTACCGTTGAAAAGACAACGTCACCTGCGAAAGCTGGGCCGAGTAATAATGGGAGAGCCTAAGGACGAGTCCAAAGGCCTCCCGATGCGCTTAGCAAATGCAGCCGCAGTGTAACCTCATTGGCCAACGTTTGCACCGGTGCACTCGGTCTTTGATGCCAACCTTCACACAACCTTCTCCGGCCCATTCAACGGGCAAGTGTCAGTACCGACTCCTCGGTCTATGCCGTGGAACAGATACTACACTTTGATCCCGAAGATAGAGCCAGAAAAAGGTGCCAGGTAAATATATATTGGTTTAGTGAAGTAGTATATTTTTGTGAGAAAATGTATTTTTTATATTTCAAATAAATATAACCCTCGTTTTTTCCGGGACGTTTCATTTTTGAATATAGATAATGGGAGGCACCATTTTAGGTATGTGCTCAGAGCATCAGGCAGTTTTAATCTGACCCTGTCTACAATGAATAGCGTCCAATTTTGCAGCCATCCAATCCATGTTCTGCCTTGATCTCTGGAGCCTGGTTCCCGGTGCCTTTGCAATTACATATATAGGTTTTCCCACTATCCCAAACCGGTTCAACAGGAAATATTAGGGTGTCAGAAAAATTGTTGCGATTTTAGATGCGCTTACGCTACATCCATAACAGTGTTTGCTAGGTCGATTTGTTTGTCGAAACACTGACATGTCCGACTGACAAACCGACATAGCAGACGCCTCACACAATCTCCAAGAAGCATTTCATCACACTCCGTCTATGAATCTGATGTCACAAGTAATTTTTTATTACATTATCAGACTAAGGAAAACTATTTTACTACGTCAGATTACAAACCCAGGCCAATTTTACTACGATATTAGCGTTAAATAAAAGTGATTTTAGAAGAAAGGGTTTGAAAAGGTTGGAATTTTGAAAGGAAAGGGTTTTTAAAGGTGGGAGTTTTGAAAGGAATGCGCTACTCGAAGAATGGGTTATCAAAGGCACTAAAGACCGAATTAGCGCACCTATGGTCCGGCTGGTTATAAGAATAAAGGTTATAAAGTGGGGGAGAGTTATAAAAATGGGTTTAATCAAAATAGGTGCCATTTTATTGACCGCCCTCTTCCGAATATATCACAATGCCATTTATCAAAATCTATTAGTTTATTGAGATAAAGACAAGGTATAAAGGTAATCTTGGAAATATAAAAAAATAATGATGATTTATAATAATTCGTTTAATAAAGAAATGGAAAAATGTATTCGATACTGTAACTACCACAGTATAAACAGAGTGTTAAGGGCGCTTCACTGCTGGATAGTAATCGGTCGGAGCAAAAAAGCAACTAATAAAATTAAAATGAGGGTAAAGAGTGAGAAGAAAAAGACTGCTTGACATTTTCCAAAGATATGACAATGCAGAAAAATTTTCAATATTGTGTGCATCGTTACTAGTCTAATTTCATATGAAAAAAGAAATTAAGAAAAAAATGTTTTTTTTCACGTTCGAAATTTGAATGACAAAGATACACATAATATTGAATATTTTCTGTATTGTTATATTGTATTATATTATACTTGAAAATTTAAAACAGTCTTATTTTCTGTCTTTTAAGGTATTGACAAGCAAGGCATAATCGATCACTCCTCATAAGAAGGTAGAAAGTAGTCCGAAAAATTAGATAAATAATAAAACCGTTCACTGCTCGACTGTAAATAATATTGCTCTTAAAGCCAATAAATTTTTTTAATCGTATAATCGTTAAAGGATCGCTCCCTTCCTGAATGTACATCATTTTTAAAATACTCAAACATCCTCGATGAAACATCTGGAACCAACCCTGACCATATGAGCAAGAACCGATCCTTGATCACATAATCAGTTGATGTTTCCTGGTGTTTCATTAAGTTTTTGGTCAAGTTTTAACTTCAATAAAAGAAAATCGTTTTTGTCTATCGAAAACTACACTTGAAATCTCGAACAACAATCTCTGAATAAAACTTGACAACAAACATTTTCCTTTTTTTTATGACTGAAGACAAGCAGACGACAACACAAAGACAACATTTTCACCAGCACCAGAACCAATGGCAGATAATCCTGTTAAGAAAACACAGCTCTATCTTTGCAAATTAGATACTTCAACAAAAACTGTGACCAAATTGGTCAACACAGTTTTCTTCAGTTTTTGAATTGGTCTGTCTGTCTATGTATGAACCACACGTACAGACAGCACCAATTGAATTTGAGTGCTAAAACTTCAACATTTACTCTACATTAAGTCTAGAAAAAACTTTATTTTTAATGCTCCCTAAATAGGTTTTTAGTCATGGATCACTCAGTTTGTGTCCACCAGCAATCACGTTTGTTTATTTTCATAAGCAGTTTGTAGCATTTGGCCATTTTGGACCATTTTGCGTGTTTTGACCGTAAATGTTTTCAACCATCTGACAATTAAGAACTTTACAATCAACGTGAATAAATAAGACCGCTCTGATTGACGGGAAACCCCGTTTTCTTTCACTAAATTGACTTTGTTTGATGGACCGGAATATTTGAATGTTAAGCAAAGTAAGAGAATACATTCAGAAACTAACTCTCGATAAAACTGATTGGTAGAAGTAACATGTTTGGTTAGTGACGCGATAGAAACCACCACGAGGGCAACGCTTTAGAGCTGCATGCGTATAGGGGTGATCAATAAAAAGATTAAGGAAAAGGAATGATCAGTGAGTAAATTACTTCTCTTGCTTTTTGTCGTGCAGTCAATGCGAAAAAGTAAGAATTTTCAAAAAACAAGCGTGAATGATGCCGGGCATGAAGTAAGGGACCAGTTTTGCATAAATTTACTAGAAAATCATTTCTGGGGGTAATTTACGAAGAACAAAAATGTTTTTCCTAGACATAATAAAAAGTATATATTTGGATATTACGTCCCTGAAGCTCCTTCGTTATGGCCAGTATACGAAACACATACATAGCCAGCCAGCCAACCCAAATCACTGAAGAAATCTATGTTGACAGTTTTTGTCACTGTTTTGTTTGACGATTTCACAGACAACACACACACACATATATATACACACACACATATACATATATATATATGTATATATATACATATATATACATATATATATATATATATATATATATATATATATATATATATATATATATATAAACTCATATTGTTGAAAGAAAAGAGTGAGCAGCGTACCGTGATAAATAGTTCTGCACGCCAATTTGCTCCTTCGTTGTGTAGAATCCACAAATCAGAGCAACTAACTGAACCATTCTAGTATAAATATTTGCAATGCCTGATTTGGATATTCCAAGTTCCTCGCTCATCTCCTGCATCGTATAATACAATTGGTTGTAGTTGGAGACGAGTTCACACATACAATCGCGCTCTACAGTTTATTCACATTAAGAGGAGCAATGGTTCCCAAACTTTTTATTGTTACAGAATACATCCATGATTTCCTGAAAATCACGTTGCCTTACCTATATTTTTCGAACCACCCACCTCAATCTTTGCAAGACATTAAATGAAACAAAAATTGTTTTGGAGAAAGAATTTATTCATATAAAAACATATAATGAATGAATCACTAGAAAGACAAAACAAAATAACTTTATTGCGGTAAGTTTGTAATTGTTATAAGAAAAATTATTAGAAGCAGATTGATGTATTTTATCAAAAAAAAAAAGACACCTTATCACGTGGAACCCTAGAATTATTTGGTTCCGTAGAATCAGCTTTAAGAAACACTTGAGTAGAGTTTTTATAACTTAGTAATAACTTACGTAAAGCTCAACCATTTTTCATAACATCTACGCCATCTTGTAAGGAATCTTATCAGGAGTAACTTTATGCGTTACACGAAGACACAGAAATTGCTTGTCTGTGTGCTCGTGCGCGTGCTTGTATGTGTATGAGTGCATGCGTGTGTGTGTACGTACTTTCGAAGCAATTTATCTCTTATCCATTTTCCATTGAATATGACAGACATCTTTTTTTCATTTGTCTAGCAGCTTTTTCATGTTTTTTTAAAAAAGTGAATGAATCTTTGGTTTAAGTGAGTGTAAGTATTGTCCACAAGATAAGGCACTATCGGCAGCACAATATCTGGGTTGAGTTATATTGTTTGGTATAATGCTAGAATTGTATCTTGTCGAATATTTTCTCTATTTGAATCTCACCGTTAAATCCAATTTTTGCAGCTTATTATTTACTATTGATAGTATTTACTGTTCCAAAGACGCCGTTTGGTGATTTGCAAGTATCGGAGATTTTTCTTAACACACATACACATATTTGGTGTGTGTAAATGTCTCCAGCGGTAAACAGGTTTAGAAATATGTATCTACCCTTTAGTTTTAAAAGATAGGTCTGGTTAGTCACTCAATAGAAACCATCACGCAACCAACGTTGTTTTGCTGCATGCCGTGTTGGTGGTAATCAGCAGAAAAATGCAAAAGAGGGTGATGAACGAATAAGTTCCTTCTCTTGCCTTTTGTTGGATAGAGATCACTAAAAAAGCCTGAATCTAAAAAAAACAAAAACAAGCTGACACAAACTGAGGGACCAATTCAGCGTTGACTTACATTGCAAACAGACCCCTCCATCGAAAAGTATTTTGCAGGGAGTTTGAAAAAAAAAGGGTGTTGATGTTTGATTATAAGGTGTCGATGTTTAGATTTTCAGTCCTTTAGCTCCATTGCTACGGCCTATATGCGTGATGAATTTTTACGTCGTCAGCGAGACTGACTTGTGTTCATTTTGGGTGACAGTTTTGGTTGACAGTTTCAACAAAAAAAAAACAAGGTCGGAAACTTTTATACTTACTTGGATATATAAAATAGTCTAAGAGATCTGTTTTTATAATTATGCACTGTTTCAATATAATTTGACACAAATAGTAGAACAAAACACACATTGTAATACTTATCTCTGCGGGAAATCCTTGTGCTTTGATGTCGAACTCACAGTTACTTCAACAATCTGTTTCGTTCAAAAATGTTATTTACATCAGCCAACAAAGTTGGCGAGGTATATGTATTCGTTCACGTCTTTCTGTCCGTCTTTCTGTCTTTCTGTCCACTTATATTCCCAAAGGTTTACCTCTACCAACGAAGTTGGGGAAGTATATGTAATCGTTTATGTCTTTCTGTCTTTCTGTCTGTTTGTCTGTCTGTCCACTTATATTCCCAAAAGCTTTATCTCCACAAACGAAGTTGGGGAAGTATAAATATTCTGTCGTATCTCTCCGTCTTTCTGCTTGTCCATTTTTTTGTCCATCTGTCCACAAGTTATCTCTAACGATTTTCCTCAGTCAACAATGTTGAGGAGTTATATGTATTCGGTCGCGCCTCTGCGTCTTTCTGTTTGTGCATTTTTTGTCTGTCTGTCCACAAGTTATCCCTAACGGTTTACTTAGGCCAACAATGTTATATGTATTCGGTTGTGTCTATCCGTCTTTCTGTCCGTCCATCTTTTTGTCTGTCTGTCCACAAGATATCTCCAAAGGTTTACCCCTGTTAACAAAGTTTGGGAGGTATATGTATCCACTCACGTCTTTTCATCTCTCTGTCTTTCTGTTTATGTGTCTATCCACACGACTTCTCCAAGTGTAATTAATGATATTCAATAATTCTTTTTTGGAAGGGTTGGGTATGTGGCAAAAAAGAAGTGATTCAATTTCCACCAGATCAAAGAATATATTTGCTTGAGAGATATTCTTCTGTTTCTTTTCCTACATTCAACTATCGCCCATAACTAGTCTCCACGATATCTCCAAGTGTTCGGGATTCATTTCAATGTAATTTTGTGGAATGGAGAGCCATTAGCTGCATGCACAGTTACCAACTACATGATATCGCCAAAAGCAAATGTTTCTCAACACGATATCTCCCAAAGTTCTCAATGGATTTCAGTGAAACTTTCTTGAAGGGGGCGGGGTGCAATAAGTTCCGAAAGACGTGATGAAATTTTAAGGCAGATCTAAGCACAATTACTTCCCTGGACAGTTGCGTTGGTAGTATTAGCTCTCTGAGTATCTTATAGTTTGTTCGAATGATTGGGAGCAAAGCGCACACAATCTCGATCACCACTGATATTTTTCATAATCGAAATTGACTGTATACAAGAAAAAAAATACCGAGACCTAGGAAACACAAGTTGACACGACACGATGTCACGCAATCAGTCTTTATTTTTATATTTTCCTCCCTCTCTCTTTCTCTCTCTCTCTCTCTCCTCCGCCAGACTAATAATTAAGTCAACTCGGAGTTTGACAATTATGGGAGTCAAGAGTACCTTGTTGCCAATTTAGAGCTAAATTTAGCCCGTTTCTTGTTTTGGCAGCACAAAAATCCAGCATTTAGCGCTATTTTGGGCTCATTTTTAGCGCTATTTTAAAGAAACTTTTGCGATTTCCCAGCCACATTGGACAGATATAGCCATTTTCAATTATTAGAAAGGGCTATGAAATGGCTAACGTGAAATGGCTGTTTTTAGCGTTCTTTGATTAGAAGAAGGGGAAAAAATACCCCAAAGTATTGTTATGTTGAAACCTGAGGAAAATAGACCATAGTTCCACGAAGAAAAAGCCCACTCACAACGTTTGAGAGAAGCTGGCCCCACAAAGTTTAGCCAAATTCAGGGAAAAAGGGTGTGTTTTTATTTCTGATGAAAAACTTTGAACAGGCATGCTGATAAATCGGTCAGTTATACCCAAAGAAATATAATAAATTCAACTTTCTGTAAGTTGGGTATTTGTTACTCAGACGATTCAAATGGGATCAGAATCTTTTTTTTCAAGTTTTGAAATAAACTCTTCTGATAGCATCACGTGGTGCGGTTTGCATTCCTCTCCAAAATGGTTTTAAGTGTGTGTGTGTGCGTGTGTGTGTGTTGGGGGGGTCAACATACAATGTAAGTTCAAGCAAAATTGGTCACTAGTTTGTGCCCGCTGGTTTTTTTTTTCAAATCCATACCTTTTTCAGGGATCACAGCCAAACAAAAGGCGAGAGAAGTGACGCATTGATTGATCACCCCTTTTTCAACTTTTCCAACACAGCATATACAGGTGGTGGGAATTCATAATTTCACTTGCAATGCTAGCTTGTATTTCTATCACAAACCATAAAGTAACTACGTTTCAGAAGTCTAGACTGGTGATTATTTTAACTATGTTGCACTCTTTATTAGGATTAAATATAATTATTTATAAACATTAAACTTATGCTCTGATTCAGTGAAGTCGCAGTTCATACAAAGGGGAATAACTATGGAGCTTAAAATTCTTTCTTATTCACCTTTTTATGTTAAATGTAATGAAAAAAACAGATCAGTCAACATATTTTAAGGGTCGCCTCATAAATGTCGTAGGGCTGCACGGATCTCTCGATGTGGGAACCCTTGGTTTATGTTATCAGACCGTCGACTTCATTGAATATTTGATATATTCAATTTTCTTTGTTTTCCTCATCTATCAAAACTATCAAAATAGGTTTCTGCAGTTTTCAATTTGGATCATCTGGCTGGCTCCTGTATGTATGTATATATCATGTTTACAGGCTTTATCAATGGAGCTAGAAGGCTGAAAATGTAAGCATTTAAACATTTACTCCTCATTTGACATTTGACTTTTTTTTTAGGGAATTCTTCCTCTAATAGGCTTTTAGTGGGTTCAATTTACAATGTAAGTCTATGATAAATTGATTACTGAGTTCCGTCTCATCAACATTCATGCTTGTTTTCTGGAAATTAATGTTATTTTTTTAATGATCACTGCCCAACAAAATGTGAGATTTTATTGAACACCTTTTTTAAAAATCTTTCGAAGGATCACTCCGACTGCAATTTCACATAATTCATCAGTATAGGACATCTAAGATATACTTGATAAAAAAACGATAAATTTTTGTGATTTCTATTGGTTTACACGCCTCTTTCTCTCAGAAAGCAGACGACAAAACATAAAAAACAAGCAGTTATGATGGTTCAATGTTTTGTTGTCGACTGCAATTACAGTTCTGATAGTAAGTGTTGCAAATATTACAAATGGTTTTCTTATGACAAGGGACAACCCGGCGTCGGAAAGCACTAACTATGCAGTCTTATGAATTTGGTGAAATCATCATCATCAGTCTTTTAACGTCCGTCGTTGGACATAGACCTTCCCCAGGATTCGCCACACCTCTCTATCATAGGCGTTGCAGAGCCAGTACTTTCTGAATTTGTCTAGCTCGTCTCTCCATCTAATATTCTGCCAGCCTCGGTTGCACATGTGATCTCGGGGGATCCACGACGTGAGTCACAATGTCATCGATTGTCTGCCGTTCGTGCAACACGGCCAGCTCACTGCCATTAGTTTTAAATGGATTTTATGATGTCTCTGACTCTTGTCTTTTCCTGGATGTACTGTGTTGTCTGGTGATCTCTCCATGTGAGACCCAGCATAATTCTTTCATGTGCACGTTGCATGGTTCTCAATTTGTGGATCTGTCTCTTGGTTAGGTTCCATGTTTCAGCTCCATAAGTGACTATTGGGAGGATGCATTGATTATACACCCTTCTTTTTAGGATTAATTGGATCTTCTTATTTCGAAGGTTGAGAAATATCTTAGGTTGAATAAGAACTGTCCTGGGTTATAACAACAACAACAACAATAACAACAACAACAGCAGCAGCAAAACAACTTAATCAAGTTGGTTGTATGTTATAAGGGTCTGCACTCATGCATGTCAAGCATCAATTGATATCACCGACTGACTTACCGAAATACGTGTAACATCCTTTGCTTAGTGTGACAAATTTATATGTTTCAAATCTGAATCTAGATATTTTTGGTCGCGTCTAGAACCTCTCTTTGCAAGGTCTTTACATGAACCTCACCCCCCCCCAAAAAACAAGCTGATTCCATAGACTTGTATAACTACTGTTTTATTTTTTCATTCTCTTTAGCCTGAGAGGCATAAAAACATTTTAAGACCAGTACACCACCAATAGATTTTGCCGACCCGAGGCTACAATCTTGTTCATAATATTTGACCACGTTGTTGTTATGAATCAGAATGAATGTCAAATCTCAGTTCTAATTAAGAAAGATTCATTATTTTTCCAGCGGCTATGTTTACAGCGTGATTATAAGATTACACAATCAAAAAATGGCACGAAGAAGGAAAGTCAGTTCTCAACGTCAGCTATCATATTTATTAGCCATGTAAATCTCCAGGGGGTTCGCTACTCAGACTGGGACTTCTCAAGGCTTTCCAAATCTTCAAAACACGAACAAAACGGTAAACAAACAAAAGCAGTAACAGCAACTGTAACAAACACTCACTCACTCACTCACTCGAACATACAAACAATTCGCTGTAGAAGTAAACATTAATCAGAAGTGCGAGCATCTAAAATCGATTGCGATCATTGACTAAAATACCGTAATGAGAGTTACGTCGCTTGTTCAGTGTTGCCAATGGTGGAGTTCTTCAACTGAATCTATAAGTTTATGGTTGTGTCTAGATGTAAGAAATTGTTGTTCAGATGTTCATTCGATATAATGAATAATATTTTTCTTCAATTTATGGTAATAAAATGGGGAATTTCTTAAAAGCATTAAGTAATATTTCTTTAAAACAAATGATGAATGTTTTAAAGTCTATTTCGATTTTTCAATAGTACGTAAGATATTTCCTAGATTTTAGAAATATACGTAGATAATCTAAATACTTATAGGTGTTTTTTTTAACCTTTATAATCAAAATTGAAAAGAGGTGTATGCATTCGGTAGCATCTATTCTTCTGTCTGTTCGTCTGTTTACACGATATCTTAAGCTTAAAGGTTTATCACCCGGAAAGAAAGACTCGCCTCCCAATGATGTTCTATATCGAGATCCGAATAAATCGAAACATTCATCTAAAGAAGCCCAAAAGGGCAGAATCATAAACGTGTTTATGTGATGAATCGATTACTTCTTTATATATATATATATATTATATATATTATATATGTATACATACACACACACACACACACACACACACACATATATATATATATATATATATATATATATATATATATATATATATATATATATATATATATATAATTTTCAAGATTTTGGAGAACTTTTTCAAATGGAATAAAATATACCATCTGTAATCAACCATTGGAAAAAATCTTTGCTCATTTCATAACCGTTCTACTAATGATATCAAGAACTTTTTTAGCTACTAAGATCAAATGCATTAATACATATACTGACGTTCGTTTTATACTTTGTTATTATTCTCATATATATATATATGCATATATGTATATATATATATATATATATATATACATATATATATATACATATATATATATATATATATATTCAGAATGTACAATTATAATAAGCCATTGAAAAAAAATTGCTCCTTTTATAATAATTTTACTAATGATATCGATCACTTTTCTAGCTATTAAGATCTACATAATACATTAATATGTGCATAAATGTTTGTTTTATATTTCATTATTATTCTCCTACACACACACACACACACACACACACACACACACATATATATATATATATATATATATATATATATATATATATATATATATATATATATATATATATATTCATATACAAACACATGTATATGTATATAACCGGAAGCTACCCCATTTTATCACTTGCGCTACTGGGAAAAGATCAATCATCAAAGTTGATTCATGAGGTTAAATCTAATGGATCAAAAGATTATCTGTAGGCCATTTGTTAATCCTGCAACTGGTCACCTCCATGTTTGGAAACGGCAAAAGCGGGGAATGTTCAGGAAATCGCCATCCAGTTCATTCAGGGACCTGTCTCTTTGGAGCCAATAAAGAGGATTTAGTCAGAGATGGGTCAGGATAAACAGGGTGCTCAGGGTCAAACCCATTGGCAGGATTTATCCATGGAAGGGAATCAATTTTGACCAGTAGTCGAAATGCAGGGCGTGGCCACGCATTTCGACTCAAAGGAGTGTGTATACCCTTCAAAGTTTTTCAAATGCTCAATGTTTAATAAGAGAGACGTTACTGTATGATGTTCTCAAAAGCAAGCCTTATAGTATACATAGTCCCCAAAACTGGTTTCTCTCATTGATTTCGATATAAAAACAGATCTTACTTTTGATCTCTCCCTGTGTGTGTGGAGGGTGTCTATGTGTATGTCTGTCACACTATAAAAAGTACTTAAACATGAGTGCAGCCTGACCAAATTCGGCATGCCTTCTCAATGGAACATGGGGGAAACGTTTCAAGAAAAGATATACCAAAGACTTTTATAGGGGGTCTTATTTACAATATAACTATAATGCCTTAGTCGAAGCTACTTACTGCCAACATATATCTTCATATAGATCTTTAAGGAGGGGGTGTAAAGGTGAAATTCACCAAAGGATCAAAATTGAAAGGAGACTTTTCCCAATCTCAGTAAGTCAACAATGGAGAGAATCCCCTGTGCTCCTCAAGCTGCCAAAAATGAAAGAAAACCTTTCTCCATCCTTTGAAGGGTCAAGTTGGAGGGAAACTTCCCCACTGTTAACAATTGATTATCGACTTTTCCCTTTGAAATAAAAAAAGTGAAAGGGTACTTTCTTCCCCTTCAAGGTGTGAGATGTGAACAAAAGACTTTTCCTGTCCTTTGATAAGTCAAAAGTGAAGGAGACTTTTCATAAATCGAAATCAAATTAAGAAGTTACCGTGTACAACATTCTGATTCAAACTAAATCAATATCTTCTAATTTCATTGTTGCATTGATAACTGATCAATACGTTGTGTAGTTATGCTTCTTAAAAGATTTGTATACTGTGTTAAACTACTATATTTTACATCCGTAAGACCAAAGATTACCATTATCTCCAATATACGACGTGAAAAGTAACATGAACCAGCTTTCATTTTAGTTGCATCACTCTCTCCAAACGCCAAAGAACATCTTCTGACTGCCAAACCTTATCTTTTCATATTTTCCAAAGGGACAATTTGACTGGAATTATGCGAATATTCTGATGCACATATACATACATACATACATACATATGTATATGTGTATATATTCATATATATATGTGTATATGTATATGTGTGTGTATATATATATATATATATATATATATATATATATATATATATATATATATATATATATATATATATATATATGGGGTATTTCTCGAGAACTTTTGAAGTGAGCACACACACACTCACAAAAACTTTCCAAATGAAACGAATTGTACTATCTGTAATGAGCAATTGAAGAAAAATCCTTACTCATTTTATAACAAACTCACGCACACACACACACACACATATATATATATATATATATATATATATATATATATATATATATACTTTGATTATTGCATATAATTCATTTACTCCCCCCCCCCCAAAAAAAAAGTAAAAGAAAATCCCTAGTCTTAAAAACCATATTTTTGTCGTTTTTTGTTTGTTTGTTCGTTGTTTTTTTTTGCATACACGGGTTGTCTTTTTGAGTGTCAACATTCAAGAACAAACAACAACTGACGAGGTCCGGAGGGTATGCGGCCGAATTGTTGTGAGCTAATGAACAGATAAAGAAGAAAATAACTCGACCACTTACATTTTGAAGATATTGGTCTGGAAAAAAGATAGACATTGTATAAATATATATATATATATATATATATATATATATATATATATATATATATATATATATATATATATATATATATATATATATATATATATATATATATATATATATATATATGTGTGTGTGTGTGTGTGTGTGTGTGTATGATTATTATCATAATCAACGCTCCTTTCTTCAGGGTTCAGCACTGTTTAGGTCAATTCGTCCGTTATAAGCTATACAGCAATGCTCTGCAAACTCTGGAATGGAGTACTTTGGTGGAAAGGAAATTGTGAAAAAGTAGATATATTGCTTAAATTCGGTCAAACTATATATATATATCCAACTCCGTTGGAATAGGTAAAATTTTCGAGAAAGACTATAGGATAGGTCACTGTGAAAAAAATCCTTGATTCGCCTCATAATCTAAACTTTCCCTTTATGGCCCATGCTCAACTTTTCCACAAAGTTTCATTGAAATTCATGGAGAACTTTTGGAAATACCATGCGGTCTGATTGACGCCAGTGAATATTTATACATCTTCTTAACTTGAAACATTCCAGACTTTTTCAAATGACACAAATATTTTCTCACTATGTTCAGATCACGTGATCACTTGTTATACCGTTACTGCGCGTTGCTATGGTAACTCGGCATCTCAAAGAAATTTATCTTCTAATCTGGGTTTTTGTGTTAATTATTCATAAAATGTTTGTTTATAGGGATGAAAAATTCCGCCCTAGATTTATTTATCGGTCACGTCAATATTAGTTTTGCATTGATGTGTCAAATATGTATTTAATGTTGTAATTCAAAACTGGAGAAAACAAACTATTTAACCCTTGTTGCCAAAGAAAGATAGCGAGATCCGAGTAATTTTAGAATTAAGTTGCAATTAGAAACACGGCATTTTGCATTGGATTCCGCTCCAGTTAGATGCCGTCAACAAAAACTGTCAAGTACGTCATTATAGCATTCTTCAGTTTTAAGTGATTTTATCAATCCATCAATCCATCTATCTATCTATCTGTCTATCTATCTATCGATCAATTATATATGTACTATGCGTGCATGCCACACCAATGGAGTTAAAAGGCTGAAAATTCAAAATTTATTCTTTGCTATGCCTACAGAAATGTTTTTGTTCTTTTTTCTTCAAGAATAACACCAAAAAGTACGTTTTAGAGGGGTTCAACTCATAACGTCGGCCTATGCTAAATTGGCCTCTAATTTGTGTTAAACAGGCCGCAACGATAGAGCTAGAGGGCTAAAAATTCTATTATTCACCACTCATTATTTCACAAAACACGTTCAGGTTTTCATGGGTCAATTTACAATGTAGGTTTATACTAAATTCCGACATTTTAGTGATCAAACAAAAGGCGAGAGAAATGACTTATTCATCGATCAACACTTTCCCCAATTATTTAATTGATCACCTCAAATATAGCATGCTGCAAAAGACGCTGGTTGCATGACGGTTTCTATTGAGTAACTGACAAGAACCCTTTTATTTATTAGCCACGTCATCGTTAGTTTGGTCATTATGTGTCAAATGTGTATTTAATGTCGTAATTAGATATTGAGGGAAATATTTCTGTACACGGCTTGTCCTGTTCTGCTTCATCTATTCAATACTACGAATGGTATTTTCAGTCTTTCTTTTCCATTGCAACTTCATGTAACTCCGCAGAGAATATCCAAGGAGCAGTTTCAAAAGAAAGTTGACAACATATCATTCTTCATTTGATAAATGGGAGCAAAGCAGACGACAGTACAAAGGCGGTATTCCACCCTAGCGCGAGATCAAAGGGTAGATAATCCGGTATAGGAAACAAATATGGTGTTATCTTAGTAAATTAGAAATCTTTAACCAAAACTGTAAACATAAACTTATTTAGGTTCTAAGCAGGCCTGTTTGTCTGTCGGGCTGGATATTCATATCTGTATTGCACACACAAGCGTGGAAATTAAAATGTTTACTGTTATTTTTGTTTCTTTTTGAAAATCCTCTCCAGATAAGTTTTTAGCGGCGATTTCAATTTGCAATGTAAGTTTTATATCAATCCGTCAGTTTTTGTCAAACGAGTATTGAATGTTTGATAAGGGAAGAACTATTTTCCTACCTGTACGTCTCTCTTTCATTCGGGTTACACAACGCGTGACTTTTTTTCCCCATTCATGGCATTCCTCTTTCATCGGAACTGCATCTAAATCCAAAGTAAATCTCTAAGGAACGATCTCCAAAGAAAGTTGACAACAGAAAATTCTCCATTATATACTGGAAGCTAAACAAATGACAATACAAAGACGGCATTCATCACCAACGCAAGATCAAAGTGGAGATAATCCGGTAATTGTCTGGTTAGTCGCTCAATAGAAACCGTCACGTGACCAACGTCTTTCTGCAATATGTCGTGTTCAGGGTGATCAATCAAAAACTCAGAAAGAGGTGATCAATAAATAAGTTATTTATGTCATCTTTTGTTGGAATTTTCTAAAAACAAGTATGTACACTGCCGGGCGAAAACTAAGGGACCAATGTAACATGATCTTTCATTACAAATTAATTCCCCTACTATTTTCCTTTGCTACTACATATAACTCCAAAGGCAATCTCCAAGTAGATCCTAAAGAAAGTTTAAATAAAACAAAGCAAGTATGAACACTGCCGGGCATAAACTAAGGATCAATTTAGCACAAACTCTCATTGCAAATTGAACCCTCTCAAAAACATCCTTTAGAAACTTTGGGGAGGAGAGTAAAAAAAATCACGTTTTTTCTTGACATAATAATGGGTAAAGCTTTAAATAACTATCCCTCTATTTATATTTGTGCTGTCTGTACGTGTGATTCTTAGATTGGCAGCCAAACCAGCGGACCAACTTAAAAACTGAAGAGACCTATTGATGCTGACAGACTTGGTTGAAGGTGTCTAAAGAAAAAAAACCAAACTGATGTAATCTTTGATGGAACCAGTAAGTTAGTAGAAAAATAAATAGGAAGTTTATTTTTTTTTCATACACGACGTCTCTCTTTTTCTTCCGGGTTACACGACGCGTTGATTTCTCATTCACAGAACTTCTTTTCCTTCACAACTGCATCTAATTCCAGAGGGAATCTCTAAAAAGCAGTCTCTAAAGAAAGTCGACAACAAACATTTTCCATTTTTTTATAACTGGAGGCAAAACAGACGACATCACAGAGACGACATTCGACACCAGCGAAATATCCAAGGGCAGATAATCCTGTAAAGGAAAACAGGTATAGCTAGTTACTAAGTATAAACCGTCATGTACCGATCGTATTTTGGCAGGATGCCGTGTTGGGGATGATCAATTATAAAATTAGATAGTGTAGTGATTAGAAAATAACTTTCTTTTTTTTTTTTTTAGATCAGTTATCGCTAAAAAATTTCCAAGAAACCAGAGTTAACAGTGCCGGACTAACTTAACAATAAGGGACCTATTCAGCATAATCTCTCAATGCGAAGTGAAGCCTTTAAAAACCTCTTTTCTCAAGATGGGCAGTATTTGAGAAAAACAAAAGACATTAATTAGAGATAGAAATAAATATTTGAATATTCAGCCCTCCACCTCTATTAGTTAATGTATTACATAAATTGTCACTCAGACAGAAAACCAGACGAAAAAAACCGGTTGACGATTTCTTAAAAAAAAATGGTTGTCATTACGCTGGTAAAAAAATCAAATAAATGAGAAATATTTTTGTACCAAAATCCTTCAGGTTACTTAGTGCATGTATTTTTCATTCACAGAACTTCTATTTCTTCTGCAACTGCATATAACTCCACAGGGAATCTCGAAGAAGCAGTCTTCAAAGAAAGTTGACGATACAACATTTTTATTTTTTGATAACTTGAGGTAAGGCAGACGACAGCATGAAGACGACATTCGACACCAGCACCAGGTCCAAGGACAGATAATCCACTTTAGAAAACACGTAGCACTATCTCTGCAAATTAGAAAACTTCGAACAAAACTGTCGCTAAAACAGTCCACGAAGCTTTCTTCAGTTTTTAAACTTATCTAGTTATCTAGCTGGATGACTATGTACGTATGTACATATGTATGTATCGCATACGAAGGCTACAAAAATTGAGCTAGAGTGTCGGAAATTATGTTTCTGATCCCTTCACATTGGTATTTAGTTGATGGCTCAATTTATAATACAATTTCAGGTTAAATCAGTCCTTTTCCGTTTGATAATTGGATGCAAGAGAAAAGATAAGACAGAGACGACGTAAGATACCAGCGCCAAATTCAAGGGCAGATAATCCAGGATATAAAACTAAGATAACGCTTTCTTGTTTCGAAATGTAAATATCAAGAAAGGTTACTTCAGTTCTTAATTGGTTCTGCCTGGCTTGCTTTCTATGAATATACTGTGCGCGCAGACAACATCAAGAGAGAAAATCACTTGTTTCTTTTGGATCCCCCACCCCCTAAAAAGTTTATAAGGGGGGCTCAATTTGCAATGAAAGTTCTTGCTAAATTGGTCCCTCAGTATCTGACAGTGTTCGCACTTCTTTTTCTATTGTTTAAGTAGGACGTTTTAGTGATCACCATCAAACAAAAGACGAAAAAATTACTCAATCAATGGTCACCACGAACTTTTAATTTTCTAATTGATCACCCCGAACACAGCATGCAACCAAAATACGATGAACACATGATGGTTTCTATTCAGTAACTAACCAGACCTGTTTTCTCTACCAGATTATCTCCCTTTGATCTTGCGCTGGTGTCGAATGTCGTCTTTGTCTTGTCTTCTATTTAGCCCCCAGTTATCAAGCGGGCAAGTGATGCGCTGTTAACTTTCTTAGGAGACGACTCTTTGGAAGTTCCCCGTGGATTTAGATGCAGTTGAGAAGTAGAAGAAGTTCTGTGAATCAAAAATACATGTACTGTGTAACCCTAGGGAAAAAAGAGACACGTTTATGTACAGAAAAAAAATATTTCTTACTTGTTGTTTTACCATTGTACAGGTGTCATAAAAAATACGACTGTTTTATCTTTTAAAACTGTTAAATCGACATAGGTTTTTTTTAGTTTTTAAGTTGACTTGGCTGACTTGCTTCCTATGTATGTATGCACGTGGAGGTCGTACCAGGGGAGTTAGTGGTATGAAATTTTTAACATTTACTCCTTAAGTCTTGAAAACCCTTTTTTCTCAAAAATTCTCCTTAGAAGGGTTTTTTAATGGAAGTTTTTAATGGGTTTAAAATGTAATTTTATGTTAAAATTGGTTCTTTAGTTTGTGTCCGGTAGGAGTAACGTCTTTTTTTCTTTTTTTTTTAGAAACATGTATTTTTAGGAATCACTGACATACAATAAGCGACAGAAGTAACTTGTTCATTGATTTTTTTTATCTCTATTTCTCAATTGATCACTTTTAACATGGCATGCTGCCAAAAAACATTGGTCATGAGATGGTTTCTTCTGAGTGACTAACCAGACCTATCTTATTTCATTTTTTGTTCAGAAAAGTCATTCATGACATCTAGGATTCATGGTACGGTTTCTTCTTCTCAACTGATAAGTAAAATGTCAAATGTCTTATCTTTTTAAAGATAGCCTCTCGCGAAGGAGCGACAGGCTTCGTTTCTGCAGTGAAAACACCTGCGTGACGTAAACATCTACTGTTTTATAAATTACATACCTGTTCACTGTTTTTTTCGGTGGCTAGATTAGTAGTTCTAAAACTATGTGATAAGGTGGAGGACTAAGGACTAGGAAGCAATCATAGAGAGTATGCCTCAGCCAACGCCATCGTCAAGATATCATCATCATCAGTCTTTTATCGTCCGGAGTCAGTATTCATCACTCCATTTGGTATTTTGTCGGTCTATATTTCTTTGGGGGTCCATGTTGTGAGTCAAAATGTCCATCGGTTGTTTGCCGTTCTTGCAACATGTCCTGCCTATTACCATTTAAGTTTTCAAATAATAGGTTCTATAATGTCTTGGACTCCCCTTTTCTTCGTGTGATATTGTGCTGTCTTGTGATCTCTCCATGTGAGGTTTTGCATGATTCTCTCATGTGAGTGTTGCATACTTCTCAGTTTGTGGGTCTGTCTTTTGGTTAGTTTCCATATTTCAGCTCCATAAGTGACTATTGGGGGGATGCATTGGTTATACACCCTTCTTTTTAGGATTATTGGGATCGTCTTGTTTTTGAACGTTGCGCTTCTTCTGCTGAAGGTTTGCCATCCTAGAGTGATTCTTCGTTTGATTTCCTTCTCTTTCGCGGGTTTCGTTGAGAGTCGTTGTCCTAGGTAGATGTCGTGTCTACTTTCCCTAGTTTTAAACCACTACATTGACAACTCTGTGGCAGGAGCAGGACAGACATAATATCTATTTCAGTGGATATGTTCAAGGTTCCAAGTACATGTTTGCATTTATGGAAAATTTTGCACGGCACATGGAAGATTGTGCCGCAGCATACAGTTTGAGAACCATTGGATTAGAGTTTGGGCTCATTTCATAAACTGGTATTGTTATAGTTAGTCATTCAATAGAAACCGTCAAATGATCAACATCTCTTTGCAGTATGTCATGTTGGGGATGATCAATCAAAAAATCAGAAAAAGGGGATGATCAATGAATAATTTACCCCTCTTGCTTTTTGTTGGGCGATGATCATTAAAACTATCAGAAATTCAAAAAAACAAAAACAAAATTTATGAATCTATCTCAGTTCATATCTATCTATCTATCTATCTATCTATCTATCTATCTATCTATCTATCTCAGTCCTTCATATCTATCTATCTATCTATCTATCCAAGTTCATATCCATCTACCTATCTATCCACCTATCCAAGTTCATATCAATCTATCTATCTATCTATCTATCTATCTATCTATCTATCTATCTATCTATCTATCTGTCCAAGTTCATATCTATCTATCTATCTATCTATCTATCTATCTATCTATCTATCTATCTATGCTCCTCTTAGTATTCATATATCTATTTATCTACTTCTACTTGTATGTAAGAATTCTTTTCCTATTTTCTTATCCGACTCCATTCAATTCTGCCTATGGATGTACTTAGTTATCTCTGTCTGCATTTGTCGCAGTCTCTTTTAATAGATATAATTCATCCTATGATCATCTATTTATCAACGCTATTTTCCCCACAATTATCTTCCTGTCTATATCAGCAACGAGGTTGCCAGACATTTGGAGAGTTTTCTGGTCCCAAATACTCTGCAAATGGCCAAAAATAGTCAAATGCTAAAATTGTTTACAAAAGCGATTACTTTATCAGGATGTTGGAAATGGCCTTAACAGTTGTAGCATATATATCAAAGGTATGTATGTATGTATGTATGTATGTATGTATGTATGTATGTATGTATGTATGTATGTATCTATATATCTATCTATCTATCTATCTATCTATCTATCTATCTATTTATCTCAGCCTGTTCATATCTATCTATCTATCCGTCTATCTATCTATCTATCGATCTATCTATCTCAGCCTGTTCATTATCTATCTATCTATCTATTTATCTATCTATCTATCTATCTATCTCAGTCTACTCATATCTATCTATCTATCTATCTATCTATCTATCTATCTATCTATCTATCTATCTATCTATCTATCTAGTACACGAGACGTATCTATCTTTGGGAACTCACATCTAATACATCAATTTGTCCTAAGTACTTGTATTTTTCATGTTTTCTTATAGCATGTTTGGTTACCCTAGGAACAATTTTAATTAATAATAGCCCATAATCTCCTTTTTGCCAGTTATTCTTATCAATTTAAAGGGTATTTTTGACTGAGTACATTTGATAAGAGATAAAGATTTGAGATTTGAATAGATTATACTAACGTTTATCTAGATTATTGTTGTAGGGAGAAGTTTTTGAAAATTCAAAGGAATTACATAAGGGACACTCATCTGGAAAATGGAATGAAAATAAGAATTTTTAATCAAAAATGTTTTTAAAGAAAACATCCGAGAAGTACTTTCAGAAATGTCTTAACACATTTCCCACAAAATGGTACTTGCTTCATGAAAATCGGTCCAATCATAAAGGGTCAGGGACAGAGCTTACCTTATTTTAAAGAATATATTTTGAAAAAATCGAGTTTAAAGTTTTTATAACCAAAAAATCTCATCTATAAAATTACTTTACTTCATTCTACAACATATAACATATTCACATTATTTATATCTTGCATACAATATTTAGATTATATATTCAAACAACATTCAATATTTACATGATATGAACAATTTTTTTCGCGAAAAGATTTAATGGCTGCCAGTATCCAGTGATGCATACCCTAAATTTAAACGGCACCAGGTACAAGATATTTTTTCAAATGCCTTGATATGATATACGATTCAAAAGGAAATAATTTTTCTAAAAGATGATGCAAGAAACCAAGAACATCAAAAATCGATAAAATTAGATTTGAATTTCTCTCTAGCTTTTAAGTTGTTTTTTTAGATATCAAAGTTTTAGAATTTTAAGAATATTTTTCTATAATAAACGTCTAGAATACTTCAACAATTTTTCATTTTCATGATTTATGGTATTTTTTACTTGGTAAAATGTTGCAAATCATTGCTATCAATTAGAAAAAAAACAGTACTGCTATTTACCTTCATCTTAATCTCAACTGCTTTTTATTGCAACTTTACAGCGTAGGCAAGAGTATTATATTTGCGATTGAAAAATTCAGATGAAGGTGAATAGTATTATGAAAAAAATAACAATGATTGTTTAAAAAATATTGCAACACTGCAGACTTACCAAAAATAAGAATTTGATAAAAATACTTCCGTAATTGAGTCAACTTTTCTGTTACGTAGAAATGGTAGAAAACAAGGGTCCAGTTTGCCATTACAATTACATTGTAATTAGAGCCCTCTGGCTAACCTTAAGAATTGACTTTTTCCAGACTGACAGATTTCCCAGGGGAACGAAGTATTTACGGATTGGAAGCATAAAAAATTACTTCCGAATCTTTTTTCATTTTACCTCTGATAAAATATTCGAAGGAGACGGAAAATGCCCCAAATGGCCCCAAACCTGATTATGGCCAGACGTAGAATTCCATGGCCAAATGCTATATAAAAGGCCAGGTTTGTCGAATCTCTCCATAAAATAGTAAAAAGTGCAATTCTGATCAACACTTTTCAATCTATATCTAAAGCATAATTTTCGTTTAAAATTTCAGATTAAAACTTATTCCGTGTGATTCATCTTCCTTTGTTCAACTTTTACGGAAATAAGCAATAAAATGCAAGTGGTAACTTTGTGTTGGTCCCAACCTCGGATGAAAGAGAAAAGCTGGCCGATGGTCTAGCAACACTAAACTGTAAAGTTTACTTGGTACTGAAAT
>OY735239.1:14814388-14834388 GCA_963457665.1 Thysanoteuthis rhombus | reverse complement strand
TATCTCCATCTTTCTTCCACTGTCAACTAAATATATATATATATATATATATATATATATATATATATATATATATATATATATATATAGATAGATAGATAGATAGATAGATAGAGAGAGAGAGAGAGAGAGATGGTTCCGACAATCAGATTCCTGAAAAACTTGAAGCTGCTAATTCTGGGCCTGTCCAGAATAGAAGCTAAAAAACATCGTCCAGCTGCTATGATACCTATATTTTTGTAACCAGAAAAAGTCTTGGGTGGAGCATTAATGCTTCAGTCTGCCTACTTTTCTTCACCCTGAAAAAATCCTGGATCTGCGTAAAAAATTAATCAATTCTTTCCAAGACAAACGTTCCTCAACCCTTGAACCTTAGTCTCTGATTGTCAAAATGCCACGTTAAGGTAGCAAGTTGACACCTTGAGCATCAAGTATTTTCCCATATTGTTCACATGGGCCAGTTTGGACAAGTTGTTCCTAACCTTTTTCAAGTTGGTTCCCTAACCTAAAACCTGAATTCACCCATAAAGAGATCCCACCCCAAGAGTTGGAAACGACTGGTTTAGAGCTTATGAACTTAACAGTCTGATGGACACAATGCAGTCTTATTTTAGAGAGGCAACTCATTTAGTGAATATTAGACTTGACTTCAATTGACACCTAAATTTAGGGGTCGGCTTATTAAACATCAAGTAATTTTGCTAATGGATAATATGAATCTATTTAGACCGTATGAACTTTACACTGATCGACATAATTATACCTTCTATTAGAGAGTCGACTTATCTGGCGAATATTAGCCTAAATTTGAACTGACACCTTGGTTTTTGGGTCCACATACGCCAACTTATACAGTAATACATTGAGAACTTTGGGGTATATTGTGTGGACAGATGGACAGAAATGAAACATGAATACATTAAACTCTTCAAATTTCGTTGGAAGGAGTAAACAAGGCTGCAAAACAATTAATGTCGATTGAAAACGAGCTCAGTTTTTTTGAATTCAACTTTCACAATTCGTTGAGAAAATCTGGACAATCGTGGCCACAAAAAGATAAACACAAGCGAGTACATATAGCTCTTAAAAGTTTGCTGGCAGAAGTAAACTGCAAAACAATGTATGTCCATTAAAACTCAAAATAGGTGGTTTTGAATACAGCTTCTTCAATTCAATGAGAACTTTGGGAAATATTGTATGAACAAACAGATAAACAAGAGTAAATGCATATAATTCTCCAGACTTCGTTGACGAAAGCAAACAAGGCTGTGAAGGTAAAAAATCATAATGGGTTGTTTTTGATACGGCTCCTCTAATTCATTAAGAATTCTTGGAGATATTGTAGGGACAAACATATGAAAATAACTGAATGAATAGAACTCCTCGCTTGAGGTAAACAAGATTGGCATAAACAACCAAGAATGTCCATAAAAATCTGGACGGATTGTTTCGAATGAGGCTCGTCTGTTTCTTTGAAAACCTCTGAAAATATTGTATGTACGGAGAGATAAACTTAGATAAATGCATATGACCCATCAGACAAAGTAAACCACGGATGTCCATTAAAAAATCCAGATGGTTTGTTTTGAATACGGCGTCTCCAATGTGCAAGAATACGTACTTGGGAGGTATTGTACTTAAGCTAATTAGTTTCTCTCCTTAATTATCCCTAATTATGGAAATGTTTTATTTAAGAGCTTCCTAATCAACTTCTATGATTATTCCGCTAATTATAAAATGTTGGCTACAGGTTAGCTTACTGAAAAGTCGATAAAAGCATATATGTAAGAGGATTTCTGATTTGCTCTGCATATACTTACCATTACTTATCTATCTATCTTTCTATCTGGCTATAGGATAGCTTACTGGAATGTCGATAATAGCATCTATGTAGGATGATTTTTTATTCTCTGTATATCTATTTTGCATTATATGTAGGTATGTATGTATGTATGTGTCAATCGATCTGATTAGTTTCTATTCAATGAAATTGAATCACTTGTTTCTCTGTCTCAACACCTGTCTATCATTTGTTAACTTTCAGATGAAGTATACCAGCAGAAAAAAAAACCCATAAATGTTCCCTTATTTTCTGTTTGTAAATCTAATTTCTGTGAATATGAATTCTTGTTTGCAAATTTTTATCGATCTTTCCTAAGGTTGAGTATAGGCATACTAGCTTTTCTGCAGCTACTTCCACGGTATTCGAATCAGTTATGGAGGATGGTCCCTTCAATTGATCACTTTAATTGATCACTCTTTTCTTTGTCCACTATCATTGCAGTATCCCAGTGACAAGACATTAAGAGAGATTATGATATCTGGCGAAGGGGGCAAAGCACATAGAGAAGCGAATTCATTCCTTTCCCAAAAACGGGACACAGGCGATGCTGTCGAAATTTGACCTCGGTTGCCGATTTCGTTTCCCGTGCAGATGACCTTTATGGCTAATGACCCACCCCAGCTGAACAGAAAATAACTTGCCTCTCAATCCCTGCAAAAAATGTACACTGAATCAACCAGTCAAGTGAGCTACCGGTCCTTCTCTCTGTGCTTGTCAGAGTGAGTGTGTGATTTTCCGGAGATGTAACCTTAAAATATGCATGAAAACACCAGTAGTCACCTTCTAAAAAGCTCTTTTGGATCTCTTGGGATTTTTTAAAACCAAGAATGCCGAGGGCTTTCCCCGGTTTGTCCTGATACAACTTGTCCACATGGTTGAATCCTATTCGTTTTCTCATTTCCTAGGGTGTCACCGTTGCTACCCTGTCGTGTCTATTTTCATACACTTTCTAAGCTGGTTGACTACATTCATCGGTTATATGATTTACAGTCTCATCTATTTCCCCACAGAGGCGTTATTTGCTGTTTTTTTTTTCGTGGCTCTGTCCATTTATCTTATCCTGATGCATTTGTTTAGGGCTGCAATGATGAGAGATTCTTCTTTTCCCCTCAGGTTTCCTTTGCTTAGCCATGTCCAAGATCTCTCACGGCGATATGATAATAATAATAATGGAGAGGAGGGCTAGAGACTTAAGGAGACTTGCTGTCACTTAACCTCCAGCGGTAACTACCAGGCAACTAGTGTGAGATTGCAAATAATAATAATAATAATAATAATAATAATAATAATAATAATAATAATAATAATAATAATAATTGCAATCTCACACCAGTTGCCCAGTGGTAACCGCTGGAGTTTGAGTGACAGCAAGTCTTCTCAAGTCTCCAGCCCTTCTCTCCTAGTACTCATAGGCCACAGTAATACTACGGTTTACAGTTTCACACCGGTTGCCCAGTGGTCATTGAGGCTGAGTGACAATAAGTCCTTCAGGTCTTCAGCCAACATCTCTTCTCTCCTTCGCTTATCATGCCAGCGCTGTGGTTCATATTCCCGCTTTCATTTCCCTTCCTTTGTTGGGTCACTGTTAACAATTAGTGTTGCAGTCTTTATATTTCTAGCACTTTCCTCAGTATCCCTGCAGTTCCTAGTAGTGCTGTGGTCTGTACAGTCTCAATCCTTCCCCTTATCCCAATCTCCTCCAGTCTCGCCTTCAGTGTCTTTGGGACAGTTCCCAGTGCGCCCACTATGACTGGCACTACCCTGGCTTTCATGTTTATTATCATTATTATTATTGATTACCTTTGATATTGCTGTGGTCTATAACTGTTATAATTCAATTAGCTGAATCTGTGGAAGTTTTGACGACTAAGGTATTATCATTACTCTCACATATAAAATATTTTGGCAATTAGAATATATCATTACTCGCCGCTGCCCAAAACGGTTTAAAAACTGTTGATTAGTTTAGGTTTTTCTGGTGTTCTGACATTTAGATGAATCTATGGATATATTTATCCATATTTTGACCAGCCCTAACCGTTCATAGAAGAAATTTGAAATGTCACACATCCACTCCCCTCAGCGAGCAGGGAAAATGGATTTTTTTCTGTTTTTTTTAAATTCCTTCCCTAAATGAGATTTCAGTGGAGGGTTCAACTAGCAATCTAAATTTATCCTAAATTGATCCCTTAGTTTTTGCCCGACAGTATTCGCCATATTTTTAAAAAAATCAAGAATTTCATTTTTGTTGATTGCCAAACAAAATATGAATAATTCATTCATCGATCACCCCTTTTCCAAATCTTTAATTGATCACCCCCAATGCAGCACGGCATGCTGCCAAAAATCAATAGTCATGTGACAATCTTTTGCTGAGTGACTAACCGGATCATTTTTTAAAATCGCAGATTTATAATTCAAACCATACTTATAGTATTTTCATGAAGGTAACTTAATTTCACCCCAACTGCGTCTTAATCTTAATGGCAGAATATATGGGCGGCATTGATTTATAAATTTCTTTTAAATGCTCGTTATGTTTGAATAATTCATAATATCTGTAATGTATATACATTAGCTATTATAACAAGCTAGGATATCATCATTACTCATGCATATATATTTTTGCAATTAAACTCAATGATTTTATTAAAGTAATTTATAACGTCTGAAATATACCTATGAAACGTATAATGGTTACTCTCGCATATGTATATCTGTAATTAAAGTATATTATTCTATCAAAATAACTTATTACCCATGAAATTTATCCAAAAAGTTTCTAGACCGGGCTTCTTTCAAATTGTTCGAGTGGTCGTGGAAACGTAAGAATTTGAATTTTGTCGAGAAATTTTAATGCATCTGTAGTTTCTACCGTTGAAATTTGAAAATCTCAACGCAATACAAGTTATACACAATTTTCATTGCTTGTATTTTTTTTTGAAGAACGATTCATAGTTTTATTAAAGTCATTTATTACCCCTGGAATTGATCTATATTAACTATATTAACGTGCAAATCAGTTCTAAACTTCGAGAACGTTAACAAATAAGACAGGCAGCTGAAAAACGCAGGAGATTAAAACGATATATCTATAGCAATCAAAGTTGAGAAAACTCTGCTTATGATGATCTTATGCCATTCTAATCTCGTATACTCCAGTCGTTTTGGATATATTTTTCCCGCTTAAAACGTCTTCTTGAACGCCGCAATTAGAAATGTTTCTAAAAGCAGAGTAATATTGTCAGGTGAATTTGAAGGTATAATAATGGTCTGAACACAATATTGCCAAACCTTTTAGCCCGATGTGTCAGAATTCTTTGTTTAATAATTGTGTTATCGTAGTGCCACATGTATTTCAGCTTTAGATAAACGTTTATACGACGGATGTTATGAAAGTGATGCCTATTAGGTCATAACTCGTTTATTATCAGCATGAGATATATGCAATTACGTTCATGTTTAGAGTAACATTTTGCTTACAGTATGGTACAATTCAAAATACTCTCCACCAGCGGCTGTTCATGTACGCACACCTTTGAACCCACTTGTCAAATTCACTTTGGAGAAACGCTTTTAAGCACTCCTTGCTCCAGCGTCTTGCACTTCGGTTGTGTGATCAAAGTTCTGTATCCGAAGGCTTTTCTCCATCGAACGAGTGGAAGTCTGATGGGGCCATATCAGGGTTGTGGGTAGAAGTGGCACCATTGATCATCCTATTTTTGCAATAACCTAGGATATTGCCAAAGAAATGTTCGGTCGTGTATTGTCATGGTGCAACTGGGTCTTTGTGGTCATTTCTCACGGGTGGCCCCTTGGGCTGATTCAATGTAGCGTTTGTGCTTCATTGTTACTCTCTCGGAGAAATCAAGCACAATCACTCCCCTTGTCATTCCAGAAGATAATCAACATAATTTTAGGTACTGGGCGCTGGCTTTTAGATTTCATTTGGTCTGTAAGGGAGTCGGATTATCGCCACTCCATGGACTGATTTTTGGTCTCATACAGGTATGACCAGGTCTCAGTGTACCAGTGGAAAAATTTCTTGAAAAAAAAATGTCCTCGAGGGTTTCAAATCCTGTCAGCAATTCCTAACACACGTTGAGTCTCCACTCTTACAAATCAGCCGTTAATCGGCGAGAAATCCAATTTGCACACACTTTGCAATATCCAAGGTTGTGAATAATCTAATCAACGATATTTTGACCACACCCAGGTTCCTTAACATTTTCCCGAACGGTGATACGCCAGTCTTTGTGAATCATGTTATTCACCTTTTTTTTATTTTTTATTCTTTTTTTTTTTACATTGAATGCTTTCAATGACCTTCCCCTACACAGTTCCTCTTAAACCCTGGTTTCGCCGACTTGGATCTTCTTTACCCATATTCGCACATTACTCTCATCAATTGTCACCTCCCCATACACATTTCTGTGTCTTCTGTCGCTGTCAGCAGCAGTGCACTCCTCTTTGATTAAGAACTCGATATCTACTCTTAGTACCTGCTACACATCAATTGTTGAGAAATATCTGGAAATACAGAAACCAAATCAGTCGTGATATAAGAGATTTATCTATCGGGTGGTATAAAATAATTACATTTCGATAGATAGTTCCAGAGTGAATGACCAACAGGCTTTACTTTCGGAAGGCTCTCGTAGACAAGCAGCCAATTTTCATGATATATTCATAAAACCAGGGGTTTGATAAAATGTAATTCGGTATTGCAAATCATACTTATAAAATCGGGATGATGGACTGAAATTGCTTCGTCCAGCACTGACGTGAGTGCTATGAGTTTGCCATCACTGAACTTCTGTTTGCTTCCTTCAAACTGTCCCATCTATCCATGAAAAAAGCTCCTTATGGATCAATAATCTGAGTGGTTAAAGAAAACTCATTCAACAAATGAAAACAGTCGAGGTGTACAACAGCTGAAACATTGTGTTCACGAAATGAACCAAGATGAAGCCAATAGTCCAAAAGAATTTTACATTATGAAATGAATCTATCACGTAGGAACTTTCTTTGCCTTTTAAAATACAAACTTGCGAATAATGTCACTAGAAATCAAATTTCTTGACTAAAATCTGACTCAGTACCCATTTGTGGAAGACTTAAGAACCAAATTTGTCTCATTGATATTCTGTTCATAGATACGTTGACGAAAAAGACACAGCAATCAAAATTCAAAAACAGAGATGAAAAGAATAGACCACATCTACTGGGGACAATAAATAGACGGTTAATTTCCAAGTAACCCTAGATTTGCAGACGACATCACCGTTAATGCTAAGAACCTTCAAGATCTCCAAGTAATACTAGACAAGATAAATGAAGAAAGCAATAAAATTCACTCTAAATTCATTGAAACAAATTTCAGGTAAGATAAACATGATGAGGACAAAGATACAACTGGGATAAAAACGCTGAGCTGGAGAAAGTAAACCACTTCATCTACCAAGGACAACAAATAGACAGCCGATACCTAAGCCACCCCGTATTTGCTGATTACATCATTCTTATCGCTGATAAATTTCAAGATCTCCAAATAATGCTAGACGAACTGAATGAATAAAACACTATAGTTGGTCTTCATATGAACTTCGATTAAACAAATGTTATGTACACTAAACATGTTGAGGAAAAATCGAAAATGCAAAGCTGAAAATAGTGAATCCTCCCGGTTGTCACCTATGAAGCTGACGGAACCTAATCAAAAGATTGACCTTCAACCTGAGAACTATTCAATGCACACAAGAGAGAATCGTGCTTGATATCTCATGGAGAGATCACGAGACATAAGATATTATAGAAAAAACAGGAGTCAGAGATACCATATAATCTATTAGAAAACTCAAATGACAATTGGCAGGCCATGTTATAAGAATGTCAGACAACTGCTGGGTATCATGACTCGCAACGTGGATTCCTAGAGATTCAATGAGAAACTTTGACAGGCAACAAATGAGATGGCGTGAAGGACAAGACAATTTCAGAAGAATTAGCTCTGCAACGCCCATGATAGGTAGATCTTGTGAAGCTTATGTCCAACTAAGGGCGCTGTTGGTACTGCTGCTGGTAGTTTCAAAATAATCATTCGGTTGAAGATGTTAGAGGGCCCTTGAGGCAAGGATCAATTACGAAAGGGTTACTTGGTGGTGAAAACGTTAAGAACCACTACGATAGGATATTGCGTCAAGATCTCGTTACTTCGAGATTTGAAAAAAAGGTCTCCAGTGTCATACTGCTAACCGATCATAGTGATTCTCATTGGGTTTATCCAATTAGAAAAGGTTTCTTGGGGATACTTATAGGGGGATCTCCATTGGGAAAATGAGATTTCTATGATGGCAGATATCGGCTCAGTCTCTTAAGAATTCAGATCTTAAATTAAGCAACATTCGGGTTAAAGTCAGCTGATAGCCTTTTCTCAATATTTTCTAGTGTTAGACACCGTCAACGAAAACTGTCACCCAAACTGTTAAAATTAGTTTCTTCAGTTTTCAATCTAGTCTGGCTGGCTGGCTGGCTAGCTGTGTAATTAAAACAAACTTCACTTTTAAACTCATCATTTTTTCTCAAAGTGAATTTCCTAAACTAATCTGATGAATGTATTTCGAGTAAAAAAAATAAACCAGACGGATTAAAAATACTCTAATTCCTGATCATCACTATCACCAGTCTCTTAATGTCCATCTTTGGACATTGACCTTCCCCAGGATTTGCCACACTTCCTCATTATGGTCATCACGGAGCCAATACTTTCTGAATTTGTCTAGCTCGTCTCTCTATCTAATACTCTGCTGGCCTCGGTTGCGCATGCGATCTCTTGGGATCTATGCTGTGAATCGTGATATCCATCAGCTGTCTGTCATTCTTGCAACATGATCGGCCCGTTGCCATTCAAGTTTTTTAATGGATTCTATGATGTCTCAGATTCCTGTTTTCTTCTGGATATATTGTGCTGTCTTGTGATCTCTCCATGTGAGGTTGAACACAAATCTTTCATGTGTACGTTGCATGCTTCTCAGGTCAAGTTCCATGTTTCAGCTCCATAAGTGATTATCGGGGGGATGCATTGGTTGTATACTTTTCTTTTTAAGATGAATGGAATCTTCTTTTTGAAGATTGAGCTTGCTCTGCCGAAAGGTTTGACATCCTCAAGAAATTCTCTGCTTGATTTCTTCTTCTTTTGAGGGTCTCATGGAGATTTGTTGTCCTAGGTAGATGTATTGGTCTTTGTGATTTTTCCCGACGTGATTGTTGCACATGATCTTTGCCTTGCTGAACTTCATGCGTAGGCAAACCTTTCTTTCTTCATTTTGTTCATCTAGCATTAGTTGGAGGTCGTGTAGGTTCTGTGTGAGAAGGGCAATGACGTCTGCAAATCTGTGGTTGCTTTGATATTTGCCCTCTATTTTGATTCCTTTATCCTCCCATTTGAAGTTTCTGGAGATCATCTCGATGCAGGTTGTGAAGTGTTTGGGTGAGCTGGTATCACCTTGTCTTACTCCTTTTTGGAGCTGGGAGGATTCAAAGTCTTTATGTAGCCTGATAAAGGAGCTGCTGCGATTGTATATATGTTGCAGCACTCTAGGGTATATGGGGTCAGTACCCTGTAGAATGATAGCCTTTATGACCGCAGGGATTTCTACAGAGTCGATGGCTTTTTTGAATTCGATAAAGGCTACTGCAAGTAACTGCTTGTATTCTGCCACGGTTGCCCATGACGTGCTGAGGGGAATCTGGTTGGATTAGTCATTGCTGCTGTCGTTCAGAGTGACCTTAGAGCTTCGCCGGCTCTTAGCACCCTTACTATCTTTTCTTGGAAAGAAGGTATGGGTGTTAGCAGCGCTGGGGAGAAAAAAGATATGGGATACGTTACATTTTTTTCAATAAGTAATTTTCTCAATGATAGCAGTGTTCCAATCAGAGCAAGAACGTCGGCCAACACATGAACTTCAGCAAGACGAAGATCATGTGCAACAACCACATCGGAGATAAAAAAAAAGAACCCACTAAGATCAAAATCGCGAATTCAGAACTGGAGAAAGTAGATCACTACATCTACCAAGGACGACGAATCTCCTTGGAACCCTCAAAAGAAATCAAGCAGAAAATTACACTAGGATGGCAAGCCTTTGGCAGAGCAAGCTCAACCTAAAAATAAAAAAAAAATAAAAAAAAATAAGATCCCATTAAACCTAAAAAGAAGGGTGTATAACCAATGCATCCTCCCAATAGTCAATTATGGAGCTGAAACATGGAATCTAACCAAGAGACAGATCCGCAAATTGAGAATTATGCAACGTGCACCTGAAAGAATTATGGTAGGCCTGACATGGAGAGACCATAAGACAGCACAGCACATCTGGGAAAAAATAAGAGTCAGAGACATCATAGGGTCCATTAAAAAACTAAAAATGGCGGTGGGCTGGCCATGTTGCAAGAATGGTAGACAACCGATGGACATTGCGACTCATGACATAGATCCCCCAAGATCACTTGCGCAACCGATGCCGGCAGAATATTAGATGGAGAGACGAGCTTGACAAATTCAGAAAATACTGGCTCTGCGATGCCCATGATAGAGAGGATGGACGTTAAAAGACTGATGATGATGATGATGATGTTTTTCTCATTCGACCAATGGATCTGTACTGTGTACTTGAAATTTATTCTGGTGGTATCTATTCTTGGATGGAATTTTTTCACACGTCTTTAAATTGACGCAAATATTCCTCAATTATTAACTAAGATGACAAGTTATCGTTATCATACTGCTATGTTTACTCACTACAGTAGTCTCTAGGCCAAGATAAGTTGCGATAAAAAGCAACAAAAAATTAAGATAAGAGATATTACTCGGGAGAAATCGATATGTTTACGAGATCATTTTTTCAGTCAATGTTTATTTTGTAGAAATTACAGAATTAATATGAATTCTGTCTGTGAGAAGCTTTTCAGTCTTTGGTTGTACAGGAAACATTTCAAACAAGACTGGTTCCTTCAGGCTCATACTTCGCTTGAACGCAACTATTTCAGTCCCAAAGCCGAATTTTCAAAAACAAATGAAAATATTTCCTTACTCATCAAAGCGAGTGTATGTGTGTGTATGCGTAAAATTTCTACTCTGGACTGTTAGATTCTAAGAAGAGTAGAGATGAACGGAAAAAAAATAAGTAAAGATTAAAAAAAAGGGATAAGTAATAAATTGTAATTAAAAAAATCTGTTTAGCGACATTAAAAAATTCAATCTAGCGTCCATAACCCTCTCTCACTTTATTCCTCACCGTACCTTCTTTTCTCTGTTTGTTTGTTTCTCTCTTTATCCCTCTCTCCTTCTCTCTTCCTCCAGATAATTCGATCTTGAGTCTATTTTCTCTATCTATATTCATTTCTCGATTTCTCTTTATTTCTATCTTTCTTTCTCTTTCTCGTTTCGTTGATTGATGATGTAAGAATAAAATCAGTCTCTCTCTTCTCCCTTCTCTCTCTATCCATCATTTTAAATGCTGAATAGGTCAGGAAAATAAAGACAACTCAGTGGGAGCTTCACAAAAATCAATATGTTTACAGAGAACAAGTTTTTTCAGTCAATATTTATTATGTAAAAAGATAGAATTGATATGAAATTCACACTGTCTGTTACAAACTTTACAAACATGAGAGAACAGAAAACATCTTTTTAATTTACTGTATTGTACGCCCTATAAGACGCACTAGCATATTTTTTTCATTTAACTTTTAGATTCATAGAAATTCTTGTAACTGCTGTGGATCTCTTCAATGAATCAAATGGAAAATGAAACTCTTTTGTAAACAGAATTAGAGAAAAAATTACCGAAATGTGTAAACGTGTAAAATGATCAGAATTTACTCCCCTTTAATTAATTTTTGGAGTTCCTATAATTCGAAGTGTTGAATTTAGTATGAAATTCGTTGGAATAATATTAAGTCCAACAATAACTTGAGAAATCTCTGCATGCGTGCGTGAGTGTATGCAACAAAATAACTCGATAACGAATTTGATATCCGGCATATATATATATATATATATATATATATATATATATATATATATATATATATATATATATTAGTCAGCACACAAGACATTGCTGTATCGGGTTTGAAGTGATTTCGATTAACGGTTCTCGAGAAATCTGATAAAAATAAATCAGAAACCATAGCTTCTACATCTTTTATCTAAAATTCTAGATCTAATTTTTGATAAGAAATATCTAAATTGGTATCATTTCTGAATTCGGATATAGAATATCTCAATCAGCGACACTGGAGGAGAAGCAACTGAAAAAATACAGAGCCATACTTTCGTACAAAATAAATTTCACATGGCTATTATGGCGGGTACTCCAGAAAAGTCCGATCTCATTCGTACGAACACCTTTGGAACAGGCATTGCCTTTGTGTATAATAATTCTATAGTGACTTTTATTGCGGACTTGGAGGATTCATAGATTCAAAAGAAGGAATCAAAACCCAAATTTCAGAGTTTGTGAGTCAGATTTTGAAAAAAAAATTCTTATAAGCTGCAAAATACTGTATGAGTTGAACATCTAATTACTATGAAGAAATCTACGTTTATTTGTGTGTGTGTACGTGTGTGTATCTGTGTGTGTGTGTGTGTGTGCATATACGTGTGAGCATCATGATCATTTGGGAACTGACCCTTGTACGATGTTATATTAGCCTGTACACTACGCAATGCAGATTCGAGTTTGAACTTGTTCGGATCAGTGGTTCTTGAGGAATCTAATGAAAATGAATAAAACATTGAAATTTCAGATCTTCCGTGTGTCTGAATTTAGATATAAGATAAATAATCGAAATACTTTGAAGTCGTGGAATTGTATGACAGACAGGCATTTATTTTACATGAGAATCCTGGCATGCTGCTCCCCACACTATTTAATCTAGACCTTCCTTAACCTGTTCCTTTGGAACGAGCACTGTCTTAGTATATATTAATTCTAAAGCTGCATGTTTATATCCTTCTCGCTCTCTCTGTACTAATTCTCACAACTACGGCTGAGAAAGCAGCGGCAGCAGTGTCTCCATCAAACACTCATCAGGAGATGACCCTAGTGTCAAGTATATTTCCGGGATTAGATATCATTACCATTACCCAAGACTACCCCAGTACTCCCCCAGGATATTATCCGGTTTGGTTGTTTTTCCAAGTCTGCGTAGGAATGTCCGTCTGGTCGATGCAGAGGAAGCCTCCGTCTGCTCTTATAACATCTTTAAATATTATTTCTTTATATATTGTACTATACATAAATATATGCTTATATATATATATATATATATATATATATATATATATATATATATATATATATGGTACCCGTCATAAGCATTTGAATAAACTGTCATTTTACTTCTAATCGCTTGGGTTTGAGAGTTAAACACAGGAATATTACACCGGAAGAGGACAATTTTCTTGGAATCAACATAATGAGGTAAACATTCTGGTATGTTTCTTGGTTCTGAATGTTAAATTCCTTTAAAACGTTTTCTTTTTGGTATAATCAAATTGTTAAGTGGAAAAAATCAAGTTTTTTTATATGGAAGAGTTGCACAAACCTTGTTTTACTTGTGTAAAGTTTCTTTTTTTCAACTCTTGAAACTAAGCAAATAGGATCAAAATAACTGTTGATTTGAATACTTATGACAAAACTATATATATCTATATAATTGTGTCATCCACAGACAGCTGTTTCGTTGTAATACAACTGTTCAGTGTGGCTATAGACTATCCGTTATCCCATCCACTACCACGAGGCAGGATTGAAACTTTTGCTTCAGATCCGGAGGCCGATATCCAACCTCTGCACTAGTGAACTGGTCTGTCAGTGAGGCTGAATTTTAGCGATATACTTATTTATTTAAAATTCCTCATCCACCAGAGTGCTCTATTCCTATGAAAGAGCATATATATATATATATATATCAATGTTTCACACACGCACAGACACATCCACTCACGCGTTCACACACACACACACACACATATATATATGTATGAACAATCTATGGAAATGAGGCTACAACTGGAATCGAACTTGCGACCGATAGTGTAGCTGCTTCAACATTGCATTGTATATACAATTAAGCAAATAGCCACTGTGATGCAAAAGGCCCAAATAACTGTTTCAGCACCAAATCCTCATTTCTATTTATTCTCAGTCTATATCTGCTCTGTTTGTTTATTTCAACGCAGACGATTATGTAAACAAATGGATACATGATCCGACAGAGTGATTAAGAAGTTGCATTATATTGTAGTAAAACTCTATTTGAAATTTATCTTAAGAGCAACATTACATTGAAGCGACTATCCTATGGGTCGAAGGTTCGATTCCTGCACCAGCCCTATTTTCTTTAACTGTTTATTCTATTCACGTTGTGTAGGCCAAATGATATTTTCACCATATATATATATATATATATATATATATATATATATATATATATATATATATATATATATATATATATTCGTCAACCTCTTTTTCTCCCAGAATTTCTTTTTCTTTTCCATCTACGCCCAACTATTTTTCCTTTCCTCTCCTCTCTATAATATTCATCTCTGTATGTATCCATCTGCCTGTCTATCTATCAATCTCTCCCTCCCTCCCTCTCTCTCTCTCTCTCTATATATATATATATATATACATATATATATATATATATATATATATATATATCCGAGAGCAATTCATTCGGTTAGAATTAGCAATTTATCTAATAAAAGAGTAAAAAATCCGTTGAATGTTTTGTTTGGGAGAATTCTTTTCAAAACATGAAAAAGAACGATTTATTCATGTAAATATTCACCAGATTCTTAAAAATATTAAAATTTGATTTATAAACAGTTTCTTATTAAGAAGCAAAACTTCTTTTATAACCAAACAACTGGATACAATATCCACTTCGCACTGCATATATCTCTACATCTAAACACAGTCACGCAATTCTTTGTTTATGTGCCACAAGCATATATATATATATATATATATATATATATATATATATATATATATATATATATATATATATATAAATTATGTTTTATGGAAAATAAATCTATTGCCATGATTAACCATTGTTTTACGGAACAAGATATTAAAACGGATGTATTTCTGCTTACATCCTGCATATATATATATATATATATATATATATATATATATATATATATATATATATATATATATATATATATGAGATATTTTACATTTACTTTGCTTTATTGTTTCTGCATAAAGTATTGAGCATTCTCTTCAAAAAATCATATATATATGTAAATGCGTGTATGTCTGTGAAGGATAAAAATAAATTCTGTATATCTTTTGGCAATTTCTTTATATATGTGTGTGTCTGAGTATATATATATATATATATATATATATATATATATATATATATATATATATAAGAAACCACTCAAGAAAACTGTCAACAGAGGTTTCTTCAGTTTTCAAGTTGGTCCGTCTAGCCAGCAGGTTATTTCTGCATGTATATTAGTGCACAGGCAACACTTATGATGCTAGAAAACTGGAAAATCGATCATTCACTTTTTTTTTGATGTATAGAGAAAACGCTTTTGTTCTTTTCACAATCCCTTCCAAACCAATAAAATAGTTTTTAATAGTTTTACAATGTAAATGTATACTAAATTAGTTTCTAGTTTATGTCCGACTGTGTTCATACTCGTTCTTCAGAATATTCGGACTTTTCAGTGATCCTTCCCCAGAAGAAAACAACTTTTCATTGATCACCCCCTGTACGGCATGCTGCCAAAAGACGTTTGTTACGTGATAGTTCTTGACTGACTACCCAGATTAGTATATTCATATGAATACATATTTAAAAAATGGTCCGAGATAATGAATTATAAATAATGTTATTTTATCTGGAAACCTATTTGAAATGATTTCCTGTCGTTACATTGTTGATATATCATTGGGTTTAGACAGCGTAAATAGAATAAACAAATAGAGAAAATGGGGCTGTTGCAGGAACCGAACCTGCCACTGATATGTTACCGCTTCAACGTAGATACATTTACAATTTCGATTCCTGCAGCAGCCCCATTTCCTTCAAATGTTTATTCTATTTACACTGTCTAAATTGAATGATATATTAACCATGTAACGACGGGAAATAATTTCTGATGGGTTTCTATATAACATAATGCAATTTATAATTCATATATTTATATATATATATATATATATATATATATATATATATATATATATATATATATATATATGTTAAGTGATAGACATATTTGGGCCGATAGAATGAATCATGAATTGCGTTATACCATTCAGTAACTCCTTGGAAATGTTGTCTTGTCATTACATGGTTAATATATCACTCAATTTACACGATGTGAATAGATTGAACTATGAAAGAAAATTTTTCTTTAATATTTATTTTATTTACGTTGTCTACGGGCGAGTGTAACGATGGGGGGATGATCTCAAATAAGTTTATATAAGTTATAACCCAATTTATAATATATATATGTATATATATATATATATATATATATATATATATATATATATATATATATATATATATATATATATGTGTGTGTGTGTGTGTGTGTGTGTCTGTCTGTGTGTGTGTGTGTCTATGTCTGTGTAGCTTATATTACATGTATCGAAAGGCCTACGTCAGGTTGTCAATCCTTGGAATATCCGATTTTCTTGAACGGCCAATTTGAATCACCTTTTTTTAATGGCTAATAGTGGCTAGAATTACCCAAAACACGGCAGGAATTGGGTACATTTTATTTCTAAGTAACAATATATGCTCAAAATACTCATGCAAAAGCTCAGACAAATTTACGACACACTTATACGACGGTATTGTATATATATATATATATATATATATATATATATATATATATATATATATATATATATATATATATATATATATATATATATATGTTTATTTGTGTGTATATGTGTGTGTATGTAAGGTAAGTCCCCAAGACAACAACGGATGCGTTTAACGGATTGGAATAAAGTGTATGGGACGTATGAAACATTTTTTTCTAGTAATGGAATCTAGCCGTTTTCAGCGAATCAAACTGACCGTCCTTTTTAAGTCTAGCCACTTTAAGTGATTCAAAATAGCCATTATCCTCAAATATAATAACGTTTTGCTATTCAAAATGGCCCCCTCTTTAAATCTGGCCACTTTTATTTATTCAAAATTGTCTCAGACCCAAGATTCCACCCTTTGTGGAAAATGGCGTAATCCAAACAGGCAATTATCGTAATTTCCAGAGCATTCCAAACCCCTAAAATAACATTCCTCGATGTCTGCCCCTGGCGATGTCAAAGGTCAAGATTCGCTATCAGCTTTAGCTGATGTCTAACCCTTTGAATACGGCTATAATCCCACTGCTTGACCAAGGCCTTTTTTAGCTCCTCCATATCGACTGATACTTCACTAACCTTTATCAGATCTTACCGGCAAAGCTTTCAATCCTATCCCTCCATCTTATATCGGATCTTCTAAGTTTCTTATCTCTAGGGCACCAATCTCTTTCGTGCTTATATACATATATCAGGTCCTACTGAAAACTGCAAATTGAATATACCAGCGCTAACTTTAATAATTGCCCGTTTTTGCTTCGATGATGACCACAAGTCGAAACGAAAAAAGATATATTCATGATCATCATCATGATCATCATCAATCTCTTAACGACCTTCTCCAGGATTCGCCACAATTTTCTATAGTGGGCGTCGCGGAGCCATTATTTCTTTAATCTATCTAGTTCATCTCTCCATCTTGTGTTCTGTCGGCCTCGGTTTCTTACGTGATCTCTGGGGATCCATGTTGTGAGACGTGATGTCCATCGGTTACCTTTCATTCTTGCAACATGGCCTGCCCATTGCCATTTGAGTTTTTTGATAGTTTAAAATGAAATAAGATAATTTTTACACACATTCATTCCAGTCTGTGTGTTTCCCTTATGTTCGACCATATACTTAGTCTCTCTTGCTTACACACGAGAGAACGTAGATCAAATGTGTCCAACATGTATTATTGTTCCAATATAGGCAGGTTTTGCAGAGTTACTTTTATCATTCAAGTATCTGCTATGTAATAGACAATGAGCATCCTGTTTGATATATAAATGTCAACCCAGAAAGTAGACAAATTCTCTAGATGTAAAGGAAGTGATATCACGGAGGCGCCATCTTGGCTCGTATCATAATGAAAGCGGGGACCGTTTCTGGAAATAGCTGATCTGCTCAGATGCCAGATTTGTAAATATTTGTAAATTGTAGTCAACCTTTGATACAAGACAGCAGCCTACGGGGGAGTTGTTTTTGCTTTCTTGGGAAGCCTGCTCCTGTCTACAGGTTTATTCCATGCCCAATACAAAAGAATTAATTGTCTGTTACGCCCAGAGTGCTTTATTTTACGCCTTCTTGTCATCCTTGTCTCATATCTTACCTACATTTTCTCTTTGACTTCTGTTTCTTTCCCCCAATTGTGTACTCACACACACCTATATATCTATATATATCTTTATCTATATCTATCAATCTATCTATCTATCTATCTATACATATATATTTATATTTATATATATATATATATATATATATATATATATATATATATATATATATATATATATATATATATATATATTTGCATGAGATGGAAGAAGGGTATCGTGTGAAAGACTTCATTTCCTGTACTTGATTCCAAAATAAATTTGAACCTTTAATTTTATATTGTAAATCAAAAATTGTAATGGACACTATTAGGAAAAAAAAATAGATGTTTCAACTTCTATGCAATTTATGGTTCACCCTAAATCAAAACACGTCCCGGCTGATCAAATAATATAGATGTCAACAAGAATACAATTTTTAAAGGCATGCGTCCGAGCTCAACTCGTACGTAGCGTACTAACACAGTTTATTAAAGACTTTGGTATGAATCCTTGCAAAAGAAAGTTTCGAATAGATATAAAAAAAATCCTCCTAAACACAAGAAAGAAAAACGTAAAAGCTGCTACCGAGGCGATTGGTGGACTTGATCGATCTTTTAAAATTTCAAACGAAGACCTACAAACCATTGTAAAATCATTATCACTATCTGATCTTAGCGGTGTACAATATATTTGAATATGTAACCCATGTAACAGAACTACCTAACTCTCGAATTCAGAAACAACTGATATTTGCCAATGAAAGAGAAGGAACATCTCTTGAAATTCAAGATCGAGACAATGTTAAATTCATCTACCATGGATATATAAATGAAAATAAGAAATGAAGAGGGGTCTATGTTTTTGATATGTACGTTTGTTTCTTAGTATTTATCACAATCATTGTATATTATTGATAATTTTGACTAGTTTTCACCTGGTTTTCGCCATAACATTGACTCAGACCGCAACAACTGTTAGGCCCACGGGATCGAACTCACGCACTCAAGCCACAGGGAATCCTGATCTTTTTGGCGATTGGTCTTCATGATCACACAGAAACTGATTTACTGAAGTACCGTATATATCGGAGAGCTTCAATGAACAACATATTTACTGTCCTGCATGACTGTTTTTATCTATCTTCCAGGCAACTTCATAATTGAATTCTCTCGGAACTTTTCATCTTTTTCAGCACAGAACTGCTCTAGACGCGTTTCGTAGCCTTCCAGGCAATTGGAATTTTATTTTCATTAAGAAAATTATGTAGAGACCGGCATAAATGGGAATCCGGAGGTCGTATATCTACTTAATAGATTGATAGTAAATACAAATAGGCAGGTCTGGTTAGTCACTCGATAGAAACCAACACCTTTTGGCAGCATGTCGTGTTGGGGATGATCAATTAAAAAATTCGAAAATGAAGTGATCAATGAATAAAATAGTTGCATTTTGTTAGGCAGTGATCACTGAAATGTCCAAATTAAAAAACAACAACTGAATGTTGCAGGATATAAACTAAAGGAAGCAATTTAGCATAAACTTACAATGCAAATTGAACCACCATTGAAAATGAGGGGTGGAAAGAACACTTTTTTTGTAGACATAATAAGTAGTAAATTTTTCTTTTCTTAGATAGGTTGC
>OY735239.1:14724388-14809388 GCA_963457665.1 Thysanoteuthis rhombus | reverse complement strand
ATAGAGTTGTCCGTTGAAAATGAAATGTCATATAGAATATATAATACTATCAGGAATCCGCCTTCTTAACGGCAAGTCCCTTTGCTGCAAGCCTCAGTATACGCACTTGTGGTCACTCACTAAAACTACACACTGTCCTAAAACAGTCTAGAATGTAAAGAGTATCAAGTCTAACAACTGAGCACAATCTAGTCCTGAAACAGTGAAGTTGAACATCAGATTAGTTGTTCCCTACTTTACTAAGATCATTCATCTCTTTTGTCAGTAAGATTAATACTTTCTTCATTTCCACTAAAATTTCGATATCCTCAAAAACACCATGGAGCTACTCGTGACACCCTGGGGAGCCGTGGTATGCTCTTTGGGAATCACCACTTCAGGAGACAAAGACTTCGTCTGCACCTCCCCATTTCCGTTCAAGCCATCGCATCTGGGCCCGTCCGTGCCAATCTTGTAATTTTTAAAAGTGAAAAGTTCACTAGTTCAAATCCATCGCTACGAACTACATTCCTTGATGCCCTTCCCATCCCAGCACGAAAACATTTCATGTCAACCTCTGTTCAGCCTTTCTCTCTCTTGTAACACTTCCCAAACGCCAAGTTGGCCATTTTATTTTTTATTTATCGGCCATGATAATTTCATTTGAAATTTTCGCACATTCTGACTTCGTTATAGGATTATTTTTAATAGTTCTTTTGTAATGGCAGCTTTAATACACTAGGAAATTAAGAATATTGAAAGGGAAAGAGAAGCCTAGAAAGGAAGAAAAGGGCTTAGTGTGAAAAAGAGAGAAAGTGATAGAGAAAAACAGAGAAGGAAAGGAAGAATGAGAGAAAAAAGGAAGATCTAGGAAGAAAGAAAGAAAGAAAGAAAGAGAGTTAAAGAGAGAGAGGGGAATTAACAAAAAAGAAAGGAAGAAAAGGGAGAAAGAGAGTGAGAGAGAGAGGCAAATTAACGAAGAGGGAATGGAAGAAAGAAAGAAAGAAAGAAAGAAAGAAAGAGGGAGAAAGAGAGAGGGGGGAGAAACAAAGAAGGAATGAAGGAAAGGAAAAGAGAAAGAAAGAAAGAAAGAAAGAAAGAAAGAAAGAAATAGGGAAAAAAGAGAGGGCAGAGAAACAAAGAGGGAAAGAAAGAAAGGAAGGAAGAAAGAGAGAGAGAGAAAGAAAGAAAGAAAGAAAGAGAAAGTAAGAATTATAAGTATAAAAGCAATCCACAATCGTTAATGTAGATATTTGCAGACCTTGACACAAGGTCAAAGCAGTAGGAACACCCAGCAATCTGCTCATTACCAAGTTTGTCATAATAGCCATTTTATGGCTAGATCTGACAAATCTGGTTTTTATAAAGAGATTTTGGCTGGGAACTATTCATTTTTCAAATTCAGATTTTGGGTCATCTTGACTTTGATACAATAGTAATTTTGATGAATCTTCATTTTGGTTTGCACTTCAATATTGTGACGTTTGATAAACAATCATGATTGATATTTTCTTTAAACTATACTATTCATCTATTATTAAGGGCTCATTATAAAGTTGCAATAAAAAGGCAACTGAAAAACTGAGATGAAAGTGAATAGTTGTATGAGGAAATTAATGATTTACAGTACTTGATCCGTTGAAAAGATATTAGAATAATTGCTTTTATAATTTTGGCCATTTTTGCATATTTTTATCAGCCAACTCCCAGGCAAACTCTATCCTCAACCAATTGCAAATTTTTGTTTTGGCCATTTTTGGCTTTTTTTCGTGTTTTTGGCCTGAAACGTCTTTAAATATCTTGTCTTCGACCTTAGATAAATAATTTTAGCATTTGGCCATTTCTGGCATTTTTGGTGTGTTTTTGGCCTGAAACGTCTTGTACTATTTTGCAACCCTGTTCTAAACCTTTTATAAATAATTTACCCATTTTTTACTATTTTCTCGTGTTTTCACCTGAAATCATTTCCAGCTATCTGCCAGCTCTGTCATCGACCCTTCTTTCTTGAAGAATTTTTGTATTTGACCATTTTTAGCATGTTTTTTTTTGGTCAAAAACGTTACTACCTATCTGGCAATCCTGTCCACAACATTGTTCAATCAATGTCGGTATTTGGCAATATTTGGCAATTTAAAGCGATTTGGCACCTATTTCTGGCCCAAAACATCTCCGTCCTCGACATTACCACACCCTTATAACACCTCCCAAACCCCAGTTATCCTCAATCTTCAATAGAGCCTTGTCTTCGAAAGTGGCAATTGTGGTTCCCCTAACCCATGGTATTTAATCAGCGTGCAGATGACATTTGTGAAAGGTGAAATCTCATTTTCCTGACGACGGTACTAAATTTCTTTTGTGTCATATTTTGAGGCTAAGCAACGGAAAGAAGTGTTTTATTGTCAGTCTGGCATTTTAGATACGTACGTATCAATATGAATAACTTTGCAAGACGCTTCTATCTCTCTGCATAGATGACAATCCTTTTTCATTTCAACTGATTTCTTTTGTATTCCTATTTCTTTTGTATCCCAATATTCTCAGCGAAGGGCAGAACCTGAAAACTCTAGGTCTTATAAAATCATTAACCAGGGGATTTAGAGTTTTTGAGGGATTCCCATCGTGAGAGATAGTGAGTTACAGTAAAATGAGAATGTGTAGTCAAAACCAGTGATATGGAATCTCTCTATACTTTAAGGTTACAGTGAAATTTATTGTCTTCTAATAAGGTTGCACTCAAGAAACTTTTAGTAAGTTTACAGCTAAACGTAAAGTTGTAAACATTTGATGAATAAGTTCTGTTCTTATTTAATTAGTGAATGTTACTTAAAAACTGCAAAGGTTTACTAACCATTTAATTACTTTTTTCGAAATTGCTTTTTGTGATAAAGCTTTGTGATATCAAGAATGTAGGAGAAAGCAATTGATGGTTTAGGAAGCCACATCCCCCTCTCTCTCTTTCCTCCCTTGTCTATATATATATATATATATATATATATATATATATATATATATATATATATATATATAAGAAGGCATGTTAATATGACTGTTTTGTTTTTAAATCTCCCAAATAGTTACATAGTAAACAACTGATGATCCCAATAAGAAGAATTCAGACGCAGTACCATGATATCAAAATCCGTGAAAAGCATTTACTGATATAATTTTTGTGAAAACCTTTTTTGATATATATCCAGTGTTTGAAGCTGTAGAGCTTTCTAGAATATATATGTATATATATCTATATATATATTCTGATAATGATAATTCTGATATATATTTACACACACACACACACATATATATATATATATATATATGTATATATATATATATATATATATATATATATATATATATATATATATATATATGTATCGGAAGCGGTGTTAATATAACTGCTTTACATGGTAAACAGCTGATGATCCCTACAAGAAAAATTCACACATTGTTCCATGATATCATCTTCTGTGAAAAGCACTAATTGATAACGGGAAATGACTTAATGTCTGTGAAAAAATTTCTTTTTTTAAAAGTATTCAGTGTTTGAAACTGTAAAGCTTTCTAGAATATATATATATATATATATATATATATATATATATATATATATATATATATATATATATATATATATATGTATACATATATATATATATATATATATATGTATATATATATATATATATATATATATATATATATATATATATACACACACATATATATATATATATATATATATATATATATATAGTGAAATGATATAAAAGATGTCCAGTATGATGGAGCCCTACAAACAGAAAAAATACAAGAGGTCTACGAAAGAGAGACAAACGAAAACACTGTAAATTGGATTCACTATGAAAACCCTGTACAGTCATAATTTCTCCCTCCAACAATGAACGAATGTCGAAACAAGTTTAGAAATATGTATAAAAAGTGAAATGAAAACGTTTATTCCCACTACTGTCTGTGTGTCCTCCATATTCTTTCTTCTTTTCTCTTTTTTGTTCTTTTTATCTATCTATCCATCTATCTATCTATCCATCTATCAATCTATCTATCTATCTATCTATGATCATTATTACCCTTACCTTAGTTATGTTTTTCGTTATTTTCCATAGGAAATAAGTGATCATTTTTCATGGGCAAAAACGATTATTTTTCGTTGGCTATAGATGTTTTTTTTCCATTGGCAATCAATGATGATTTTTCGTAGGTTATAAATGATTATTTTTGATAAGCTATGATCTATCATTTTTCATAGACAATAAAAGATTTTTCAATAAGCTAATAATGGTTATTTTTCATAAGCTATCAATGATTATTTTTCATAAGCAGCAAATGATTCTTTTATTGGCAAAAAATGTTTATTTTTTATAAGCTATAGATGAACATTTTCATTGGCAATAAAAGATTATTCTCCATAAGTCACAAATTATCATTTATTAATTGGCCACAAACGATTTTTTAATAGGCAATAAATGATTATTTTTTATTGGCAACAAACGATTATTTTTCGTACGCCTATAAATAATTATTTTCGATAAGCTATAAATGATCACTTTTCATTGACAAAAAAACAAAACAATCATTTTACATATAGATGATTCTGTCCATACATACTCGTCATTTGATATATTTCTGTTTTCTTTATTTTCCAGGAATTACCAGATTTTGTCAACATTGTTGAATAGACAAAAGTGTTCTTTCGGTAAGTGTTGAAAATCTTTTGTCATCAACTGGCTCTATGCCAAATCCAGTTTTATTGACCAAGCCTAGTCTCAACCCAGCGATCTCCAAGATTTTCAATACGTGTTCCACATCTTATATTTTACTCATTTTCGTGAAATTGACATGACTGACTGTATGTGACAGACACCATAAAAGCTGCTGAACATAAATCCATGAATTTTTTTGTATGTGTGCTAGTGTGACCCTTATGCAGGTTTGTAGTAAGTCAGCTTTTGAAAATCATCACAAACGTGTTTTTTGGGAGTGTGATCGATTCACAATACGAATTCATCTTAAAAAGGTCACATATTTTATGCCCTCTATGTGACGTGACTTTACATTGTTACAATATGTAAATATATATATATATATATATATATATATATATATATATATATATATATATATAGAGAGAGAGAGAGAGAGAGAGAGAGAGAGAGAGAGAGAGAGAGAGAAAGTTGGATACCATTCAGCTATAGTTAAGAAGTGTGTATCTTTTTGTATATAGCAAGTGAAATGCAATACAATTGCTAGAATAGGCTAACCTTTTCAGCTAATTTTATTGCTAAAAACGTCATATATAGTCATTCTAAACCCATTTAGTAGATGAAATTACGATACACAAAGATTGCAGGGCAAATGATTGATAGAAATATACACTTATTCTAATTTAAATCTAATAAGATATGGGCGTAAGGATGGTGAACTCATCGTTGAACTTTTATATGAATTTATTCCACCCGTCAGAGCCGGTTCATAGTCTAGTGATTTGTAATGAATAAAAAAAAGGTCATTAATAATGGCTCAGACAGGATATTCAATTATTCAATCGCTCAGTTTCGCTGATCCAACTTGAAACAAAACGAAAAAAATTCTTACAAGAGATTCATTTAAAAATGACAGAATTTCGACATACTTTTAATTGAATACTGCATTTGCACTAATTGATAAAGCAACGATATAATTGCAGTCAACAAGTAGTTCTGATTAGTCTCTCGATAGAAACCGTCACTGGACCAACATCTTTTGGCTGCATGTTGTGTTGGGATCGATCAATTAAGAAATTGGAAAAATGTGTCATCAATGTTTAATTCCTTCTCTCGCCTCTCGTTGAGTGATGATTACTTGAAAAAAGTCCTAATTTTCTAGAAACAAGCGTGAACTCCATCAGAAACACACTGAGACCAATTTAGCACACAGTGAGGTTCTAAGTGGGCCTTTCACTGAGAAAAAAAAACTATTTGGAGGGGTTTGAAAAAGTTTTTTCTTGATATAATAAAGAGTGAAGGGTGTATTACCAATGCATCCTCCCAATAGTCACTTATGGAGCTGAAACATGGAACCTTACCAAGAGACAGATCCGCAAATTGAGAACCATGCAACGTGCACATGAAAGAATAATGCTGGGCCTCACATGGAGAGACCACAAGACAGCACAGTACATCTGGGAAAAGATCAGAGTCAGGGACATCATAGAATCCATTAAAAATCTGAAATGGCAGTGGGCTTGCCATGTTGTACGAATGGCAGACAACCGATGGACATCGTGACTCACGACATGGATCCCCTGAGATCACATGCGCAACCGAGGCCGGCAGAATATAAGATGGACAGACGAGCTCGACTAATTCAGAGAGTATTGGCTTTGCGATGCCCATGATAGAGAAGTGTCACGAATCCTGGAGAGGGTCTATGTCCAACAACAGACGTTGAAAGACTGATGATGATGATGCGAAAATAAGATGGCGAAACAAACTGAATAAGTTCAGAAAGTATTGGTTTTGCAACACCATAATAAAGAGTCTAGCAAATCTGTTGACGATGATGGAGATAACTAAAATAGTCCTACTTTCACTGGACACCCATTATGAGGCCAATTTTAGCATAAACTTGCATTGTAAATCTAACCCCAGTTGAAAAAACTATCTGGGATGGGGGATTTGAAAAAAAACAATTTTTTTGTACATATAATAAGGAGTGTATGTAAATTTTCAGCCCTGTAGCTCAATTGATGCTGTCTGTTCGCGTGATACTTACGTAGCCAGCCAGATCAGCTATGATGACAGTTTATCTTCACTGTTTCTAATATATAAACATAAACCAGTAGTGTTACTTTCCGATTCTAAAATACTGGAAAGTCAGAGTTGAGTAATGCTAGCTAGCTAGGCAGACCCATTTGGAAACTGAAGAAATCTGCCTTGATGTGGACTATGTACATTTTGACAGTATTAGTTGACGATTTCTAATACAGCGAAATGTGAAGACTCCAATTTAATTGAAAACTGCATTTGATGTATTTGAGAAAGGGGCTAGGCAGACCCACTTGGAAACTGAAGAAATCTGCTTCGATGTTGACTATGTACATTTTGACGGTCTTAGTTGACAATTTCTAATACAGCGAAATGTGAAGGCTCCAATTTGATTGAAAACTGCGTTTGATCTATTTGAGAAAGGGGCTAGGCAGACCCACTTGGAAACTGAAGAAATCCGCCTTGATGTTGACTATGTACATTTTGACGGTCTTAGCTGACAATTTCTAATACAGCGAAATGTGAAGGCTCCAATTTAATTGAAAACTGCATCTGATCTATTTGAGGAAGCAGCGATGCTATAGCAGTCAATAAGACTAGACGGATACCCATTTGCTAAATCACAGCAGTTACCTACAGATATTATAATTAAAAATCCTCAGATAAAACTGCTATCAAAACTGTCAAGATAGTTTTCTTCAGTTTTCAAGTTGATCTGTTTCTCTGGCTGCCATGGTTACCAATTTCGAGCTAAATCCAGCGTGTTTTTTTTTTTGCAAGTGTGACAAAGTGCTACATTTTTTGTGTCTTTTTTTTGTGTTTTGAACATTTTTGCATTTTTGCCTATTTTCTTCTAATTTAACCCTTTTTGGCAGCGCGAAAAACATTTTTTGAGTTGTAAACACAGCTGGCTGGCTATCTATGTATTTATTTACGTCTGTACATGTATATGATCGATTCCCCAAAGCAATATGGTGCCAAAAGATGTTAGCCACGTGACAGTTTCTATTGAGTGACTAACTGAACATGTTCAATTACTAAATGGTGTAAGAAAAAGAGAGGAAGGGGGTGTGCTTTGCCGCTATAATGACTCGCTGCAAAACAAAATCTGAACTTCATTTTCGCTCTTCGTTTCTTTTCGGAAAAGTGGCGAAAAGCGAAGACAACCTGTATTTGGATTTCTTTTAAGTGATTTCCGTTTGAAAAATGTACTTAGTAACTCGTTTCAGTGGAAGAGTCCATTGAAATCAAATGGTCTGTAGAAGACAGTTATGCTGTTATGCATCTCATTTAACGTATGCGTACCGCGATTGCACTGGGGGTAAGAGGTACGAAAGATGCTAGACGTGTTTTGGGTTAAAAAAAACAAACTTTTTTTTCTTCAGTCGACCGAAAATATATTAAACAGTCTCCGCTGGAACACCAAGCAAAATTCTCACTCACATTAGTAAGAGAGACGATAATGTTTGTGAGAGATAGAGAGGGACAGAGAGTGATTGGTTAATCAACCCTTCTAGAGTCGTGGGCCCGTGGCCTGCAGCCACCCGACTACCCTGCTATCCTACTACTCTGCTTCTCTGCTTGACCAAACTTGACTCTTTAAATCATAGGCGAGGGTCTTCTTTTCTATCACTATCTCTTTTCGCTAAGTTAACTTATACTCTTTTCTTCTGCCTGTTAACGGAACTATGTGATAACTTTCTTTTTTTTCTTCTATTTTCTCCCTGCTCTCTTTTGTTCCTCAAGCAACTAAACACTGTTTATCTAGCTATCTTCCTCTGTTATAATCCTTATGACTTGACCGCCAAAAAGCAGTAAAAAAGGCCCAAAACACTAAATGAAAAAAATAGCTACAAAATACCAAGAATGGCCAAAACACACCTAAAGGATACTAAAGTGGCCAAGCAATGGTCAAAGATGGCAAGAAAAGCCCAAACAGTCCAAAATCTGATTCAGCAAGGCTCAAACAAGAAACACGCAAAATTTAGCGTAAAAAGTATTAAATTGGCACCATTGTTAGGAAGTATTCTCATTAGCAAAATTGTTAACTTCAAGGGGAAGGGTTCAGTGTTACAGACAGTGAACCAAGAACATCCCACTGTTCATTATTAGCGGTCACGAGTTCCGCACATTTTTAGCTGTAAAAAGTTACACGTCAGCAACTGTATGTTAGCTTTAGAAATTGAATTCCAATACTTTATACGATGTTTCGAAAAGTAAAATGTCTATGTCTTTGGAGACAACTCCCATTTGAGCATGAATGGCCGATGACGAAGTCCCAGTTTTCTATGCATGTGTAAACTTAGTGATCCTTGCAAGTTTCTTATCTGGTCAAGATAGGATTTTATTCTTATAATTTTCAATGACCACTCTTTTGCAAGAGGTCCATCCTAACTACCCAGCTTACAATGTACTGAATTAGCAGCACATGGAAACGTGTCCTTATGAAGAATTTTCCTCACTCTCCGCTCATACCGAGAATCGAACTCGGCCCCTAACCGAGTGGACATAACGGTATAATCAAAAAGTATAGCATACTCTCGAACACTTTATTTCAAACCACAGAATGATTTTCAATAGTTTCGCACGTTTCCATCAACAACATAATTCCTCATTTGAATGTAAGTTGTTTCACAACATAGCTGTAAAATGATAAATCACAAATTAAAATATTTGCACTTACTTAAATTAAAATATTCGCACTTACTTAAATTAGATATTCGCGCTCACCTAAATTAAAATCATGTTCTGAATTAATAGAGACCCCGCAGAGAATTATGTTGCGGAAGTATTAATTGATTTAAATACGTGGCATAAGTCACGTTCAATTCATTCGTCATAAGGTATGCGTACGTATAAAAATTATATTTGAAATTTTGAGTCTCTTGAAGTAAACTGTATCTATATATTTTAAATGCGTTTGAATGTGTAAGTTCTGATTACGTCAAATAACATAACAAGGATGGAAATGGGGTATTATGTCTTTCTTTACCAGTAACTATTATGTCAGAAGAGAAGATATGATGTCATTGAAATGTTTAACTCCATTGAAAGAACATCTACTCTTTTTTACTGGCTGCTATCAGGTCAGAGAACCATGTCCAAGGTCAGCATTTCTATACTTACAAAAAGCCCAAAATAGCCCCAAATGCTCCAATAACCCCCAAATGCCAAAAATAGCCCTAAAATGCCATAATAAACCCCAAATGCTAGAAATAGCCCACTAATGCTAAAAAAAAACCCTAAATAGCTCCTAAATGCCCCGAATAACCCCAAAATGTCAGAAATAGCCCTCAAATACCCAAACAGTACCCGATTGCCTGAAATAGCCCCTTAACGCCAATGATGCCACCAAATAGCACCCAAATACCTGAAGTAGCTCCCAAATACTCAAAATAGCCCCTTAGTGCTAAAAATGGCCTCAAAATGCCTAAAATGGCCCTTGGTGATTTTTATAAAAAACAACCTTCTCAGAATATTTCAGTATCGCAATTGCTTGAGAATTAACACCCAAGACTCAAAATGGTTGAATTTTTCTCTTGTCTAATAATTTCATCCACAGGGCACATAGTAGTCTCAAAACAAGTATGAAAATTGATTAACTTGAAGAAAAATTCTACTTCCTTTTCTCTTCCTCCTTCTCTCTCTACTACTAAAACGGGTCTGGACACATCATTGAACTTATGGTTCTTGTTCTGGCCCTCGTTGCCCCAACCCCAATCTTTTATCTTCATCCCGTTTGAAGTAAGACAAATACATTCACCCAAATAATGTGGTGTCCAATTTACGTAGAGAACAGTTCACTACAACCTACTTCATTTCTACTTTACTGTTACATTTGGCAACTAAAGTAGAGAAGGTCTCATATACAACTCTCCTCTCAAGTGCTGACTTATTCACAAAAAGAAGCGTAGATCATGTCAATCGATGGTGTAGACATGGTGAAATATAATTATATATGTAGGGAATTTCGTGGAATGGTGGTTAATATGCTACGAAAGAAATGATCAAATTTTGAAGTAGATCCATGCACAATTACCATTCCTATGTCATAGTAAAGCATGCACACCAGATATTAGCCATGAAATTCCATTTCTGTCCACTCAATATGTTCAGAATTTCATGGAAGGATCGACAGTTGGCTACGAAATAAATCAGGAAATTCCAATTTATATCTCGATCACTACAGTGTAGCTATATATCAACACTACACAGTATCAAACTTTCTTTTCTTGTCGTAGGATATTTTCGAAAGTTCTCAGTGAACCCCAGGGTGATAATAGGCTATTGAAGAAATAATTGGATTCAATAATTGAATCAACAATTTCTTCCCTTATGTCATAGCTATCAGTCTATACAGGTATTTGATTTTAAAACAATGGTTCATGACATTTGATTGTAAAAAATTCAAAGTTACTTGTACTGAGACATTTGGTATCATGAAAAATAGCGATAATATTTTTAGCAAATGATCTGGAATGTCTACCCAAGTTATTTTCACTCACTGAAGGCCCCTCTAGCATGTCTGATTGGTTTCAACTGTCAGCTAAAATTTCCTATGAAGCCTTATCACAGCGCAAAGGCTACCTATGCAATTGTTTATTTTGAGCTGAGATCATGAAGAAAAAAATTATATCCTCCCTATACATCCATACACTGGGCAGTTAATCCGTCTTAGTCTGTCTCCAAAGCGGTGGAAATAAACGCAAAGAATTGTCAGAGAAGACGGATGGGATCAGACAGAGATTGATGGGATCGGACAGTGACGGATGGGATCAGATAGAGACGGGTTGGATCAAAAACAGGTGGGATCAGACAGAGACGGATTGCATCAGACAGAGAGGTGGGATCAGACAAAGATAGATGGGATCAGACAGAGACGGGTTGGATCAGACAGAGACGGATGGGATCAGACAGAGACGGATGGGATCAGACAGAGACGGATGGGATCAGACAGAGACAGGTGGGATCAGACAGAGACGGGTTGGATGAGACAGAGACAGAATGGATCAGACAGAGACAGGTGGGATCAAACAGAGACGGATTTGTCGCCTTCTATCGTGTTGGTTGAAACATTTTTCCGAAAATACATACCAAACAAGCAGTCGTTCGAATGAACCAAAATAGTCAGCTTATTTTGCCAACACCTCGTGTTGTGCACACGTGTATATCTGTAAGCCTATATAAAGAAAATTGGTTGGAATTTATACCCTTAATTGAGCTAAAAGTTTGTATACGAACGTGATCGTATTCCATAGATAACACCTATCGAGAAACCGAAAGTGAAACTAAACGCACCAACCTGTCTAGAATTACGTTAAAGTGAAAGTAGAAATACATGACAATGCTATGGACATTTAGGTTGGAAATGGAAAGAAAATAATTGTCGAATGTTTCCTATGCTATTGGAATTGACTGGAGCTCTTATTACGAGCATAGAATTAGGAGAAAGAAAGGAACTAAGTAAGAAAGAAAAAATGGGAATGAAAGGCTAGGAACACAAAGGAACAACGAAAGGAAGTTTGGATCAGGGAGGGAGATAAAATGGAGAGCATCAGAAAGAACGAAAGAACAATGCAGTAAAAAGTACATTAAAAAGAAAGGGAGACGACAAAATATAGAAGACACGAGGAAGAAAGATAGAAGGAAGAAAAAAGAAGACATTATAAATAAACTAATAAATAAAGATGGACTGAAAGATGAAAAAGCACTGAAAAAAAGAACCATTGGAAAAAAGAATGAAAGGTTAAAAAAGGATCAAGAATGAAGAAGGGCATAGAAAAGAAAGGAAAAAACAAAAGGAAGATAAGAGTGAACAGGGATAAATCTTAAAGAAAGAAAGAAAGAAAGATGGAAAAGCACAGAAAAGTGAGAAATAATGAATGATATGAAAAATAAAGTTCAAAACAAACATGGAAATAAAAAATAGAAATAAAGACAGATTGAATATGAAATGCATAGGGAGGGGAGAAGAGGGAAAGGGGGTATTAAAAAGATAGGAAGAAAGAATAAATCAAAGAAAGAGAAAAAGAAAGAAAAAAGATAGAATTAGAGGAAAATTGAGAATGGGAGATGTGAGAAAAAGAGAGTGGAAGGCATACCCGGAAGAAAGAAACAGAGAAATGAAAGACATTACAAAGAAAGGGAAAAGAAAGCGAAAAGGTATGAACAAGTGAAGAAGAAAAGAAAGGAAGAAAGAAAAAGAAAGAATTGAAGACATGAAAGAAATGAAGAAAGAAATTGAAGAAAGATAAAGAAAGAAAGAAAGAAAGAAAGAGAGATAGAAAGAAAGGAGAGATTTAGATTAGAAAAGAGAGGAAGAAAGAGCAAAAGAAAAAGGGAAGAAAGAACAAAACTGAAGTGGAAAAAAGAAAAAGAAAGAAAGAAGGAAAAATTGAGAAAGAAAAAATAACTAAAACAGCTAAAAAAGAAGGAAGAATAAGATTGATGAAGGAAAACAAAAGTGAATAGAAAGGAAAAAAGAAAATAGATAAAGAAAAGGAAAGGGGGGGAGAAAAAAAGGAGAAATTAACGAAAAAAGAAAGAGAGATAAAAAAGAATCGAAGAAAGATTTGGGTATGGATTCGATCTCTCTTCAAATGTCTTTGGTGATAGACGGGGCCAATGTATTTCTTGATAAATCACGCTAGCCTCAATCTAAATGCAGAAAAGCAAACAGTGTCCCCTCAACTGCTCCTCCAAGAGTTCTTTGAAGACACCAGAGTCATAGAACAAATGTAAGTAAGCGATTTAGTTGGTATATATTGCAAAATATATTGCCTCCTTCTACGATCAAGCTCAGGCGAATATTATTGTTCGTTTTGTCTTTAAATGAAGGGAAGAAATTCACGTTCTGTCTCCAGTTCTTACAACTCTCTGTATTCACTCAAGTACAAAGCGACTTCAGAAAGTTGCAACCTCTACTTCTAGAAATTGAAAATCAGTTATCACTTACGTAATAATTAGCATCGCGTATTTGTCGTCTGTCACGTTTACGTCAGCAGTGACGTCCAAATAGACAGAGAATTTTATGTTACACTTTACTTGATAAATTCTTTTTATTTTTTTTTTTGCCATTTTAAAAAATTGAGAATCATGAAAAAATGTGAATATTCCGATTCATGGAGTAATATCCTCATTACGGATTCATAAGTTTATAGAATGTACAAAAAAAAAAAAAAAAAAAAAGAAGAATAGCCCAACTGAAATAAAAGTACGTTCTTTTTGGGGAAAATACTGAGTGATCCAAGCAAATTTCTGGGCTGGTCATCTTTTCAAAATAATCCGAACGAATTCTGGCTTAGCTATTTCAATAATCAACCTTACCTGTTCAAATCATCACTCTGGAGTTTTTACAGGTCGTATTTGAGACATCTGGTATGATTGGTCCCAGAACATTGAGGTTCAAAGTCACTCAACGTCGGGAAGAGCCACGACAAATAACGTATTTTCATTGTATCTTTATTTGACTTGATTAGTTTAATATTTTGGAAATACTGAACAGAAACAATGGAACCTCACCAAGAGACAGACCCGTAAATTGAGAACCATGCAACATGCACATGAAAGAATTATGCTGGGTCTCACATGGAGAGACCACAAGATAGCGCAGTATATCCGAGAGAAGACAAGAGTCAGGGACATCATAGAGTCCATTAGAAATCTCAAATAGCGGTGGGCTGGCCATGTTGTACGAATGGCAGACAACTGATGGACATCACGACTCACGACATGGATCCCCTGAGATTACATGCGCAACCGAGGCCGGCAAAATATTAGATGAAGAGACGAGCTAGACAAATTCAGGAAGTACTGGCTACGCGACGCCCACGATAGAGAAGTGTGGCAAATCCCGGGGAAGGTCTATGTCCAACGACGGACGTTAAAAGACTGGTGATGATGATGATGATGATGATGATGATGATGATGATGATGAACAGAAACAAGAAAATACAATTTTATAAGCACAATGCAATTGCAAAGTTATTGCAATCATTTTTTTGGAGGCAAAGGGTGATCTAGTACAATATAATATGCTATCACTTTTACACTCGTATATTATGGTACCCATAGATTTTGATGCTGTTTTTTAAATTAAATTCCTGGCGTTATACTCGAGTAAATACGGTATCCCGACGTCCTCAATATCAATGAATCATGAATGGTCGATAATATTGCAATTCATGGGGTACAAACTGATACAACAATTTGATAGCCAGATTTACAGCAACAAAGGATACAGAGCTGGCCATAAGTTGCATAGAAGTTGAAACATTCTCGTTGTGTGCATCACATAATTTGAATTACAATATAAAATTCAAAGTTTGAGTTTAATTCTGGTATCAAGTATGCAAAATGATGTCCTTTTGTCTCCTTGCAAAGTCTTGGTATTTCAAAGATTTTCCATGAGATGATGCAAGTTTTTCTCCTGTTATTGTTTAAGTCATGTCTCTGTTTGCTTCGAGAATGCTAGTTATCTGTTTCCGTCCTGTACTGAGAGCCTTATTTATTGCTTTAAATCCTCCACATTTTTGAGATTGGTCTCGATGATGGCTGCCGTATACTTTCTTTTGTCTTCTCTTACTTTCTTCTTTATTGTATTGTTCGGTTCCGTCTCTCCTATTTTTTCTCTAGTTGTTGGTTGTTTGAGTAGGAAATCAAGCAAAGAATCATCCTAGGATGCTAAGCCTTTGGAAGAACAAGCTCAGCTTTCAAAAACCAGACAATCCCAATAATCTAAAAAGGAAGAGTATACAACTCATGCATTCTCCTGATAGACACTTATGGAGCTGAAACATGGAAGTTAACTGCAAGACAGACCTGCAAACTGAGAAACATGCAACGTGCGCATGAGAGAATCATGCTCAACCTTACAAGGAGAGATCACAAGAAAATGGGTGTCCGTGACATCATAGAAACTATTAAAAAGCTCAAATGGCAACAGGTAGGCCATGTTGCAAGAATGAAAGACGACCGATGGACATCATGACTCACAGCATGGATCTCCAGAGATCATACGAGGAACTAAGGCCAACAGAATACAAGATGGAGAGATAAACTAGACAAATTCAGAAAATACTGGCTCTGCAACGCCCATGATAGAGAAATGTGGCGAATCCAGGGGAAGGTCTATGTCCAACGCCGGACGTTAAAAGAATGATGATGATGATGATGATGATGATGGTGATTGTTTAAATTTCCAATCGAATATAATCTTTAGCTCTTGAATGGTCGCCGGCTTGCTTGTATATTCACGCTCCTTCAAAAATGACCACGGTCCGGTAGGGTGAACAAGATCATTAAATTAAAAGTGTGGAAAACTTTTCTTTAGGACAAATGTCCCTGTTCACTCAGCAGCTGATTGAGTACACTCTATACTGTATGATAAGGATAGAACCATTGACCAAGGATGGGAGCACGCTCACCGCTACCTGAAAGAATAGTAGCGGTAAAATGGATGACAATTTACCTTTAAATTTTGAGCAAAGCTTTATGATAAAACAGAGTAACATCATTTGAAGGACATAATTACCCATACTTTATTACAAAAATAAATATAAACCTTACATGTTATCTTGCAAGCTTTTTGATAAACATAATCAGAAACCAAAGGCATGCTTTAACTCCTATGTGACTTATGGTTAACTCTGCACAATGTTATACGTGTATATCCAAGTCTATCTCGATAGCACCATATCATGAATAGTTGCAAATTCGGCTTTCATGTGTATCAGCCGAATACAACAGTAGAATAACCAGATTTACAATGCAAATGATACTTTGTAATACACATACACTGAGAAGACAAAGATTATGACCAGCTACGCGTTGCAAAAATGATAGGTACTATCTTGTAACAGCTGCGCATGTCAAGAAAAGTGATATATCAGCCTGTTTGGAAATTAATTTTGTATCATCGTGTTCCTAAAGTGATTACGTATTTCATTGCGATGAATTATAAACCAACCAGCTAAAGCAAGATCAGTGTTACGAAACGACGTCTGGATTTAGTTAATCATATCTTCTATCCGGTATTGTTACTGATAGTTTAAATGTAAAGTTTAATCCCATGACGGATAGAGACTTTAAAGGGCAAAATATTTGCTACTACTTACATTATGGATTTTTTTAGTACTACCGATTTATTTGTGATTCTTCAATTTTTCGATTATGGAAGTCACTCTCAAATTTGAAAATTAGAAAAAATATCTCAATTTATAACTGAAAAATGCTTTAGCATGATCAAACAAACAAACCAACAAAAACATATAAATTGACTACTCAAATACTGCTAGGCAGGTATTGAAAAACATTTGTGAAGTGTATCCTGAAGCGGCCAATGTTTGTGAAGTGTATCCTGAAGCGGCCAATGTTTGTGAAGTGTATCCTGAAGCTATGAATCCTCGTAAATGCTCGTGCTTTAAAAGTTTAAAACCAGCAATTGTGATTTTTCTTTCCGAACATCCTAAGATAAGTAGACAACCCAGCCTGGAGTACTTCGTTTTGATGTGCTAAGTTCTAACGTTAGAGGCAAGAAGAAAGATTTGAGTGATTTTGATAAAGGACAAATTGTTATGGCCAGAAGATTAGGTCAGAGTATTTCTGAAACGACATTCAATGATAGACTGAGTCAATACATTCCTGCAAGTCTCCATTTTAATGTAGAAAAATAAACGTTGTCGACTTAACTGCTCCTCGAAGAGTTCCCTGTTGACGCCAAAGTCAAAAGACAAATGGAATAAAGCAATTTGGTTGATGTATATTACGAAAATATTGCTTCCTTCTACGATCGAGTTGGGGTAAATATTATTGTCTGCTTGTGTTTAAGTGGAACGAAGAAATTTACGTTCTGTCTCAAGGTTTTTACGGCTTATTTGGAGGCCCAAAGCATTAGGACAATTTTATGTCATTCTGTCATCGGCTAGACGTTTCAGTTAACACGCGGGAGAGGCAGTGCATTTGTACATTGTTTTCTACTAGTAAAAACCTGTGAGAAAAATCCGATGGATAATTTTGATTTTCTGTGAGATAATCTCTCAAGAAAACGGGGACCATATGTTCAACGATGGGTCAACCATTCTTACGTCCATATCTGTGATTTCTGATTTCGAATGGATTCTAAACGAAGAAGTAGTAGCGGTTGTGCTACTTATTATAAGAGGAAGGGGAAGAGGAAAAGGAAGGTGACAATGGTTCAACTTGACATCTGGTTATTAAAAAGTAATTAGTGAGTTTGAATTGAACTAAGTGTTCAATTTGTATCAATAATTTTTCTGTTTATAAGAGGGATTTAAATGAGTATGTATAATATTTTTAGCTATAAGGTTAACTGGACATTGGAAGGTTTAGCCAATTTTAGCCATTTTTAAAGACAGTCTTATTGATTGATTGAAAAGATATTTGGCAACGCTGTAAAACAAACGATTAATACGTAATCTGTTGATGAAATTTCACTTGCATTGCAATGAGCTTGGAAAAGGGCCTTTTATACTCATAGCATTTTACATACGTGGATAATAGATATTTGCATTGGCTTTTGTACACATTGCATTGTATATAGGCGAATAATAGAGATTTGCATTGCAGGGAGCTTAAAGAATAGCCTTCTGTACATATTACATTGTATACAAGTGGATAATAGAGATTTGCATTGCAGTATGGAGAATAGCCTTCTGTACACATGGCATTCTATAGACATGTATAAAAGAGATTTGTATTGCAGTAAGCTTGAAGAATAACCTTCTATACACATTGCATTTTATAGACGTAGATAATAGAGATTTACATTTAAGTGAGCTTGGAGAATAGCCTTCAATACACATTGCATTTTATATACGGGGATAATAGAGATTTGCATTGCAGTTAGCTTTGGGGATAGCGTTCTGTTAACCACAAACGGATCATTATTCTTTCTGAAAAAGTCCCATTGAAGACAAGATGCTAACATGATCTTTATAAATAAAGAAAATGTAAATTTTTCTCATATATCTTTAGTACTGAGTAACTCTGAACAAACAAAGTTTGATAAATTTGAATTCTTTTTTTTGCTAACTTAAAGTTGTGTAGCAAAGTATTTAGATGGATATATATTAATAGCTCTTCACAAATTTGTGGACAATGTTCATTTCGTTGAACGTCACGTTCTGCAAGGTAAGCCAAATTTTTTTCCTTGTGTTTTGAACAAAAAACAGAAATAAACAAGCTTAGTTATTTTTTCTCTCTGGAAACAATCTTGTGACCGACATTTTTTTTTATCAGTATAGCTTATTCAATGATGTCCAACATGAAGGAATTAAATAACTGAGGGAGACCGTAGGATTCAACTGTACTGTTTTGGGGATTTTAAAAACAAAACTGTTATATAAATATGGTACTCCCGCAGTGTTGATTAAACACCACCTCACTTTCACCGATAGATTTAATATATATGGTTATATATACATATACATATATATATATATATACATATATATATATATATATATATATATATATATATATATGTATATATATATATATATATATATAGAGAGAGAGAGAGAGAGAGAGAAAGAGAGAGAGAGAGAGAGAGAGAGAGAAATAGATTGATAGATCGTTAGATATAGGGAAAATGAACAAAATGAACAAGGTTAAGTAATTAGATTGTTTTCTTTGTCCGTCTGTTTGTCAGAGACCAAAACTGGCAACATGAGTTCCTTCAGCCTTTAAATTGGTCTGGATCAGTTTTGAGTGTTATTTTGGTTTTATATATATATATATATATATATATATATATATATATATATATATATATATATATATATATATATATAAGTGTAGTTTTACTTTGAGTTTGTCTGGCCCACTTCCAAATAAGCTAACTGATCCCCCCGCCCCCCATTTAGATAATGGAATGATCAATCACTCCCCCCTTACCCAACTAATAGATCTGTCTGGATTTGTGTCAGAACCACACCCACTGAAGGTCATTAACCTAATGAAAAAGGTCCATATTTTCAACAAAATTGTTCATTCATATACATTCATAGCATCTTTATACGTTTATAAAAACATTCTCTTTGGAATCAAATGAATTCGCACAATCTTTCAGCAACACTGTACATTTCATCAGATAATGTTGATACAAAAGTTTATAGCATTTTTGATGAAATTGAACCACCGTAGTCATCAAAAATGGCAAATGGTTAAAAAAAAAATATGTGCATGAGTTTATGTGTCCCAGCGCTCCACACCATACCGTTTTGTCTACAGACAGAGATAGCATCAGTACTCTACTAGACAACTACTAAGAATATTTTTTTTTCACTTTCGGAAAAGTTTTTTTTCAACCTCTTGGTGCCTTATTCTAACAGGTTTATTGATAATATCAAGATTCTCCAAAATCTTTGCAAGTCTCAAATCTGGTCGAGACCAGGTCTATGTATTCAATTTGTTGCTCTGTACACAGGGAAATCGTCCTGAGAAAGTATTTTCCACGTTCATTGCTCATACTGGAATCAAACACAGGACTGTCTTTGTAGGACGCAGACGTGTTAACCATTACACTATCCAAGCGGACCCACCGTAGATGGTTGATTCAAAAGTTTGCAGTTTTTTTGATGATCTTATTAACATAAATTCATAATATCTTTATTCGGTCATTAAAATGTTTTCCTTTGATTGTAAAGAATGTATATTCCCATGTAATGGATCGATTCGGGTTTCAATTCGATGAATTTTCCAAATAAATTTCCGATATCCTTAATGTTGGAACCTCTTTGACAACAGGGGGTCTTTCATGGAGTGAAACAAGTGATAGTCTGAAAAATGATACGTCCAGAGAATATGGCATATGTTGGAGAACTTCCTATCCCGGCTCCACTTTCGTTTGTTCCATCGCATTTGCATCTTGAAGACGGTTGCTGTTATGCAACAGCAGCAGCAGCAAAATCACCGGTCCTTGCCGAGAAAAGGGTCTTTTATCGGTAATTGTATTGAATAAGTGCATTACGATTTGTTCTATTGTGCAAGGGAGATAACTTTTAGGCTGACACGATTAGCTGCTGACCTTATTAAATTATTACGGAATAAACGAAAGCCGAAAACTCTGAACACTTTTATTGAGATTAACTACAAAGGCTATAATAGAAGTTTATTACTTAGGGTTGGTGTTTGAGATTAGAGTCCGGGTTAAGGTTACAATTTATTTTTATGTTGCCAATAACAACCCAAAACCCAACACTAACCCTAAACCCTAACCCTAAATTCTTATCCCGAACAATAAGTGATCCCTGCAAGAAGATTTCACTTATTGTACTATAAGATCTAATTAGTGTGAAACATAAGTCCTTTTTGAACATTCTTGATCAATACTTATTATGTATGAAATGAATTAGACGAAGGAAAAGAAACAAAAGAAAATTTCTGGGTATAAAAGTTTTAGTTTTTCCTTACAAACATCTCAAATGCTTCAAGACTGAAAAAATCCGTACTAATAAAAGGAGACAAAAGGTCAACTATATGTTTAGCACTTACAGCAGCAAAGCTTTCAATATATATATATATATATATATATATATATATATATATATATATATATATATATATATTTATATAATTTGGACAGGGGTTATAACAGGCTAAGGTGAAGTTTTTCCTATGGGTCTAGGTGACTTTGAAGCTTCCATTATTGAATGTGTCTTAGATGTGGGTGTGAGGATATTAATGATAGGAGTTGTGTATATTAGGGTTCTGTGTGGTGAGGGTTGTTCAGTTTAGTATTTAATCCATTAGGATATAGGGTTTTAAGTTTGTTGATCCATATGTCTTCGTGTTCGGGACAACAAAACTTAGCCAAAATGCATAGCCCCTGGCAGTGGACTCTGGTTCCACATGGTACATTTTAATACACACTCACACAGCACACACCACTGATGATGGGAAGAATCTCGAAACATGTATGGACTATTGACATATAAGGATTAATAAACCTTACCACCAAAAACTTCACTCCCGAGTTTGTCTCACTCTCTAAAGTACACATTATATATATATATATATATATATATATATATATATATATATATATATATATATATATATATATATATATTCTAAAAGGCTTTACAGCTTTAAACACTAAACATTAAAAACTTATTCAATTTTTCTGTGTGTGTGTCACTTGAATCATTCATTTTCTTATATCTGTCAACGCAACTTTTCCTCAGTGTCTTCCACTGTTTTACATATACTTGTTATCGTTTCGGGGATTTTAAAAATAAAACAGCTATATGAACACGGCACCCCAGCAGGGTTGATAAAACACCACTACCTCCTTTCCAGCTATGATTTTGATATATAGCCAATGTCGTACATGTAGTTTGTCATTTTTTATAGGGTAGCATATGAATAGTATATTGATTCGTTTCCTTATACTACATATCGTTCATTTTTGGAACCGGGTGTACTTACATAGATTACCCAAAAACGTATTTAAGGACCGAGGATCAGCAAGTATAACAACAAACATGACTCGCTGTTCGTGTAATTTCTATTGAATGTTCACCCAAGTGAATATCAAATCCATTGTGTCGCTAATTGCATGCAAACCAACTTATGATATCGTCTTTAAGAATATCAATGAAACGGAAAGACTTCTTCAAGTCGATTCTCTGCCAACATCTTCAAACAAAGTATTCAACAATTTTTTCTCAAACCTTAAAGTTATTTTTCATGTCGAATACTATCAAGCTGCCATCAATTGTTTTCATTTTTAATCAAAATAAAAAATCCTTATATCCATGGTTGAAACGAAACCAAACTACTTTTTAGCGGGTAGTATACGTTGATCAGGGATTCCATTTATATACTTGGACTAATTGTTACATGGTATTCCATGTTCGATCTCGCAACTCACCTAACTACATATCAGTCAGGCATATAGACAAAAGCCAAATGTTTTCCCCTTTCCATGGTTCCAGTCAAAACAGTAATCTCTCACACAGACAATGGCTAGATTCATCTCTTTTGGTCACGTAATTCCCCTAACATTAATACAAATTGATTTATTTCAATATACATTATCCATTTGATCTATTCTTATACGCTTATTAGCATTTTCTTTAATTTTCGTTTTTTCACGATAGTCAAGCTGATAAGTTTCCGAGGGATCAGGATGTCTAAAATAAACTTTATTGAATCGTCTAAAAATCTTACCAATTTTGCTGCCTTGATTGGCTATTCTCATAACTTGAAGTAACAATTTTCGGTATAAAATCAATAAATATTGAAGTTAATCTTGCGATTCTCGAATATTCTGATGATTTTGTTCTGTAAAATGTATAGGATGGAACACTGCTTTTTCTGAAAGGCATTTGCACGATACTGAATAGAAAGGAATTTTTTTTCATCAAACAATTTGTAGATGAACATTCCATCTTCGATCTTATATCCAAATCTAGAAACGTTGTTTGCATTCTTTCATGTTAACATTTAAATTCAAGATCCTCAAGGTATGTATTATTATGCAATTTTCCGAATTCTCTTCCATCTATCTATCTATCTATATCTATATCTATATCTATATCTATCTATCTATCTCTCTCTCTCTCTCTCTCTATATATATATATATATATATATATACTCATGTGCAACAACCACATCGGGGATAAAAACACTAAGATCAAAATGAAAGACACACAACTGGAAGAATTAGATCACTACATCTACCTAGGACAAAGAATCTCCATGAGATCCTCAAAAGAAGAAGAAATCAAACAAAAAATCACACTAGGATGGCAAGCCTTTGGCAGAGCTACCTCAACCTTCAAAAATAATAAGATCCCATTGATCCTAAAGAGAAGGGTGTATAACAAATGCATCCTCCCAATAGTCACATATGGAGCTGAAACATGGAACCTAACCAAGAGACAGACTCATAAATTGAGAACCATGCAACGTGCACATGAAAGAATCATGCTGGGTCTCACATGGAGAGACCATAAGACAGCACAGTACATTTGAGAAAAGACAAGCGTCAGGGACATCATAGAATCCATTAAAAATCTCAAATGGCGATGGGCTGGCAATGTTGCAAGAATGGCAGACCATCGATGGACATTGCGACTCACGACATGGATCCTCCGAGACCACATGTGCAACCGAGGCCAGCAAAATGTTAGATGGAGAGACGAGCTAGACAAGTTCAGGAAGTACTGGCTCCGTGACGCCCATGATAGGGAAGTGTGGCAAATCCTGCGGAAGGTCTATGTCCAACGACGGACGTTCAAAGACTGATGATGATGATGATACTCAATACTGCCGAAACAGTGCAATGGTAAAACTGCTGACTAACTTCATAGTGAAGAATAACATAAATATAAATACAGATATGATTAAAATACATGCAACAAGATCCTAAAATGAAATAATAAAATAATTATAAGATGATACGTTGAAGAAACCCTGATTGATTAAAAAAAATGACTTGCGTTACTTGTGGCAATGGACACGATAAAAATTACATGAAAGTTTTCTTTTCGGCACCATAAAGTGGGAAGTTTACGTGACGATATACATTCTTCGTGTTGGTTCTTCTGAACTTCCTTTGTACGCCTATTTGACCCTTTCAATGGAAAAAAACCGTTGTTTTTCACCTTTCGAACAAAGATGCAGTAAAAAAAATGTCACGAAACGATATTAAATTCATTGAATCAGCCGATATATTTTTACCGTATTTTTTTCGTTATCACACGCTGGGGGAAAATTGTAATATTTTGTCTAGAAGTAATTATCCTTGGCAGTTTCACTATTTTTATGAATTATTTATTTTGATCAATTTAAAGAATTCTCTTAATATTCCGATTAAAAATATAATGAATAACAATCCACGGTACGCTGAAAATTTTTTTCATAGCTATTTATTGAAATTGAGACGAAAATTCTAAAAAACAAACAAGCCTGGCAGTTGTAGCGCCAGACTGCACACTTCTTCTTTTCTGACTGAATATGATTAATGTGTTGTATTGTATATATAATCTTAAAAAATGTAAATTGAACAACCGTGGCCACAAAAAGCGGCAGTGGTTATCTCTGTTTTAGTTTGAATGTCTGTGCGATTTTTCATGAGTTTGTTTTATGCTGTAATGTTTCAGGACATGGTTGTCTCTACAGACTCGAAAACTGGCATCAGAACTTTACAACACTCCTTCTAAAAATGTTTTGGAAAAAAAAGCTTCTTGGAGCTTAAGGGGCATTTTTCTTTCGTATCCATCAATAGCATCTAGATTCTAAAAAATCTAGATTTTTCTAGATGTTTTTAAAACTCTATTTTAGACGTTTTCCTGTGGAAAACACCAGTAATGTCATATAGACGTTTTTAGGACTATATTTATTTGGATTTTTTCACATGGATTCAAATTTTTACGCCACGACTGTCCTATTGTTGACTGTGATGGCATATATATATATATATATATATATATATATATATATATACACACACATATATATTCATTTATATATATATATATATATTCATATACGTATATATATATATATATATATATTCATATATATATTCATATATGTATATATATATATATATACATTCATATATATATATGTATATATGTGTATGTATATATATATATATGAATATATATATATATATATACATATATGAATATATATATACATATATATATATATATATATATATATATATTCATGTATATATACATCCATATATATATATACATACATATACATACATACATATATATATATATATATATATATATATATATATATATATATATATATATATATATCTTATAATTAACGCTCCTTTTTTCAGGGTTGAGCACCCTTAGGTAGGACACTTGTCTACTACTGCTATAATGCAATGCTCTTCCAACTCTGGAATGAAATACTCTGGTAGATTGGGAATTCTGTGTGAATAAATATATAGCTTTATTTAGTCTTACTGTCCGTCAATTACTGCGTAGAATCTCTGACTTTGGATCTGAATCGAAGGTTTCGATCCTAGTTCGTGGTACTGGAAGGGATACTGGATAGTCTATAGCCACAGTGAAGAATTTTAATACGGCGAAATGGCTCTCTGTAGATGACAAAATTATCAATCATTATGATATATAAATATATATATATATATATAGAGAGAGAGAGAGAGAATATGCTTGTATATTTAGATGATGCGTATCTGGCAAGAACCCTGGAACTGTCATTTATGGGGGCGTCCAAAACTCTGTTATGACATTGATTTTCATATCCGGTAGGATCTATTACAAACTGTAAAAAACAATGTTGACAGTTTTGGTTGACAAGTTGCAATATTTATCAAGAAGCTCTGTTATGCTTTCACATTAATCACTATTTGACATTGATTTCGCATCCAGTAGAATCACTTAAATCAGAGGAAACCTATGCCGACTGTGTTGACAGTTTTGGTTTATTTGTGATATCCATCGAGAAGCTTTGCTATGACTTCTTCTGACATTAATTTTCAGAACCAGTAACATCACTAAAAAATTAAAGAAGCCAATGTTGACAGTGTTGACGCTTTCTGATATTTATCTAGAAGCTCTGTTATGATTTATACGAATTATTTCTTGATATTCATTTTCAATCTTCAAGAACAAAGAAAAATCCCTTTTGTCATGAAAAGATGGGTATACAACCAATACACACTTCCGATTGTCACCTATGGAGCAGAAACGCAGAATCTTGCCAAATGACTGCCCTTTAAACTGAAACCATAAAACGTCCTTGTTAGAGAAACATGCCCCAAATCACATGGAGAGATCACAAGACAGCATAGTATTAGAGAACGAACTAGAGTCAAGGATATCATAGAACCCATTAGAAAAGACAAATGGCAATAAGCTGGCCATAATGCAAGAATGGCAGACAAACACAGCACATCATGCCTCACAATGTGTATCCTCAGAAATCATATACGAAACTGTGGCCGACAAAAAATGAGAGAAAAAATCATGACAAACTAGATAAATTCAGAAACTATTGTCTCTGCAATCTGCATAATAAAAAATTTTTGCAAATTTTGGGGAAGATCAATGTCAAACAACGGGCAATGAAATGCTGCTGTTGAAGCAGATGATATGGTTAACAAGTTTTCTCTTTCGAGTTGATTGTACGAGTGAAGTCTGACAACTTTTCACTCTTTCATGACCTCTGGCAGTTCAAAGAAACTCCTAATCTATTTTTTGTCTGAAAGTATTTAGCAGGTCTAGTTATTCACTCAATATAAACCACCACCTGAACAATATCGTCGGGAAGCATGCCATGTTGGGGACGATCAATAACAAATTTGGAGGGAAAAAAGGTTGATCATTGAATATGTTATTTCTCCTGCCTTCACTAAAACTCACTAAAATCTTGAATTCAACAAAAAATAAAAGAAAACAAATAAAAAATAAACAAAAAGTGAGTGAGATTACAACCGGGCAAAAACTAACGACCAATTTAGCATAAACTTGCTTTGTAAATACCCTCTCCCATTCTCGATACGAAAATATTAAAAACTTATTTTCGGGGGAATTTTCAAAAAAGAAACTAAAAATATTTTTTCTAAACATAAGGAGTGAATGCTGTAAATTCCAGTCCTCTAGCTCCATTGGTACAACCTGTACGCGTGATGTATACGTGCATAGCTAATCAAGCGGACTACCTTAAAAACTGAAAAAAACCTATTTTGGCAGTTATAGTGACAGTTTGGGCTTTCAATCAATAAACAGTAACTGATGTCACTTTGACCTAATATATATGCTAAATAGGTTTCTCATCTTGAGTCGAATTTTCAGTCTGGAAAGTTTTTTTTCTGAAAAACGGTATCAGAGAACTCCTATGATCTTTTTTGTTTAAAAAAAAAGGCATATGATTTCATCATTCCCATTCATATTTAATATAAACTCGCCATCACGATCTATAACTGAACAACTGCAGCGTTAAGATTTGAAGTCAGGTGGTCCGAGACATCATAGAATCTATTAAAACTTAAATGGCAATGTGCAGGTCATGTTGCAAGAATAGCAGACACCCGATGGACATCACGACTCACAACATGGATCCCTGGAGACCACATGCGAAACCCTGACCGACAGAATACAAGATGGAGAGATGGAATGGACAAATTTAGAAAATTCTAGCTCTGCGACGCCCATGATAGAGAAACGTGTCAGATCCTAGGGAGGGTAAATGTCAAACGACAGACGTTAAAAGACCGATGATAATGAAAAAAAATTCCTTTGAAGAATAAATATGGTCAGAATCAATTTTATTTATGACATCACAGGCATTCTCCGCTGGAAAACGTCTTAAATGTAGTAAAAAACGATGTCTAGAAACATCTAGATTCTTGAGAATAAGGCCCCCAAAGGGTAAAAGAACCCTTTTTTTCCAAACATTTTAGAAACGGGTTGATGGAGTGCTAATTCTGATTTTCATGTCTGGGCCAAACGGTATGGCCAAGAGCGCGTGAACACACACTAACTCGTAAACAAACATACACGTATATAATATATATAAGAAAAGAAAGAATCCTCTGTCATTTGATGTATACGTTCGTTCACTATTTATTGGAGGAAAGGTTGAGCACATATGATCATAATACTCTGGTTAATGTTATTCCTCTAGTCTCTTGTCACAGGTAACGCAAGGAACGTCTGCCACTGAGAAATAATACCCAGATATCATATCTACCACTTTAAAGGTTGGACAGTGGAAGATACAATAAAAGCATAACATTATGAATCATTTTTTTTTCATTTGAATACAACATAGTACTTTGAATAGCAGCTTATATCCGAGATTACCTTTTTCCGTCGGGCTGTTAAGCTCAGTGGTTAAGAGCAACGCTACATTCAAGCGGCTACCTTATCAGTCGTAGGTTTTGTCCTGCAGCAGCCCCATTTTTCTTCAATTGTTTATTCTATTTACACTGTCTAGGCCGCTTTCTAGATACAAGGACACATAAAATTGAACATTATTATCATTTAAATATGAGTTAAGATTATGAATATCAGAGTACCCTGTGACCAAAATGGAGCTAAGAGATCAGAAGATGTCAGGAATGCGTAACGTACCTACGGAGCAACGAAAGGAAGAACAAGCATAATTCAATAAATGAACATGTTATCTTGTGTCGTGGTCCTCCTTGAGTTAGTATGATCTCTTGGCCTTGTAACGTTTAATTTCAAGCCATTGCAATATAGGCTAATAGGCTATTATCTGGCAAATCCAGGTGTCTCTACGCTAAACATTCAAGCCCCAGGTATTTGGCCCAAGCATATCAAAGTAACCTCGGCAACACGACAGCGAGGCGTCTATTGTTTGGACATTTTTTTTTCCGGCGACGCGAGGCCTCAAAATGTTTACTTCCCTGGCGGTTATCATAATGTCGCGGGTGATGACCTTCGTTAAATGGAACACCTGAGTACCCTCGGTTAAAGGACAAGAGGTTCTGCATATTAAGTAAGTATTGTACAAGGCCATGTGGAAAGCAATGAGCCAAGGGGGTGCGAATAACTTAGCGGTTAATGTTGCAGATAATCAAGGCCTATGCGAGAAACGTGCAGCCATTGTTGCCAATTTAGCACTTTCTTTTTTTGACATTGCATAAAGGTGCTAAATAAGCGTGAATGCGTATTTTGGCCATTATGGGTATGATTTTGGCCATTTCAAGCATTTCTTCGTTGCTTTTTGGACATTTCGTTGCCTTTTTTTGCGGGGGTTGGTATTCAAAGGAATTGAGTTGGCAACTCTGGGTACAATCGGTATATTGCAGATGGATTGAGAAGCCCGAAGTGGTCGAATTTTCTAATTTAACATATAAAAACAGAATGGCTAAAGGATGAGGGTGCTTTTTTACCTTGTATAGGAAGGGTCCAAAAACAGCTTAGTATTGCCTTATAAAATTCTTCTCGGGGGAACTCTGAACGAAAAGATCGATGACCTGACTTCAAACACTAGTAATGATTATTGACACTTGCTCGTCAACCATTACTCCATGTCTAGGCACCCAGGACAACTGGCCCTGCTGAGTTGACAATGGTATCATGAGTCCAATGCTTTCTTGAATGTTGTCTAATGAATGGAAAATAAGTTATTGTACATGTCTAGTTAGTCACTCAATAGAAACTGTCACATGACCAACGTTTTTTGGCAGTATACCTTGTTCGGTGATGATGAATCAAAAAATTGGAAAAAAGGGGTGATCAATAAATCAATTTGCTTTTGTTGGGCGGTGATCACTAGAAAGTCTGAATTTTCAACTGAAAAAACAAAAAAAGAACAAACAAGTGTGAAAGCCGACACACATCATAAACTAAGGGACCAATTTAGCATGAAATTAAATTATAGATTGAATCCCAGTAAGAATGTTTGTCGGGGGAAAGGGTTAAAAAAAAACAACAATATCCAAGTTTTTGTAAATATAACAAAGAGTCAATATTTGAATGTTTTACCCCATTAACTCCATTGATGCAGTCTATATACGTGATACATATATAGATAGATAGCCAGAACCACCTAAAAACTGAAGAAACTCAGGTCGACTATGTTGACAGTTTTGGTTGACAATTTCGAATATAGACAAGAAAGAATTGGTACAGAGTTCCGTCGATATTAGACGGTCGTACATTTAAAAAAAAAATCTTGGTTCGACGATTTAAAAAAAAGAAGAGAAGTACACGTCTTCATGGCAACGGTCTTCTACAATGGCAGTGGTATCTTTCATTGGGACAATGCACCCTGCCACACCCCATGGATTGTACGCAAATGCTTTGAGAACACGAAGAAGAACTACACCCTCTTGCCCTGGCAACCAAACTTGTCAGATCTCAATCCTTTGAGCGCAAACGTGTTGAACTAACAAGTCTGCTCTGTAAAACATCCACGACTTAACAAGCAGTGGTTGAAGCTACCAGCTGTTAACATGCTGAAAACCATAGCAGATATTGAGTTACTGACAGACGTGCTTTATGGAGTTTTGACCAAGTGTCTAGCTTTTATACACCGAACTGATTCCTGACCTTGTCCCAAAGACAAAACACTAGGTATGAACTTGTTCGAAACTGTTGAATCTAGAAATAAAATAGAAATAAAAAGAGTCTCATTTCGTTCCCGGAAATTTTCTCGTCTCGTTTCTCGATGAATACTTCCAGATTATAAGACTTCAATTTTAGCTTTCGGTAAAGTTTCTCTCCTTAGCATAAAGTCAAATAGTTTGAGCTAGTTTTGACCTAGTTTTTGACTGACTAATGACCAATTTTTTTCAATTCATAACAAAATTTGACAACTACTGAAATAGTTTTAAATAAACTAAAGTAAGCACCTACTATGAACCTACTTTTAATATGCTAGCACCAGCTTTCAGAGGAAACTCTTAGAGTCATTTCTGATCGGGGAGATATATTTATTTGGTGGGTGGTCACAATTAATCGCCAAGATTTGTCAATAATCATGAATCATCGACGGGGGCATTTCCTGATAATCACTAAACACAACTTGAGTGATTACTTATTTTATACAATCCTAGCTAAAACCCGCCCTATTGGACGGTTTCCAGCTTGTAAGTATATGTACATACTTCATTCAAACACACGTTTTTAAAATACCTGGCTGAGTCTATTGAGCATATCAGTTATTTTATTCTTGTTTGCATACAAACCTTTTTTTTATAATTTCTATTGATATTCGGACTATCCTCATCGTCGAAGGCCGTAGAGTGCAACGGCCGAAACGTTGTATGAAAAACAACAAAGATGAGGATAGTCCGAATATCAATAGAAATAATAATAATACCTCATCTCAAAAATTCCGAGATATACTTTTTTTATAAATAGCTTTGGATTTTTCAAAAAAAAGTTCAAAAATTGAGAGTTTTTGTTCTTTCGACCATCGTCAGCAATTATCAAGAAAATGTAATCATGGTATTTGAAGATTAATTAATATTTTTCTCATCTAATCTACATCTGCTAACTTGGAACATCTTTTAAAGAATTTAGATGCTATTCCTGAAAAGTTTGTACGCAAACGAGAAAAAATAAAAAGCTAACTTGGCAGAGATTGTCAGTTATTTTTAACAAATAATGTTTGAATAGAGAATTGCTGACTTGTTGCATTCTTTTAAAACGTTTATACTTATATACAAAATGCGATACTGGCTGTCGTAAATCGCGACAGGTAAAGCATTCATCGTGGGCATCTACATCTTGACACCAGATCCTAGAAGAAACCTTTTGAGGCTTTGCAGAATCAATGCCCGATTGGGTGAGAGCTGTCTTGCGAGCAAATGGTGGACCAACACTTTCTTGAGCTGATAGTCCCAATATGTTTGATAATCTGTGTATGTGATAGGTAGAACTGCAAAGCATATTATTAATGCGAAACAAATAGAGAGAGAATTAGGAGTACTAAGAAAGGATGGGGGTAATTAGTGAGAGAGAGACAGAGACATAGAGACACAGTACGTGATTGTCTGTGTGTGTGTGGGCGCCTGTGTCAGAGTGTATGTGCATGCTTGTGTGTGTGTGTGAGAGAGAGAGACAGAGACAGAGACAGAGACAGACAGACAGACAGAGGTCGAGTGAGAAACAGAGAGAAAAAAAGTCGTACTAAGACATTTACGTGATCTACCCGACATTGAAATAAGATAAGAAAGTTTTTGTATTTTTATTGAGAACTCCTAAGGCCAAAGTAAGGAGAGGACGTTGGTCACTGGCAAGGACATTCGAGGATACAAGCCGTCTCTCTAAGTTAAAAAAACAAAACAATATATATATATATATATATACACACACATATATACATACATGGAAAAGCGTAAGTCGAATATTTTTTATCCATATTTCGTTATCCATAAATTGTATTGAAGGTCAGATCGAATCAACTCTTTCCCCACTTAGCTATGGAAAATGGTTTGAAAATACAGTTTAGAGAAATAATTAGGAAAAGCTAAATAATAATTGAGAGACAGAAGGTTCACCTCTAGAGATCAGTCCTGATTGATTTTTAGGGTTCCTTTTTGTTCATTTTGCATCCAGTATATGTGGACTTGGTGACAAATTACAATGAAGACATTTTTTGAGAAAATATGTGTATTTCTCACAGCTAAGATAGATATTAATTTAGTGATACAAGAACGGTTTTCGGGCCAAGCGCCCGAATATATTTTATTCATTTCTATGTAAAAGTTGATAAGCTCGAAAATAGAATAATTACAATGATTGTTTTTTAAATAATTGAGGCGATAAGTTTGAGGTAATTTTACGAAGTCATACTATTTAAATTCCGAATAACAACAACAGAGAAAGTGATAAAATACAATACTGATTTTAAAACAAAGAAAAGAAAAGAAAAAAGGAGTTTCTTTAAATCGTAACGGGTTCAGGGAAAAGGGGGTAGGAAATTAAGTGGAAGAATGAGGGGAATACAGATTGGATCATAGATAAAAGTTGTTTTTCTTCTTAGCAGTAGAGAAAGTATTGAGTGTCGTAATAAGGTTGTCAGATTTTTTCTAACAAGGTCAAAGAGACTGTGGTGGAAAACACGCACTCAGAGGCCTTTTCAGTATTTTAAAAAAGCAAACGTCCATACTTTCGAAGTTCAGAAGCTTAAAAAGACAAAATATATTAGATTGCAGTCACTTTTTTATCGCTGACAAGGAACTCAACACGCAGACTTGGTTTGGGGGTAAAATTTTAAAAACTGTTTAAAATAGATTCATCAAAACATTATGTGAATATTTTGCAAAGGAGATAACGCAAATGAACACTGCACATTAGAAAACAGATAAACGTTACAATGTAATCATTTGTTTTCAAATAGAAAAAATTGTCGTCTGATTTAATCAAATCTTTCTTAGTACCACAATGCATTTCATTATTATCGTATCATTTTGATTTTCACACAAAACAAACCACAAGTTCAAACCCTAAAACTATCACTAATCTGAACATTAACCCTTTATGGCTGAAATTGATGAAATGCAACCTCAAATGTTGAGTTTTCTGCACTCATTTGTTCCGTAATAGTTTAACAACAGCGACTAATTGAGTCCGCTGAGAAGTTAACTCCCTTGCAAAATATCGACTTATTTTTTGGTGAATCTATTCCAAACAATCACCTAAAGTTTAAGGATAATATTATCTCAAAGGATCAAAGCCGTTCAATGTTACTCCCAAACGGTCAGTCTTGCATATCTTATTTGCTGGATTCCAGATAAGTCAAGTTGTCAGATTTTTGCAACTTTGCCTAAAGAAAAGGTTAATGCTGTCAAATGTTTGGAGTAAGAAAGAAACCCAGCAATAAAAAACTTTGGATTTGGGGGGTTTCCGTCACTCACCATCAAACAAAAAATTCCATAACCAGTGGGAATCAATATCTATCAATTTTTCGTTGGTACCTAGCCCTAGGGCGAGGGTTAGAGGTTAGAGGTTAGGTTTATCTTGGAGCTTTCGATTTCATGGTAGGGACTAGCGTGAAACACCCAGTATTTTGGCTATCCACGCACTTACACATCAGGTACCACCATTTTGAAATTGGCAAGATAAAACGTATTGATCAGATATCAACACAATAATAAAAAATAAAAGCCATCAACAAGGAACAATAAATTCTTTTTTCGTTTTTCTACTTAAGGTTTCCATTGATTTTTTCAAAAACAAAAAAGTTTCTAATATAAGTCTGGTGCCAATACGGCATGCAGTTAGTATCCGAATTAGGGTCAGTCGGTTGAGTTAGTACTGAGTGTTAGAGTTAGTAGCTAGAGTTACTGTAGTTAGGTTTAAGGGTTAGGGTTAGTGGGTCGGTTTCGATTAGTGTTTCCATGTCCACAATTATTTATCGGTTAAAGAATCCGTGTATTGTGAGAAATTGAAGAATCTTTTTGTTGAAATGTTTTATTCAGATTGAGTTAGAAAGATTCACACGTGCATTTTATGAATGTGACCCTTATAAAATTCATTGGTCACTTTTCAGATAAAAAAAAACGTTAATATCAAGGAAATAAAATGTACCCAGTTCCCTGGAAATCAAATCTACCAAAAAGGGATTTTGTAAAAACACAAGCTACTTTTAACTATTCTTAACTACTTTTAGTTTAAATATTGCCCATTTCAAAATGGCCTTACCTGATGCATTATATGCAAAGACAATCGTATTTCTGGTCTTTTTCGGCAAGGAAGACCAAATTCAATTTTTCTACTTTTAGGCTTTTGTACTTCAAAATTATGAATGTTAGCTTTTGGTGAGGATTAACAAAAAAGGCCAAACATATGCTCAGAGGATTTTCAGAACTGACCCCATTCGACTTGAATCAAATTCAGGTGTTTGGTTTATTTCAAAGAATTTCACAAACTTGTGCCCTTACCTTCTGGCATCATATTTATGATGCTAGAGAAGTGAGCATTTGAACTTTTACTCCTTATGATGTCTGTGAGAAACATTTAGTTTTGTTTTATAAGAAAGTTTTTAGTAGGGGTTCAATTTACCATGTAAGCCTCTTCTAAATTGGTCCCTATTTGACAGTGTTCATGCTTATTTTTTTCTAGAAATTTGGACGTTTTGAGTGATCATAACCCAAAAAGGTCTACAGAAGTAACTTATTCATTGATCACCCTTTTTTTCCTTTTTGGCTACATGACAGTTTCTATTGAGTGACCATCCAGATCTGTATTCACTCATTTCTTTTGATTCTTATGTTCTACATTGTTGTATTTTTTTTACTTGTGAGAAATCACATAGTTGAACAAGTGAGGAAAAAAATTGAGCCATCTTACTTCACTAAGTTTAGTTATACGTGATTACATGCCATTATAAAGAGTTATTTCATGCGCCTGCATTATTATCTTTTCGCCAATCTTATGCATGAATATTCTTCAGTATTTCAAAAGTCTTTTTTTTTACAATTATATTGGTACACTAGCTGGTACGGATTTTTATTGCTCGTCCTGTTTACTTTAATATTGATATGTTCATACAATGTCTTCAACTATAACTACCATGGCTTAAAAAAAGAAGTAATTTCTGTATAGATTTGAACCACCAATCTCTCGATTATAAAATAAATACCTTTACCAAGTGCACTGCATGCATGGAAAAATCATTTTTGATTATAAATCTTCTGTGCCTGACCGGGTAGGTGAGATGAGAGAGAGAGAGAGAGAGAGAGACAGAGAGAGAGAGAGAGAGAGAAATTGAAAGGGTGCAATTATTTTTTTTTCATCTGATTCAACATAGAATAGATGAATGTCTTGGCTCTGTAAACAAAGAAAACGTTTTCTATAACAGTTGGATCATAGACAGCGAGGCCGGTGCGGAATAACCTCCAAGTCTAAGATAAGAAGTTTTAAGGTGAAGTTTGCTTGCCCAATCCCAACCCCCCTTCAAACCAAAGGTCTATATCCTATTTTCAACCAAGGTGGCTTGATTAAGAGCAGGGCCCAATGAACGTGGGTTTCTCCTGGCAAATGCGAGCTAGCTGTGGGGGTCTGCCGATTCAACATAAGTGACGTCTTATTCGCAACATGTCCATAATCCACAAGGCTGTAACTGAGTACAAGGTTCTCGATCCCCTGTACCGTGTTTTGGAAGAGATAACCAGACAGTGCCTATCCCTGTTCAGACTTCGTCTTACTCTTTTATGCTGGGGGTTTAGCATAGAGCACAAATGGTATGATCCGGTCATGGATCGAACCTACGACCTACTAAACCTGGGGCTAGCTCACTTGGACACACTGATTAGCATTTTTCAGTATAAGGTTGGGCGTTATCTACGTACGACCATGACACATTTTTTATTCACTAATATATTTGAATATTTCAACCTGGTTTGCATATCAGTGCGCACCAATTGTTCAGGTACATTGAGAGAATATTTGACTTATTTTCTGATAAGTACAGGTGCCTCAAAAGTCACCCTACGGCAGTTGTTCTCAACTTTTTTGTTCCATGCTATTCAAAACCGATCTTCGTGATTCGTGCAGAAACGAACCCCAGACCGTGAGGGTTGGGAAAAGGTGAGGCTAGTCTGGCAGAATGACAGAAGTAAATGTAAAAATTCATTGAAATTGAAAAATTGTGATTTCAATTCTAGAACCTCAAAATTTTTAAAGAAAATCTAGCTTTCAGATGTTTCATCTCTAAATCTCTACTGAAAACTTAACCCGGACCCAGAGTTGCCAATTGAGCCCTTTTCATGCTAAATTTAGCGCATTTCTTGTTTTTTTGCATTTTTTTTAGTATCTTATGTGGCCAATTTTTGGCCCTTTTCAGACAAATCTGGCAAGTATTAGCAATTTAGAAGGTTTACAAAATGGCTAAAAATAGATTTTTGCGTTTTGGGACGCTATTTCGAGGTTGATCTAGCGCGAAATTCTTTTTTGATTTGGCAACTCTGTCCGAACACCCCCATAGGAAAGAATTGACCTTGTTCCACTGTTACATGCACCCTATCCCTAACATTCCAGAATGTCATTCTCTAATCTATAAAATTTTCTGACATGGAATGGTAATTCCAGATATGTATTCAATATTGAGTATATTCTATTTCTTATACATATGAACACGCATACGTTATGGATTATTTCTTTAAAGGAGAAGTTATTTCCTGACCCTGCATGAATGAATCACCGTTGACTTTGTGTGCAACAGGACTAATTAACAAAAAGATATCTATAATTATCTTAAAAAGATGGATCTTTTATCTGAAATTATCTAGAAAGTACCAGCACAATATTTGATTATTGTTGGTGAAAAATAATCATAGAGACCAATAAGCCAAGCAAAAAGAGGAGAATTTATTGTCCACTCGACTAGTTGGTCGCGTGGGTCATTTTTAGGGAGCAGTGATCCGATTTAACTACACTAGCATTACCAACAGATCAATATTCCAACAATTTGAATCTGACAATCTGTGGTCCCGATTCCATTTCCCCCATCAAAACTGTAAAGTCGCCTCTTGTGGACGAATGTCCTTCGGTTAAGAACCTCTGCTTTGTATACTATAGTCCCATTGTCAATCTTGAGCAAGTAAAGTATTTTCTTCGAGTAAGCATTTGCCATCACGTCATATATCAAGAATTTCCATAAAATAGAAAGTTTTATCTATTTGTTTTTCTTCTTTGTAATGAAACACATGTACTGAGACGACATTCTTCTGGATGCATTAACTGCATTTTGGAGGACTTCAAGAGAATGCTGCAGTCTCCACCTGGATATCCGGTTGACAATTACATCTACCAGCTCCTGGGGTAGCGAATTCCATTCAGCAGTCGATCTTAGATAAAATGAGGCTCTACGTAAAAATGTTTTGCAAGTGGTGCATGGTTTTTGTTTGTTATTAGGAGTTCGTGGTCTCTGGTAATGGGAAAACATTGTTTCGATCAAGTATTTGATTGCTCGCGTAGATTATTTTGTTTAGCATTCATTTCCAATTTGTTTGCATTGAATCTATTCTCTAGAGTTGGCCTAACGAGACAGAAGGAAGCTTATTTCCTCTAACAGGACATTTTTCCCTAGGGTATCCAATCCACACTGCGTACCCTAAAATTATATCCCGGGGAACATAAGCATTTTCAGAAAAAATGTTCTTTCAAAACAAACAGTTAACTTTTGAAAAACAATACACATAAGGTAGAATGTTTGGGAATTTTGCTGTTCAAATTTGCCAATTTCTAATAAGAATTGATTCCCCAGTTGACTCCTTCATGTGAGATAACTCTTGCCAAGCTATGGATTGACATAAGCGTTCCAAGCATCAGCAAGCATTTTGAATGGGATACTCGCACAGCTATCTCTTATTCTTGCCCATAGTTCATAGAAGTCCCTTGTTTGTAACAACGGTGTCGATCACATGATCGAACCAGGGACCTCTGCCAGGGATTTATTTGTCGAAGAGACTTCGTGTGGTGGCGTTGTTGGAAGATCGACGAACTTCCAGCTTATATTTTTCGGGGGCAGCCACTTTGCATACGGGTACTTGAATCATTCTAGAGCGTTATACTAACAACTGATTTTGAGGAAGGATTTCGGTCAAAGAACGTCGTTGGTGTATAGCGATGCGTGAGAAAAGAGTTCGTTTTCTGGCGTCTTCCTGGGAGAAGTTCTTTTCAAAAAGGTGTTGTATGATAGATACCCCGTAACTGCGTGTCTTGCAGTCCTGGGATTGGACAGAAATCTAAAAGTAAAGGAGAAAATGTGTAGTTAGAAATGTATTACAATATCGATAGAGATTAGAAATTAGTCGATGAATATACACTCATGTTAACATGTCTCGTCAACTGGACCCGCGTAAGTGAGGCGTAGAAACGAACGGTTCTATGCTATCCCCCTCCTTGATAGCCGAAAAGTTTGATTCCCCTTATCATGATAAAACAAAATTTGGTTCTAAAGAGGCACCAGATGATCCGAAAAGACGAAAAGTATGAGTAATCCTTGGTTGCATTGAGAGACTGTGGAAACTACGGGTGAGCTAAAACTTTCCCACAAAATTTGAGTTCTCACGCTCCAGTTTTGTGACTTCATGAACAATTTGAAAAAGCTTGGTTTGAAATCGAAATTCAAGTGTTTCTCTCTTTCTGCTTATTGACACGCAGTTGAAAGAAAGTAACCCTTCTGCCTTTGGACCGGATATCGCAAAAGGTCACAGAATGTGTCATTGGTTTTTATACATAATGATGTGATGTACATAAGTCGAATCAGCTAGCGAGGGTTCGTGCCTACTCAGCAACCGGCTCTGGTTCCTTCCCAAGCATTTTCCAACTATTTGTTTGGTCGGAACATACGTTTTAATATAATGTTAGATTCAGTCCGGTCATAGCTTGGCAAGATGTGCTGTTAATCGTTGGCAGAGCATAATCGTGAGAGACGATCGTAAATTGATCTTGTTGCTGCATGCTGTACCTGGTATCCTCAGACGGTCACCCATCCGGTTAATGACAAGGCTCAACGACGCTCAACTTCGGTTACCTTACAAACCGGTGTATCCAACACGATTTATCATTGAAATATATAATGAAAAGTTTGGCCATGGGAATGCTTGGTAAAAAAAAATTCAAGTGTTCAGGAATTATTACGACTATGATTTGAGTCATAGAAAGAGTCATAGAAAGCTTCTTGCAATTCACACCCACATTTCAAATTGTTCCCCCCTCAATGTATAAATCGACCCCTTGTTAGGCGTACCTCCCACGTTCACAATCACTAATGTAATCCTTTCTTCCGACCAAATCTATCCTGTTCGTCTGTGATGAGTACGAAGAGTCTATCAAAACGTGCTGGATCTACAAATAAAGTATAAATGTCACGATCGTCTTTCTTTATTCAGGGAAAAAACAGCATTAACCTTATGTCATGTTAGCGTATCATGATATGTTCATTTGACAGTAGTTGTCTGGTGAGCTTCCAGATGTAGTTTACATTTGGCACACAGGCCTACTTATGTATAATCCAGGCCGGATTTAGACTAGAGCGAGATAAGACACAGCTTGGGGCCTTGAAACCTTCAAAGGGCCTCAAACGATTTATGCATATACGTTCTCAAGTTTTATGACAAATTCTAAATTTTTCACGCTAAATCGACCACTAAAATGTCAAAATGCGTTAAAAACACTGCCCACTTCTTAATGACCATTTTTACCAGCTAAAAAGACTTGGATTTACCTTTAACAAAGCTGAATATGGGCAAAATTTGCTTGAGAATTGCGCAAAAAAAATGGGCTAAAAACGGGTTAAAGGTTGAACTTTTGCTCTGCCAGAACAAAAACGCGCAGAATTTAGCGCAAAAGACAACACTATTCCTAGCGTAATGTCCTAACATTTAACCTCCAGACTTTATGTAACTCCAAGACTTGAATGACGCCACAAACACGAAAATATCAACACACAAAGACGTACGTATGTTTGTGAATGTGTTTGTCAGAAACTGTCAACCAAAACTGTCAACAAAGGTTTCTGTAGTTTTTAAGTTATTCTTGCTGGCTAGCTTATTGGCTAAGTATGTATGTATGTATGAATGTAGGTACCACACATACTGGCTGGACCAGTGAGGCTGAAAATTTCAAAAATTTAATTTTTATCACATTCACAAGAAAACTTTTTGCTACTCCCTAGGTTTATGGTGGAAGGTTTAATTTGCAATGTAAATTTACGCCTATTTGATCCCTTAGTTTGTGTCAAGCAGAATTTACTTTAATTCTTTTTTAATGAAAATTCTGACTTTTTAGTGATCAAAACCCATCAAAAGGTGAGAGTAGCAACTTATTCATTGATAACGTAAACGTATGCTTGTTAATATGTATAAGAAATAGAATATACTCAATATTGAATACATATCTTTTCTTATCTATTTTCCAACAGATCCCTCTCAACACAGCATGCTGTCAAAAATGTTGGTTACGGGACTGTTTCTTGTCAAAAGATGTTGGTCACGTGACTGTCTCTTGTCAAAAGATGTTGGTCACGTGACTGTTTCTTGTCAAAAGATGTTGGTCACGTGACTGTCTCTTGTCAAAAGATGTTGGTCACGTTACTGTTTCTTGTCAAAAGATGTTGGTCACGTGACTGTTTCTTGTCAAAAGATGTTGGTCACGTGACTGTTTCTTGTCAAAAGATGTTGGTCACGTGACTGTCTCTTGTCAAAAGATGTTGGTCACGTGACTGTTTCTTGTCAAAAGATGTTGGTCGTGTGATTGTTTGTATTGAGTGACTAACCGGACCTGTATATTAAGTTGCTTAGAAATTAATGTTGCATTTTTGGAGTCAGAATAATAATCCATTCAAATGTAACAAAATTTGAATCCATTACTCAATTCGGTGAGACCCCACTCAATCAGCCTCTCCCCGACCCGTGGCGTTGGGTCGATACAGCAGTTGGCTAGATACAATTTGAATGTAGCCACCTCCGACCCCGGGGATATGAAGGTCATTTGAAAAACTGCCTGGCTGCTGCTGCTGATTATAGCTTGTCCGCACATTTTTGGTTGGTTCAATTCCAGAAAAAAAGAATTTGAAAAAATCGAAAAAAAAGGAGAAAAAATCTATGCATATATTTTTTGAATTGACCAATGAATGTATGCTGAGCAATGATTGAGACCAGCTCAGTGGGCTGGCCATGTTGCACGAATGGCAGACAACCAATGGACATCACGACTCACGACATGGGTCCCCCGAGATCACATGCGCAACCGAAGCCGGTAGGTTATTAGATGGAGGGACGAGCTAGACAAGTTCAGGAAGTACTGGCTCCGCGACGCCTATGACAGAGAAGTGTGGCGAATCATGGGGAAAGGTCTATGTCTAACGGCGGACGTTGAAAGACTGATGATGATGATGATGATGATGTTCGATTAGATTATAGTTTTTTGTTTCTAATGTGTAGCAAACACACACACACACATTCACAAACACATGACTACATGCATACATACAAACAAACATTACAGCTTTATATATATATATATATAAATATATATATATATATATATATATATATATATAATAATGTTATTTATGAACATTGACAAAATTCTTGTGATCAAAAAGAAACTAAACATTACGATGAAGGAAAATAATAACAATAGTAATGATATAAATAATAATAACAATGGTTAACAATACTTTATCAAATAAAAATAAGTACAATAAAAGATAATTGTCTAACAGATTTTACCAAAACAGAAACAAAAACAAACATGGCACTGGGCAGATCAGGGAATATAGAATAAGTTCAAGGCATTATTTCCTCGAAGCTGATTTGCACACAGTGCACCAAGGAAAAATGTGCATACAAATGAATTAAAATTCAGTTGATAGACTTTTTTTATTGAGAGAATGTTGATTCTCCAAGTCGAATTCAAAAGTCCCATTCCATGGTCTCATAGGAAAAGAACTTCCAGTATAATAATCCTCTCAGATAGATATTCTGAGACAATTTCTCCTTGAGTGCGATCTCTCACTCATCTTTGGCCGATTGGTTCGTTTCCACAAACTTAAAATTGGTTTTACAGTTACCATTATTATCCCGGGTAAATTATCCAGCAGGTAGAAGTCCTTGAACTCAAAAGTGTCGAATTTGTAATGGTGCAAATCATTGTCTGCTAGTACGAGGCTTATTTTAGCATCTTTAATAATTGCATTTAAAGTATTTATAACTAAATGGCGTTCTTGGCCATGCTTGAGCATTATTTAACAACGGCAGAAATACATATTTCTTAACGAGATCATTCAATTAAATAATTAGGATAAAATGAAAACATAAAATGGATATCCATTCTCAATTGCGGGTGACGTTGTCTTCAATTGAACCAAATTAGATAATATGACAAAGAAAAGGGGGGGGGTCATCTTTTATATTAGAAACGTGCCAAGTAGAAATTGTCTACATATGTTTCTTCAGTTTTTTAGTTGGTTTTGCTGGCTTTTTGGTTGGCTTGCTATGTATGTATCACGTTTACACACTGCGCCAATGGAATTAGATAATTGGGGGCCCCAGTGGCTGGGCTCTTTGAGGACCTTCCACACAGAACCACATAATAAGTTTATATGCAAATTCCCTGTCTATCATCATCATCATCATTATCATCATTATCATTAGTCTTTTAACGTCCGTCGTTGGACATGGATCTTCCTCAGGATTTGCCAAAACTCTCTATCATGGTCGTTCCGGAGCCAGTATTTCCTGAATTTGTCTAGTTCATCTCTCCATTTTATGTTCTGTCGTCCTCAGTTCCTGATGTGATCTCCATGAATCCATTTTGTGTGTCGTGATGTCCATCGGTTGTCTTTCATTTTTGCAAAATGGCCTGCCCATTGCAATTTGAGTTTTTTAATGGATTCTATGATGTCCTTGACTCCCATTTTCTTCCATATATACAGTGATGTCTTGTGATCTCTCCATGTGAGGTTGAGCAGGATTCTCTCATGTGCACGTTGCATGCTTCTTAGTTTGTAGGATTGTCTCTTGGTTAAGTTCCATGTTTCAGCTCCATGACTATCGGGTGGATGCATTGGTTGTATACTCTTCAAAAAAAAAACACCGGTTGTCCACATGGACACATAGCGTAGTGGTTACAGCATCAGACAAAATTACTGTTAAGTAATCTGATCGTACTAGGTTCGATCCTAGTGTGAGGCAGTATAACAATACTACCAACGCTGAAAGAGGGGAGTACGGTCGATATACCCCCCCGTCGGATAAAAAAAGGGTTCGGTTCATTACTTCCCAAAAATCTCCCAGATGTTACCTGACGAAGGCCGTAGAGTGCAACGGCCGAAACGTTGTATGAAAAACAACAAAGATGAGGATGGTCCGAATAATCATGGAAATAGTATACTCTTCATTTCAGGATTATTGAAAGTAGAGCTTGCTCTGCCGAAGGCTTGCTCTCCCAGAGTGATTCTCCGCTTGATTTCCCCCTCTTTTGAGGATCACATGGAGAATCGTTGTCAGAGCTCAAATGGGATGCCCTGATTGGTTGATTTTCATTCCGGTTGTGACACAACCATATGAATTGCGGCATAGATACTTTTATACTTCATGTCTGATCATACTGGAGATAAGGTTAGCACAATCGCAGTCGTCATAGAATGAGATGAGAAAGGCTTTTGTCTAGCATTGGACTCTCAATAGCTAATGCTGCTGCTGATGATATTCTTGTTATTATATAATGTCATGAGAAAGGCGAACTATATATATCAAAGCTTTTACACCCCCTCCCTTTATTCGAGCCTTGGAACGGGGAGATCAAATAGCACTCCTCCCCTTAGTTACGCCTCTGGTCTGCGACATCAGATAATTTGAGTAACGCTGTTTTGGTAAAACCGCTGTATTCGTTGGCTCTGAGTAATATCTAGAACGGAAAAAATGCGTAAAGCTGAGAAAATGATTAGTTTGAAAAAAAAAATACGGCTAAACAAGGAACGGCTGGAGTGTTGGGAGTTACAGGAGACTGTGATGTAAGAGAGAGAGAAAGGGGGAGGTGTGCGCTGCCTCTGTAGTGGCTGGGACGTTGATTATCTGGGATGAGATCATCATTTCAAATTACTTCTAAAGAAGTTCGGGAAGATAAAAGATAAAATAAATGGATATTTGTTTTTTTTATGCATTAATTATTGCATCAATCTAGGCTGGAAAAATGTCTGTTTTACCGTAAGTCGTTCATATGGTATTCCGATTTCTTTCCAGCATTCAACTCCTCTTTTTTTTTATTAACCTCTACCAACAGAATTAAAGAGGTATATTCGTTTAATCGTGTCTTTACAACCGTCTTACTGTCCGCCTGTCTTTCCACACGAGATTTCCATAAAAGTTCTGAATGAATCTCAAGGGAATCTTGTGGGCCATGTTCTACAAGAGATATTCAATCGTGTCTTTCCATCCTCCCGTCTTTCCGCCTGTCTGTCCACTCGATATCTCCAAGGGTTCTCTATGATTTTTCAATGTAATTTTGTGGAAGGGTGAGCCAAGAGCTAAGGAAGGTACTTAATCATTTCTTTCTATCTGTCTGTCTATACGATGTCTCCAAGGGTTCTCTGAGATTTTTCAATGTAATTTTGTGGAAGGGTGAGCCAAGAGCTAAGGAAGCTATTTAATCATTTCTCTCTATGTGTCTGTCCACACAATATCTCCAAAGGTTTTCTATGATTTTTCAATGTGATTTTGTTGAAGGATGGGCCAAGAGCTATGGAGGGTACTCAATCATTTCTCTGTATGTCTGTCCTAACGATATCTCCAAAAGTTATCCATGAATTTCAATGCAGTTTTGTTAAAGGGTAGGTAATGATCTAAGGAGGGTACTTAATCATGTCTTTCCCTCTGTTTGTCTAAACGATATCTCCAAAGGTTTTCTCTGAGTCTCAATACGATTTTGTGGAAGGCTTGGCCATGGGCTAGGGAAGAAGGGATTTTATTTCGGGGAGCGGGGCCGGGAATTAGTTTTCAACTGAGTAGGTTCACAGTAATAGCAGAAATACACTGTTTCTCATTATTAAGTACACTCAATGCCACTTTTTTTTTTAGAGAAAATAATTTTCTCCTGAACCAAACAATAAAATTTGATTATATGTAGTGAAAAATTACGCTAGAAACAAATATTATCTGATGTTATGAATTACAAAGTTCTACAACGTCTAAATTTAGCTGCCAAGTTGTTTTTCTCAGGGGTATGCTCATTTCGGACGGCAATATGTTCATATTTTTGGAAACAGATTTCCGATTTTGTTCGGTTTGGTTATAGATAATTCTTGGTAAGATCAATTTAGATTGTGTAATGTTCCACTGGAAATAATAAAATCTTAATATGTTTGCTTTGGAAAAAAATTATTTCTTTTATAAAAGAAGTTATGGGGTGTACTCATTATGGGTGATACTGTGTGAGCTATCTGGGTGCTTTTTAGTTATATAAAGTGATACTCAGCTTAGCAATATCCCGTTTCGTACTGATTCACTATGGCAAACCTTTTAAAGTTATTTTAGTAATGAATGTAGTAATGGTAAATCTCTGAAATAAAAAATGATAAAAGAGAGAATCGTAAATATATGATTATTTATTATGTATTAATGTTTATATATTAACCAGACCTGTTTTTTGGATGCAGTAACATTAGTAAATGCGATTGCTGTCAGTGACTGACAAGTCGACACGAGAAAATGTCTCACACCATCTCTACGAAGCATGCCTCTGATGAATCAGATGTGGCTTAAGTGACATTTATCAATACGTCATCAAAACATGGAATTCTATTTTACCACGTCAAAAAGCTAGCACCCGTCAATTGCATGAATAAATATCTGTCTTACTTCAATATTAGTGTTAAATGAAGGTGCTCTAGAGGGCTTTTAAAAGTGGGAGCTTTTAAAGAAACGGACTCCGAAAGGAGAGGGCTTTTATATTCTCTAAACATTAAACTAGCGCATATATGACTTGACTTTCATGCTTCATTGTAATAAGTTTATTTATTAAGACTGTTTTTCCACAGTAACATCATCATCAACAACAACAACAACAACAACAACAACAACAACAACAACAACAGACTGAGCTAAGTTAACAAGTCTTACATATCTACAACAATTTATTCTTGAAATACTCATGGGCTTATTTCATTCTAATGAATTGGTTCACTTTCATGAACATTTCCCTTGAGTAACTTGATATCACAACCAAGTGATTGGTAACAGTCTCTCTTACCAACCGAGCCAAACTCTCACGTGTTTACGAAAATCGTAGTTACAAATACGCTAGAACTCTTTTCGTAAATAAATACATTAATACTAAAAGATATATTTTTAGATATTTTTTATTTGACGTATATACAATACAAAAGTTATCATCTTCAGTTGGGATTGTAGTAAGAGTGGAGTTTGACACTGCACCGGCCAGGCTCGTTTATGTTGAATTTCCGAAATAAGTAATGAATGGTAAAAGACGGCATCATGGATAGTCTCCGAAATTACTTTACATGATACGCTTTGGTTAATGTGTCAGGTGTGAGAATAATCACATTCACATACACAATAATTGATCTTGTGGCCAAATATATCGACCCAGTGATATTTTATCATTTCCAGAGAGTAGCTGCCGGATGGGATACAAGGCAATCCAGCTTGTTGAGGCTCAGCAACGACATCATATTTTTGAAAAAATGCTCTCCAAATCTCTGTTGATCTTATGTTATGATGTCCACATACAGTGATGCTACGTTTTGCACCACATTGTTAAATTTCCGAAATAATTGATTTAATAATGTACTTGCAGTTAATGTGACCTGGGATTTTATGGAACAGCCCTCTGTAATGAGGACATTTCAACAAATATTGGACCAGGAAATCTAACCCTTTCTAATTTTTATATCAATTTTTTCTCGATTCAGAGTTATGAAATTGTGGAATTTATGAAATATATGAATATACACATTGTATTTCATAGACGTGGATAATGGAGATTTGCATTACATTCAGCTTAGAGAGTAGCTTTTTATATTCATTGCATTTTATATAGGTGGATAATAGAAATTTGCATTGCAGTCTGCTTGGAGAATAGCTTTCTATACACATTGCATCTTACGTAGGTAGATAATAGATATTTGAATTTGAGTGAGCTTGGAGGGTAGCGTTCTTTTAACCACAAACGGATCATAACTTTTTCTTTTTGTTTCCTTGCTTTATTCATTAATCCTTAATTTCAGCATTTTTACGTCATCAGAACGTATAATTCTATTTTACTTGACCACAAACGGATTTTTATTCTCTTTTGCTTTTATCACTTTAAAGAATAGTCCTTTGAATTTAGCATTTTGATCACGTCATAAGATCATGAATGAATTTTTTTTCATATAACCCTGTTATTTACACGAACTAATTTTTATTTTGCTATGTCAATGGCGTCTCTTGGCGTGACAGGGAACATCTGCACGTTGTATGTGTGGATTCGATATTTTCATTACTCCATTAGAACATGAATGACGTTCTATTTACTATGTCAGTTGCATGAATAGAATTCTATTTTACTCAGTCGATTGCACCCCTAAGCGCGTTAGAAAACATGTGCACATTATTAATTATCATATGAAGATGACAATAAAGCCCAATGTCAACCAGTGTTCATCCAAGCTTTTAAGTTGTTTTAAGTTTGATACAAAATGAATACAAGAATTTTTAGTTTACCATAAGCTTTCAAATCACTGTTTAAACATACTGACACTGGACACTGCTTTAGATACAACCATTTGCAAAGCGATAGGTATTGTAGAATATGAGTTTAGAGAAAATTTGATGCACATAATTCTGCTTGTATCTCGCCTCTGTTGCAGTTTTCTACCCGGGTTTTCTAAGTTGTGTATTAGTCTTATTTATTCCTGAAGTTGTTTACTGCTTCTGTTATCAGTCTAGTTGGGTCTTGCTGTTTCTGGTGAGTTCAGTTGTTTATTATTGTTTAAGGGAAGAGTTTTTCCTACCATTTTTTGCAGTGCACTTTATGAATTTTGTTTCTCAAGTTCATTGTAAAAATACTTTTTCTGCTCGGATGTTATCTGCACCTTTTATTATTTTCAATATTTGTATTGAGTCCACCATTCTTCTTCTTTTTCTTCTTCTTTTTCTTCTTCTTCTTCTTCTTCTTCTCTGTTTTTGTTCGTTTTCTTGTTCTTTCATCTCTCCTTCTTCTTCTTCTCTGTTTTTGCTCGTTTTCTTGTTCTTTCATCTCTCCTTCTTCTTCTTCTTCTTCTTCTTCTTCTTCTTCTTCTTCTTCTTCTTCTTCTTTCATCTCTCCTTCTTCTTCTTCTCTGTTTTTGCTCGTTTTCTTGTTCTTTCATCTCTCCTTCTTCTTCTTCTCTGTTTTTGCTCGTTTTCTTGTTCTTTCATCTCTCCTTCTTCTTCCTCTTCTTCTTTTTCTTCTTCTTCTCTGTTTTTGTTCGTTTTCTTGTTCTTTCATCTCTCCTTCTTCTTCTTCTTCTTCTTCTTCTTCTTCTTCTTCTTTTTCTTCTTCTTCTTCTTCTTCTCTGTTTCTGTTTGTTCTCTTGTTCTCTAATCGCTCCTTCTTCTTCTCCTCCTTCTTCTCCTTCTTTCTTTCTTTCTTTCTTTCTTTCATTGTAGTTAGCTTTCGTTTTTGAGGTTTATCTTCGTGTTGTTTCTTTTCCATATTCTGTGGGTATTTTTGTTGCCGTTCTTTGTATTCTCTCTATTTCTATGATACCTTAATTCAAGATGTGGATCTTGCACTTAGATTGTGTATTTTAAACGTGCTTTGATGTATGCAGTGTATTGTATCTTGAAGGTTTTCCAGTCTAACTTGTAGAATCTGGATCTTATCATACTTGTTATTTCAGCTATTTTCTTTTAGTTATTCTTATATAAATCAACACATCTCTATAACATGCTTCTCAGTCGGTCGGTCGGTCGATCCCAGTTATGCTAAACAACAGAAATAGGAAGGGAGGAAGAAAGATGTGTGATGTTATTATAAGGTGTAGCGTCGTTAAAAGATATGACATCAACAAATTATATCTACTCTGATCCTTTTTTAACAGTTGCTCATGATGTTCAAAATAGAATGTCCGAGGTTTCAATTTTTTTTTTTCAAAAAAGCTAAAAATGACCAAAAAAGCCGGATTGGCCATTTACGATTTTTATAGAAAATCATACGTGCAAAATATTTTACTTGCTGCAATATTTTACAAATATGACAATCAATTGATTACGAGAAAGACCATTTGATCTTCTTATTACTACCACGGTTGGTATTCGCATCGTTGAACTTTTCGTTCTTATTGAATTGTGATTGTATATTTAAAAACGATATTGTTATACCTATGTCTTTTTCATTGTTCGTGTAAGGGATTTTTCTTCATCTATTATTAAGTTTGAATCAGTTTTTTTTACTTTTGTTCAACTGTCAATTGTTTTTTTTTTTTATCACAACTTCGTATCGGACAGTGATTCTACAACAATTAAACAGTGTAATGGAAAATAAAGAATAAGTCGACGCTGAGAATCGAACTCACACCATCTAGCCAGAGGGGAACCCGGTCATACTTTGAGCTTCATTAACCCTTCAGCCACGAAGATGTCCTATATGCATTACCCTGCATTTGTTTACGTTGCAGAGTAGTCTCTTTGAGTTCATAAGTTCTCAATTCGGGCGTTTCTATTTCTCTATGAGATCTGTCCGAATTCTTTGGTTTCCATGTCTATCGTGTTACGTTCTCTGATTCTGCTTTCATGCCTTCTCCTACCCCCGGGCTGACTGGCTGGATTAGGAAGGATCAAGTTCCTGGTTAATATAGGCTTTGCTTGTAATTAACGGTTCCGGAGCGTTACCGTATCAACCATCCACCTGATTTGTAGCCAGGTCTTTGCAAATAGGAGCGGCCATGGCGTGTGAGAAAAGGTCGACGAAAACTATCAACAAAGGCTTCGAGAGTTTTAAAGTCGATCCGTGTGTATGTGTCTCGCATACTGGCCTCACCAAGAGAGCTAGAGCGCCAGCAATTTAAATATTTACTCCTTTATGTGTGGTAAAGCGATCTTTCTCCTTCCGTTTTTATTTTAAAAAATCCTCTCTAAATAGGTTGGTGATGGGAAAGGAATTCAATTTGCAATGTAAGTTTCTGCTTAATTGATCCCTTTGTTTGTGTCCGGTAGCATTTACTCTTGTTTCCTTTTAAAAATTCAGACTATGTTTAGTGATCACTTCCCAACAAAAGTCGATAGAAGTGACTTATTCATTCATAACCCTCCCTTTTCCAAATTTCCAATTGATCACCCCCAACATTTTTTCTTCTCGGAAATAACGGGGAGAAAATGAGGAATCTGGAAAAAAAAAATACAAGTCTGGTTAGTCAGTAAAAATGAATCTTCACATGACCAATATCTCTTGGCAGCATGCTGTGTTGGGTTGATCAATTAGTTAAACAGGAAAAGAAGTGATCAATGGATGAGTTAATTCTCTGGCCTCTCTTTGGGCATTGATAACTAATAACGTCTGAATACATAACATGTCTGAATGCCGCTGCCGACGGAAAAAATTACCATTAATCAATTTTACTGAGAGCTTCTTTTGTGGGAAGAAATTATTTAAAAAGATGCCTTTTCCAGGCATCATCATCAGTCTTTTATCGTCTGTTGTTGGAAATAGACCTTCCACAGAATTTGCCACATTTCTCTATCATGGACGTTGCAGAGCCAGTACATTCTAAATTATTCTTGTTTGTCTCTCCATCTTGTATTCTGCCAGCCTCGGTTCCGCATGTGATCCCTGGGGATCCATGTTGTGAGTTGTGATGTCCATTGGTTGTCTGTCATTCTAGCAACTTGACCAGCCCTTTGCCATTTGAATTTTCTAATAGATTCTATGATGTTTCTGAACCCCGTTTTCTTCCTGTTATACTGTGCTGTCTTATGATAACTCCATGTAAGGTTGAGCATGATTCTCTCATGTGTGCATTGCATGCTTCTCAGTTGGCAGGTCTGTCTCTTGGTCAGGTTCCATGCTTCAGCTCCATAAAGGAAGATGCATTGGTTGTATACCCTTCTTTTTAAGATTAATTGCATCTTTTTGTTTTTGAAGGTTGTGCTCACTCTGCAGAAAGCTTGCCAACCTAGGGTTATTCTTTGCTTGATTTCTTCTTTCGTGGGTTTCGTAGAGATTTGTTGTCTTAGGTAGATGCAGTGGTCTACTTTCTCCAGTTTTGCATCTTCGATTTCTATGCATAATAAGGAGTAGTTGTTTGAACGTTCAACCCTCAAGTTCCATTAGTGCAGAATCGAACCTTTCACCGATAGTGTAGCCGCTTCAATGTAGCGTTGCTCTTAACATTGAGCTAAACAACCGCTCGCAAAGCTAGGGCCCAAATAACTGTCTCAACTCGATTCCTGCCGAAGCCACATTTCCTTTATTTGTTTCTTTTATTTACGTTGTCGCAGCCAAATGGTACATTCACTCTGCAATATTAGGTGATCATTTCGAATAAGAGTTTTCTTATAAAATAATGCAATTTATAATAATTCTGTCTGATCATATATCCATTTCCTGAAAATATAAAGAAACGAATAGAGCAGATGTAGACTGTGAATAAGCAAGACGGGAATTCGGGGTTCAGACAGTTATTTGGGGCTTTGCATTATCGATGGCTGTTTAGCTATATATATATATATATATATATATATATATATATATATATATATAGAGAGAGAGAGAGAGAGAGAGAGAGAGAGAGAGAAAATCATCGGAGATATCACGTGGACGGACAAGAAATTTATGAAAAAGTCCAGAGAATTATCTTTCGGTCAAAAACAAATGTCTGGATCCACCCCTAAATTTAATCGCTTCTCCCTTACCCCGTGGCTTACTTTCTCAACAAATTCTATCGAGAAATTTTGGAGAAATCGTATAGATTGGAACAAATATGAAAAACATAAAAAAATCTATCTTTTCCTACTGTTCTTCCATGAATTTCTGTATTCGCTTCTATTTGTTTATGCGATATATATGAAAGTTTTTAGAAAGATAAGCTACTTTATTTAGAAAAAAATATTAGATATTTGGGCGGATCCAGGTGTTCATTTTCGATTGAGAGATATCTTAGCATTTTTTTTGTCCATTTGTAAATTTCAAAATGGCTGCCCGTTCAAATTCATAAAAAAACTGGCAACAATTTTTTTTCGCATTCCGGATGGTTTGTAGATATGATTTAACCTTGTTATCAAGATTCTTCCTCCAAAAATGACTGCACAGAAAATGAACCAGAAACCGTTATACTATTAGCACTTTAGAGAGCTTCACTTCTTAATTGATCCGTTCGTCTATAACACTATAAAGCTGTATACACTATGTGTGTTTTTATAATAATTCACTCAGTTGACATGGAAGAGCAAACACACATTGTAGAGTATAGCAATGGTATATTTCGTCGATGTTGTTTGCTCAAACTGATCATTGAACAGCCGATAGGACAAGTCTACAATTCTGTCCATCTCTGATGCCTCTGTATCACAAGAGTTGAAACCACAGCAATTGCTATAATCCGTCACACATCTCAAACCGTTCATGTAGCATGTACCTGCATAGACGAATTGTGATAAAACTGTTCCACTGTATAAATTTAAGTAAATCGATGCAGGAGCCTCATCTGCCATGATTGATTCCAAGATGTTTCCTTTCATTTTCCGTCCTCAGAGGAATGGTTCTATTTCTGACTCCATCGATGTCTCCTGCTGAATCATCTGCAAGCTCTCAGCTCGTAACTTGGATGGTGACGTAGCCATCATTGTCAACCTCGAACTTAAAAGGGAACTATTGAATAGGCTGTTATGATCTCCATTGCCTGTAAATAAAGGGGCTTGTTAAATGGTACGTTGAACTTCTTTGCTTGACTTCCCATGGGGACAAGAACAGAATAGATGCAAGAGTAGTCAAATGGATTCAGATCGATTTAGAAAGCATCGTGATCGTTGATTTCGGAAGGCAGTCTCCCTGGGACATGTGTCGCATGAATCAAGACCAATTTGGGTTTCAATCTTTGTGCTACTTTGAGTAATGCTGCTGACTGGCGAGAAGTGCATTGATCGGTATATAAATGACTAATTTCAACCCTTTCCTATTTGTGAAATCGTAATACTTAATTAGAACTCCTTTTCCCGCAACTATATCCTATACTTTCGTGACTTTCTCAAGTCACTCAATCCTGGATTACAAAACTTTCCTCTTATTTAGTAGATACAGCCATCATTCTCATGCCACAGTATATACCCTGTCCCTGTAATAATATGGTCTACTTTTTCTTCAACCCATTGTATGAAACAACTAGTAAAAGCAGAAGATACAATACCGTCAACATTTGTCGTCCTCACAATTGTTTGTAATTAGTCACTTCTACATACAAAATTCAAATATATTTTAAACTTCAAGTACAAAATATTCAGAAAATTTATATCCATATATTGGGTAAATTGGGGTAGCCATAATATAGTCATTCGCTATCGAGATAACCTTTTTATAGTCATTTACAATCAGTGTATAACGATATCATAGCAATTTACACCAAAGATGGCCCTTTTTATAGCCTTTTACGGTTAGTTTTAACTATTTCAAAGCCGAGAAATCCGTTTAGATTAACCACTATGAAATTGAACCTAAAAATCTTTCTCCACACTTAGTGTTGTGACCGATCATTGTGGTTTCAGAATGAGGACAAAGCAGTTTTTAAATCACCTTCTTTTGTTTAAAGACCACTTTTTACTTTCATGCTTCTAAAAATATTCCTCAAGGGTTTATGACTTGTTTTTTCCTGTTATTCTACTTAGAATTATGTGTCTTTTGGTACCAAAATTAATAATGGTGAATTTACTTCCGGGTTAGACTTTGTAGTAAAATTTGACCCGACTAAACGGAGATTTTGTATCGATCATAGGAAGGGGGAGAGAGTGAGTGAGTGCATTGCTATCATTCTTAGAGAAGATCTGAGTTAAAAAGGGAGGGCGATTATATTCATTTTCTGTTAAGCTGGCAGAGACGTACATTTTTCGAAGATCATAAAACTTCTTTAAAACTCACAAATACGACTTTTTAAAAATAATTGAAATTAAACGCTCTCTGATTTGTTTTTGTCTTCAACATGTTTGTTGTACATGGTATTTGTTCTTCTGAAGTTCATATAAAAACCATCTTTCTTGCCTTGCTTATTCAGTTCTTCTAGCATTATTTGGAGATCATCAAGGTTCTCAGCAAAAAAGACGATATCATCAGCAATTCTGAAGTTACTTAGGTATTTGCTGTCTGTTCTGGTTCCTTATTTTCACACATTAGGTTTTAAAAGATCATGGCAGACTGTGAAGAATTTGGGAGAGCACGTATTACCTTCTCTTACCCCTTTTTCGAACTGAAAGGGCTTTATGTAAGTTTACACACAACAATGGAAATCGAAAACATGGAGCTGAAAGTAAACCACTGCATCCACCTAGGACAACTAATCTCCGGGAGAGCCCCTAAAGAAGAAATCAAGCGAATAAATACGCCAGGCTGGTGAACTATTGGTAGAACAAGCTCAACCTTCAAGGGCGAGGAAATATTAAAAGAAGGGTATACAACCAATGCATCCTCCCGTTAGTCAAACATGAAACCCAAAGATTGGCCCCCAGACTGAGAATCATACAACGTGTAGAGTAGAGAATTAAACAAGGGGGAGGGTATGTTGCAGAGAAGTCAGAGATACCATAGAATCCATTACAAAACTCAAATGGCAATAGGCTGATCACGTTGCAAGAATTGCAGACAACTGCTGGATATCATGACTCACAACAGAGATCATATGCGAAATTGGAGCCAATAAAAAATGGCAAGACAAACTCAACAAATTTCGAAAGTACCGGCTCCGCGATGTCTATGATGGAGAAGTCCCAAATAGGGGGGAGGTGCATGTTTAAATATGGCAGATGATGATGATGGTATTTAGTTTGAGACAAAAAGTTAGGGATTAATTTATTTATGGGCGTACTATATTTATGACGACAAGGGTGAACAGGTTTTATGATAAAGTCAGTAGTTTTGCCCGCTAATTGAAATGTTTGAACAAGATAAGCTGAGCTTTTCATATGAAACTTATAGTTGCAATTGACCGAAAACGCCCAAAACAAAATAGAAACAAACAGGTCTGGTTTGTCACCCAAAAGAAACCGTCACGTGACCAATTTTTTTTGGCAACATGTCACGTTGGGGGTGATCAATAATTTTTTTTTTACTCCTCTTTAGTGGGATAAGCAAAGAATTCGAATTTTTTAAAGAACAAAAAACAAGCAGGCTCAAACTAATGATCAATCGAGCATAAACTTACATTGTAAATTGAATCCTTAACTAAAAACATATTTTGAGAGGGGATTCAGATGAAAAGGAACAAGCTGTTTTTACTAAACATAATAATGATTGATTATTGGTATTTTAGCCCTCTAGCTCTTCTGGTGCAGCCTGAGTACGTGATATATATATAACCAGCCAGTCAACCTGGCCAGCTTAAAAACTGAAGAAATCTAACTGACTGCTTCGGTGACGGTTTTGTTGGCGGTTTTCTAATTAATACATGTTCTGTTGAAATCTGAATCCTACCTCTGAGGAAAAACAAAAACAAAAAACAGGTCTGGTTAATCACTAAATAGAAACTGTAACGTGACCAACATTTCTGACAGCATGCAATGTTGGGGTGATCAATTAAGATGTTGGAAAATAGACAAATAATGAAAAAAGGAAAAAGAAAAGGGAGTTTCTTTCCATACCTTTGTTGGGCAGTGATCGTCAAAAAGACCGATTTTTCCAAAAGCGAGCGTGAATGCCCCCGGATATAAGTTGAGAGATCGAATCACCATAGACTCGCATTGTAAATTGAACCCTCACTTTTTTGAGGGTTGGGGTGTTAGAAACAGAAAATGATATATTTTTGCAGATATAAGAAAGAGTTATTGGTGCAGCCTGTACAGGTGACACATATATAGATAGATACTTATATACATACATATATAGTACTTGTATCAACAGTATGAATATAGAACGTGAGCTGAACGCTATTTTTATAACATTCTTTTTTCAAGTTAATGTCTTATGAATCCACATAAACGGAACGTGTTGAATGGTTTTTCCTGAATTTTATAATACTCTAAAACATATATAGCCAGCGAGTCAGAATAACTCATTGTATTAGAAATCTATGTTGACAGTTTTTGTTGACAGTTACTAGTATCAGTAGGGATACAAAAGGAAATTAAAAGGGTGGAGAATTATGTTCTACCAAAGCCTATTCTCTTCCGCCATGGAAACTTCCTGATGGTCAACCAAAAAAAACAATATCTCAAAATCCTGTCTTAGGATTTGCTATATTGTTGACCCTGATAATTGTAACACGTTATTTCAACATTCAGAAAGTTTTTGAGACGATTGAACTCATTCTTGTTGTTCGTGTTGTATGCACGACGTTCTGGCCGATCTATTCCTCGGCTCTCTTCAGGTATACTATCCGAATGCGATGGCGGTAAACAGAATTTTTCTCTCCTAATGGTAGATTAACAGATTCGGATGATATTTCAGGAGGAGCAAACTAAAGTCATAATCAAAGTCGATAGAAAGATCTGGGATGGCTAACCATATCTAAAGAGGGAAAAGCGACCTCTATCATCTCTGGGAAGAAGTTCTGATTATAGACAGGGGACGCTGTTGAAAACTGAGAACAATTAAATTGGCAGCCTAAACAGGACAAAGAATCTCCATGAGATCCTCTAAAGAAGAAGAAATCAAGCGAAGAATCCCCCTAGCTTTGGCAAGCTCAACCTTCGAAAATAAGAAGATCCCATTAATCCTAAAAAGAAGAGTGTATAACCAATGCATCCTCCAAATAGTCACTTATGGAGCCGAAACAAGGAATTTCACCAGTGTGCTGTTTTCAAATTGAAGGGTCCCGAACATTTGCACGTATATACATGGATTTTACACTGATTGATTCAAACAACGTTTCCCCCCGCAATGCTCCAAACCTTCTTGAAAAGAAAAAAGTGACATCAAGTTATATAAATTACTTGAATCGTTGTGTCGTGTATGATTCACTACATGCATTGTATAAACAAATGATAAGTGCCCAACACACCATTTTTACAAAGTTGATATTTCTGTATTTTTTTCAAAGCTATGAAGCCCTGAGTCTTTTTTTTTTGAAGTTTGAACATTGTACAAATAATAACGTAGAGTTTGAAAGCTTCAAAATAAAACAGAATGAGTTTTGGAGCTCTAAAAATATCGAAAGTATCATCTTTTAAAAAATGGTGCATTGGGCACTTATCATTCACTCCCACCCATTTGCGAAAAGTACTGAAATATCATTAAAAATACTCACGTGTACCCTTGGATCATTTTTGGCTATCAGCCCCGCTTCCATTCGGAAAAATGAGGCAGAAGCATACTCAGCCTAATGGTCAATCGACCACCGTGTCTCACCTGACCTGCAATCAATCAAAGATTCGTGAAAAAGCTCAAGGTCATCACGTTCGCTCTTTATTGAATCAGATAAGGATAATTAATTAATATTCTCTGTCCCTGCGACAACCCTACATTAACCCCCACTGAACTTGACTGACCCAGGGCTTAGGGGAAAAAATCAATCCCCAGGACAACGAATCAATACACTTTTCAGATTTGATGCATTGAATAATCCATTTTTTTTATCAGCCAAAAGTTGCCAGTGTTGCCAATTCAGCGCTTTTCCTGCCAAATTTAATGCGCATCTTGTATTGGCTAAATTAGTGCAGGCAGCCATCCATTTTCTTAACTGGTTTTGGCCATTTCTGGCTATTTTCAAAATAGATTACTGCGATCAGTTTAGCCATTAGTACGTCTTTTTTTTTTAAAGCATTTGTAGCATTTCGGGGATATTTTTTTGATAGCTTAAAGCGATTTTAAGTAAATCATCACAGTGATTTTTGCCATATTTGCCTCTATTGCACGTGTTATTGTCACCATTTTTAGCCATTTTGGCTACTTTTGAAATGGAATAGCGAGATTTTAAGTAAATCAACGCAGGTGTTTTGGTGATACTAGGCCATTTTTGCACCACTTCTTGGAGAAGAAGAAGAAGAAGAAGAAGAAGAAGAAGAAGAAGAAGAAGAAGAAGAAGAAGAAGAAGAAGAAGAAGAAGGAGAAGAAGAAGAAGAAGAAGAAGAAGAAGAAGAAAAAGAAAAAGAAGAAGAAGAAGAAGAAGAAGAAGAAGAAGAAGATGGGAGAAAATTATTCTGTTTAAAAGATATGAACAAACAAATGGCACTCTTGACATTTCAATGTTATGATTGGAACAACAAAGGCTGTGACATAATAACGAAGTTTACATACGAACCCTCAAGACTATGCTAGATCGCTAAAAAACGACAAAGACGATGATGATGATGATGACAACAACGTCGAAGAAGAAGAAGAAGAAGAAGAAGAAGAAGAAGAAGAAGAAGAAGAAGAAGAAGAAGAAGAAGAAGAAGAAGAAGAAGGAGAAAGAGACGATGAATATATTTTGAGCTAGTATTTATATCTAGCACTATTTAGCACTTTTTGGCCGTCAAAGGTGTGCAAAAATATTTTGAGTTGGCAATTCAGTTGCCAGACCTGAACTGCAGGAAATCGAGGACCTAAAGTAGACAATTCTCATTGAAAGGAACAGAATAATTATAAACCGTCAACCGAAACAGGTCTGGTTAGTCACTCAATAGAAAAACATCACGCGTCCAATTTCTCTCAGCTGCATGTCTTGTTCGGGGTGGGAGTCAATTAGAAAAATTTAAAAAAAGGGAGATCAATGAATAATTTACTTCTCTCATCTTTTGTATGGACAGGGATCACTAAAAAAAGTCTAGATTAAAAAATGCAGACTGAAACAAGTGATCAGTTTAACATGAACTTACATTGTAAATTGAACCCACCAATTAGAAGTAGCTTTGACAATTTTGGCGACAGTTTTAGTTGACAGTCTTTACCCTTCACCAAAACTGTTAAGGTTTTTCAAGATGTTACGCGGGTCGTCTCTATCATGCTTGAATTCCATTGAAATGGAGCTACAGGACTGAAAATTTGAGCATTTACCTTTAATCCTATCTATAAAAGATGCATCGTTTGTTTTTCCAAAATTCTTCCTCAAAATAGTTTTTGCTGGCGGTGAACTTACAATGGAAGTTTAAGCTAAATCATTCCTTTTGTGTCTGGCAACATTCACACTTTTTTTGTAAAGATCCGGACTTTTAAGCGATCACTATCCAACAAAAGGCCAGAGAAGTAAGTTTTCCATTGTTCATCCTTTTTTTTTCCATCTTTTCAATTGATTAGCCAAAACACTGAATCCTGCCAAAAAACGTTGGTCACATGACGGTTTCTATTAAGTGACTAACCAGACCTTTATTGCTATACGGATTGATATGCTTTTCAGAGTATTCTATAGGTATCATTATTTTGTATGGTCAATTTTTGATTGAACCTCTCAATTTTTTTGATCTTTTAACTTTGCCCAGTGTCTAAGACAATTCCAGTTGGCCCCGAACACATTGGACATTACAAGAGCAACTAGTACATTTTAATTGAGGGAATCCAATATACGATTCCGGTGGTTTAATTGATATCATCTATGCATGTATTAAGAAGATCTAGTCTATTTTTGTGATGATGTCGTTCAATGTAAATTTTGAGACCGTGAATGTAGTTTTATACTTCATAGAGATGTGTTCCTCAAACTTCGTGCCGATTGCGCTATAGAATTGCCAGCATAGTGTTTTTTCACTTGGTTTTGTTTGTTCCCTTCTTCTTCTTCTTCTTCTTCTTCTTCTTCTTCTTCTTCTTCTTCTTCTTCTTCTTCTCCTTATTCTTCTCCTTCTTCTTCTTCTCCTTCTTCTTCTTCTTCTTCTTTTTCTTCTTCTTCTTCTTCTTCTTCTTCTTCTTCTTCTTCTTCTTCTTCTTCTTCTTCTTCTTCTTCTTCTTCTTCTTCTTCTTCTCCAAAAAGAGATGCAAAATAGCCAAATATCATCATAATCGCCAAAACGCTTCTTCGTCTTCTTCTACACCTTTCCCCTCCTCCTCCATCTTATCCTTCATTTTCTCCTTCCTTATCAATTTTCTTTTATTATTCTTCGACTTCTTTTCCCCTTTCTTCTTCTTCTTCTTCTTCTTCTTCTTCTTCTTCTTCTTCTTCTTCTTCTTCTTCTTCTTCTTCTTCTTCTTCTTTCATTCCATCTTCGAATCAGCATCCGAAGACCCCAAACAAAGGCAGACATGAAAACAAATATGTAAAGAAATGTTATTCTTAACAAATATATGAAAGGTTAATCAACTGAGAAATCTTGGAATGCAGAAATTGAATATCTCAAGGTCAACTATGTTAAGAAAAGTAGTTTGTTTGAGAAGAAATTATTACTAAATGGTAAATATTCATTTGCTTCCATATAAAAATATAGATGTCGGACACAACACTCACCGACCAAAATCAAAGAGGCAGAACTGGAGGAAGGAGACCAGGGCATCGACCTAGGACAGCGAATTTTCATGATATCCTCAAAAGAAGAAGAAATCGGATTACGAATCCACTATTGGATGGCAAACCTCCGGCAGATCAAGCTCAACCTTCAAATACAAGAAGATCACTTAAGTCTAAAAAATATACAACCAATGCAACCTTCAGATAGTCACCTATGGAGCTGAAACAGGGAACCGAACCAAAAGATTGACTTTCAAACTGGATACCATGATACATACTCAACCTCGCACGGGGAGATCACAAGACAGCACAACAGATTAGGGAAAACAGGAGTCCGAGATATCATAGAATTCAGAAAACTCAATGGCAATGGGCTGGTCATGTTGCAAGAATGGCAGACAAACTGGTCGGCATTACGGCTCACAACATAGATACCTGAAGATCACATGCAAACTGAGGCCAGCAGAAAACAAGATGGAAAGACGAACTGGACAAGTTCGGAAAGTATTGACTCAGTGACGTCCATGATAGAGATGTTTGGCGAATCATAGGCATGGCCAATGTCTAACGACGGACCATGAAAGGATGATGATGATCATGATGATGATGATCATGATGATGATATGTTACGCCGAATAGATGAAAAAAATTGTGTAATTACCTGATAAATCATATAATTTCTCAAACAAATTTTGATTAGGTTTTACCTTCATTATAACTTTCAGTTGCTGTTTATTACAACTTTGTATTGGACTGTAATCATACAGTAACAATTCGACAGCGCAATCGCAAAATAACAAGCAAGTCCACAAATGCACTCCTACTAGCCGGAGGAGTCCAGTATACGCCTGACCGCTTTTAGCCATTCAGCTACATGGACAAGTTAAACGGCAGCTAATTTTACCCCTGAAACCTAGCTCCCCACAGTCAGTATTCCACGCTTGTTGATGCTTACATTTTAGACGAAATAGTCTTTAAATACAACAATATTCAATATTCTTTTTTCAAATTTAATCTTGAATTGAGTTTTGCAACATTATTGTCAGTTTTGACTAGGTTTTAGCTCCTCGCCTTATTTTCCAAAAGCGCTGTCTAATCTTAGCCATGGGATTCATTTTCTGTGCGAGTTTTGGGCTTATGTTCACGTGAACTCTTTTTTCCTCAAGGGAAATACATCGAAAGTGTTTAAAAATGGCGAACGTTGCGATCAGTTATTTCAAATCGACGTTAAGTTGATTTGCAAACCTGAAAATGGTTTGAATTAGCGGGAAGTTATAATACAGAATTTGTTCAACGAGGGCATATCCATTCGAAAGGTGCATCCGATTTCATGAACATCTTTAGGGAGTTTGTTACTTGAAATAACGAGACGTTGTTCATTATTTATGAAGTCGCTAATAGTAACAATCAAAACTCATTTTATCTCATGTAACTATTTAGTTTAATCTTGTTCTATAAACCAATTCTACAGAAAAAAATGATGATCTCTCGCACTCTTTTTGTCTCACTCTCTTTTTCTCACTCTCTTTCTCTTATCTGCCTCTGCACCCTCTCCCTCTTTCCATAGTCACCAAATATTTTAAATCGATTTACTCACGCTCGTGAACGCTGGTGACGTACTATGAATTTAGGCAGAAACTAGATCCACTGAATTTTCATTGTAAATCAATCAACACCGTGAATCCAAACAACTTCAAAATAAACTCTGCAATTGTCCCTTGCATGGATGAACATATATGGCAGATATAAACTTCACGAAATAACAAGTTGTCTAGTCATTTTGGTGTGTACACACACACGGAGTTTTCTCAAGTTAGAGGGAAAAGTGACTCCAAAGGTTAAAAATGAATATATCTAAAAAAGTAAACTTCTTTGCCTTTTGCCAAGAGAAAAAAGTTATATAAGTTTTAAAATGTAAAGTGGATTGTTTGCAGCACGCTGTGCAAAGGTTAAACCGAGTCACTACAGATATAATCAGACTGAAAGAAATCAATTGATTTGTTATCGATGATAGGCAGATAATCCGTCACAGTGTACAAGCAGAGGTGAATAAGGGGATAGATATGAACATTGGAATAGATCGATACGAGCAGACAAAGCTAAAGGATTAAGAGGTCGATACCAAGAGGAAAGAAAAGGAAGCTTCGTAAATCAGTAAAGGTTAATATAGTAGTCTATAGATATAAACAGATTAGAATATTAAATATATAGTAGCGGTCAAATTAAGAGAACTGTTTATTCAAATGTAGTTCCTGAAAATATGGATTATCACAGGATCTTGGAATTCATAGAAATCGTAGCTCTTGGCATATTCTTTATGCAAGAAAAAGCTTTTATTGAAAGTGGTTATGGAAGAAAAGATATTGAAAAAAAGAAACATTTATATGAGAGAAAAAATACAGTGGACAAAATGATAGAACTTTTTTTTCTTGTTCTAAAAATCCTGAACAGGCATATGGCAGCACCGAGCTTGCTAAACGATAACTACCAAGATTATTAGTGTTGCATCAGCTGCCAGATATGCCAGCAGCCTTTCGACAACTAATTCTCTAGACGGAGACAGATGGTATGTCACTATCTGCTGTTTCAAGAGAACTGGGTCGATCCATAGTAGTACCAAGTAGTTTTGAAATTGCTCAAGCAAAATCTTTTGCTCAACCAAAAAATCTGTGTGACCCTGTGAGACAAGGTATAAAAAGAACAGAGTAGTTGAAAGACTTTTCACGAATGATCTCTTCAATTCTACAGCAGGAGATTGCCATGCGAATCAAAGTTTATATTAAGGAGGAGGTTGGCCGCCAAATCATGGCCTTACGATTCAACAAATTTGTTCTCTAACAACCATAAATATCATGAGTAAAAAGAATGAGAATGCTAGACTCGAATATGCATAAGAGCATGATGTTTGAAAAGATGAGAATTGGTCCGGAGTTCATTTCAGCGATAAAAGTAAATTCAATTTAATAAGAACTGACGACAGATAGTTAGTTTGATGTCGTACAGACTTACACCAATGTTTGGGGGAGGAAGTACCGTGGTATGGAGCATGATCTTATCTGATTGTGTTAGACCTATCGTGAATGATAATGGAGCAAATAATAATGGGGATATAATCTTGGTGAAGTAAGACGCCATTCTTTCTCTATAAGCATCTCCAAAATTGCCAGCCATTTTTTTCACGGGGGCAACATTCCTGCCATGATACTAAACGAGAGAAGGATTCTTTTGAAGAAGAGAACATTGAACTCATGATATGGCCTGCACAAAGACCTGATAAATCCCACGGAGAACTTGCGGAAGATAAGACGAGACAAAGTAGCGGAAGGAAACCGATGTCTTGTAACCGATTTGTAAGAAAGAACTGGAAAAATAGCATCGAAATAAGAAACAAGAAACTTGTCATGATATGTTGGCGTCGGTGTGCTGTGATTATTATTGATAAAGGTCCCTAGACTCTATACTAATTGATTTTAGTGAAGTTATTCAGAAAAGTTCAATTTTTATTCTGCAATCTTCATCATAAACATGAATTTGTATCATCATCATCATCATCATCATCACCACAATCATCATCATCATCACCACAATCATCATCATCATCATCATCATCATCATCAATCTTTCAACGTCCATCGTTGGTCATAGACCTTCCCACACTTTTCTATCATGGGCATGGCGGGATCAGTACTCTCTGAATTTGTCTAGCCCGTGTCTCCATCTAATATTCTGCCGACCTCGGTTGCGCATTTGATCTAGGAGGATCCATGTGGTGAGTCGCAATATCCATTGGTTGTCCGCTATTCTTGCAACATGGCCAGCCCACTGCTACTTGAGATTTTTAATGGATTCTCTGATTGCTTAGTTCTCAATTTGCGGATCTGTCTCTTGGTTAGGTTCCATGTTTCAGTTCCATGAGTAACTATTAGGAGGATGCATTGGTTATACACCATTCTTTTTAGGATTAATGGGATCTTCTTATTTTTGAAGGTTGAGCTTGCTCGGCCAAACCCGTTCTTATATTTTTTTTCCAAATAAAGGGTTTTCTTGAATATCATTTCGTTGAATATGAATTGCTAAATCTTAGAATTATAGAAATCGTACGTCTTGATATTTACTTCATGTACGAAAAAGCTCTTATCAAAAATTATGGTTCCATTCATATTAATAAGAACTGCATTAAAAAAACAGTTATCTTATTTTGACTGGTACTGTACGAATATATTTTCTATTGTCTGTAGAATTGGTCATTCAGTAGACTCTTGTTATGACAATTTTGACGCTAAAATGGTTTATGATTTTATGATAGCGATAAACTAAAAAGTGCCAACAAAATTACTTTTTATCACCCTTTCACAGAGTAGTGCCCCATATACAGGTTACTAGTCAGCGAATAAAATGAATACACTTCTACTTACACCTCTTTCCATTTTCTCAATGCTTTCAGGTCTATGATTTATTGATGAGACATTTTAAAAAGTTTCTCTTCAGATTTTTGTGTTAGTATCATCACCATTACTGTCCTTTTAGCGTCCGTCGTTGGATATAGACCTTACTTAAGACTCGCAAAACCTCTTTCTCGTTGGCGTCACGAGGCCAGTACTTTCAAAAGATATCCAATTCGTCATTCCATCTTATATTTTGTCGGCTACAGTTTCGCATATGATCTCTGGGGGTCTATGTTGTGAGTCGTGATATTCATCAGTTATCTGTAAATCTTGCAACATGATCAGCTCATAGCCATTTCTAATGGATTCTATGGTATGTCTGACCCCTGTTTCCTTGTGATATGCAGTGGATTCACTAATTCCAGCTTTTAAAGTAATACTTTGAAATTTTCATGTTCTGTTGATGCAAACTGATCCTGAACAAGACGAGAATATAAAACAAATGTGCCGTTAGCGTATATGCGTCATTACATAGTGTCGTTAGAACGAGTAGCATTGAACGAGACACTACAGCATTTAGCATTTATAGACAAACGGCTCTTGAGATTATTTTGAGACCGTCAACCAAATCAGTCAACGGAGGTTATCATAAGTTTCTTCAGTTTTTAAGTGGCTCAGCATAATTGGCCACGTATTCATATGTCTTGTGTCCAGGCTGTACCAATCTAGCCAGTCAGCTAGCAGGACAAACGTAAAAACTGAAGTAATCTATGTTGACAGTTTTGATGACACTTTTCTTTGACTCTCTCCAATACAATATAACTCCTGCAGCTTTTGCGAGGTGTTGAAAATTTTCCAATTACAGTTTGATATAAAAAAAAATTATGGCACGAGGAAAATGAATAAATTGCAACCAGGTTATTTGGAATTAAAAATGTTTAATAATCGGGAGAGACAGAGTCTCCTTGTCATAAATTATTAGGATGGCCAGAAGCATCTTTTGGTTTTTAGATGGCATTCGGAACTCCACGCAAAAAAATCGCATCTCATCGCATTGCATCAACAAGTACTCTTTAAAAGCTCTTTCTGTGTTTGTTATATGATATTAGGAGTGTTCAGCTTTAACGAATTTCATTTGAAAAAATTGCTTTTCATTGTGTTATTGGAGAATTACAATCAATCGCCGGACAGGGGACCAACGGACATTTTATCACAGACAATTCACTGACGGACATTCGATCGAATGAACATATAACAGAATGAACGTATAGGCTTTTTGGTTATTACAATTTTCGGTTTCGTGTTTAATATCTGGTATCGAATCATCGTCCCCTCCCTTAACCTTCTGACTGGCCTGGCTGCGAACGACAAGAAATGAATGAATGAATGTGCCCAGGTAGTAGCAGTTAAAAGCTGTTACTTTGAAGAACCGTTGCCATCAGAGAGGGCGAAGGGTTCCATCTTAGGCGTGCATTCGTATATGTGTTTTTTTTTTGTTCCAGCGCTCTTGGCCATGCTGTTTTGCAGATTTGAAAATTGGTATCAGTACTCCACTACGTCCGTTTTATAGAAAATTTAATTGATTTTTTGAAAAAAAAAAGATACTTTTCTGACTTTTGAGGGATTCTCATTTTGATGGGCTTATCTATAACACCTAGATTTGCATTGGAAAATACCCGAATACTCAACTTTTCAAGCCAAGAGAGAGAGAGAGAGAGAGAGAGAGAAATAGAGAGAGAGAGAGACAGAGAGACAGAGACAGACAGAGACAGACAGAGACAGAGAGAGTCAAAGAAAGAATTGCCCTTTCAGTCTAACGATATGCACTACATACCCCGCTTACTTAGTCTTTATCAAACTATTGTTTTTAATTAAACACACGGTCTGGCCTTTCGTTGTTATCAAAGTAAACAAATCACTCACACCATCTATATGATGCTGTATCAAGATACATTTTACCAAGAATATGAGTTTTCACACTTGTTCTATTGTAAACAAATTTTCAATTTTCAGAAACTACAAATCAATTAGAAATTAAATATCTTTTTGGTGATCAATCTATTTATCTATCGATCTATTTTTTCTTCAACCTCCTGGGGGATGTTCTCGTTAAGCATTGCATCTATTTGAATCTGAAGATATTTTTGTTTGTTAATGTTCCGGCAAGGGAGAGTCTGTTTGTTGGCTCTGTAGCTAGTTTTTCGAACATTGGGCTGGAGCCGGAATCAAAGCAGATACCTCCTTCTAGTTTCCCGTGTAACGGGCGATACAGGACTGAGACGTGTTTTGTGTTGACCATTAATATCTTTTGGTAACTAATGACGTCTATGATCGCCTTTCTAAAGCCGTTCGTAGTTATGTTGGTCGCCCATCTGGAACAGACATCGACCAACTATGCATAGACACAGGATGTGACCCTGCCGATCTAACAAATCCAATGCAGGACCGAGATTTGAGTAAGAGTCAATGGGATGTGAACGAGCTGGACCAGATGGTGATTAATATGCAACACTGGTCTGCGTACAATAACGATGTTTTTTGATAGCTGTGCAATAGATGATGATATTTGTCTGCTGCAAGATTTGCTATGTCAGTCAGGTTAAGAGGGAACAATGCTGCGGGTCCCTGAGCATAATGTGCCGGACCCTAGTTCTAAAACCTTGGATCTAATCGAGTAGTTTTTCGACTAATCAATATGATAATCAGATTTTGACTTCATCCAGATCATGTCAGGTTAGGCTTGATCGGTCACATCTGGTCATATCTAATTACATATAAATCGATCAATCAATTTGATCCACCGATCGAAAAGATGTATCAATGAGATGAAAGCAGCGCAATCATCACTCAAACCAGTTTGGATGGTCACTTAATAGAAACTGTTACGTGACCAATTTCTTTTGGCAGCATGCCGTGTTGGGGGTGATCAATAAAATATTCGAAAAAAGTGGTGATCAATCAATAAGTAACTTCTCTCATATTTTGCTGGGTAGTGATCACTAAAAAGTCAGAATAAGAGAAAAAAAACATACGTGAATTCTGTTGGACACGAAATGAGGGATCACTTTAGCATAAATTTACATTGAAAACTGAACCCCCACTAAAAAAACAAAGTGTACAGTATTCATTTCGAGAATTTAACATTAGTAACTGATGATTACTATGACTTTCGTATCGTATAATAAGCTTATATGAACATTTTTCTGTTGATCTATTAGTTCAATTGCTCAAATGGGATGCGCTGATTGGTTATTTTTCCAATGTGCATTTCCGTTTTGAATCTGATCAAGGAAAACAATCCATTTTGACTTTTCACGTAAACCGACGACCGTAATTCTGTAGGACCTTGAGTAAAACTTGATCAATTTTAATAAAATTTACGTCATCTTATAGAGACCTTTATTGTAAGTAACTTTTTTGATCACACTGAGTCACGGAAATTGCTTTGAAATTCGATAGATAGAGTTTAAGGGAATATTTTTTACCTTCTGATTATTTAACGCAAAGCACTTTTGAACCACCAACCCGAATTTTTCCTGAAACTGCAAATACTCCTATCTTTAAAAGAAATTAAGATCCTCCGATTTATAAACCCTAACAGAGGCTTTACTGTTAGTAATGGAACATATTTCTTAACGTAGAAACATCAGGTTTATAAATACGAAGAAATTCATGCGTGTAATGTTGATGGCTGAGATGGTTAATCTGTTTGTTTCATAACCAATTGTAATAGTTCGTATCAACTTCCAGCAATATAGCTGACTTAAGCTTTGAAAACCATTTAATCACCAGGGCTCACATTCCCATCAATTGATTCACTTGATGTGATTTTAAAAAATAGGCATCTCTGGACGATACCAGACGTGCTTCTTGAAAATAGATAAGAACACTTCCCAAGTAATTTTTTCTGCTCCCAATATGATTCCATGAGATGTTTTTGTTTCCTCATAATTTATCAGTCGTGAAAAAGCTGATTTATTAATGTTTTCAGACGTGGGTTATAATTACGATATTGCTGGATTGGATTTTTTTCCTATTCGTGCAGTAATGGATCGCATTGAATTCTTTAGGAATTGATTTTGTTTTTATGACTTTTTTTTCTTTGAATTTTTGTAGCGTTATTTTACGATAAAAACCTTTTTTCAAAACGGTGTTCAAAAAAAAAAAAACTTTGCTTTTTCTGAACGGAAGAAGATTAATGCAGTGGCAAATTTGAAGAATATTATTTTATAAAATATAATTTTGCTACTGCTTTAATATATTTTTGTGTTAAAATATTCTGAAAATGGAGGAAGATTATTACTGCAGTAATACTTGATAGCTATTTTGTTGCAGTCCATATATAAATGAGACCGTCATTTTTGCCAGTTATTTTCTGGTTGTATATATAATAAATAAAAAAAAAAACAAATTTTGGCAAGTATGGATGATTTGTCAATTTGGTATAGTCTGTAAGAGAGCTTCGTACTGATCAATTGGTCATGATTTTAAATCACAGTTGAGGAATGAGAATTTTATAAATCGATTTGGTTTAACGTAACGGGACAAACAAACGGTGAAGAGTTCCAGCAGCAGCTACCTTTTAGTGTCTGTCATTGGACATTGATCGTCCCCAAAATTTGCTAGACCTCTCTATCATGGACGTCGCTGAGCCAATATTTTCTTACCGGACACAGTTTTTCGTATGATCTGTGGGGATTCATGTTGTGAATCTTGATGTCCAGCGGTTTTCCAACATTCTTGTTCAATGACCAGCCCATCGCGTTTTGAGTTTTCTAATGGCTTAAATAATAACTCTGATTCCTGTCCTCTTTCAAATATACCGAGCTGTCTTGTGATCTCTCCATGTGATTTTGGGTATGCTTCCCTGACGAGCACGTTGAAGTTCTCAGTTTGAAGGTCAATAGTTTGTTCCATCTTTCAGCTTTATGGATTACTATGGGGAAGACACATTGGTTATATACCTTTCTCTTGCTCCCCCTAACTAGATGAGGATTGTTCTTGTTGTTATTTCTTGTTCTTGTTGTTACGATGGAAAAACGTTGATTGGAATTAGACAAAAAAGCGCTATAGTGAATCAATGCTAAACGGGGTAGCGCTAAGTGGAGTATTACTGAAAATTGTAGAGCCTGTGAATTGCATGAGAACCTGAGACCAAATATCAATGGAAAGTCAAATAAAAGAATCAAAAGCAATTTATCCGACTGTCAAGGGACACGAGACAAATGAAGTCCAGAACTTATCGCTGATTTAGATGTTCAATATAGCGCTGATTGCATTTGAACTGTGTATACGAAGGCAACTTATCGGCTTTTCCTATCGCGGCCGACCTACTTTCAATCACTGCAGTTATTAGTGAGAGGCCATTGAGTCAGTCGGTGTACTGTGCAACTATTTTACCCACAACGACGAAAGCAGTCATCGTTCACCTTTCAAAGTGACCTCCCCTGCATCATCCCCATTTTTTAAAGGATTTTAATTCAGTTTCTAGTGACAATAGCATTGACCGAGTTATGCTCTCCGAGTGTTCTCTAGTTCAAATTGTGGTGTTACCCTACAAAAAATTTTTCGAACTAAATCAACCCCTAAAAAGCTATAAAAACACTGTTAACCATCTTATAGCTATTTTTGATAGCTAAAACGGCTGGATCCAGTGTATCAAATTGCTAAAAATGGCCAAATTTTCTGGATAGCAACCCCATAAAGTAGGTATTAGTAGATCTAAGTGTTGAATTTTTGTGCTGCCCAAATAAGAAACGGGCAGATTCTAGCTCGAAAGGCTCTGAATTGGCAACACTGGTAACTTGTGTTGCCTGGGAATTACATAAGAACCTGAAACCAAACGTCAACAGAAAAGCAAATAAAAAAATGCCAGTGTAAACAAATTAATCCGACTGCCTCGGGGGGTGAGGAAGACGATGTTAATCTTGGCAGAGAAGATAAACAAATAGATATAGAAATGTAAGACAACGCACCTGTGAAGACAAATCCCATTTTCCCAAGGCCGCCTCGCCAGGGAGCAATGGTTTGCAGGCTAGTCTCGCGAACAATTGCAACTGCCATACAAGTCTGATTAGTCATTTGATAGAAACTCGTGATCAGCCAATTGGAGCTGGTCAGTTGAATATCTGGAAAAATGGGTGATCAATTAAGGAGTTACTTCTCTCGCCTATTGTTGGACCATAAAATCTGATTAGTTTTTTTCAAAAAGAAGAGTCTTCAAGCAATGCATCTTCCTGATAGTCACCTATGGAGCAGAAACACAGACCCCAGCCAAAAAAATGACCTTCAAACTGAGAACAATGCAAAGTGTGCCTCAGAAGATCATCGTCAACATTACGTGGGGAGATCACAAGACAGTACAGTACATCAGGGAATAAAACACGAGTTAGATTTCATAAAAACAAACTAGGTGACCAATTTAGCATGAGATTACATTGCAAATTGAACCTTTATAAAAATATTATTTTAAGGAGGAATTTTCTAAAAAAACAAAAAATGAACAATTTTTCAGGAATAATAAAGAGTAAATGTTAAAATGTTCAGCCATCTAGCTCTATTGGTACGGCTTGTACACCAGATTCATACATATATATATAAATAGCCAGCCAAATCAACTTGAAAACTGAAAAAAGTGGTGCAATGCAAGCGTTTTGCTTGTGGGTCATAGTGATGCCCTTGATTTGGTACATGCATCGAATAAAAAGTCACGAACTAACTCAAATATGCACATAAAGATAGGTTTAGAGAAGGTTCTCCGTGTCTGCTAATCAGTAATATGATCCTTATTGCTTATTTCTGAAATTGTATTTTGAGGTCCTTTAAATCGAGCGACCCTGAAGAACATGTGATCAGACAGTTCTGTTGTAATATACGTGTATGTATATTTATATATATTCATGTATATACTAAGAGAGAGAGAGAGAGAGAGAGAGAGAGATAGTGATATGGTATAAGTAATTTTAACACATCGGTAATCCAAGGATAAACAGTGCTTAGTTCGATATCTACCTACTGCGAAGTGTTCATGTCCTGTGGCACAAACACAGGTCAATTTTAAAGTAGACCTCAACAATGGGTGTGCATCCAATCAGATAGAGAAGGACACCCTTGACCTTGGAATCCTGCTCTTATTCGTGTGACCCTCATGGACCATACGGTGCTTATGATTAGTTTAAAGTTTGTGATTGGCCCTGGGCAAGCTGGCCTCACCATGAAAAGCCATCGTTCAAGCTGATCCCACCGTTTGTGACATAACGGCTGTGGAAATCCCTCCAATCAATCTTTGTTCGCGAAGTCAAGCCATTCATTCATTCATTCATTCAGTAATCTTTAAGAAGGAAAGAGGAGAAATTATAAACAAAAATGTCTGCATATAGTTGCTCATTAGAAATATCCACGTCACCAACCTCTGTTGGCAGCATGTTGCGTTGGGGCTGATCAATCAAAAAAATTGTCAACACTTCTGATCAATGAATAAGTTGCTTCCCTTGCCTTTTGTTGTATCACTGCAATGTCCAAATTATAAGACAAAAAAAAAAAACAACAAAAACGTGAATACAGCCGGGCACAAACTGAGGAGCCAATTTAACATAAACTTACGAAGATTGCACTGCATTGATAAGATCTGTAGCTGTGACACATACATACATGCATACATACGTACATACATATGGCCAGTGTATCTGTATGGATTAGGGTCAATCTGACAATATGGGAGCGAAATGACGATATCAGTAGGCCAACTGTACAAATGATTTTGACTTTATACCGAAGCTGGCCTAATCAAAAGTTCAAGTTTCTCGAAAAAAAATAACAAGCTTAGGCGAAACGCCAAAATAAAAGAAATCATTTGTGCGGATGTACTTCCCTTATTGTCTTTTCACTCCGATACATACATTGCCACCCGGGCAGAATCACTTGAAAACTGAAGAAACCAATGTTGAAAGTTTTAGTTGATGGTTTTTTGATTTCTTTACTTGGTGCCTCGTTGTGGATCAGTGGTTAGTAAGCGAGTCTCACAAACAATTATCATTGACAAATCTAACACATCCACAAAAATTTATGTTTCAATAATTGAATGTATTGTACTCTTGATCTAGGGACATATGAAGATTCTAAACCTCATCATAGGATAGGGGTTAACATGTTAATCTCATAGAAAACTACTGTAGTGAATGCGATTCTCACTAGGTGCCACAATAGTGTGGTTTACTGGCAACCCCGACTCAAGCTAAATATTTGCACGCTAGTTTCTCAGATAGATACAACGGCATTGAGTGCAAACTTCACTGGACGCCCAACTATCATAGCCTTGTGGCAGACTGACCCGAGTCGCCGGTTGTACAGAGGCCTATATATCTTCCTTCGTACTCTCACAAACTGATCGGAATTTTATTTTGAAATAGGAGACTGTATATAGAAAATTGACCTGAATTATAAGTGGCATGGGTAATTCAAGTTATGAGGATAGACCAAAAGAGTTTAGCATTCGTATATTGTTTGAGAAGAGGGTAAGATGAGACTCAATTGAAATTTTGGAGATAATAAATGGCTTTACTAATTACGGAATTCTAATATTTGATAGGTCAGAAAGGACGGGAAATTTACTTGGTAGGTCTGTTACGAACACGAAGTCTCAAAAACATTGGATTACGGTCCGATTCAAAGTTGTGATTAAAAGCAACTGAAAGTTAGGACAAAGGTTGAAAGCTAGTCTAAATTAATAATAACACTAAATATTTGTCGGTAAATAAGAAGGTCTGACATCCAAATGAGCTTGCAAACCATCACTTTGACCCCAATATTCTGGCAAGATTCAATGATGCAGATATTAGACACTCTCAAACAAAACTGTCAACATTGGTTTCCTCAGTTTTTAAGTTGGTCTGGAGTTGACTGTTGGGTTTTTTAGCTATGTATGTATGTATGTATGAATCACTCTTACAGATCGCTTCAACGTAGCTAGAGGGCTGAAAATGTAGAAGAATTTCGGAAAAATAAATAAATAAAATGTGCCTGGTAAAAGTTCCTCTGAACTGGTGAACTTTTATTTCTTCCTTATTAATTTCAATACATTTTTATAATTGGATTAATGTTTATTTTCAATGTTGAATAAGCATCTCTAATGTAAATTGCTTATGGAGATACCAATAGAGGCATCTTTTATTTAATAAACCAATAAATAAAGTCTTGAGATTGGATTACTGACATGATGACTCTCCTCCAATTTTAGTAACATTGTTTTCCTCCTGCAAATAGATTTATTTTGATTCGGAAATAATTTTTTCTCGTTGTTTTTGTCTCTTTTTTGATTCAGAAACCCAAAACCAAAACTGCCAACATTGTCAACATAGGTTTCTTCAGTTTTTAACTGATTCTGGCTGTCTATCTATCTATCTATCTATCTATCTATCTATCTATCTATCAGAAACCATCTGCCAAAACTGCCATCAATCTATGCATGTTTCTTCTGTTTTTGAGTGATTCTGGCTGGCTGGCTATCAATCTATGTGTTTTTCTTTTTGAATTTTCTGGCTGGCTATCAAGTGATGTGTAATTCTGGCTGGTTGGTTTTCTATATACGCATGTTTCTTCAATCTTTAAGTGATTCTGTAAGGATGACTATGTACGTTTTTCCAGTTTTTAGGCAATTCTGTCTAGCTATCAATCTATTTATCCATGTGTCGCACGTACAAGTAACTCCAGTGGAGCTGTAGGGCTGAATATTCAAACATTTACTCCTTATTCCGTTTTAAAAAACTGGGTTCGTTTTTATTTAAAAAAATCTACCCCCAGATATTTTTAATGGCTGTGGGGTCGAATATAAGTTCATGATTAATCGGTTACCTTGTTTTTGTGTACAGCAGCGTTCGTGCTCATCTGTTGAAAATTCGGACTTCTTTGGTGATCATCGCCCTACGGAGAGCGGGAAAAGTTATTTTTTGAACTGATCACTCCCAACACTGCATGCTGCCAGAATATGTTGTTCACATGGCTATTGAGTGACTAACCTGATCAGTCTTCTTGGTCGTTGGTTTTTCCAAGGATTATCTTTTAAGACGATTTGTGTCCATTTTTTTCTGTTGTTTCTTGGTTTTTGTTTTTGTGTTTCTTTTTTTATTTCAAAATTTTATCTTCATTTTATTACGTTTTTTTTTCAGATCTTTTAAAAAATTCCTCGTGATTTTGTCGATTGTTTTCTATAGTGTATCTCTTTTACACCCCCTTTATACACAAACACGCGCATATATATATATATATATATATATATATATATATATATATATATATATACATACATATATATATACATATATATATACACATATATAGATATATATCCACACACACATATATATATATGTGTGTGTGTGTATATATATATATATATATATCCACACACTCATATATAAATTTATATATACATATATATATATATATATATATATATATATATATATCCACACACACACATAAATATATATATATATGTGTGTGTGTGTGTGTACATGATGTAACACAATCTATAATTCATTCCGTCGGACCAAAATGATGATTTCTTATATACATACTGTCACTCTGGGAGAGACAAAAAAGACCAAGAATAAGCGAGGTGAGAATCTGGGTTGAAAGGAGTTAGTCAGCCTTAGGCTTTCTGAAGGTCTATTTAGTACAATGCTAAGTGCATCGTTGAGGTGAAGCAGCTACTATTGGTGACAGGTTCGATTCCTGCAGCAGTCCCATTTTCTTTAATTGTTTTGTCTGTTTACGTTAAATTGAATGATATACTAACCATGTTACGATAGAAAATAATTTTAGATAAGTTTCTGTATAATACAACGCAATGTATGATAATTGTCGGATCATATACATCTATTTATCAATGCAAACATATATGCAAATATGAAATGACAATTCAGAAGATTTTGTGTACAAATGAGGCTAATTTTAATGTTTTGCTATCCGGTTGTTATAAAAATCAAAGTATAAAAACCTACACATCTTAAAATTCAAATAGAAAATACATTACCTTCATTCTTTCAAAATCTTAAATTACCCCCACACACATATCTACATTGCAAAATACCAATATGAACGTATTCTTCTCCTGAACTGACAAAAATCAAAATATAAAAACTGATACGTCTCAAGTTTGAATAAAAATTGCTCTACATTCTCTCTCCCAAAATCTTGGATCACCTACACACAAATTTACTCAGCATATACCAATGAATCCACCATCCTTCTCAACAACATACCCATAAAATGCACACTTATATACGGTACATACACACATGTAATTTTTCTCAATAACAGTCACTAGATTGAACTACACATACTCATACAAAACCTTTCTCCTTTTCACTTCTTATGCACAAATGATTTGAACCATGACACGGAGACATCTCTTCCTTTTTCGCCAGTAGCGAAATTGGCAAAGAAGAAAATACTTGTCTGAATACTTCTTAAGATCGAGACAATACTCCATCTGACAACTTCAAACAACGGTAGGAAAGCTAAAGAGTTAACAAGCCCCAAAAGATGAGGATACTTATTGGAGTAATACGTGGAATCGGGATAATAGTTTGTTTAAAAACTTGGGACGATAGAACCTCAATCCTGGCAACGTTGGACCGTCTTAAAAATGTGCTTACAAGATTTGGCTCGATAAACATCTGAAATTGAATATTACTTCCTGCTGTCCAGGCCTGAGCTGGTAACTTGCTCGTATTTTTCAGGCCATCGTGGCTTATCTTAGTAACGAGATGATAAGTTGGACTACAAATGGGGTTAAGATATTGTTGCTTGGGCAATATGTAATACCGTCTGGTGTTTGGAGATGTCAGTTAGTTTCCGTTTTATATAGAAGAAGAAGAAGAAGAAGAAGAAGAAGAAGAAGAAGAAGAAGAAGAAGAAGAAGAACAACAACAACAACAACAACAACAACAACAACAACAACAAGGAGGAGGAGGTGGAAGGAAAAAAGAAGAAAAAATAAAGGAAGAGAATGGGGTGAAAAAGAAGAAGAACAAGAACAAGAAGGAGGGGAAGGAAGAAAAAAGAAGAGAGAGGAGGAGGAGAAGGGGGTGAAGAAGAAGAAGAAGAAAAAGAAGAAGAAGAAGAAGAAGAACAACAACAACAACAACAACAACAACAATAACAACAACAACAACAACAACAACAACAAGGAGGAGGAAGAGGAGAAAAAATAAAGAAAAAGAAGGGGATGAAAAAGAAGAAGAAGAAGAAGAAGAAAAAGAAGAAGAAGAAGAAGAAGAAGAAGAAGAAGAAGAAGAATAGCAACAAGAAGAAGAACAATAACAACAACAACAACAACAACAAGGAGGAGGAAGAGGAGAAAAAATAAAGGAAAAGAAGGGGAAGAAGAAGAAGAAGAAGAAGAAGAAGAAGAAGAAGAAGAAGAAGAAGAAGAAGAAGAAGAAGAAGAAGAAGAAGAGTTACTTCTCAAAACATTTGTGTTCTATAGGAGTGTACCTTGACTGTGCAGCAACCAGACTTGTCAACTCCCCCTGAACGATTCAATTCGCCAATTTCTCATGAATTCTTTATTAAACCAGAACTACTGTTGCGATTATGAATCTAGTATCGATCTTTCACTTTTGAATAAATAGGAAACGGGGTTCTTTAACGAATCATCGTCGCTATCGATAGTGATAAGTGCTTTTAAGGTTCATTCAAACAACTCAAGAAAAATAAAATGGCAATTATTTTTCTGCATACTCGAGTGTGGACAACCAGGAAGAGAAACCATCAACCAAAGCTGTCACCAAAGCTGTCACCAAAGCTGTCAGCATAGATTTATTCAGTTGGTCCGGCTTGTTGACTGGCTGGTTATGTATGTATGTGTATATGAATGCATATACGTATGTATATATGTATATATGTATATATGTATGTATACATGTATGTATATATTTATATATGTATGTATGTATCTATATGTATGTATGTATGTATGTATGTATGTATTTATGTATGTATGTATTTATGTATGTGTGTATGTGTGTATATATTATAACGTGCACAGTTGGCTATCAAATTGAAAAATTCAAATTTTACTCTTTGTTATGTCTAGAAGAAAAACCCTTCTTTTGCTTTTCAAAAATTCCCTGCAACGTAAGTTTTCAACGGGGGTGGGGTCAATCTGCAATGTAATTTTATGCTAAATTGATACCTTAGTTCGTCATTATGAAAATCCAGACTTTTTTCATTGACCATGGCTTTACAAAAGGCTAGAGATGTAACTTATTTATTGATCACCCCTTTTTCTAGTTTTTGTGATTGAGTACCCCCAAACAAGACATACTGCCAAAAGATGGTATTCAGGTGACAGTTTATAGAGAGTGACTAACCCAACTTTTCTTTGTGCGATTTGTTTCGGTTGAAGGTGCTAAAATTGTTAATTAGTTTGTCGAGATCGAAGTTTAATCAATTGAATGTTTTTATGACCTGTGCCTAGGGCGCTAAAATACACTTAATGAAAAAATGTATTCAATATAACAGAGACAAGAACATAATGATAATTATGTCACATCTTGATACGTGGAGGAGGAGAAGAAGAAGAAGAAGAAGAAGAAAAAGAAGAAGAAGAAGAAGAAGAAGAAGAAGAAGAAGAAGAAGAAAAAGAAGAAGAAGAAGAAGAAGAAGAAGAAGAAGAAGATGGACACGGAGAGAGAGAAGAGAACGAGAAAAAGAAAGAGATAGAGATCCAGAAAAGAGAAGAGGGAAAGGAGGAGAAAGAAGAAGGAAAGGAGGACGCAAAGAAGATGAAAGAAAGAGAGAGAAAGAGCGAAAAGGAGAGCAAGAGAGAGAGAGAGAGAGAGAGAGGGAGAGAGAGCGAAAAAAGGAGAGAGAGAAAAATTCATGTATACGCTCTTGACGGTCTACACGACATCTTTGAACGTTATCAATGGATTTTTATGAAAATTTCGGTGGACAATTGGCCATTGGAAAAAGTGATTGAATTTGAGGGCGGATCCATGTATATTTACTCTTTCAGGTTGCAGTTATATATCTAAACATAATATCACCGAAATTTCATATCTGTCGACACGATATCTCCAAGGGCTCTGCACGGATTTCAAAGACATTTTTGAAAAGGATGGATAATAGACTAAGAAAGAACTGGTGAGATTTTGGAGCGGATGCAAGTAAGAATTCTTCCTCTGACAGTGGCATTGGCAGAGGTATGAGCTCTCTGATTGCTTCTTAATTTTTAATGTATCACTATCCCAGCTAAGCACAAAGGGGGTGGCTAGGCTAAACCTTCCCATTGCACTGGTAATATTCAAAGAGACTCGCTTGACATGGTAAATGCAAATTAATTTTGAAATAAGAGACAGTACGCAGAAGATTTACCAGAATGATAAGTGGCACAAGGGAGTCAAGTTATAATGATAGACTAGAAAAGTTGGGCATGCGTACAATATTTGAGAGGAGGGTAAGATCAGACTCAATTGAAACTTTCGAGATAATAAGTGGCTTTTCAAATTACGGAATTCTAATATCTAATAATTTAGATAGGACTGGGAATTTACTAGCTAGATCTATCACAAAAATATAGTCTTAAAAACAAATTGATCTTTTCACCCTAAGAAGAAATGTTGAAATAGTTTACCATTTAAAAATAATACAAGTATGGATAATCATAAGAATAACTCAGACAAGGGTAGATCAGCTTGGATAGAAAGTAAATTGATTCGACAATTCGGTGCGGGGAGCGTATCAGCAGAAATATATCGAAGAATTTAGGAAAGAAAATTTGCTAGGTAAATGTTCCTCCGCACTGATAAGCTTGAAATTTCTTATCTGCTTTCATACATTTTATAACTTGAATTGAACTACCGTAGCCGCAAAAAGTGGCCATGGGTTCTATCCCCTTTTATACCTGCGTATGTTTTTGCGTCTCAGTGCTCTTGGCCGTACCGTTTTGTTCACAGACTTGGAAACTGGCATCGGTACTCCACTAGACATCTTTTAAAAAAGTTTTTTTTTTAAAATTTCTGTTTTGTTTAATTTTGATGTAACTATCGATCGTTAACATGCTGTGGTGCGAATGATCAATTAAAAATTTGAAAAAGGGTTGATCAATGAATAAGTTACATCTCTTGCCTTTTATTGTATAGTGATCGCTCAAAAGTCTAAATAAAAAAAAAATAAAAACATCAATCTTAAATACCGCTGGACACTAACAAAGGGATTAATTTGATATTAACTTACAACACAAACTGAAGCAAAAACCCATTCGGTGGGATTTGAAACAAAATCAAACGTCTTTTCTAGGCATAATAAAGATTAAATTCTCATTTTTTTTGCCCTACTTAGCCAGTCAGACCAACTTGAAAACTGAAGAAACCTTTCGACAGTTTTTATGACAGTCTTGGTTGAAAGATTCTGATAGTCAAGAGAAGACAATGACAACTTACCACCATTCGACCCCACCCTTTTGGACATCACACTCTCATCCCAGCATCTCTTCTACTTTTCAAAATAGTCCATATAGTCCTCTTTCGAGATCGCCTCGTTGCACTCTCCATAAGCTCATCAACGGTCTGAAATCGGTGATTTTAGCGAGGGAAAAGGTCAGAAAATACCTGGATCCATGAAGAAATCACAAGACGATACATTTCTTTAGAGAGCAAACATTGGTCTGGGATATTATAGGAACTATTAGAAAACTCAAATAGCAATGGGCTGGACATGTTGCAAGAATGTGCGACAACTGTTGGACATCACGACTCTCAATGTACAAAACCAGAGATTATATACGAAACTGTGGCTGGAAAAAATAGCGTGACGAACTTGACAAGTTCAGAAAGTATTGTTTCTGCGACAACCATGAATCTCAGGGAAGGTCTATATTCAATGTCGGACACTAAAAGTCCACTGCTGCCGTTGATTATGACCAGTTCAGAAAGTACAGGCATCGCGACGCTCACGATAGAGAGGTGTTGCAAATCTTGGAGAAGATCTATGTAAAACAAAATGCCTGCACAAAAGGTTGAGAAGGGGTATCGCTCGCTCACTGTGAATGCTACGGCCACACAATACTCAAGCTCATTAAATGGTGTCACACTCCTGACTGAGTAACACCTCGGGAGAGCCTGTTCATGCAAAGAAGGCCCAAGACCTCGAATATCTATACCTACCTTTATCCATGAACTGGTACGGGTTTAACCCGCCATAACTCGGCCCGTTCTAGTGCTGTTTGCAATATAACGCAAGTTTTGGGTACACTAAAATATTATTATACAAATAGCTGGATTTAGTGACAAAGTAGTTGAAATATCAATAGCTTATCGCAGCTCGGTTTTAACGTTGTTGATTTTCTCGGACCCCAACACCGTTGTTATAACAGAGGACGTCTGCGTCGATGTTTCTTGATTTAATAGTGTAATATGGTTATACTTAAACCTGCCTGTTGCCTAGAAGAGGAAAAAACATTGGTTCATGGCTGATTAAATGATATGTTTACACGTCTGAGCCGGATGGTGGATTTTCTGATTGGATCTTAATATACGTACCAAGTGTACTAATGTCCCAAATGGAAACTTCTAATCACCGGAAATGCTTCTCCAGACCACTGCGCAATCGCTCTCCACCGGTAGTTTGGAATCCCTAAACAAATTTTCGCGATATACTTCATAGAAGGCAAATCAATACTTCTTTAGATGCATCAAGGACTCGCAACAAGCTCCATGCAAATGGCGTCTTCTCCTGAAAATTTGCTGTTTGGAATTACCTCCCTTTGGAATATTTTCCAGACGTGTGAATCCAGAGTGAAAAAGAGCCTCAATCAATGTTAGTCTTTTTCAAAATTCTGTTTTTGCTATTCATTTTTTAGTGTCTTTAACTCTTTGTCATTTTAACTTGCTTATTACTTTTTTCATTTCTCTCTTGATATTTATTTTGAAACTCTCACGTTTTAGTGTTTTCAACTTGACAATTTTAAAAATCTTAGAGCTATTTCAACATTTTTTTCACTGGTCATACTACTGTTGCATAAACAATTCCCTCCTTGCTCTCCTTCTGATGTGAAGAGTGACCAAAACTCCTTGATGGGGGTGACTAGAATTAAACTGGAAAAAAAAATTAAAAAAGATTTTTAAATGAACACAACTTGAAAGATTTGTAGATTTTCCAGAAATCTTCGAAAAATGATTTTTCTTCATAGCAATTTGAACTAGTGTGCTGCAAAATATTCCCAAATTCGCCCTCGTGTGTTTCGAACATTGAACGCATCGAGTATGGGTTATTTCGTCTGTCCCATTCCCGCCACAGAATAGGCAATCTAGTGATTTTAGCACAAGTTTTTTTGTAAAATCTCAACATTTTCAGCATCAGATAAAAGGAAAAAGCAGAGGTGTATACGTAAATCAGAGTACTTATTTAAAAGTTACGTTCGTAAAATGTTTTCGCCTAATACATTTCATTTTCACATGACGTCGACTCTTGGTGCAGTCCTTCATGACTATTTCAATGTTTACTGCTATGTGGGATCAGGGATATAACCAAACAGTACGGCATTCCCTTGCATAACCACTGTATACTTATATTTTGATCGAGTTTGTATGCCACAAAAGTCAAACTTATTTTTCGAACATTGATTTATCTATAAGAAACCGTCAACTAGAACTGACATCTGTCTTCAGTTTTTAAGTTGGTTTAGCTAGCTTTCTGGCTCTGTATAAATCACACGTACAGGCTGTACTGATGGAGTTGGAGAGCTAAAGATCTATGCATTTACTCCGTAATATATATTTATGAAAAAAAATTTCTTTTCATCCCATCCCCGCGAAAGATAATGAGTTTGATTCATACTCAGGTTCGTCAAAATGGCCAATACTTTTCCTTTGTGAATACAACGTCGATGGAGTCAATACGTATTAACCTATTAAATGTTTTTTGTCTAAACTCATTTCATTGCTAATTTTTTTTTAATAAGATTCCACGTAAGTACTATGCATTGTATGATGTCGATTATAAATGAATTTTTTTCTGGTAGAATCGTCATTAACGATGAGAATTTTCACTTTTACGATCTGAGACAGACAAACATCGTGTGAAAGATTTTAGAAAAATCTATGTTTCGGTGACCGCTAAGTGCCATAAACAGTGTATTCATAAGAAGGAGATATCTCTCATGGCGACGTTTTGACAAAATAATGGACTCGGCTTAAATTTGAGCTTTTCAAACATTTTATTTTCATTATGATTACGAACTAATCCTATATTAATAATCAAATTATATTCAGAAAACGATATATATATATATATATATATATATATATATATATATATATATATAATATTGTGTCATCCACAGACAGCTGTTTTGTTGTATTACAACTTTTCAGTGTGGCTATAGACTATACAGTATCCCATCCAGTACCACGAAATAGGATCAAAACCTTAGCTTCCGACGCAGAGGCAGGTATCCCCTCTCCATAGAACTGGACGATCAGTAAGGTTGAATTTAAGTGATATATTTATAGATATATATCTACATATATTCACTAGTTCATTACAAATTGTACATTCTGTGACACTTGAAAAAGATTTTCAAATGAACAGTCATTATTTATTTACAATTTACATTACTGTCAACTTGCACATCTGCATAGTCAGTCATACCGTTGGTTAACACCTCAGAAAGGGCAGCATACCTTTACAGGCAGTTCAGGTATCTGCTAAATCAATGGTGTCTCTGGGGCCTTTGCTCCAAGATATCTACGATAATATTATATCTACAGAGGGAGCTGTACTGTCGAATTACACCTTTGAAGGGGAAGTAGACACCTACAGCCAGCACTGGCATCTGATCCATCGGACTTACGCTCCAATTTGTATATGTACACAATATATAAGACCGCCATGGTACCCGGAGTGTTCACGCCCGGTGGTTTTACTACCCAATTCAGCCACACTATTGAAATACCTCCATAGTTAGCTCATATCTGCCAGGAAACTTCTGTCAAGCCTAGGACCCGGGGGATTTATGCTATCCACGCCACGTTGGTAGATCATAGCCTGCAAACCCTTAGTTAAAATGGTGATTTATTCCTTATCCTCAATTCCCATGCATAGTTGCATATATATATATATATATATATATATATATATATATATATATATATACTAGCAATAAAGATAATACAAGACACAAAAGAATCATTCCTGTAAGTCTTTTATCATTGTTTTAAACTACGTATGTCAAAACAAATCTCAATAAATTATTCGAAAAATATTTTTCATTCTTTTATATATATATATATATATATATATATATATATATATATATATATATATATATATATATATATATATATATATATATATTAAGGATTGGATATATA
>OY735239.1:14674388-14719388 GCA_963457665.1 Thysanoteuthis rhombus | reverse complement strand
CATGAGACTATTACACTTGTCATCACAAGGAGAGATCACAAGACATTACGGTATATCAGAGAAAAAATAGGAGTCAAAGATATAGAATCTACAAGAAAACTCAAATGGCAATGGGCTGGTCATGTTGAAAGAATTGTAGACAACACCTGGGCATCATGATTCTCAAGGTTGGGTTATATACACAATTGTAGATAGCGTAACGAATTGGACTAAATCAGATAGTACTGGCACCGTGACGTCCTTGATAGAGGTGTCTAGTGGACCTTGGAGAAGGTCTATGTCGAACAACGGACAATAAAAGCAGCTACCGTTGATACGGTTGGTGCTGCTGCTCGTACTTATGATGCTTGTGTCACAGAAGGAATTGTCAAAAGCACTGGTGTTGCGTATTCATTTTCAATTATAGTTGCTCTTTGCTCAATGGAATCATGGTGGTAATAAATACTTATTCATCAGATGCATTTGTTTTACTAGAGATTCAATTCCTGTGTTCCAGATTGAATCATGGATCAAATGAATCTGAGATCCATATATTATTCATCAGATGGAAATAATATAAGAATTCCAAAGGTTATATTCATTTAAATCCGAATGTTCCAAATTGAATTCCACGGATTAAATAATGTGTGATTCAAATATTATTATTTTATTGGAAATGATATTCGAGTTCAGTTTTCGAATCCCAGATTATTTCGTAATCAGGGCCTGATTAAAACTGCTTGATGAGCTCCATGTAGGCCCTTATATGCTTAACAGATGAAATTTTTCGAAAACGAAAAGTTATAGTATTTTAAAACACATCAAAATATGTTAGAAAAACTTTTCCTACAAAGATATATTACTTTACTTAACTAGATCTGTAAAAACAAAACTTGCACTTTCACGATAACCATTTTTTCTTACAAAAGTATTAGTGTGGACGATCTGGGTATTTCATCAACACCATGAGTCTTTCAAAGTCTGTCGTTGAACATAGACCTTCCTTAGGATTTACCACACTTCTCTATCAAGGGCGTCGCGGAGCCAGTACTCTCTGAATTTGTGTAGCTCGTCCCTCCATCTAATATTCTGCCGGCCTGGGTTGCACATGTGGTCTCGGGGGATCCATGTCGTGAATCGTGATGTCCATCGGTTGTCCGCCATTCTTGCAACATGGCCAGCCCACGGCCATTTGAGATTTTAAATGGATTGTATGATGTCCCTGACTCTTGTCTTTTCTCGGATGAACTGTGCTGCCTTGTGGTCTCTCCATGTGAGACCCAGCATAATTCTTTCATGTGCACGTTGCATAATTCTCAATTTGCTGATCTGCCTCTTGGTTAGGTTCCATGTTTCAGCTCCATAAGTGACTATTGGGAGGATGTTAAACAATTTAAACAACTTATAATAAATTTACGTGGGATACTGCTGGAAACCTTTCGTGTCAACTTCTGATATGATGCTCCAAGAACGTACTTATTTTGCTTGTTGGTGAAATCCAGGTCTGTTCGTTGTATATTCGGACCATACGAATTCTAGGTTGAAGGTCGTTGTCTGTTACGGATTATGCAACGTTAGAATGGTTAATCAGTGATACAAGCATAGGAGACGTAATACCCGAACTTGACTTGTTCTAGTTTCAAAATGCATGTTTTGAAAAGGATTCGCAACTAACTTGGGTGATAGTTGCAGAAAACTATTGTGCCGCTGCACATAGTTTGAGAACCATTCGTGTTAAGTGTTCGTTCTCAATTCAATCTAGATACGTAGCATCACAAGGATAAATACTAAAGAGCAGTCAGGTAGCCCCAATGGTATCATGGCAGTAATAAATACCTCCTCATCATCATCATCATTTTAGCATTTGTCGTTGGACATAGACATAGACTTTCCCTGAGATTTGTAAAACCTCTCCCTCATGGGTTTTGCAGAGCTAGTACTTTCTGGACTTTTGTAGTTCGAGACATTATCTATAGTTTTGTATATGACCACACGTTGAGAATCATGATGCCTTGGGTTTGTCCACTGTTCTTACAGCATGTCCAGCACATTGCCATTTGAGTTTTCTACTGGATTCTATTTCTGACTCCTATTTTTCTCTCTTATATACTGCGCTGTGTTGTGATCACTCCTTGTGATGTTGAGCGTGATAGTTTGATTTGTATGTCGCATGGTTGCCAATTTGAGGATCAATCTTTTAGTCGGATTCCATGTTTCAGCTCCATAGGTGACTATCAGGAAGATTCATTGGTTTAATACCATCCTTTCTTTTTGGACTAATGTAATTTCGGTACTCCAGTTCGCTGAAATTATTTCCCCTGTGTGATATCATCAGGGTTACCTGCCCCTTTTTTGCACTTGTCCGTATGATGCTATGTATTAGGGTTAACTTCATCTGGCACAGAACCATAAACCAACCAGCCACGCCAGTGGTTCTCAAACTGTGTGCTACAGCACAATAGTTTGCTGCAACTATCTTCCAAGTGAGCAGCGTAAATTTTTCTAATATTTGCGCACAACATGTTTCCCATAACTTGAATATGCCCAATACGGGTATTATGTCCGTGCCATTTCCGCTGCAAAGTTACTGATATAGCAGTGGATAATCCTCATCAGATAATACGCTTTGATCAATAATTTGTGTGATCCTTATGTACAACGAACAACCCTGGATTAAGCAACATAAGCAGATGCTTGGGGCTTCCAAAAAGAAGTTGATGCCATAGGTATCTAGCAGTTTTCTGCGTTTAATTATAAGTTGCTCAAATTGTTTAACATGAAAGATTAAAATCAAAATTCCATTTTTTATCATATATATATATATATATATATATATATAGAGAGAGAGAGAGAGAGAGATAGAGAGAGAGAGAGTCAGTTCAAACATTCAAATCATACAATCATCCATACAAATACCGTCATCTTGCTAGCACAAACTTCGTCGGTGAAGATTGAGTTCGTTGAACAAATATATCCTGGAAGAAAATGTTTTTTTCATCATATTTTGATGTGTTTCAAATTATACAACCATGATTTTTCAGGAATGCTTTATTTGAAAAAAATCCTATCAGATAAACAGAATGGGGCTACGTGAAACTCATCAGGCAGTTTTAATCAGGCCCTGATTACAAATTATCTGGGACTCAAAAGCTAAACTCTAATATCATTTCCATCTACAGAATAATACTTGAATCATACATTTACTTCATCCTTGAACATGAGATTCAAATGAATATAACCTTCATTTTTTTAGGACTTTTTCATTTTTGAGAATCACCTTAGTTGAGCAGTGGGAGGGCCAAAGGGGGGCATTGTGGGGCTGTTTTTAGGGCATCAAGCGGCTCAACTCTAATATCATTTCCATCTGATGAATGATATTTGGATTCCCCATGTCTTTGATCCGTAGGATTGGGTTGAAATGTTTATGAAAAAATTGTATTTGATTAATGAGCATTATTACCACCATGATGCCAATGGGGTTACCTGCCCTTTTTTGTATGTGTCATTGAGATGACATGTATCAAGGTTAACTTAATCAATTACAGAGCTACAATAGTTGAGAACGATCACTCAACATCCGTGGTTCTCAGAGTGTGTGCCTTGGACCATCTGAAATGCTAGAGCTAATTCTAATATCATTTCCATCCAATGAATAGATTTGAATAATATTCAGCACGCACACGTTCCCTGATCTGTTGGATTCAATTAGGTACATTGGGATCGGGCTGAATAGCTGATGAAAATAATGTATCCGATGAATAAAGATGCTAAGATGTTGTCGTGGTTACCCAACTATCTTTTCGATTTACTGGCATCTATATGATCTAAACGAAGAAAGCTAAAAAGTCGGCATACACATGAACTTCAGTGAAACGAAAATCATGTGCAATAATCATTTTAGAATAAAAACATAACTGTCAAGATAGAAGATGCAAAACTCGGCAAAGTAGACCACTACATCTACCTAGGACAACGAATCTCCATGAGATCCTCAAAAGAGGAGGAAATCAAGCGAAGAATCACTTGGGGATGGCAAGCCTTCGGCAGAGCGAGTTCAACTTTTAAGAACCAGATGATACCACTAATCCTAAGAAGAAGATTATACAACCAATGCATTCTCCTGATAGTCACTTATGGAGCTGAAACATGGAACCTAACCAAGAGACAGACCTGTAAGCTGAGAAGTATGCAACGTGTGCATGAAAGGATCATGCTCAACCTTACATGGAGAGATCAGAAGACAGCACAGTATATATGGAAGAAAACAGGAATCTGTGACATCATAGAAACTATTTAAAAACTCAAATGGCAATGGGCAGGCCATGTTGCAAGAATGGCAGACAACACATGGTCATCACGTCTCAGAACATGGATCCCTAGAGATCACATAAGAAACTGAGGCCGACAGAACACAAGATCGAGAGATTAACAGGACAGATTCAGGAAATACTGGCTCTGCGATGCCCTTGATATAGAGTTGTGGCGAATCCTGGGGAAGATCTATGTCCAACGACAGACGTTAAAAGACTGATGATGATAGCAGCGATTGCTGTAATTGATCTACAATCTGAAAATATGGACGTATCAAACACCTCATATAATTTCTTTGAAGTATTCCCTCCCATTCATCCTATGAAATAAATGGTAAAAGTCGAAAAAGGAAAGAATGACTTCATCGTAATTTCAAATCAACATAGGCACGTGTTTTCTTCTGAGTTCACGCACTATATCTTTTCAAATTTTTATTGCTCATTTTCTAAGTGCTCTAATAATCTGCCTTTACTTAAAAAATGGATATCTTCGTCTAAATGGAATAATATTTTGATAAAAAGACGTTAAAGATTGAAGACACATTTAATTATTCAGGTATTTTTCATCTAAATCTAGATGTGTTTGGTAGCTTCTATTTGCCAGGATTTGCTATTTAGATGATTTTTAATAAAATCGTAATATCTTCTAGTTAATTAAGTATTAGTTTGACAAAATAAGTCTTTAGAATTGAAGTCATATTCAACTTATTGATAATATCATATGTATTCCCTAGATTCTCTCTCTCCTCCCTCTCTCTCTTTCTCTCGATAATCTAGACATTTTTACGTGTTGTGAGATGTTATTGATTCAATTTTTGATGAACACGTGAAAATATTGTTGGCCACACTGCCTTTGCTAGATCTTCACACAAGAAAAGAAACTAGCGCATCTATGGTCTAACTTTTAGGTTTCTTTTCATTTGTCCTTGTTATTCAATCTGTGGTTTTTCTATCAAACCAATCCATACGCTAGACGGCACAATTAAGACTATCTAGTGACTTCGAATGTAAACTCATAATCTATCTTTCTTACCTCTACCGTTGCCGTTAGAATACTTACACACCGTCCCTTTTTTATCTACCCTTTTTTCGTTTTCTTTCTCCTAATAATATTTTTAATTGGGTGGCTGTGACTGGCTATCTATCTACGGGGGTTCCCAGCAACTACGCTTCATCTTGACCATGTATCTACTTACGATGGTTCTATAGTCCTTTTGGCGTCTGAAACTTCTTATCTTTGAACAAATATTTCAGTGTACTTCACTTATACTCATACCAAAAGCATTTTTAACTAATAAAATGCTATTGAGAAATAAAATCAAATATTTAAGAATAAAATCAAATATTAGATTAAATCAAACTATCAGCCTTCATATCGTTAGGTACCTTTTTACCTTCTCTTAAAAAAATGTATTTATATATTTTTTTCAATCACAGTCTCTCTGTGTACTATTTTATGAATGCATAACTGTAACAACTTCTTCCAAAATCCAGTCGACCATCTTGTATAAGGTTTTTATTTCAATATATCTTTTCGAAGCACTGTCTTTCTCTTTGATCCTTCGAGATCTAATCACTAAAAAAATGTCAATTTTTCTGGGTTTTTTTTTTTTTACTCCATCTCTCTCTTTTCGGAAAATGTTTTCATTTATCTCCCCCCTCTCTCTTTACAATTTTTTTCCCGAAAAAATATACGAAAAGACAGCAAAATCATTTAAACCAACAAAAGCAGGGAAAAAACTAGTTATATCTGTGTACACAAATGGATTCGTGTGTGTCTGTGACGGAAGTAGAAAAAAAGAAGCTAAAAATTCGGTTTTTCAAACTTGTTCAAAACTTAAAATCACTTTTTTGTATGAACGTAAACCAATGTTCACTGTTTTTTTTTTAATTTTTTCCCAAAAATAATCCAATTCCCCTCATTTGATGCTGTGCCTACTCAACCGTGAACGTATTTCATTTTAGATGTCCCATATCCAGATCACCTGGGACACACTAGACAAAAACTGTTGGCTAAATTTCGATGCGTGATTACGCAATATCACCACGAATGACCATCGTGTTCATTTACGGTAACATCGCCAAAAAATATTTCCGGAAATAATCAAAAATGATCATTTTAGCCGAGCACACACGGAATGTGATACAAACTTAAAAACACAGTGTCACCAATGAAATGTACAAAAATACAACAAAAGAAAGCATATTCCTTTCTACCATGAAAATCAAAAAGAAATTTTTCGGTCTCTTGAATTTCAGCTTTAGTCCATCATTTTTAAAGGTATCTCTTTCATGCAACTTCTTCGTTGGATTTTACATTTTTTTCATTTTATTTTTTTTCATAAAAGGTATTTTTAAGGAAGAAATTCTACACGCACACCACACGATAAAAATGTTGGCAACATCTAAAGATCTTTATTATCTTTCATGAATCACTCGCCGACAAAGAAAAACATGGCGATCCACTAGCCACGGGCAAATGTTGCTTTTTTTCAAATTAATTCATTACTCAAGGTGAAAGCCAGAAAAAAAAAAAGGCGAAAACCATAAAAGAGAAAGTACGGTTTGTCCTCTCTTTACTTTCCGACCACAAATGGCCTGCCCAGGGCGCATATGCAAATGCGAAAATTGAACTAATTAGCAAAATACATACAACATACAGCAAAGATGAATCTGGACTTTAAAGAAAATCAAAGGTAACATAGCAGACTGAACAAAGGAAATAAAAATTCCCTTCTGTAGAAAACAAAATTGTGTTCTGCAAAATGACTTATAGACTAAGAATGACCAGTTCCACAAAAATAGGATACTTTCGCCGTATTGGTTGACACATATATCTAAACCATGCTCTGACTTTACTGAAAACCTATGATTTCACAGGTAAATCCAATTACTATTGCTGTACTCGTATAAACAGGTGGTCAGTCCATTCTTCGACTTCACGAAAAATCATCAACCAGTTTCACCTATAAAGCAAATTGTGCATGCCACGCCCTCTTTTGTACGTCCCAAGTCAAAACCCACCTTCATGCACCTGTTTCTTCAACCTTTCGTAGCCTCGGTCGCTCCAACTGAGATGCAACGGGAAAAAATATCTAACTTCAAAAAATATATGATACCCGGCAGACGCCAAATAGGGGCCTCACTGGACAAAATCCTTTAAAGAATGAAAATTCGCTGGGGTTTTCAGAGATGCAAAATTACCCATCATTTTGAACCGCCATTCACTATCTTGGCATTTTTAGCCAAAATCTCAAGCCAAAATCACAGGTAACATACACTAAAAAATCACATTTTGAAACAGACATAAAATACAGGTAAACTAAACATTAAAAGTATGACACACATTCATCACAAATTGCTAAATTCAAGTTGAACAAACAACAAATAACAACAACTCATTGCGTTCAGTCAGAATAGAAAAAATGTTTTGAACAAAGGAAAGAGTATCGAGAGAAATGTCCTTTTTGTTATTCACGATGTAAAAAAAATTCTCAATCAATCCTTTTAATATTGCAGTGTCATCTGCACTTCTCTTATAATTGAATAGTCTCTCAACGTTCATTTCTTTGTTGTGATTTTTTAACGTTAACATGTGTGTGTATGTGGTAAAACACACAGTAAAATGAATATCAAGTTGATTAACAAAAATCATAAATTTCATGAAACTAGGGTACAGTGAATTGGAATGAAAATTCCCATTATCAACAGATTTGCAAGTTTAACCATTATCATTCTTGGTTTATATTGTCTACATAAATAAGTTTTCGTTGATAATTTTGTACAGCCTTTCTTCTTTTTAATAACACAAAGATTATTACGATAAAAATACAAGTTTCAGGCGTTTTATCAACAATGTCAAAACTCTGTGGTAGTTGCTATATATATATATATATATATATATATATATATATATATATATGTATATATATATTGCACCTTTTTATACCTTGCAGCGTATTTTTCTCATGGTACGTTGCAAAAACTCCCAAAGATATTCCCATTGAATTACTCATGACTGAATCACGAATAATCGGAACTGCAAATATAAAACCAGCGATTGTAAAACCTGCAAATGGCACAGGATAACTATACTTGCAAATTTGACTGGAGTTTGGAAGGAATCTTAAAATATCTACCAGTATCCTTGAACCCAGATGTTAGGGCACCCAATAACTTTGACAGGGACCATTCCAATATTATTATTTCTATCTGGACTCGTAGAAACTCCGTAGGCGTTGACGAGTAAGATGAACCATTATCTCATGCCTCAATTCTCCTCTCATCCATTGTCACTATCTTCTCATTTTCACTGTCATCCCTTCCCATCGTTATTGCCCATCCAAGTTTATATATATATATATATATATATATATATATATATATATGTGTGTGTGTGTGTGTGTGTTATGTAAACAAGGCTGTTCCACATGCAAAAATATTCCTTCCCTTCTGTTCAGTAGCCAGTGGTCTTATTACACTCAAAAGCACCCAGAGAGCACAAACCTTTGCCAACGCCATTGTCAGCTGGGAGGCGGGTAATTGTGCATGGGCCTACTGCATAATTTGGTCAGGTCTTCATTAATCTATTGTATATCTTTCCATGAAATATAATCAAAATTCATTGAGCATTTTCGAAGATATCCTGTGGACAATCATGGAATCTTTGTGAGATTATGGGATTCGGACATTCAAGTACAACGTGGAAAGGATCTTTTTGAATGGATCCGTTCCTAAATTCAATCACTTCTTCCATAGCCTATAGCCCATTATCCCACAGAATTTCATATAAATTCATTGAGAAACTTTTGAAATATCGTGTGAGCAGTCAGAAGCGTATACATAAATAAAATTTAGAAAACCTAAAAGACAAAAGATATTTCTCAATCAGGGAGAAATTCTTTGATTCAGCCAAAAAATTCACCACCTATTGTCACCCCCATTTTCTACCTTTCCAAAATTTAATTAAAATTCATTCAGTACTTTCTGAGATATCGTGTAAACGGTCGAACCAATTGACGAACAATCAGTCGAAGAAACAGACAGACCAATTGACGAAGAGACGTGACCCAAAACGTGCACCACTTTTCAACTTTCTATTTTGACCGAGATTAAACGAGCAAAATATCATCGTTAATAATTCAGTAATTACTCATCAACTTCCAAATGTAATTAAACATCCTACAACTTAATTTCTTTAAATACAGCTACTATCCGATTAATATAACTTTAACTGAAACAACGTTAAGTGAAACCCATTTTATCAAAGATTCAATTATATGAATAGAGGCCGTTTAGACAGATGATGAATACAAAGCAGAGCTAAATAGTGTATTGTTTGAACATTACTTTCCTTCACTCTTTATCTTTCTTGTTACGTACGCTGGTGTCTTCATTCATTTGCCAGCCGACAACGACTTACTGGAGTTTTAATGGGAATAAGTAGCGTTGAAACCTAATTTATTGTGGTGGGCGAATCTCGCGACATAACTAGTGAGAAAAATCACTTAATTTGCCATTCAAACTACACTGTTTTATATTGCCAAATTCCTATAAAGTTCCGACTTCATTTTTCTCACCTAACAACAATGACGATTTCAGAGAGAGAGAAAGAGAGAGAGAGAGAGAGAGAGAGAGAGAGAGAGAGAGAGAGAGAGAGAGAGCAATGTTCGCTGGTTTTCTGTTAATATCTAACTTCTCAAATTATATCTAGAATTATCAAGATTTTCATACCATTCATCTAGAAAAATATCTAGATTCTGTTTCATCAAGTCACCGTCCATCACCAACCTGAAGATCTTTTCCAGTTGAGGGAAAATTGTTTTCACAAAAGTCAAAATATTTTGAGAGCTTTTAGGATTCTCTCAGAGGTGGAGTTCCACCCTGAAACAGTCAGTCTTGTTTATTTTTATATATTTTCATTTTTTCAATTTATTTCAACGACGTTATGAAACGACATTATTCGAGGAGTTCCTGTATTTCCAGGTCGAAAAATATTTCTCTCTCATGATTCATAGAAGAAGTTTGGTTGTACAGAATGATCATGTGAAAACTGTCTTCCTCATTTTTTTCAATGTTTTCAAAGGAATGTTGTTTACATCTATGCAATTAACGAATTCTTTCCAAGTCGGATGCACGTGCAAATATTTTATTTGCCAGATTGAGTGAGCATGTCTGTCGTGTAGTTGGTGATTAGTACTGGGTATCCGAAAAATATGAGCTATGAAAATTTCATTTAGCTTTTTATTGCATTGGAATTTTAAAATTTCAACAAGAGAATTTATAGGCACGCTGAAACCTTTTCCACAGACTGAGTTATTAAGTTTGTTTTAAACCGAATTCCAAGTGGCCGTTTCTCGTTACTTGCCGACACAAGTAAAAGATAATAACCCTTCTGCCCTTGGACCCGACATTGGAAACGGTCTTCATTGCGAAATAGCTTATAATGAACGAGTTTCCCTATTTAAAGAGTGCTCAACCATATATATATATATATATATATATATATATATATGGGGGGGTTCATTTAAATCCCATTCATAAAAAAACATACACGAAGACTTCAGAACAAAATATTGATAAAAGTTATACACTTACAATTTAAACTTACTAATTGATGTTTCATTGCCAGATTTCCAGGTGAACCTTCTTCATCTTCCTCTTTTTTCACCTCCTCCTGCTGCTACTATCATGACTAGTAATGCTACTACTACTTCGTGCAGAATCTCTTTGAATCACAGGTATGGACATAAGGATGGTGGATAAATCGATGAACATCTGGTTCTTGTTTAATGAACTTTGTATTCATCACTTTTGTGGTAATTTCTTGATTATCTTTTTTATCACATTTGTCTTTTGTCTATTCCAGAGGTTAAAAGCTACGACTCAAATGTGAGTGAAAGATTTCGGATCACGTTTCACTTTCTTGTTTCTAATGTTTGAACTTAATTCTCTTTTTCACTTATTCATTTGGGAATATTTATTTTTTCAATTTGATTCCCACTCTGCTAGAAATCCTGGATCTACTTCTGCTACTACTACTACTTCTAATGAAATTCTATCTCTTTTTTTTTTCAGGTCCTTGACTACAAATCCCAAGTAAAGCTTGAAACTTTCCCGACCCAATCATCGATTGAACCTGCTTCCCTCAGCTCTGACAGCGACTTGAATAAGCCATACGCCTAAGTACCAATGCAAAAATCGTTGCTTTCACAAAACATCACGTTAGGATGTCATACCTGAAGTCACCAGATAAGAAAAAGTCAACGTTGGAAGTGAAACCCTCATAGTAGCGACCATAACGTGCACCAATTGAACCATTTTAAGACTCAGCCAAATGGTTAATCGATCATCACTCGCTTCTAGACTTCTATACATCTGAAATCGCAGCCAAGCTTTCCAGACGATTTATACGAAAGGGATATAACTCTACAACATCCAATTTTTTAACACTGAGCAAGGCGCGTAATTCTGCAACATTTGAATTATCAACACTGAGCAAGGGACGTAACTCATATTTCAGTACGTCGGTCAGTAACGGCAATCGAGGCTAGAAATGCTCTCGCATCTAAAAGGTCACTGAAACAACGCCTGCGAGACCCGAGCGACATTAATCGGAAGGAGAGTATTGTCCAACTCCTAATCATTTTCAATGTCTCGTGGAATAGTAAAAGAAGGGCCGTAGCTGGAGTTGGCAATCGTCCGCGGGCAAAAGTTAGTTGAAAAAGCCAATAATACGAATCAAAGATCAAATATCGGACGTACGAGGACTAATTCCAATTTGGTCCGTGATTAATCACAACGTGAGATTCCAAGAAGAGAAATTTGTTCATTCTTATTGACTAAACCGAGTTTGAATATTCAATTACGCTGTTGAATAACTGATGTTGTCAAAGTCAGCGTCAGAGGTTGGAGTTGATTTTGATATCCTACTGTAACAACAACATTAACAATCTTCATCTAATTCAGAAGAGTAAACTCTCCAGCATTTGTCTATCCCATCAAGTTACACCAGACAAATAAACTCAATTAGCATTTCCCTCCCGGAATTTAAAATACTGACCGAGTGATCAGTGGGCAGCTCTCTTGCCGACTGAGCAAATTAGATGAGTATCACATCTGTGCGGATTTGTTCATTATATATACAATAGAAAAGTTGCAGTGATCATCTTCAGTCAGAACAGAAGTTAGAATGGAGTCTCATCCTGCAGTTAGGCTTATATATAGGGACGTAACTCCGAAGCTTCAAAAATAGCAACACTGAACAAGGGAGGCAACTAATATTTCGATATACCGGTCAGTGAAAGCTATTCTGCTTAAACTTTGATTAAAAGCAAACGAATATTTCAAAGTTCATTCTGAAAAAAATGTGCGTTATTTCGCAAACCGTGCACATGAAGCCATGGCCAATTTCTATGTGTTTACATGGTAATTCGAAAGGTTAACCCTAGGTACTTTAATCAAACATCTTGTATTAATTTTGGGTATAAACGTACCCGACTCATCAGCAACCCTAGCAGCAGCAGTAGCTGAAGTTGTAATTATATTATCAGCTGCCAGCAAGTGAACACACGTACACGCATAGCAGAACAGCCAATACTGTGTTCGTGTGTTTGCATTACACACTGTTCGCAAATCAGAATAAAGGTTGAAAAGGCATGTAATGATGAAAACTAACTGTATATGATATAAATACATAATAGATATAAATGTAAATATCATATATAATAGATACATACATAAACACGCACACGCATATATATAACTTTAACATGCAACACGAGGTAAATGATACTTTGTAAATCATGCATTATTTTTTATTTATGAGATACATATGAAGGTCAATATTTTCTCATTGTTGTCCGTTGATCACAATGGCGTAAAACTGATCAGTAACAACAAAGCTGTAAATATCTATCTATTTGCTTTCGATTTTGAATTTTAAAACCCTGAACGCTATCACCATAGATAAAGCAACCCCTAAAAAAGTGAATATATATGTATAAATGCATTGTTTAGTCATTTAAAAAAAATTCCACCTGAATTTATTTACAAATAATAACTAGAGAAAAGTTCTTTGAAAATCAAAAATATTTTTTAAAAAATCATAGCTGTTTTTATCTCTCTCACTAATTATTTAAATAATTAATTATCAAACTTCTTCATCACAATTGAGACATAAGGCTGTAATTATACCACGACATTGAACCCAGTCGTGTTATGGTCTGTGCTCGGTCCATGTGAGATTCATCTATTCGAAGCCCGCCACCATTGTCTTCTGCCATGTAGCTTTTGATCTGCCTCTCTTTCTCTTCCCAATTGTGGTCCATTATCGCACTACCTCCCCATTATTAGCTCTTTAGTATTTCTTCAGTATATTCCAAAGCTTTATTGCTTAATTTCATAATATTTGCTGCTGCCTTGTAACCTCCGTCTATATTTAAATCAAATTCATCAGTTCGATAAATAGTCGTCTGTGTGAAATAGTCATCTTATTGTACTGTTCTATTTATACGTGCTTGTAAAATATTGCTTTAAATCGATAAAAATAATCTTAAAATAACTTTCTCTTTCTCTCTCACTCTCTCTCTCTATATATATATACATAGAGATGATAATAAATCGTGCGTCCCTATTTATGCCGAAAACAAAGAAGAATATTTTTGTATATAAACCTTCAAATCGTATGCTAAAAATCAAAATATTTATTTAAATAAAATCTTGAAAATCAACAAAAATGAGTGATCCATTTATGTAACAAAATAAGCAAATTGAACGAAAAGGATTATGCAAATAATAAACGCTCGAATAATCAAAGGTCAAGTTCATTCAAACATATAAGAAAATCATCACACAATAAAACCCATGTCTGTCATACTGATAGAATCAGTAGCAGCCATTAACCCATCTCCCTTCTTACCATCTTATTAAACTATCTAAAAAATTCTTCCCTCTCCATTCCTACCCTCTAATTTGAGTTTCCTTTCCCCTTTCTCCTTTCTTTACCTCTCATTTGAATATCTAGCCTTTTCTCCTGCAGTAACTGAGTCCTAAAAACCAAGCTCATGTCTGAGCAACAATAGTTACAAAGACAAAAGTTTCTACCCACAAACTTGTGTGTGCGATATCCCCACGTTAGAAATCGACTTTGTGTCACATCCTTCCCTTGTGGGGGTTAAGATAAATTGGAGCTTTCTTTTCCCCTTCTCCTCCATCGTATCCTCTTATTAAGCTACCTTTCTTTTCTCTCCTTTCTCTTCCTACTCTCTTATTAAACTGCACAGGATCCCTTTCGTTCCTTTCCCTTCCTATCCTATTTTAAACTTTATAACATCCACTGTATATTCCCTCCGCGTCTATCACACTCATTTTATCACAAGCAACCATTAGCCTAGCCTGTTGTTGTATATTCATGATAACTGTAACAAGTTTGAAAGAGTTTCAGACCCTGGGAATACACTCCGCTGATTGGTCAAGTGTAATCTGCTAATCTTCTGCCTCTATATTCAGGTCAACAGAAGCCGACCAATTCGTTTTATAGGACTAGGTTTATCTTATATCCCTATTCATCTTCGTTGACCCTAATCCTTTATTTCCCCATTTTCCTTTTACTCTGAGGCACACACTCGCATACATACGCATATCTACTTCCCAGCATCACAACACTGGCTACAAACCGACAAAAGAGTGTTTCTGTACTCTTTCTCTAGGGTCTGTGTTTTCTTGCTGTTCTCATACTTCCGTAAACAAACGTTTCATGCATTATATGATAATAACAGATATCAAAGTTCTATTTTTATTAAAATACCCTCAGACTTGAATTCTAATCTGACCGTGGATAAAAAAGCAAACAGTTGTCACAAAAATCAAAACTAAAGTTGATCAGTATTACAAACTCTTGACTGCTATACTCCTTTTTTATCACAAAATTACACAGACTGATCTACGGCAGTGAGTGAAAAGCGTGGATAAGAAGCAAAAGAGTAAGCTCCCGGTGAGACTCGAACCCTTGTCCCAAATTTAACCCTTAAATTTACCCTCAATCTCAACATCTCAAACTGATATTTGGTTACACAAAGACACTCAATTTAAACGCTGGAACTCTTCAACAAAAGGAAATCAATTTTCTCCCTCGAAACAAACGAACACAGAAAAGGGCATAACCGTCAAACTTCAGTCTAAATCGGAAGCTGAGGTTGACTTTGTTTTCCCACCTAATCAATAGCAACAAGAACAATCCTCGGATGATTTAAGAATGTAAAATCCTCGCTAGACAAAATATGTATGTGAAATGAACATTTCCCTACCGAGATTCGTAATCACTATCGAGTGATAAGAGGCGGTTCTCTTACCGACTGAGCCAGACTGACAAATCTTACCTATCTACGTGAATTTATGTTAGGATCTCTTTATTTTTTGTACCTATAATACAAAAGTTGCAACGATTGTCTTCTGTCGGAATAGAAATTTGGAATGGAATCTCAAGCTGCAGTAGCTTGTTAAATTCATTGTTATTTGTGAATCAGTGTTCAACCAGTGCTAAAATAGTTCATGTAATATCTTTCCTTCTCCCTTCTTCCTTGTTATCAAACTACCTAACGTTCTTCTCTCCTCTCCCTTTTACCCTCTTATCAAAATATCGAAATTCCTTTTCTCCCCTCTACCCCTCTTATTAAACTACCCAACTTCTCCCTTCTACCCTCTTATTAATATATCTAAATTTATCATCTCTACCTCCCCTCCCAACACTCCAATCGAACTCCGTAAATATCTCTCCTCCCCTTCTCCTTTACAGCCTTCTTATAAAAATACCCGACTTTCTTTTCTCTACCCTCCCTTCCTATTGTCACACTTACAGTATCAGTTGCAGCCATCAACCAAACGTACCATCGTACACGTCCCTACAACTGTTAGGTAAGGGACGGGACATGGACTGATTATATTTTTTTGAAAACGACCGTTACGTTTTTTCGACAAACTCAATATTACAATTATTTTTCTCCTTATTCAGTGGATGAACATTTAAGGAATCGGGGAAAAAACATCTCAAAACACCACTGAAACAGAAATCAACTTATAATACACCAAGTGTGTGTCTATGTTTTAAAGGCCATGAAATAATCCATTCGAAAACTATTTTAAAGTCTTCTAGCGATAATTTAAGCACTCAAAACACCTGAGAAAGCTAACACCTGAGATATACTTATATATAATCATAACAGAAAAATAGGAATAAATTTAAATACATAAACACAGTTGTCGGGGGAAATATAGCCAAGAGTAACATAATTACTTATATGAGAATAAATTTTACTTATCAAGTTTTAAGAGGAAGAAGAATAAATATATTTTAAAAACATACTTATTCTATCGTCTTTAAGCCGTCCCTACTTGCCCAGCATACATCTTTTTTTTACCATTCCTGTCTGTCTGTCTGTCTATCTGTCTGTCTCTCTCTCTCTCTGGATAGTCATTGGAATTTTTCAAGGTCACCCTCTATATCAAGTTTAGTTTTTTTTGTGTGTATATGCAATTTTTTTGTAAGGAAGCTGAGTTGGTGATTTCATCCAAATAACTTTTTTAATTCGCTGCTAGAGTTGTTCTTAGCCTTCCTCTCCCTTGTTATCTGACTTATTTCGAAATAAAATTTGAATCAAATAAATATCATACTGTTAAGTAAAACTTCCATTCAAATAGTTTAAATTCAGTTTTCACATAAAAACATATAGTGAACCTTTGAAATATCAGTGATTATCTAATTTTTACAAATTAAGAACTATCCTATTTCAGCTGGATTATATATGTAGACTATAAAAACAATAAAACAAAAAAAAAACCGTCCGATAAATTTTATATTTGTCTAAAACTCTTAAAGTTTTACATCTTTTCTGTTGGATTAAGCATTTGTTTTTTGCAGAAAATAATCCAATATAAATCAAATATAATAATACAATATGATATAATAAAAAAAACTATCAATTCAAATCTAACTCTTGAATTTGTTCTGAAAAATTCGGAAAATAAAAAAACTGAGGAGAGTAACTTTTAATTGAAGTTACCTCCCTTGTCATTTTTAGTATTTTTTCAAATTTTTTCTTTAATTCGATTCACAAAAGAGTTCCATTTTTTAAATCTCATCCATTGAAGAGTTCCACATCAATTACAAGAGGTTAATGTATCTAAGACTTAAAAGATAAAAAGAGAAATATTTTTTGGATCACAGAGATTTCGATAATACAATACTGGCATTTTATCTCTCAAGGTTTTTTGTTACATAAAAAGTCATTGTAATCGTGGTCTGTAAGTTTTTACACACACACACACACACACACACACACACACACACAGTAGCACTGAACCGCAAATCAGCAAACATAATATACCCAGTGAATGTCCATATTTTTGTCAATATCACTGAAGAAGACAGTTTTCATAATCTCCTGCAATAGTTATTTTTCTTTAGAAAACTATTTCATTATTTAGTTATTTATAAGATGAAGATGATTGTACACAAGAATATTTGAATTTAATTACAATTTCTCGATTGAACCAGCTTCACATCTTTTGTTTTATATATTAAGCTTTAAATAATTTTCATTAAAAATCACTTGAATATTGACGGTATTATTTGACGCCAAAAATATACGAGTAATTATATAACGTTCTGGGAATGGAAATTTTATTAAGTAAATAATATCATTGTCTTATCCAGTCAAACTTATATAAAATAATTATCTTTTGCAAATCCATAACGTAAGATTCCTCAATCACATCACATTTTCATTCTTTCTAACATAGTGGGTTATTTTTGAGTGGCCTAAGTCGCACTTTTCCCCTTGAGTTCCCAGATTTATTCAATTCCTTCTCTCTTTCGAGTCATCATCCAGTAAGCAACATTATAAGCCACTTCCCTGATTGAATCCCCACATGTATTGCTCCTCTAGCTGAATTTCCTCCCCTTAAGAAATTCATCTCCTCTGAGACAAGTGCCTCATATTTTAATCCCAGGTTCTCTCACTTCCTGTCCAATTTTGAATTGTTGTCTAGCAATTTTCCACCGTTATACCGACAATTAACTTTCCAACCCTGATTCAAACTTCTTCCATGTTGTCCCCTTAGCTAAAATTTCAGGTGACTCCCGGTAGGGAATCACTGTTGTAATAATCATAAATACTGCATATAGTGATGTGGGATTAAAGAAACAATAATTGCAGTTATAATTCCATTACCAATTTACGTAGGCAAGGTTTTGGATCTTTAATCGCTACCCACTGGCTTTACCATTACTACATAAGTTCCCAACCTCATTCCACTCAAATTTTTTTTCTGTGCTAATAGATTAACAATTCTGGTCGCAATTTTCTAATCTAAAAATTGTTTTAGCACGTCTTGGCACTCAGACTGTAAATTGTACATTACAAACGAGAAAAAAAGGAGCCAGGAATTAGAGAAACATTTAATGACTGAGAGAATAAGGGCTATTATACATTTACTTTTGTCTTCAGGAGGTGAATTGTTTTACCAAAAGTAGTTTATTCAAAGCACGAGAATTTTTAGATGTTTACATTCTTTCTGCTTTAAGCGGATTAAAAATCCGACTTTAAAATGTCTAAAAACTTCGAAGACTTACCATTTATATATCTCAAAGAATTCACCGAAGTAACAAATGAATAAATAAGTAAACAAAAAAAAAGATATTTAAAAGTAGCTTATCTAGCGAAATAAAGTCAAATAGATCTATATTGTAAGTGAACCTCGAGGAAAACGAACGCAAGAATAGAAAGTCTGAAATTCTGGAAATAACAATATAGAGAACGTATAAATTTTTAACTCTTAAAATCATTCTAGTTAATTAAAAAAATAATCCTCGGAGAGTAATTTCTGATTGAGGATATTTCCATTGTTCCATTCGGTATTTGCATTTTATTAAAAATCTTATTAATTGAAGAGTTCCTCGTTGGTTACAAGCATTCTTGAACAACTGGATTCTTCTTCAATCCCAAAAAGTGGTTTTTGGAGTTCCAGGTCACATTTCTCCTCTCGTGATCCCAGAATCCCTCAATACCTCCCTAATTTTGAATTGTCATCTTTCCACCAACATACCTCTCACTATACATCCCTCCCCTGAGTGAAACCTCTCCCTGATTCCTTCTCTGGTGCAATTCTCCCTGTTCGAGAGCTATCTCTATAAACTGCAGTAAAATACTACTTATACCGGTTTTCGGTAAATAAAATAAAATTCTTTCATCTTTATTCCTTTTTCACTTGATCAAAATTCTCGTCCCAATTCTTCCACAAACTGATATTCCCTCTTAGGCAATTTCTTTCCCTGGGTGACAAACGGCTCCTGTTTGGGAATCATAGGTAACAAAAAAAAAAAAAAAAGAAATAAACTTAATAATAAAATTAAAAAATCCAAACAATGCAGGCAAGTGTAATAGTTATCCACTGCAAGATAAAAACCCTTGTCCATTGCAAGATAACCCATTTTAAGTTACCTGTAAGTAATACATTAAAGATAAAACCCCTGACTCAAAGATTGGACTGAGTTGCCATCAATCACAATAAAGCAGAAATATTATCGACTTAACCGTAGAACTGCAATGTTAGTTATCCACTGTTAATATACCGTTTTCTTGGTAAAAAAAACCCATACATTTACAGAATTCGATTCGAAGAAGTTATAATCTACTGAAAGATGGTGAGACCACAATGTGAAATTTATTTTTTCTAAGTTTATAGCTCTGGTTAGTTATTGGAAGGTTTTTTACCTTAAACTGTCGAAGCTCGATCTTTCAGAGTTCGCTAATTCAGAGTATGTAAAGCAGGCAAAGCTTGAGTAGATATACATTCTAAGGAACCGATTCCACAGAACCAGTATGTGATTTAAGAACATTAAAATCGTCGTTTTTTCATTCCCAGATTCTACATTGAACTACTTAACGGTTTACAAAATTTGTCCTTTGTGTCAGTGTGTTTACATCGTAATTTGGAAATCAACGCTAGGTATTACTGATCAAAATTCTTGTATTCATTTTCATTTTGAAACTACCATAAATTTTGGACGTGTTTTTTTGCAAGCCCCACCCCTCATTTTTTGTTATTTTACCAATAGCTGGGGGAAGAGTGAATTCCAGTCCTGCTTTTGAATTCAGTGCTATCCTTCTCCTAGACTGGCCACTAACCAATGCTAGCTAGAAAGCATAGTCTTCCTTGCTTTTTACCTGTAACTGTTGTTTTGTCTTGTCTACCTCGATTAAAGCAATATATATTCGTACGGGTGTGTTAACATCCAGTTGATATTTGAACGACGATTTCAGGCTGGCGTTGTATTGAATCCCCATTAAAAAAAACTGATTACTGTAATCAAAATTGCTAATTTACTGTAATCATCATACATAAGACTATCAAACTATACACACACAAACACATTCACACGTACATACAGAGACACGCATACAAAAGCCGATCGTAAACCATTTTTTTTCTTCAGACAAAAAATATATACACACTATTTGATCCGTGGGTTTCTGTGTGCGAAAAAAAAAAAAGAATTTTGTCTAACTTCAATCCTAGTCAGACAATTTTGGTAATTTTGTTTTCTCCCGTAACAAGAACAATCCTCACCGAGGTATAAAATCAACATTTCCCTACCATGAGTTGAAATCACGATCGAGTGATGGCTGGGCGACTCCCTAACTAAAGAAGCCAAACTGACAGGTATTATATATCTACTAATTTATTTATTTCATACGCAATTCAACGGTTGCAACAATCATCTTCAGTGGAAATAGAAGTAGGAGCGGAGTTTGACCCTGAGGTAGACAGGCTTATTTTTCTTTTTTTTAACAAAATATAAACACAGTATTCTATCTGAAGGCTTCTGTGAGTGAGAGTTTTAAAAAAAATGTACTCGTCGTAGAGATGCAGAGATTAAAGTTAACAAACAGATAAAGAAAGTTTTTAGAAGTCTGTTTAATGATTGGACATTTGTGCTCGTTTTGAAAAGATACAAAAAAGTAATTGCGGAGACTCAAAGACGGACTGGGTGACCTACTGACAGGGAGAGTATCCAACAGATAGACAGAAAAAGCAACCTACTGACAGACAAACTGGGTCACTGACGGACAGACCGTTAGAATAGCAAACTGACAAACACAGTGACTGACAGACTAGCAGAGCGACCAACGAACAGACGGACAGACAGACGAGTAATTAACAAGTCAAAAGACCAACAGACGGAACAGAAAAAGACAGCTCTATAAACAGGCAGACAGAGCGATTGATATATAGACAGAAAGATCAACAGACGGACTGAGATACTAATAGAAACCAACTGACAGATAAAGAGAAATACAGACAGATAGGCCAACGGACAGACAAAGTGATCAACAGACAGACAGAGAGACCAATAGACTGGCAGTTCCTGGCTTATCAATACAAATATTTGAATAGAAATTGCCAATTAACGAACAAGAGAATTTGAAAATATCTAATTCACTGTGAACAGTATATTCGAAGATTGCTAAAAAAGTTTTACGATTTGACCAGTGATATATTAAACAAATATATATCCTTCTCTGAATATGAAACTTAAAACTACTTATGAAGGAAAAGTAAGTAAGATGAAAAGAAAGTTACAATGTAACTACATGACATAGTGACAGTTATTTTTACCTTTCTTCAAGAAAAAACAAACTTTTTAAATGTTGATATTAGATTTGTGTTTAAAATCCTGGATTTGGGATCAAATTGGTCCTTTTCAACTTGTATTTTTTTACGGGGCGAGACTGCAAGCCCTAACACAGCTTTTCTGTTGTTTTACCCATAGCTGAAGGGACAAGCGGGTTCCACTCCTGGTCTTGAATTCAGAGTTGTCCTTTCTCTTAGACTGGTTGCCAACCAAGGCTTGGATCTCAGTTTTGAACGTTTAATAATTAAATCTGTTAGCTTCAACGAAGGAAATACAAAGCCATTCTGTGATTATAAATGTAATATAATATAATAACGCACCTCGTGTATTTGCATATTTATTTTTTGTCTGTAACACGCCAACGTACGTAATGTACTTGATTATATAGAAGAGTTGTGTCCCTCCTATAATCTTGTTTATTATTCACATAAAATGCTATGTGTATATGCATATATTTCATCTAAGCCGTCATGTTTGATGGCTCTGGTACTCTAGTTAAATAGAAAAAGCCCCGCTTCAGTTTCTGCACTTTGAGGGCATTGTCTATTCTGGAAGGAATTTTGTCTCACGACTCAGATCCCTAAATTTCAACGAATTGTCACAAATCTGGCGCTGCAGAATCTTCTGCTATTTCTATAAATGCACATAGTTAATACATTGTTGTTGTTCGTTTAGTTTTGTTTCATTTCGTGGGTGGAGTGAAAAATACGTTATCTTTTTAGTGTCGAAAATAAAATGAAATAATATTTCATTTAATTATTTAAAACAAGAACACGTGTGCTAAGGTCTACCTGGAACTTACCTTTCTAGCTATTTATCTATCAAAGTCAATTCATATCTATCTCGGGATATTCATATCTAACTATCTCTTTGAGTCTGTTTCTCTTTCCCTCTTTCTCTTTCTCTCTATCTCTCTATCTCTCTCTCTCTCTCTCTCAATATCTATTCATATAGTTTATATACCTTCCATTTCTCAAATATCACACTTTATGCCATACTTTCACACATAATTTATGTAACAAAAAAAGTTAGAGAATTAAATTAACAAAATCAGTGTCCTGTGTCGTATGAGTCTATTGTCTATTTATTTTATACATATATAGGTATAACGCACACTCACATATGTACACACATTTTTGTAGCTTCTCATGAAAAAATAATGAAATTCACAGAATCTAAGAAAATTTGAACATAGAGAAAAAAATTAAAAAGTTTTGGCAGTTGAACATAGTATTAATGAAGACGTTACGATTTTGTATTCAACACTTAAAATCACATGAAAATCCAAATCTTAATTAAAGAGGAATAACTTCTGATATGAGTTACTTCCTTTGCAATTATAGGTAACTTTAGAACATATATATTTCGAAGAATTCTCTGAAGTAACTAACAAATAAATAATCAAATAGATAATTCTTTCACAAGTAGATTATCTATTGAAATCAAATAAATCAGTTTATCAAGTGAACCTAGACGATAATGATCTCAAATGTGCGTGGAAAGACATTGTTGCTTTACTGAGAAATAAGAAAGAAAATTTAACGCTCAAATTCACTCTGGTGAGGTCAAAAAGTAATTGGAAGAGAATAACTATTGATAAGTCACTGCCCTTGCACTTTAAGGTAATTGACAAAAAATTATTTGTAATCTTCTAACAAAGGAGTTCCATTTAAGAAAATTCTATTCATTGGGAAGAACCATTGTGTTTAAGGATGGATTCAAGCAGTTCGTGAATTTAAGAGTTAATAACTGAAAGAAAAGAATAAGAAAAGAAAAAATACTATATTCATTCATTTACACTCTTTCGTTCGACCCTATCATACATTTATTGTTATTATATATGTATATAGAGATTATAGACGTATGTGGAGTCACACTTAATTTAGTTTCAAACTGAAAACGTCTATCTATATTTTTTCAAAGATATATAAGTATGATGTTGCATTACTTTTAGTGATATATATGTACACATACATTTAATGTAATTCATAAAAAGCAAACAAAATCTTAAGCACACATATATACACTAGATTTATACAAAATATATAGGGTACAAATAAAAGCAAATTCATCTACCCCACTCCCTCTCAAAATTTATATGTAATTAGATCTGAGTTAAAAAGAAAACACATTCAGTTCGATAGACTTGAACATACACATTACAACACAATATATCAAAAGCTGTACTTCGGAAATACGTTTTTGTTAATTCATACTTAATTATATATATAGCTCATATACCAATAGCCTGATTGGACAAGAAATTGCTTTATTCTTCAAGCTAGATTTTAACGTCATTGTACAAAAACTACATTACGACGTGCTGCTTCTGTTGTGTTCGTAAAAGTACAAACAGTGATCGGATCATTATAATACAGACAAAAAATATTGACACAAAAGAAATATGAATGAATATATGTACCTACGAAATGCATATGAATACCTGAAAATACCAAAAAAACCGACATCAACATAAACAAAAAGTATGAATTCGTCGTGCAAAACCCAAGAATAAATTCGTCGTGCAAATCCAAGGATAAATTCGTTGAGAAAAAACCAAGGATAAATTTGTCCCGCAACAACCAATAATAAATTCATTGTGTAACAACCAAGAATAAATTCTTGCACAAAAACCAAGGATAAATTCGTCGCGCAAGGACCAAGAATAAATTCGTCGTGCAAAACCAAAGAATAAATTCGTCGTGCGAAAACCAAGAATAGATTCGTCGTGAAACAACCAAGAGCAAATCCGTTGCACAACAAACTAATAAATTTGGTGCAAAAAAAAACAATAATGAATTCGTCGCGCAACAACTAAGAAAAAATTCGTCGTGCAAAAAGCAATAGATTCATCTTATAAAAACCGATTATGAAATCGTCGTGCTAAAACCAGGAATAGATTCGTCGTGGAAAAACCAAGAATAAATTCGTTGTGCAAAAACCAAGAATAAATTCGTCGTGCATAAACCAAGAGTAAATTTGTCGTGCAACAACCAAGAATAAATCTTCGCACAAAAACGGAGAAAAATCAGTCGAACGCAATAACCAACAAAAGATTCGTTGTGTACAAAAACAAGTAAAAATTAATTGCTCAAAAACCAATAAATTCGTCGTGCAAAAAATTACAAAAATGAGTTCATCGTGCAAAAACTCTGAATGAATTCGCCATTAGAAAATTAATATATACATGTAAGGAATCGTTGACTTATTTCAACTGTAAGACGAGAAAGTCAGAGATTGGATAAAAAATTTCACTCTTTAATTTTTAACAGACAAAATGTGATTTGATTGGTCAAATATCCCGACCAATCAACTCTTAGTTTAATTCTATCAACAAAAATAGGAAAGCAATTGTTTTCTTATTTTACTCATACAAGAATATTTCTTTTGATGAACTATGATTAGTAAAAACTGTACCTGATAAGTAAACAATATATGAATTAATGTAGAATTACATTCATGTTTGAATGTATCTGTTTTTTTTTTATAATAAAGATGTCACGGCCACGTTCAAGAGTTGATATCCCAGCAAACCATACTCGACAGAAAGTTCACTGGGAAAATTAACTCTTAATACAAAAAATTATCGACGTCTTAACTTGCTTAGCCGCTGAAGAAGGACACCAAGCCAAAAGGGGGGACTCGGTATGCTGATTCCGGAAAAAAGAAAAAAATAAGCAATAAAAAGGGAAAGACAACTTGAAAATATTTACCATTGACTCACTGAACTGGTGAGGAAGGGCACCAAACTTCAAAAGCGAAATCGGTGTGGGCAAGTTGATCTCCGAAACTAAAAAGAATACAATAAGAGAGGAGAGGAGACAAGTTATAAAGATTCTTCTCGCCTCGTTGAACTAGTGTCAAGCCTGAAGAGTGAACTCGGTGTGGACGAGCTGATCCCTGTAAACGAAAAAAAAAAAAGAATATAAAAGAGAAAAAATAAGACAACATTCAAAGGTTCTCGGACCCTGTTTCAAGAGACCTTGTAATCTGAACTCTTGATTTTAGAAAAATGCATCTTAAAATGCTTAACCTCACACATAATCTAAAAGTGGACTACGATTTAGGAAACGTAAGCGATGTTCAAAACACAACCTCCAGTACTCCTGTAGAACACTCAGCAGGCGTATTATTTATCGTTCGCGCTATCGCCATGGTTACCATCATGGTGACCGCTGTATTTGGGAACCTGCTGGTCATTATTAGTGTCTACAAATTCCATCGCTTACGAGTACTTACCAATTACTTCATAGTATCACTGGCCTTTGCTGACCTCCTTGTAGCCTGTATGGTCATGCCATTCAGCGCTGGAATTGAGATCATGAACGGACAATGGTTTTTCGGCCAGTTAATGTGCGATATATTCAACGCCAACGATGTCCTCTTTAGCACGGCATCCATTTTACATTTATGTTGTATTAGCATGGATCGTTACCTCGCTATAATGTACCCGCTGAAGTACGACTCGCACATGACAAAGGTTAGAGTCATGGTCATGCTTGTTCTTACGTGGGTCTCATCCGTGTGTATCTCCTACATCCCAGTTCACTCTCAGTTATACACAACCGAAGAGCATATCCGAAACCTCTACAACGAAACAAACACGTGTCTATTCGTTGTCAACACGCAGTACGCTGTAATATCATCTTTTATATCATTTTGGATCCCCGGTGCGATCATGGTGTTTCTGTATGTAAAGATTTACTTAGAAGCGCGACGTCAAGAGAACGCGATACAATCGACCGTTATGTTGCACACTAATTATCACAGCGGACTTTTGGCCAACGGCACACGCTACACAGACCCTTCAGAGCAACGAAACGAAAGAAAGCGCATTCGTCGCGAGCATAAAGCGGCAAAAACTCTTGGAATCATTATGGGCGCCTTCCTAGCTTGCTTTGTACCGTTCTTTACTTGGTACGTAATTACAACCATTTGTAAATCGGCTTGTCCTTATCCGAAGGTTCTGGGTTCGATCCTGTTCTGGATCGGTTATTTTAATTCGTGTCTGAACCCTATCATTTACGCTTACTTTAATAAAGACTTCCGTAATGCGTTTATTAAACTACTGAAGCTGGAGAATTGCACTTGTCTGCAACGCGATCAAGATTCCGTACACCTAAATTATGCTACTAATCTTTCAGACTATAAGGACACCGCTAATGTGCACATTGTAGACAATAGGAGACAAGCTGTTTGACCTTTTCACCTCTAGAAACTGTTGGTCATCGAACTTGAACCCTCCCCTAAAAAACAAAAAACAAAACAAAAAACAATAAATGGATGTCATAAAAAATACCTTTATTTTATCTTTTATTCTTATCATTAGAAGAAATATTTGTAACCCATTGTATTGATTTTGACTACTATTCAGTTGCTCTATATCTCTGCATATGTCGACTTTTTAAGCATCAAGTATTTCCCCTATAGGATCATATTGATCTATTTAGACCCTATGAATCTGTTATCTGTTAGTTTGTAGGTGGATTTATTCGGCAAATATTGGACATATCTCTCAATCGAAAAAAAAAATCATGAGTCTGCCGCAAGATTTAACCAAATATTCCCTGACCCATAACCCACCTTTCCAGGAAATATCATTGAAATTCATTGAGAACTTTTGGAGATATTGTGCAGTGTTGACATATAAATTCGGTGCAGGAGAGGTAACTGTAAAAATCCACTAATCATCCCCAAATCTGTTCACTTCTTCCTCAGCCCATTGCTCACCCCTCCAGGAGATTTCTTGAGATATCGTGTGGACAAACAGACGGAAAGACAGACAGACAAACTTTAATGCATATACATCTTCAAAATTTGTTGTCATAGGTAAATTAAGATTTACAGTACATGTCACAAGTATTTTAACAAACAGACATTTTACGGTGAATAAACAAATGAGATCGCAATCAACTTAACAAGACATGCATTTCGTCATGTGTTTTAATCCTAAATTTCTGGAAAATATCTCCCAAATAGATTTATATTATCAAATGAAAAAAAAAAAGTTTCTTTCTATCCTTCTAAAGCTTAGTTCAGAATCAATCAAGGAGATTGAAAAGGCGAACTCAGATTGCTCTATGGAAGAGTTGCCACACTAGTAAGTTCATTTGATTCCCCCTGGCTCAAAATCCTTAATAGCTTCAGCAATTTCAGACAATAGATAATAAATTATGTGCCTGAACACAAACCCGTGAACAATATCTTTTATAGATATTATTATGCTAGTTGAAGTAGAATTTTTGTTCCACTTTCGTAAATATTCCTGTTTGAGCAAACAAAACCAGCCAATTAGAAGCAAAATGTCTGTTTGTTCAAATACTTATGACAAGTACTGGAGGTAAATAGTAGTCAAAAATGATACAATCGGAATAATTACCTTTTCCGAAGTCGTGCACTTCCAACCTTATCTGAGCTTCATACATTTGTGTTGTTCGTCGGAAAATCTATTCTATTGATCAAAATAAGAATTTTCAGAAGACATTAATTTGTCCGTCTTTTTTTCTTTCATTGAACTTGAATTCCAAATGAATAACATAATTCGTAAGTTGTCGTTTTTTTTTCCTTTTACTGAAGCATATCATTAAATTTTATTGATCACTTTGTTTACACCGATGCTGCAGTTTCAGTGTACGTACGTAAGTCTGTTCGTATCCATTCATCCCATTCTGGTGCAACAGAAATCAGTGTATTCATATCTGAACATACGATGTACATCCGGAAAGTATTCAGCTATTTGATAATAACCAAAAGATAGCCTACCTAAAGCATTGGTGCCTTAGTCTCTTTTTAAAGTATTCTTCTTAGAACCTCTTATCTCATCGTCTGTACAAACTTATCTCATTGTCTGTACTACTTTTCAAAACGTTCTGTAAAGTTCTCTCACGGGATCATCATTGATTTACTCGTTGTATCCTTAATTTCGTCTATGGTCTGAAATCCCTCTGGGAAAGGCTGGAAGTTCCAAGGAGCCAAATCTGGATTGTGCGAAGCTGACAGACTTGGTTGAGGTGATTTTTTGCCACAAACCCTATACATGACATGAAAAATGACCCTTTTAATCATTTTGAATGCAACAGTCACTCAATACTTGAGCTCGTTCAATGGTGTGTCACTGTCGTCTGGGTAATCTTACGAAATAATGACTGTTCACACACACAAACGTAATAAAACATACCTTGGTTGGTGGCCAAGTTACATTGAAGCCACGCAAATGGTTTTCAAATTGCTTGAATCTCTCTGGACAGACTTCGTTTATCAGATAATACACAGGTTAAAGGAGACTCACAAAAATAGGATTGTAAGTAATCATTATTAGTTTTCACGGGTTGCAGACCTATGGAACACGTGTCCAAAGTTATCCACGCGGGAAATATAATTTTCGTTAGCGATCTTATGAAAAATTAAAAATACATTAAAAAAAAAAAATTGGAAATTTGGAAAATTTAAATGCAATAAGAAATAATTTTATAGAAACTGGTATAATTCAAAATAATTTGAAAAATACGAATATAATTCAAAAAGAATTTGAAAAGAAATATAATCCAAATATTTCGAAAAATCCCTATATGAATAAAAAATGTGAAAATACAAAAATAATACAAAATGATTTGAAAATTAAAGAAGAATGATTTGAAAAATACGAATACAAAAAATTGAAAAATACCAATACAAGGAACAATTTGAAAAATACGGAGATGATATAATATAATTTGAAACATTCAAATATAATACAAAATATTTTGAAGAAAACGAATATAATATAAGATAATTTGTAAAATGCCTATGTAAAAAAAAAATTTGAGATATACGAACACAATGCAAAATAATAGGAAAAATGTGAACGAAGAATAAAAATTTGAATTATACGAATATAATGAAAAATGATCAGAAAAATACCAATATAATACAAAAAAATTCGAAAATACAAATAAGGAATAATTCTAAAAAATAGAAATATGAAACAAAATGATCTGAAAAATATGAATAAATTGGAATGATTTCAAAGATACAAATATTATACAAAATAGTTTGAAAGATATGAATAAAGAAGAATATTCTGGAAAATACAAAAAAGATATAAAACAATTTGAAAAATACCAATATTTAAAACAATTCGGAAAATACAAACATAATACAAAAAAATTCATGTATGCAATAAATAAAAAAAAAATCAAAATAAAAACTTAAAACGAAATAATTTGAACAAATGAGATGAAACAATTTGAAAAATGCAAATAAAACAGAATGATTTGAAAAGTACGAAAATAATACAAACAAAAATTCAAAAGTACAAATATAATACAAAATATTTTGATAAATATGAATAAAGAGGAAAAATCTGAAAAATACAAATATATAATAAAATGATTTGAAAAATACCAATATAATGTAAAATAGTTTGAAAATACCAATATGAAATAACAATTTGGAAAATACGAATATAATACAAAATTATTTGAATAATACGAATATGATACTGAATGATTTTTTAAAAATACGAAAAAAGTAGAATAATCTGAAAAATACGAATATAATATAATTTGGGAAACAGCAATATAATGCTAAATAATTTGGAAATACCAAGTGAAAAATACTTTTTTCATTTTTGTACGCAAAGATAATACAAAATGATTCGGAGAATACAAAAAAAAAATAATTTAAAAAACCAATATGAAACAAAATAATTTCAAAAGACTCTGAATATAAAATGAATATTAAAAAATATCAAAATGATAAAAAATGATTAAGAATATACAAATGTGATACGAAATAATTTGAAAAATACGAATAAAGGGAAAATGATTTAAAAAGTAAGAAAATGATGAAAAATAATTTGAAAAATACGAATAAAGGGAAAATGATTTGAAAAGTAAGAAAATGATGAAAAATAATTTGAAAAATACGAATAAAGGGAAAATGATTTGAAAAGTAAGAAAATGATGAAAAATAATTTGAAAAATACGAATAAAGGGAAAATGATTTGAAAAGTAAGAAAATGATGAAAAATAATTTGAAAATACTGATAAAATGCGAAATGATAAAAAAATAACAAAATAGATAAACAATTTCAAAAATATGAAGATGATACGAATTTAGGGAATACAAATAAAATACAAAATGATTTCAAAAATACCAATAAAGATAAACAATTTAGGAAATACAAAAATAATATAAATTAACTTGAAAAATACCGATAAAAAAGAATAATTTGAAAAATATCAATAAAATACGAAATGATTTGAAAAATACCAATATGAACAAACAATTTAAAAAATACAAAAATAGAACAGAATGATTTGAAAATTACGGATAAAGAAACATAATTTGCAAAATATGTATATAGTACAAAGTAATTCGAAAAATACCAATATGAAAAACAGATACAATACAAAATCATTTGAAAATACAAATATAATATAGAGTGGTTTGAAAAGTACAAATGTAAATAAACGATTTGAAAAATGCGAATATAATACGAAATAATTTTAAAAATACAAATTTAATGCAAAATAATAAGGAAAATAGAAATGTAAAGAACCCATTTCAAAATTTGAAAATAGTCCAAAAGAATTTGGAAAACTACGAATAAAAAAGAATCTGAAAATACAAAAATAGATGAATAATCAAAAAAATACGGAAATGATAAAAAATGATCTGAAAAATACGAATGAAGAAATTTGAAAAATACGGATAAAATACGAAATCATTTAAAAATACTGATATAATTAAACAATTCGACAAATAGGAATATAATACATATTTCGAAAATACGAATAAAATACCAAATAATCTGAAAAATACCAATATCAGTATTCAATTCGAAAAGTACCAAAATAATAAAGAAAAATTCGAAAAATACAAATAAAGAAGAATAATTTTACAAATACAAATGAAGTACGAAATATTTTGAAAAATACTAATATAAACAAACAATTTGAAAATAAAGATGAAATACGAACTTGGAAAATACAAATATAGTACAAAATAATACGAAAAGTACGAATATAATGCAAAATAATTCGGAAAATACGAATAAAATACAAAATCATTTTAAAAATACGGATATAATGCAAAATAGTTTGGAAACTCTGAATATGATTTCAAATAGATTGAATATAATTTAAAATCATTTGTAAAATACGAATACGATACAAAACAATTTGAAAACTATGAATATGGTACAAAATGATTTGAAACATACGAATATATTACAAAATCTTTCATTAAATAGGATTATGATATGAAATAATTTGAAAAATACTGATGAAAATAGACATTTTATTAAATATAAAAATAATACAAAATAATTTGAAAAATACCAATATAAAACGATTTGAAAAATACAAAAAAATAATGCAAGAAAGTTTAAAAATTATCAATTAAAAAAAGACATTCCGAACTATACGAATATAATACAAGATAATTTGAAAAACATCAATATAAATAAACAATCTTTAAAACACGAATATAATACAAAATATTTTATAAAATGCGAATCTAATGAATATGAATATAAGCCGCTCAAAAATACTAATTGGCACGCAAGCAAATCTTTATAGAGGTTTATCCCTAATGTGGATACTCACTGTCAGCAACGTTCTCCGAATTTATACACCTGCGTTCTCTTGAATCTCCAACAGAAAATTTAATTTCGGGTATGACGTAAATGAAGTTTTATCAAAATAACCCATAACACGATTTGGGCAATCGAATATAGATTATCCACAAATAACATTTTTTTTTAAAGTTCACTTGATTATATTCTTTTGCAGGGTTTCTCATATTTGTATTCTGCATCATATATTTTGGGTTCCATAGCTAATTTTGAGAAATAAACCATCCGCAGTTTCGAATAAAATATTTCGTCGTAACAATACAAAAAATCAAAATGCGTCCTTCGTATCAAACTTCGGTTATTGGTTTTCATTAAGAAAGCAATGCTTATTGTAGAATGCATATCTTGTGTGTTGACTTTGGGAATTTAGTTTAAGGATTCAGTGCTTCAAGATTTTATGTTTAATAACTTGGGGGTAGCCCGCTCCTTGATATACTTCTTGGAACCAAAAGGTTTGATTGAATTTAACGAACAAGAAAAAATCTTTTCTTGTTTTCTCACAGGAGAGTGAATTTCAGGGTCAGTTGACCAAACATTATCTCTGATCCAGCGCTTTCAATTGTTTGTAAAGTCATTATCAAGATCTTTAAAGGTAACAATTTTTTTATGATCCACAAATTGCAGTTTCCTGAAAGTGAGATGGTAAGGGTTTTTACTCGCAGGTGTTATTGTGACGGGCGATGTTATTCTTTTTTTAGGGTTTCAAATTATTAAAAAATAAAGGCACTCCCTGTCTATGTCAAGGAGATCTTATTGAGAGTAGGTTTCTTAATCTTATAAAAATGGCTTCGAGCATCTTGATGATGCTTTTAGAGCCAGTTGAAAGCGCTCGATCAGAAATAACGTTTGGTCAATTCTCATACAAGGTTTGCCCTTGAAATTCGTTCTCTTTCGAAGGAAGAAGAAGAATTATAGAAAAAATCATTATTTTTAGGTTCCAAAATTTTTCGTTCAGTCTCAGGAGTTCCATGTGCGGAAAAAATTCTTGGGAAACCTGTTCTCTAGTGAACAAAGATTTAACAACAAAAAAAAGGAACATTTAATCAATATGATTGGGCTCATCTCTTTGGAAACAGGCAGGTAAGTAACTTAATTTAGATGTTGTATTCACAATATTCATCTACCGCCTTTGCTTTTTCTTTATACTATCATTATTATTATTATCATTATTATTATTATTACTATCATCATCATCATCATCAGCAATCTCATACCAGTTGCCTGGTGGTATCCCCTGGAGTTTGAGTGACAGCAAGTCTCCTCAAGTCTCCAGCCCTTCTCTTCTAGTTTTCATAGGCCACAGTAATACTGTGGTTTACAGTTCCACACCGGTTGCCCAGTGGTCATTGCCAAAGGCTGAGTGACAATAAGTCTCCTCAGGTCTTCAAACCAAACCCCCCTCCCCCATCCATCATGTCAGTACTGCAGCTCACATTTCCGCTTTCATTTCCCTTTGTTGGGTCACTATTAACATTTAAGGTTGGAGTCTTTATATGTCTAACACTTTCCTCAGTATCCGCGCAGTTCCTAGCAGTGCGGTGGTCTGTACAGTCTCAATCCTTCCCCTTATCCCGATCTTCTCCAGTCTCACCCTCAGTGTCTTTGGGACAGTTCCCAGTATCACTATTATCATTATTATTGTTGTTGTTGTTATTGTTGTTGATATTGTTGCTGTTGCTAATGTTGTTGATGATGATAATAATGCTTATTATTTCACTTTATCATCGTTTCTTTTGGCCACAACCCTGGGTCGATGCAACTCTTCAACCACTGGGGTAAACAGCTAGAAATAAAGAGAGAAAAAAAGTAATGAAAATAAGTATCTTCTGACGAGACTTGGATTTTCAGGACTCACCTTGAGAGCACATGTGTCACGGGAGCTTACTTAAGCGGCCCACTAGCTATACGTTCCATTAAAACACAAACGGCTTCAAGGGATGACCATCATTGTTTGGTCACTATCCTGCCTCTACGTAGCAGTAAACTTTAAAGTAGTAATGAAAGATGTTGCTGTTAAGTCGACGTACTGTTGAAATTGAATGTATTTGACGAAAGCATATCTGTGGTCAATAAACGAAGATATGTTTAATCAAAATATTGATATACGTACGTTTCATCTCGTTTTCCTTTTTATTTGTTGCTGAAAACGCTGAAATCCCATTGATCAATTCGACATGATATTTGTTGACAATTTGGAAAAAAAATTGACCAAAAAAGTTTTTCGACGAAACGTTTATTTGCGTAGACGAAACGTTTATTTGCGTAGACGAAACGTTCGTTGGCGAAACGTCCTGACATGGTTTAATCCCGTATTAGCCGTAGCCATACCATATCAGCAGCAGACATCATGTATCAGCTGGTGACATCACATATCAGCTGTTTACATTACACAACAGAAGAGCAACAGTTTTGATTACATATACTTAGCACAGATCCATTATAATAGCGATTTTTCGTGCTGGTCAAAAAGAGTCGGATATCGCGTGCATCTTGAACAAAGGGCACTATTGAGAGTAAAATACGTGTTGAGATTGAAAATGAAAGAGACTTATAGTCATCTTACTATTTAGATTTTTTTTTAATGGTCGAAAAAAGTCTGGTTAGTCAGTCATTAGAAACTGCCATTTGGTCAATATTTATTGGTAGAGTGGCGTCTAGGTGCGATCAATTAAAAAATGGAAAAAAGGCTAATCATAGTTAATATATCTCGCCTTTTGTTGGATCATCATCATCATCATCATCATCATCATCATCATCCAGTTAGCGTCTGTCATCATCATCAGTCTTTTGATGCCTCTCTATTGCGGGCGTAGCGGAACCAATACTCTTAGTCTTGTTCATCTCTCAATCTTGTTTTCTGTCTGTACTGGTTGCGCATGCGATCTCTGGGGATCCATGTCATGAGTCGTGATGTCCATCAGTTGGCTGCCATTCTTGCAACATGGCCAGCCCATTGCCATTTGAATTTTTTAATGGATTTTACGATATCTCGGACTCCTCTTTTCTCCTTGATATATTGTGCATGTAAGGTTGACCTTGATTCTTTCATGTGTACGTTGCATGGTTCTCAGTTTGCATGTCAGTCTCTTGCTTAGATTCCATATTTCAGCTCCATAGATGACTATCAGGAAGATGCATTGGCTATCTGAATTTCCCCCAAACAAGCAGACACAAACTACGTGATCTATTTAGCAAAAACTTACATGGCAAATAGAACCCTACTAAAAAAAATTGTCTGGGGAGGGATTTCCCTTCAAAATATTTTTCTAAATATTATAGGGAATAAATAAATGACCGAATTTTCAGCCCTTTTGCTCTATTGGTATAGCCAGTACGAGTGACAGATAGATAGCCAGCCAGTCAGCTAGAATCACTTACAAACTGTAGAACCCCATGTTAACAGTTTTTATCAACGGCTTCAAACGCATGTATTAATACAAACCGCCAAGCAAAACAGTTAACATTGGTTTCTTCATCTTTCAAATGATTCTGGCTTATTGGTTAGCAGTATTCAAGCTTGTTTCTTTTTGATGCCAAGAAGGAAAAACAACGCCTCTGAAAGGCAAGGGAAGTAACTCATCCGTTGATCACTCCTTATTCGAATTTTTTGATTGATCACCCCCATCATGGCACGCTGTCAAAAGAAGTTGGCCACGTGACGGTCTCTATTACTGACGAACCAAACATGTATTATATAAATTATATTCTGTGTTATACGACACTTTATTCATTCCCAAGATGATCGATTTTCTGAATTTTAGAGAAAAATTTTTCCCTGTACCTCCTGCGTCAGAAAACGTGAGTTTGATATGGACAGGTCTGGGTAATCACTCAATAGAAACCGTCACATGGCCAACATCTTCTTGAAGCATACCCTGTTCGGGATATCGATTGAAAACTTGGAAAAATCGGTGATCAATGAATGTTACTCCTTTCACCTTAGCTGGAACACTAAGTTTGAATTAAAAAGAAAAAAAAAAGATCGCGAACATTGCTTGACACAAGTTAAGAGATCAATTTAACGTATATTTACGTTGTTAATTGCCCCCCTTCGCCAAATAACATTCAGATGGTGTTTAAAAAAGCCGAAAAAAACGTATTTTTACGTATGATAGGTGGTAAATTTTCAGTCCTCTGGACTTACTGATGTAATCTGTATACGTGACATATAGACTTGATAGCCAGACAGACTCGCTTGAAAACTATTATCATGGATATCATTTGTTTCCCCCCTTGAAGATCATCGTTACTATGTAGCCAATACTTTCTGAATTTGTTATTCTGCCAGATTCGGTTGCGCATATGATCTCTGGGGATCCATGTTGTGAGTCGTGATGTCAATCGGTTATCTGCCATTCTCGCGACATGACCAGTCCATAGCCATTGGGGTTTTCTAATAAATTCTATGATGTCTCAGACTCCTGTTTTCCCCTGATATATCGTGACGTCTTGTAATACCTCTAGGTGATGATTATTCCATGTGTGCGTTGCATGGTTTTAAGTTTGTGGATCAGTCTCTAGATTAGGTTCTATGTTTCAGCTCCATAAATGACTGTCAGGAAAATGCATTGGTTGTATACTCTTCTTTTCAGGATTAATGGGATTTTCTTGTTCTTGAAGTTTGAGCTTGCTCTGTCGAAGGCTTGCCATCCTAGGGTGATTATTCGCTTGATTTCTTCTTTTTTAAGGATTCCATCGAGAGTCGTTGTCCCAGATAGATGTAGTGGTCTACTTTCTCCAGTTCTGCATCTTCTATTTTAATAGTTATGTCCTTATAGTCCCCCCCGTTAATTCAAGTGATACATACATACATCAATAGCCAGTCAGGCAGACCAACTTGAAAACTGAAGAAACTTATGTTGACAGTTTTGGTTACATTTGTGATTTACAGTCTCCAATCCTCCATGGATCTATTGCATCGGAAAACGTGACTTTGATATGGATAATAAAAGATGAATATGAGTGATTGAAGAATCGTTTGCATTTTATGCAAAAGCAAGCGATTCAGAATCTGTCAACGGATTTCAATAACAAAGGTTGATTCAGACGACTATTCACAGTCGGCCATTACTTACAGTCAGTTCATATTTCATGTATTAAATATGAGATAAATGATTATCCGTACACGTACTAGATATGTTTGAATTTCTATGAGATATTTCAGAAAGGGAATAATATATATATATATATATATATATATATATATATATATATATATATATATATATATATATATATTTGAGACTACACCTGCCGTCAAAAACGACGAAAGTTTTATCATTTTTTATCAAGCTGTAGTCCAAGTCAGAGATCTGGAGTTGACTTAGTTATTCGACCGCAACAACATCGTCATCGTCATCAACAATAACAACAATCCCCACCTAATACTTACACTAGTATGCATATCTGGATGTATTTGAATTTTCTTTGAGAAAATAAAAAAAAGAAATTACAGCATTTTCCGGCGTGTAACATACACCAACATGTAAGACACACTCCGATTTTTGCTGGCATATTTTCGTAAAAAGCAAAGTATCCCTCCTTGATCTTCGTTGCTCTCCACACCATTGGGCTATTTCATTCAACTCATTATTTATTTTCTTAAAAATTCAATTCAAATCTATATCAACCGGTGACCGGTTGTTCATATTATTTGCATTGCACAGTAACGTCAGTAAATAATTCATGAAGTGCTCGCCCCATCCCTGAGACAAAACATACAAAAAAAGCGCGTCTTATATGCCGTAAAATATGGTATTTTCAGTATTGCTTAAAAAGTATACGAGCAAAACACAATTTTGCTTATATGGCTTGGTTTTGTATAGTTCCAGGTAGGAATAATACACAAGATGAACAAAATTTAGTCACTGGTTAGTCACTCAATAATAACCGTCATGCAACTAACCTCTTTTGGCAACATGCCTTGTTAGGGAGGATCAATGATCCCTCGTCACGTGTTGGGTAGTGCTAACTAAAGAGTCCAAATTGAAAAAAAATAAAAAATAAAAACAGGAAGACACAAACTAAGGGACCAATATGGCATGAACTTTCTTTGCAGACAGAACCCCCTCTAAACAGTAATTGGGGTGAATTTTGAAAAACGAAGAATATGTTTTCTTTTCGACGTAATAAGGAGTAAATGTTTAAATTGTCAGTTATTTAGTTCTATTATTGCAGTCAGTACGCGTGATATATACATACATAACATGCTAGACCAGATTAAAAACTGAAAGAAACCTGTGCTGACAGTTTTGGTGACAATTATAATCAATAGTTTCTATCACACCATTGTTTATATGAAGAGTATTGCTCATAAGGATTTTAACGCGCACGAAATCTATTTTCATTTTCTAAGATTACTGGTTCACCGAGGTTTTAGGGCAAAGACGTCCACGTTAACTAACTAGTTTGGCAATTCTTCCATGTAACGATGTTAGTTTGCCTTTTTAATCTCCTTGATCGATCTATTCTGAGCAAGATTTTTAGAAAGATAGAACAATTTTTTCTTCATTTAACAATTTAATTCTGCTAAAAAATTTCTACAATTTAACATTCAGAGTCACAATACATGGCTAAATGCTTACCTTGTTATATCGATTACAATTTGATTTAACTTATTTTTACTAATTGAAAAATGTTGTTTAGAATCGCTTTTAATTGTCGAGCTTCAAGTCTTTTCTTGAAAAATTCCATGAGCAGACCCCAGACAACCTAGCGTCATCTGGATACACGTTGGTAAACAACAACAACATACTCAAGTATACTGTACGCAGCCGACATTCGTAAAGATGGCGTTGAGGAGCCTACTTTCACTGTATAAAAGTTTATAAAAGTAAAGGCATCAACATTTTGTGAGTCAGCAGAGGAAGAAAAACAGCCATTAACCACTGTTTACACAGAAGTCGGCATTTGTCCGCAGGCATAAGTTGGATTCAAAGCCAATAACGCGAATAAAAGATCAAATATCGGACGTATAAGGGTTGATTTAAATTTGGTCGCTGATTAATCACAATGTGAAATTAAATGGAGAATTCAAGAGGTTCTTGGAAGAAGAACTTGACAATTTTTATTGACTAAACCGAGCTGGAATGTGCAATTACCCTGTTGAATATTATTGCCAAACCTCCGTCTAAGTTGGAGGCTGGAGTTGACTTTGTTAGATGCGCTAGCATCTATAGAAGTGATCGCCGTCACTGACGGACAATCTGAAAACTCGACAAATCAAACGCCTTACACCATCCCCACAAAGCATCTCCTTTGACCCCTTCCATGAAATAAGTGTTCATATTATATGTCGCATGAGTTTGAAATTTGAACAAGGAAAGGATAACGCCACTGTATTTTCAACAAAAATTTTATACACAGACACGTGTTTTTTTCAAGTTTGCATATTATATTTTTTACAAATTTTCATCGAGTATTTTTTAAACGTTCCAATAAACTGCTTCCAATTAAAAAAATGGTAATGTTTTCGACAAATTAACTAATAATTCAATAAAATCAATGCTGAAGAATAAAGTAACATGTATTAATGTAATAATACTGATGATATACTTCCTAGATTTTAGATATATATCTAGAGAAATTAGATGTTTTGTAGGTATTTTGGGATGATTTTTCTTTTCACATTTTGATGTAAACTTGAAAATTATGTTCGACACACCACCTCTGCTAGATCTTCACACAAGGAAAAACTAATTTATTCCAGGCTTGTTTTTTTACCATAACAATACGAAAAACAAAATTCATCTAATTTGGGGGAATTAACACTTCAATGTTAGTCCGTTCCGTCACTTTGAACCGAATCGATAAGTAAAAATAAATATTTCCAGAACGAGACAGGAATCTCTTTTACCGACTGAATCAAATTGACAAGTTTTAAATATCTACGAAAATGTATTTTACAAGTATAAATGTTTATTTGAATCAGATAAATAAATACAGTTATACTAAAAAAATTAGGTGTGGAGTTTGACCCTACAGCAGCTAGACCTATTAGCCTTGTAAGGGAAACGACCAAAGTGAGGCTAATAGTCTGAATAAATCATGGAATAATGAAAATGTATCATTTCAGGAATTCAGACTACAAAAGAAGGCCGTAGATTGCTTAGACCATAGTGTGGTGATCTAAACAATGAAGATGAGGATACTACCTTGAATAATTCGTAGGTTTAATCCCAAGAGTTTAGATGAAAAACACTTGAAAATATTACTTGAAGATAAAGTGCTTAAACAGGTCTGGTTAGTCACTCACTGAAACCGTCACGTGACTATAATCTTCAATTAGCATACCTCATTGATCTAGATTCTGGATAAATATTGCCAAAAAGTCGAAAAAACTTTTTGCCCTCAAATCAAATCAATTTTAAGAAAGGGTCTGAAGAAGTACTGATGCTAATTTTCAAGTCGATAGACAAAACGGTATGGCCAGGAACGCTGGAACACAAACACAAACACACAAAGAAACGAACACTAGCACATGAAAAAAAAGGATAGAACTATTTGCATACGGTGGTTCAATTTCGCCATCTTTGATGGCTACGGTTATTCAATCAATTGATTTATATAAATTCCCCGTGCCTGTAACCATTCGGGTACCCACGTCCCTTTCAATGCACAATAGTTGGATGAAAAGCCAATAACGCGAGTAAAGATCAAATATTGGACGTACAAGGCTTAATTTCAATTTGGTCAATGATTAACCACTATGCGAAATTGAACGAGCAATTTAGGACGTTATACGAAAAAAGATTCGTCCATTCTTATTGATTCGAAAACGCTGTGTAGAATGAACTAGACCATTACATCTACCTAAGGCCATGGAATCCTTAGATTAAAAAAATCAAGCTAAGGAACACTCTAAGTTGGCCTGCTTTCGGTAGAGCAAGCACGACTTTCAAGAACAAGAAAATCCCATTAGTCCTAAAAAGAAAGGAATACGATCAATGAATCCTCTCTTGAGTCACTTACGAAGCAGAAACTTAGAAGCTAACAAAAGATTGAATCACAAATTGAGAACCATGCAACGTTCACATGAGAGAATCCCGCTCAACATTGCATGGAGAGTTCACAAGGAAACACAGCATATTAGAGTCAAAAAACATATTAGACTTAAAACAGAAGTCAGCAATATCATAAAAGCAACCAGAAAACTCAAATGACAATGGGCTGGTTATGTTGCAAGTATGTCTGACATTCCAGGCTCAGAACATGGATCCGTAAAGAACAGTAAATCAGATTGCGTGACAAACTACACAAGTTCCGAAACTACTGGCTTTTCCACGCCCATAAAGAGGTGTGGCGAATCTAGGGGAAGGTCTGTATCTAACGACGGACGCTAAAAAGCTGATGATGAAACCGAGTAGGAATATATAATTACACCGTTGAGTAAGTCTTATCGAAATAACAAATATGAGGATACTCGTCTGAATAATGTTTGAGGTGATCAAAACAGCAAAGGGATATAATGTTCTGAATAATTAATGGGATAAAGATGATGTGGCTATTGTTTCCTTCCCTATTTCAAAATAGTCGCCGCTCTAGGATTAGTATAGTTAGGGTTAGTGTTTTTAGAGTTAGTATTTTTAGGGTTAGTATTTTTAGGGTTAGTGCCAAAGTTAAGGTTATTAACGTCTGTCTCTTTAAATTGCCATTAGCGTCTGCCAATTTACAGCTGAAGTGGTGGCTATTTTGGGACGGGATTGGTCACAATTGCCGATAATATTTCAGTTCCTGAATTTAGACACCACTTAAAAAAATTCTATCATGAATGTTCAGAAAACAAAGACACTTGGGAATGATACAAAAAATTTTGTTCTAAATTGCTGAATTATTTTAAAAAGATATTTACAAAATGCTATTCTGAATGACTTTCGACGTCTTATGTATCAAGTAGGAGAAGGGCAACGACCGTTACCAAATCGATACAAAAAAGTTGACAATCGACCGCATGAATGATTCTAAAATCTTGCACTGATACTCGAGATGGGACCCGAAGATGGAGACTGCGGTCACATTTCGTTCTTCCTTTTCCACACTTTTTCTTTTCATATGAGCAAGATACCCCGAACCATTTTTGGCTTTCTATGTTCATCAAATTGACACAAGCTTACCTTCCTCGGGTAAGGAGGCCTTACCCTGTCACGCTGGCCTCCAACGTATTGAAAATGGGGAAAAGGTGGATGCATGTCTCTCCCATGGCATTAATGCGAAGTGAATGCAAACTGACTCAGCTGAGAAGGGACTTAGTCTTACCTTCCCCAGATAAGGACAAGGGGAAATACTTTGATGACTGAATAATGATGCAATGAATCTATACGAATAAAATATTTCGTCACAGAAAAAAATAATGAGAACTCAATACATACCTCTGTTCAAGCGGACCATCAATTCCACAAAACGTTTTGTTTGATGGAAATTAGTGAAGTGACTAATTAAACCTATGGGATTCCAGAAATTTGTTCAAAATAAATATTAGACCCCTATGATGATGAAAATAATCTTGTAAATAATGTATAATGTAATAATTGTTAAATAATTCATGCATACAAATACACATGTATGATAATGTACTAAATATGTTGTGATTATTATTCACCTGATGTCCAGCCGTCAGTCTAAAAATAAGCACCTAGATGCTATGAATGAATCAAGATAATTATGAATAATTATAAATGCGTCATTTTATTCGAAACTCTTCTGTTATTAAACACTGAATGTGTAACTTGGCCTATAGACAGCTTGAATAGAATAAACAATTAGAGAAATTGGATGATAGAGGAATCGAACCTACGCGTGGTATATAAGGTTGAAAATCAAAACCCTTTAGTGTCAGGAAAAGAAAAAAAAAACAGAGCTTCTTTACCCTTCCACACTGGCTTCTGACGTATCAGCAGTTAGGAAGAGATAGATTCATGCCTTTCCCCGAGGGCACAAGCTTGAAGTGAACGTGAACTGTCTCAGCTGGGATTTGAACTTGGCTCACTAGTACCATTCTTCGTATTTCTGACCGTGCAGCCAGCCACGTACACAATAGTTTGATGAAAAGCCAATATCACATGTGATGATCAAATATCGGAGATACAAGGAACAATTTCAATTTGGTCAACGATTAATCACAATGTGAAATGGAATGGACAATTGAAGAGGCTCGAGGAACAGGACTTTGTCTGTTTTTATTGACTGAACCACGTTGGAATGCGCAATTACATCGTTGAATAACTCTGCTTATTCGTTCGCTGTATCTATCTCAATCTGTCTGTATCAATCTATCTCAGTCTTTTCATAGCTATCTATCTCTATCTGTTCATATCTATCTATTTCAGTCTTTTCATAGATATCTATCTTAGTCTTTTCATATCTATCGATATGTCTGTTTATATCTATCTATCTCAATCGGTTCATATCAATCGATATTAGTCTATTTATATCTATCTCTCTCAATTAGTTCATATCTATCTACCTCAGTCTTTTCATATCTATCTATCTCAGTCATTTCATTTCTATCAATATCAGTCTGTACATATCTATCTATCTCTGTCTGTTTACATCTATCTATATCAGTCAGTAAATATCTATCTATCTTTGTCTGTATATATCAATCAATATCAGTCTGTATATACTTATCTATCTCAATCTGTTTATATCTATCAGTCTCTCTCTCTATATATATCAGTTTGTACATATTTATTTATCGATCTCAGTTGGCACGTATCTATCTATTTATCTATCCATCTATCTATCATTTTGTGTCTATCTCAGATTGCACATATCTATCTTTGTTGCAGTTTGTTCATGTCTATCTATCTCTCTCTCTCAGTTTATTCATATCTATTCACCCATCTATCTATCAATCTTTCAGAAATTGCCAAACTAAACTGTCAGCATCGGTTCGTCCTCTCTCTCTCTCTCTCTTTCTCTCTCTCTCTCTCTCTCTCTCTATATATATATAGATAGGTTAAAGGAAGGATATATATATATATATATATATATATATATATATATATATATATATATATATATATATATATATCCTTCCCTTACCTTATTATATTATATTACCTATATATATATATATATATATATATATATATATATATATATATATATATATCCTTCCTTTACCCTATTGAGAAGTACATTGTTTACAGAAAACATTGCACACACACGCACACACACACACACATATATATATATATATATATAGAGAGAGAGAGAGAGAGAGAGAGAGAGAGAGAGAGAAAGAGAGAAAGGAAAAAAGAAAAGAAAAAGAGAGAAAGGAAAAAAGAAAAGAAAAAAAGAAAAGAAAAGAGAGTAAGTGTGCAATAGGTATAAAGTTTGTCGTTTTTTATTGACGAAACCGACCAGAAACGTTCAATTCCTCGTTTGAATAAGTCAGTCCG
>OY735239.1:14651888-14669388 GCA_963457665.1 Thysanoteuthis rhombus | reverse complement strand
TAGAAGTTGTTTTAAGATTTATCTATTTCGTTTTGATTCTCGTTCGCTTTATTTGATGGATGTTTACATATCACAAGTGACGTAGCGTACCCCCATACTTGGTGACTTTGAGGTCGTGACATTAGGGCCAGTCACCGGAATAAGTCTGACACCGGGATCGTCTTAAGATTATTTGAAGCCCTTGGACAAAGTGGATTTAGTCCGTGGGCGATAATGCCAAACTTTCATCATCATCATCATCATCATCATCACCACTACCACCACCACCACCACCACCACCACCACCACCACCACCATCATCATCATCATCATCATCATCAATCTTTTATCATTCATCGTTTGACATAGATTATCCCCTGGATTCGCCACACCTCTCCATCATTGGCGTCACGGAGCCAATACCTTCTGAAATCATCTAGTTTGTCTCTCCATCTGGTATTTTGCTGACATCAGTTACGCATGTGATCTCAGGGGATCCATGTGGTAAGTCATAATGTCCATCAGTTGTCCGCCATTCTTGCAACATGACCAGCCAATTGCCATTTGAGTTTTCTAATTGATTCTATGATATCCCTGACTCCTGTTTTCTCCCTGATTTATTGTACTATGTTTTGATCTCACGATTTGATGTTGGGCGTGGCTCTCTCATGTGCACGTTGCATGCTTCTAAGTTTGCATATCAATCGTATAGTTACGTTCCATGTTTAAGCTCAATAGGCGACTATCGGGAGGATGCATTGGTTGTATACTCTTCTTTTTAGGACCAATGAAACGTTCTTGTTCTCGAGGTTAGAGCTTGCTCTACCAAATGTCTACCACTTCAGAGTGATTCTTCGCTTGATTTCTTCTACTTTCGAGTATTATTTAATAATATGAACCTCAATTTTTATTTTTCGAATTGGATTCCAGGGTCCATAACATTGTTGGTACCTTGGACAACTGCCCAAGGCGCCCATGCAATAAGACTACCCTGTTTTCAGGAAACACCCAGTTGAGATTAGTCTGGCACCACATAAGAGTACTTGTGCATCCACTCAATATCATAAATTACAACACAGATGAAATGACATTGAATATTCTTTCAAAAGGCTGTCAGAATCGAACACACATTTTCTAGCCAGGAAGAATCCAGTTTACGGCTGGATAAAGGTTTTAAGTTCAATTTTCATCGTGGGCTTACTCTTTATTTCCATTCATGCTGATTGATCGTTGTAGCATCACGGCCTGAGTCAAAGTTGTGATGGAAAAGAACTAATATTTAAGATGAGGACAATAACTTGTCAAAATAGATATTAAGATCCGTATCTTGCATAACTAAATAGTCGTAAGCCGCGTATGTACCAGGACTAATTACTTAAAAATATCTTAGAATGTCATAAAAAATGGATCTTTTTTTCTAAAATTATCTAAAAAGAATAGATATTTTATTTCAAATATCTAAAAAAAATTCCAGCACAAAATTTCGCTATCGTTGGTCCAAAATGAGAACCCAAGAAGCACTAAGATGAACAAACACACAAAAAAGTTTTGAAATAGTGCCTAGAGGTGTACTCATGTAAATATTAATGGTTGTTGTTCCTAAAAGGTGATCAGAAGCATCCAGGGACAGATCAAAACTCACACACATATACACAAACATATATGAATACAAAACGACCAAAGACAGAAGAATCTGTAGCCCACTTGGCTGGTTGGTCCGGCGGACCATTTGTGGGGCTATAGTGATCTGATTGATGAATTGGTTCCATAAAGCAAACTTGTACGCCATTACACTACAGGAAGCACCATAAATTGTTATATTTCCTCTTGAGACACATAGAGACCGCCTCCTACCCCAACTATCGCAAAGAAAGCACGGCTTTTTTTATCCAACCAATGTCGTCTGTGCTTTTCACCCATTTGTCCACAATCGTTGAGAGTCTCTTTACTTTTGTCTGATAAGTGGGTTTGACATTTGATCAACGGTCTTCCTGACATCTTTTTTACTTTTCTTTTTTCCCCAGTCAGGCGGAGGGACAAGAAGATATCAGTTTGTGGATTCCAAACCTTTTTCGAATCACGTCTCCCTTAGTGTGAAAGGATTATCGACGGCTTTTACGAAAATAGCTTCTTTCCAAGAACATCTGCTCCGTGGAATAAATTAGCTTATAACCGTTTTCCAGGAGAGTATTTTCTCGATCCTTTTTAATTCAGGGCGAGGAAGTACTTTACCAAATATTAGTTTTCTTAAAGTCTCTTATTGCTCCTAATTTTTAGTGTTTCGAAATCTTATAATTCATTTTGTCTCTTATTGTCTTTCTTGGTCTTCATTTTAATCGAGCATGTTTCATGTTTCCGCCTTTTACGATTTCAACATTAACAAACTATTTAGACATGGGTTTACTAGTCTTGATTCCGTGACAACAATAACTCCCTTTTCACAAACCTTTTGTTGTGTAGAGTGGCCGAAAAGCCTTCTTTAGGGGGACAAAAATTAAAGAAAAAATCATTTATGCGGTCGGGTAGTTAGTTCAAAAATACATATCATTTCATTTGCATTCATAAAAAGGTTATACGCATTTTTGTCTTCCAAAGATCATAATTACTAGTGGGATGGGTTCACGACGCAGTTTCTCAAATCTTAAATGTCACTTCCCATGATTGCGATTGTACATCAGCGAGTTGAAATAAGATTGCGTGCAATTACTAAAATTTCCGAATTCCATGTAAAAAAAATCAAAGATGAATTTCTTTTGAACATCTTTTAAGAAACAGCATTTAGTGAATAATTGATTTTCATAACATAAAAACTTATAAACAAAAAAACAGAAAATTCTTTATATAAAATCTTTAGTTAAAATTTATGTAAGACTGAAAAACTTTTCATTTTATTAAAAGATTTTGCTTTTAGCAACATTGTTGGTGCGTGAACCTGCCCTGCTTTCCAGTCTCTCTCTCTCTGTCTCTCTCTCTCTCTCGTACACATATCAAATAAAAACAACACACCTCTTCCACCATGCCCCAAGTATACCAACATCTATGTATCAAATGCTAGACACCACCTCTCTATTCATTAATAGAAATAACAAATTCCTTCTCTCCCCAAGAAATGACCATTCTAGACAATCACTTCCATTCTTATCTAAGACAAGCCAAACACCCAAAGAGACCCGAGACATGCACACCCTGACCCCGCCTCTCTTTGACCCGTCTCATTTCAAACAAAATGTTACCCTCATTTTTACAGATACAACCACCCCCTCCTGCTCCTATTAAACAGCCAAACACAGGTATATTCACATTGCCCTCTTCAGCATCAAACATGTAAAAAGCGAAAATTTCTCTCTGAGCCGCCTTAAATATTTTTTTATCAGAAAAAAATGATTGACTCTCATGTAAATGCATCGAACCACGCCAGCAGAATTTACAAATGTAGTACCTAACTCTTGATTCTTCCTTTTCACCTTCCATTTGTCATAATCATTTATATTCCGTGAAATCACTTCACACCCACAGTAAAACACACACACACACATACACACACACACATCTATATCTATATATGTATATCTCTAACTCTCTCTCTCTCTCTATCTATCTATCTATCTATCTATCTATCTCTCTCTCTCTCTCTCTCTCTCTATATATATATATATATATATATATATATATATATATATATATAAGCACAATAAGAACAGTGAAGATATTAACATGTATGGCAATTATATGGATAGATTACAATAAGTGATCCATTTCAAGTAATCTTTTTCTTTTTTGGATTTTCATTGAATTTTTAGCCGAGTCTGTATTTATAGAAACGAAAAGACTTATTTCCATGAAGGTTTTTAAATAGCGACCGTTGAGTCGTATCGATTCGGATGATCATATAATTTTATTTTCAAATTTCAGTTATGTACGCCCTTGAAAGTTTGAAAAAGACTGCTTTGTACAAGGAGATATTGCGTTACAACTCTCTTGAGTGAGAAGCTGAATAAATTGTCTTTTTGCTGAGAAACTTCATGATTTCCAAAGGAAGAACTTGATGAACCCCCCGAAAAAATCAAGATGAATTTAGGTGAAACAAATACCTTGAAAAACAGAAATGTAGAGGATAAAGACACAATGATCAGAATGAAAAATACAGAGATGAAAGAAGCGGACCACTAAATCTAGGATAACAAATCTCCATAAATCCTCGAAAGAAGAAATCAAACGAAGAATTACTCTACGTTGGCAAGGCTTCAGTAGAGCAAATTTAATTTAAAAAAACAAGACAATCCCATTAATCCTGGAAAGAAAAATATATAACGAATTCAGCTTCTCGATAGTCACCTAGGGAGCTGAAACAAGAAGCATAACCAAAGGACTGACCCTCTATCTGAGAACTATGCAACGTGAACAGGAGCGTATAATGCTCAACATCAGATGGAGTGATCACGAGATAGCATAATGAATTAGAGAAAAGACAGGACATATCATAGGAACCGCTACAAAACTCAAATGACAATTGGCTAGTCACGTTACAAGAATATTAGACAACCACTGGACATCACGACTCATAAGGCCAATCCTGAGAGATCACATGGACGGCAAAATATGAGATAGTACGACGAACTGGACGAGGCTAGAAAGTATTGACTCTGTGACGTCCATGATAGAGTAGTTTGGCGAATATTGGGAAAGGTATACATCCAATGGCGGACGCTAAAAGACTACTGCTGCTGCTGACGCATAATGTGAGAGTTGTTGTTATCGTATCTGATAGGTGGTTTATTGTATTCTTCTCACTTCACAGGATGATGTTATAGTCTGGATATATATTGATATCTCTAAACGGATAATATTTTCACAGTTGATTGATAAAAGATATTGAATAAACAAAATAATAAATGATAAATCTCTCCAGTATGGTCCATTTAACAACAGTTTGTACTCTCGATCAGATGTTGTTCTTTAATTTGTACTGTATAATCACCTGTTAAATAAATCAGCATTATTCTAACATGCCCATCACTACATTAGAAGATATGGTTTGAAACATATAAATTCCTATTTTCTGGGATATTCATATTGCTTCTATGGAAGGATGCTCCGTTATTCAGCTTACATAATTCAGACGTAATTTTGTACATTCGATTTCATAGATATAATATATGATATTAATACCTGTTTTCAGGGACATTCATATTGCTTTTATGGAGGGATGCTTTGTTATTCAGCCTATGTAATTCTCATTACAATTTGTATATTAAATTACATAGATAACATTTTTGAACAGCATGTTAGGTTTATCTTTATTTTAAATGTTTTGGTTGAATTCTTGGATAAATAAGATTTTTTCTTCAATAAGTATAACATGCATCACATATTCCTCGTTGCTACATGTTGTCACTTCTTTTTGTGTAAAATCTCCTCGATTAGCCGACGATAAAATTTGTTCTACATTTCCAGGTTGGGGTTTACTTTTGATTAATTTTGTTTCATTAAGTAATGCTTTGTCTAATCAGTTATTTTGAGTAGATTTAAATTTGGGTGTGTTTCAAGGAATATTAATGGGTTGCAATTGTTATAAGTATATACCTCTGCTCATTATTTTTGGTGGGATGGAGTCCCTTATTCCGTAAGTCGTATTTGTTCAGCTAGTTCCATCGCCTTGTTTACTGAATATATATGTCAACCCTTGTGGCAAATGTTTTGGCGTAATTCTTCCAGAAAGATTTTAAAGGACTTTTGTCAGGGCGTGTGAGTGAGAGAAAAGGAAGGGAATAGTTTTAGCAATGTGTTCAGATGATCGATTTTATGCAGCTTGATGCAGTTGTCAGGGAAGGGCTGAAATACTCACCAGGATGTAAAGTTCTAGAACATTTGTCTGTCTGTCTTTCAAGAGCGGGGCATACATTTTCCCAAAACTTTATTGAATTATTGAATATTCTGAATCATCACCAACAGACATCGCAGGAAATCGTAAATACTTTAAAACAACTTCATGTGTTCGTTTTTCCGGTCGCAAAATCATGGTTTGTTACAGGGGCAAACATTATTTGCTGCCACCGCTTGAGATGTGAAGTAGTTATGGGAGAGATATTTGCCTAAGCGACGAACAGACCCATCTTCTTCTCATTGGCATTGACTGGTGAAATTGTTTCAAGTTTCCTTTCTTCTTCTCCACTCCCATTCTAAGTCTTTCTTTCTCTCTGCGTTTCTTTGTTTTTACTTTCTTTCTTTCTTTTAATTCTCTCTCTCTCCAATTATTTCTATCTATCCTGTATGGCTGATATCTATCATCAGTTTTTCTCTTTTCCTTTTCGTTCAAACCTCTAAGTGTGTTCTTACCTAATTATCTCAGTCTTTTCGTACCTCTTTCTTTCTCTCTTTCTTTCTTTCTTTCTTTCTTTCTTTCTCTCTTCCTTTCTTTCTTTTTTTCTCTCTTTCTTTCTTTCTTTCTTCCCCTCTTTCTTTCTTTCTTTCTCTCTTTCTTTCTTTCTTTCTTTCTTTTTTTCTCTCTTTCTTTCTTTCTTTCCGCTATACATCTCAGTCTGTACGTAACTATCTATCTCTTTATTTATCTATCTTAGTGTTTATATCTCACTGTTTCAGTCTGTTTGTATCCATCTGTCTGTCCATATCTATCTATCTATCTATCTATCTATCTATCTATCTATCTATCTATCTATCAGACTACATCTATCTATCCCAGTCTGTTTATATCTATGTTCATATCTATATTCATGTCTATCTACATTCATATCTATCTATCTATCTATCTATCTATCTATCTATCTTCATATAAATCTATCTCTGTTCATATCTATCAGTATATATACATGCATACATACATATACACAAACACACACACACACACACACATATATATATATATATATATATATATATATAAAAGTTTGTGTACGTGTGTATTTATATATATATTTATACCCTTTGTCTCTCTTTCTTTTCATCCTACCATAAAATCAAAGGTATTTAAGAAGCTTAAGCCTCGTATAAAAATAAAAGTAAACGTGTCTTGTGCATTTCTTTCATCCGAAAAACACCGAATCGTCACAGAAAACAAAAGAACAACACTTATTTGTGTCCCCTGACATTAACTTATATTCCTTGTGCGCGATCATCTGTCGCCAAGACACTTGAACCAATGGTATTGTTCACTGACTGGCCACTTTCTTATAGGTCATCAACAAATGGTCAATTGTTATTCTTTTCATTGCTGTCTACTTTTTGTTTTATTTTGGCCTTTTGGAGAATATTGTTTTGAAAGGTTTCAGACTCTGTTAGAAGCCAAATTCTGGTCAAGGTAGGCGAATGTCAAGCCCTGATCAAGATAACTTTGAAGAGATTGCTGCAAACGTACAATGTCAAGTACTCAAGTCTTCGAGTGCTGGCTCTCTCTCTCTCTCTATCTCTCTCTCTTCATATATACATATATATATATATATATATATATATATATATATATATATATATATATATATATACCCACACACCCCCATATACACACACACACACACATATATATATATGTATATATATATATATATATATATATATATATATATATATATATATATATATATATATATGTATATATATACACAGTATATGTGGTATAAATCAAGCTAGCAGTACAACAGAATATAATGATATATGACGAGGCCTGGAAAGGGCAAAAACATGAGCTAGTTTATGTAGCAATTCCACATTCTACTATATATATATATATATATATATATATATATATATATATATGTATATATATATATATATATATATATATATATCAATGCTTCTCTATACAGGGTTGAGCACTCTTTGAGAGAGGTAACTCATCCAGCTTATGCAATGCTCTTCCATAGGAATTGAGCACTCCGGTGGATGACGGTCCAGTTCTTTAGTCCAGAGGTAGGATATCGGCCTCCGGGTCTGAAGTGATGGTTTTAATTTTGCCTCGTGGTACTTGATGGGATAATTGAAAGTCTATAGCCACACTGAAGAGATGTAATACATCGAAATAGCTATCTGTTGATGACACAATAATATATATATATATATATATATATATATATATATATATATATATATATATATTAGGGTTGTCAGATAGTTGAAGTCATGTCAAGCCAAATAACATGCAAAAAATGTTTAAAAATATTAAATATTACCCGAACAAAAATTGTTTCTAAAAGCAATCATTTATCAATTTTTAATCTATATTCTTGAATGTAAAACAATGTTTTTTGCTATGGACATTCCACACAATCAGCAGTTGAGTAAAAAATGAGCAACAATATTTTTCATTAAATTGCAGCATCGATATTAGTGATCAGTATTTGGTAAGTATAATAAAACTTTGACGCGATTTGAACCTCCAACCTGAAAGAGAGGTAGGCTAACGACGTATCCACTTGGCCAAACCGCTTGGATATAGAGCGAACTTAACTTGAGTGTTGGGAATTTCTTTCTTATATTTGTAATTTTTTGATTTAATAAAAAATGACAAGCATGGTGAGTCACTCAATAGAAACTGTCATTGAGCCAACCCCTTTTGGCAGCATGTCGTGTTGGGGGGTGATCAATAAAAATATTGGAAAAAGAATTGATCAATGAATAAGTTACTTTTTTCGCTTTTTCTTTGGGTAGATATCACTAAAAGAAAGTCTGAATTGAAACAAAACCCAACAAAACAAGAAACAAAACAAACAAACAAACAAATGAGTGTGAAAGCTACCGAACACAAACAGGGGGATCAATTTATCATTCAATTTGCATGGCAAATTGAAACCTGGATTCTTTTTCAACCCCCCCCCAAAAGAAACAAATTCAACGCATGATAAGGAGTAAAGGTTTGGATTTTCAGTCTTTTAGCTCTATTGATGCAGCCTACACACTTGATATATATATATATAACCAGCCATCCAGCCGAACTAACTTAAAAACTGAAGAAAGCTATGTTGAAAGCGTTAGTGACAGGTTATGGCCAACGGCTACTAATATTTACGTTTATTTGATCCAGACATGCATTTGCTTGTACGTATATATAAAAAGCCGAATCGTGGTCTTCAATCAAAATTCTATCAATGGACGACGGTCACTAAAAACTCACACGGACACACACAGAGTGAACGAAAAGAATTGATTTTCCGATCAATAGTTTCCCAAAGTGAGCACAAATAAAAAGCCGATTGTTATGCTGTTTATTCGTTTACCGATTTCCTCTTCTGTCTCCATTACGATTTACGGTAAAATGTCGCCGATTTAAAGCTAAAGTGAATACATACATAGTAAGAAAGATCCATGTTATATATCTTTTTTTTAATTCACAAGAAACTATAAAAGTCATTGCGTGACGTAAAAGGAAATATAATTGCTATTGTTTTACAATCAGCTCCCGTAAAATAACAAATAAATGAAATAAAGACTGGTTAAACACTCAATAAAAACCGTCACCTGACCAACGACTCTTAGCAATGGTGTGTTGGGGTGATCAGTTAAAGAATGAAAAAAAAGGTTGATCAATTAATAAGATACTTCAGTCGCTTTTTGTCGGTAGTGATCTCTAAAAAGCTTGGATTAAAAAACAAACAAGTGAATGCTGCTGGGCATGAAGTAGGGGATCTATCTGGAATAAACCTATACAGCGAATAGAGCCCTTTCACGGGGAGGGATTTAAAAGAACTTTAAAAACCTTTTTTTTTTACATCATGGTAGAGAATAACTTGACAAAATTAGCCCCCTACCTCCACTGGTGTAGCATATACGCATCATAACATACATATATAGCTAATCAGCCAGTCAGAACGACTTGAAAACTGAAGAGACCTATGTTGATAGTTTTGGTTGACTGTTTCTAATAAAGATGATAAAAAAATAATTGAACACATCTGGACTAAACTGATTGTTTTTCTATCATTCTTGATTGGTCAACATTATGATCTATGATTTACGTCAATAGATTTCAGGCCTTGGCAACATACAAGATCTGCCCGGAAAGTATCCGGCTGTTAGTCATAAACGAAAAAAAATTGCCCACCTAAGGCAAGCTGTATTAATTTTTGTCTGTTATTCTAATGAAACATTATGCCCTTTCTCTTACCTCATTCAGGTCGGAGTTTTTTCAGGGGTTACGAACCAAGAGAGGCAAGCACGTAATGGATGGTTGTAAGTTTTCCGATTTTTTAAGAAAACTTCGGAGGTCATTCATTATTTAGAAGGTTAAAAGTCATAGATTCAATTTATGGTGAATTATACAAATGTACTGGTCATTTGACTTCATTGTATATATAAAATGTGTATGTGTGTTTTTTTCTTGTGACAGAAGTTTTAATCACAAAAGTTGAACCCAACCAAAACTGATCACCAAAAGCTAATACCGTAATTCGCTAATTGAGTAATTGTTTCCACTTTTTACACTATAAAATCCGTGGATTAGTGAAAGCAAAATATAACAAACAAGTCTGGTTGCTGCTGGGTCAAACTCAACATCCATTCAAACTAAAGTTGATTATTGCAACTTTTCTTTTGTATACATAATAAATAATTTTATATATAATGAATAATTGGATATACGTTATATAAAACTCACGAAAAACGTGTAATTTTTAGCATAACTGTATAAAAGCTTTTGTATATTTTTAATACAATTTTTTGTAGCTATCCAAGACTTGTCTGTTTGGCTCAGTCGCAAGAGAGCCGCCTACCGATCTCTTGGATGTGATTATGAATTACGTAATGTAAATTTCAGTCTTATATAGAGGGTTATGTTACGTGACGGGAGAAAGAAACAGTGAAGAGTTTATTACCCTGAATTACGTGAGGATTGTTCTTGTTTTCAAACTGAGTGGACTTAATTTTTCTCAATCCAACCATAATAATGCTAAGACTTCTGGTTAAGACTAAAATGTGAAAAGGTTATAAAATCTAAATTAAGAATAGAGAGCAAGGAGAAGAGAAAGGAGGATTCTATTCCTACAACATAAATCAATGAAAAGAAGAAAAAAAGAAACAAAGGAGAGAGAGAGAGAGAGAGAGAGAGAGAGAGAGAGAGAGAGAGAGAGAGAGAGAGAGAGAGGGGGGGGAGAAAGAGCAAGAAAAAAAGAAGTGAACAAGAGGAAGAGAAAAAAGAATGTTATGCTCCGTTCAATTGAATTATCTGGTGTCGATAAACAGATTCTTTTAATTATAATTTATTGCTTTTTCTCTATTTTTTCAATCTTTATTATAATTCTTTTTTTCCTTCTTCTAAACCCTAAGTGGTCATAGTACAAACTTGAAATTATGCACGCATATGATCCCTTCAATGTGAAGCAGAAATGTTTCATCCTCCTCATCATTAATATTCTTTAAACGTCTGTTGTTGGACGTAGACCTTCCCCAGGATTCGCCACACTTCTCTTTCATGGGCGTCACGTAGCTCTTCTCCTCATCTTATACTCTGCCGGCCTTGGTAGCGCATGTGATCTCGGGGGTTCCATGTTGTGAGTCGTGATATTTATCGGTTGTCTGCCACTCGTGCAACATGGCCAGCCCACTGCCATTTCAGATCTTTGATGGAATCTATAATGTCCCTGACTCTTATCTTTTCCTGAATGTACTGTGCTGTCTTGTGGTCTTTCCATGTGAGGCCCGGCATGATTCTCTCTTGTGCACGTTGTATGGTTCTCAGTGTGTGGGTCTGTCTCTTGGTTAGGTTCCACGTTTCAGCTCCATAAGTGACTATTCGAAGGATGCATTGGTTTTTAGCATTAATGGGGTCTTCTCATTTCATTTCTTTTGAAAATTCGGCTTATTGGCTGAAATAGCCCCAATCAAAGAGGAGTTTGACCATGGAGCGGCCAGTCTCGTTCTTCTTGTTGTTATTATTACAATGCTAGGCTTATTTTGTGCCACCCTGTGAACTTATTGCCGAAGCTTGATCATGGTGGTGTATCTGTGCAGCTTCTCACAGATGATTAATCGTGCGTCAAATACCATTGTATATAACTTAAAGAAATAGAAAGACACCTTGTTCTTGTTAACTGTCAACAAAAACTGTAAAAACTTTCGGGTCACATTATATTCTTGATCACTCTTACGCATATAAATACGGTATACGAAAGTGACAAATTTTAGCTTCCTTGTAAAAAAAACCATGATGTGTCAAAATCAATCCTAATCAAACAATTCACTTATGATGGCCCAAAGGTTCAACTTTGCCAAACACATTATCCAAGAGTGAAGACCTGATTTGATAACAAGGAGCTGTCAAACAAAACTGTCAACATAGGTTTCCCCATTTTTCAGGTCAGTCTGGCTTTTTGACTGATCGATTGGCTATGTATGTATGTATGTATGTATCACGTGCACAGGCCACCGTAATGGAGATAGAGGGCTGAAATTTTAACATTTAATCCTGTTCATATCTTCAAATTTTTCTTCCCCTTTCTTTCACTCTCCTTTTTTCTGTTATTTGCTCTCTCTCTCTCTCTCTCTCTCTCTCTCTCTCTCTCTCTCTCTATCTCTTCCCTCTCTCCTTCTCTGTCCCTCTTTCTTTCTCTCTTTCCATCTTTATTTTTCTTCCTTTTGTTGATTAAAGACGTTAGAATGAAATCTCCCCCTCTCTGTTTCCTTTCTCACTTTATCAATCATTTAAAATCTTTCACATTTCAGTCTTTACCGGAAGTCTGAAATTCTCATTGTTGTTAGGTGATGGAAATAAATTCAAAACTCAGTAGGAGTTAGACAAAAAAATTAACAGGAACACATAGGACAAAAAAGATGTTGATCACGTACTGATTGAGTGGGTTCGACAACGAATAAATAAACACGTGTCACTGACAGTTAATTCGGTGAAAGAGGGAGCGTGTGCTTCGATATAAAAAAAATCTTTTAATTAAGGCGATGACACTGAAAGAAGTCTTTTAAAAAGATTGTCTCTAGTTGTACGACTGAACTTGAGCATTCTGTTCCTGATTCAATATTATCACGTGTCTGGCTCAAACCTGAAGATGATGGTCACCATGACAACGGTGACGACACTTGCCTGGATCGCTATTTTGACCATTTTATGGCAAAATTCACTAAATCCGTCTTTGAAAAGCAATTAGCAACTTTTTTGTTTGGCTATATTTATTTTTGCTTCCTTTAATTAAAGAAAAAGTATGGGACAAAAATAAAAGGAGATGAAACCATATCTAAAATGTGCCGGCTACTTGATCATTAGTAGTAGTTGTAGTATCGAATCACTATAGCCCCACTAATGGCCAACCCGACCAACCAGACAAATTTGCAACAGGTTCTTTTTTTTTTGCTCGTGTGTGTGTTTGCGAGATTTCTGACACATTTTGGGGTTTACAACTATGCAAACTTGCAGGAATACACCACTAACTAACATTTAGATACCCCCTTTTTTTTTAAAAGTGTCTTTTTGGGGTTTCTCTGACCACCACCACCACCATCATCATCATCATCATCATCATCATCATCATCATCATCATCATCATTCTTTTAACGTCCGTCGTAGGACACAGACCTTCCCCAAGATTCACCAAGTTCTCTATCGTGGGCGTTGCGGAGCCAGTACCTTCTGAATTGTCTAGCTCATCTTTCCATCTATTACTCTACCGGCCTTGGTTACACATGTAATCTCAGGGGATCCTTGTCTTCACCGGGATGTAATATGCTATCTTGTGCTTTCCCCATGTGATGTTGAGTACGGTTCTTCCATGTGCATGTTGGCCCAAATCCTGTGTTGTTTTTTTACAAGGTAGTTTTTAAGTAAAAAAAAAAACTGTTTTAGATAATTTGTTAACATAATTCTGTATATTACCTTCAGATAATTAGTTCATTACTTGTGCAGGCTACGGTGATTCATTCATGAAATGTGTAGATGTTGCACGTCTTTGTACATGCCTTGGTGTCGATGAGAGATCAAGATTACCATGAAAGGGTGGATGGTCTGAAATCATGACTAGCTGCTCCACAATTTCGAATTATAAGATTGATTGAATTATGCTAACATTGTCTTGTTAGTATTCCGAACAATCTTTTCAATTTTTTTTCTGTGCGTTGTCCGGTATTGCAATTGTTCATTTTTGGACATTTTGATATTTTTTGACCAGAAACGTCTCCATTAACTGAAAAATTCCGGAACCCGAAAAGTGTCTGCGCCCTAAAGTTCCAGATAGGGAATTTCGTAACCGTATAGTAGAAGTGCATTACAAATGAGCAAGATATTGCCCTGTGGTCAAGATTCAAGGCAAGCATTACTGACAGAATTGGGCTATTATCAAGTCCGGGTTAGGCTTAATAGGGGCCTGAGGCTCAAGCCTCAAGAGTCTCTTAGTTAATAAAGGCATTGGATATATACATATATATATACATATATATATATATATATATATATATATATATATATATATATATCGTTAGTCAAAATCATATCATATTCATTATAGAAGACAGCACAAAATATCGATTGTATTGTCAAAATAAGAGACACCATCAATCTGATTTTTCTATAATCAAAATTAGCGTAATACGTGCTATTAAGACCAGTTTTTCTTCACTGACCATATATTTTGTTTATCAAAAAGTATGATAACCAGATAATGTGCATATATTGCTGTACTAAACTTACGACCAATACATAATAAATTGATTAAAAAAATCACATTTTAATGTTGCTCTCCACTGGATATGATATAATTTTGAATGAAGCTATATATACATATATATATATATATATATATATATATATATATATATATATAGGTTCACGAAAATGACAATTGGAAGGTGAAATAAAAAAAACTTGGTGTTACATCTTATTTCTCTTTATTATTCTGTGGGCATGTTCCGATGCATTTCGACGAGTGCAAACTATCTTTCTCAAAGAAAATGTTCACAGAACATTTTTGCCATTCACATATTTGGGGTTGTAGAAGGAGATGAGGGTATTTCTGTGTTGTTTTCTTAGAAGGAACGGGAGACTAGGTGTTTGTATCTGTGAGGTGAGGGTAAAATTTGGTTTGAAATGTAAAGGGTCTGTTAGATTTAGAGTCAGATTAAGAAGATCCCCAAATCTATAGAAAATAGAAACTAGACTGATACACATCTCAAACGAAATGATATGTGAAAAAGTTAGATATAAGTATACGGAAGCCCTAAGGAATAGTGGTTTCACCAAAACAAACTTTGAATATGATAAAAAGTGAAATCCAATAGCAAAAAAGACGAAATAAGAACAACGAAAGAATAGACGTAAAAAGATCGTCTGGTATACACCACCGTTTAAGCTTCAAGTAAAATCTAAAAAATCCATCCAATTGATAAGAACCCCCCCCCCCAAGCAACTCACTAAGTAAAATATTTGACAAGATCAAACTAAAAATTAGCTTTAGTTGTACTGAAAATGTAATGCACTCATCACGAAGCATAATAGGGAATGAATTAGAATGAATACAAACAAAGAAAACATAAATAAACAAGACTGCAATTGTACAAACGAAAATAGTATGTAATTCATAATCACTAGCAAAACCACACAAACTACAAATGTAACAAACAAAAAAAAAAAATGAATGAATAAATAAAGAATAGAAAACTTCTCCCACAAAAAAAACTTTAAATTCCCAAACAAGAATCTAAAATATTCCTAATCATTCGCCTGAAGAGACCCAAACAGGACAGAAACATGATGCCGTTTGTGTAGAGAATCCCCATTGAATTATAGATGTTCAACATCAATTTATATATATATATATATATATATATATATATATATATATATATATATATATGGACCTTTGCATTACCGACAGCTTTTGGGCTCAATGGTAGGAGCAATGCAACCTTTAGGTGGCTACCGTGTCGGTTGCAAGTTCAATTCCTTCAGCAACTTTCTTTAATAGTTCATTCTATTTACTTTGTCTAATTCGAGTGATACATTAATCATATAACGACGGTAGATCATTTCAAATAAGACTGTATATGATGTAACACATGATAATTTTGCAAATCATAGATATCTACTTCTTATACATACACATAAATATGATAATTGTAAAACATATAAAGAGATAAAATTTCGTCCAGCACCAGCAATACTCGATGTATGTTTATGTTTTAGTCTCGGGACTCAGAATTGCTTTTTTCAAAATTAACAAAAAAACAAACATTTTAATCATAGGACGAAAGTCCTTAACCCTTCATTTCCACGTACAACCAACACATGTTCATGTCTGTATACTAGAGTGTCAATTTTGCTTTTTTGTTACCTGAAAGCGATCAAGTACCATTACTTTCCAGTAGGATCAAGTTCGGACTCTGGGTTAGCCAATCCATGATGTTCAACTTTCAAGCCTTCTCTTCATTTGCGCAATATTATATTTACTTTGCTTAGAACTGAGCATCGAATTATTATTTTCTCGATAATACAACCCGCGACCAATAGGTTTAACATGACTCGGTATCTCATATTTCACCTGTTTCAACTGATTGGATCTGGTGATATATCTTTTTTGCCCATTATATAACCAAGTATATAAATGTTTCCCAAACCATCAACTGAGAAGCAGCTCTAAATCATAACGTTACCTTCACGACTTGAACGCAGTACAAAGCAAAATTCAGAGTTGAAAGAGTATTTTCGACCAATTATCTGAATAGAGAGAAATGAAGGGATATGAATCATACCACTCTCATATATATATATATATATATATATATATATATATATATATATATATATATATATATATATATATATATATATATATATATACACACACACACATATATATATATATATACACACACACACACACATATATATATATATATATATATATATATATATATATATATGATGAAAGGAGCGGTATTATTTATACCTGCTCATTTCCCCCTATTCAGATAATTGAAATAATTGCTTGAACATACTCTTTTAACTCTCACTTTTGCCTTGTACTGCGTTTAGCAGAGTTAGTAACTATCTATCAGGCACTCTGTTCTCATTTCTCTACCTGTTCTCAGTATATTCATCTCTGTCTCTCATTCTCTCTACTCATTTCCATCTAGCCATCTATCTCAGTCTGTTCCTATCTATCTATCTACCAATCTCAGTCTGTTTGTATGTATCTCCCTCTTTCTGTTCGTATCTATTCACCTATCTATATCAATTTGTTTGTATCCATCTATCTTTCTCACTCTGCTCGTATGTACATCTATATCTGTTCGTATCTATCTATCTGTCTCTGTTCATATCTATCTATATATCTATCTATCTATCTATGACTGTTCATATCTAAATCTTCTCATACGTATGTATGTATGTATGTATGTATGTATCTATCTATCTATCTATGTATCTTTTCATCTATCTATCTATCTTTTCATCTATCTATCTATCTATTTTCATATCTATCTATCTCTGTTCATATCAATCTATTTCTGTTCAACTCTATCTATCTCTATTCATATCTATCTATCTATCTATCTATCTATCTATCTATCTTTGTTCAAATCT